>CM066912.1:38478762-39078762 GCA_033964015.1 Scolanthus callimorphus
CTTTGCAACGGGCCTGATGCGGCAGCCATATTTATACGTCCACCACAACAAGCAGACAGGCAGCGCAATTGTCTTAAACGGCACACCAGTCGCCAATTCATGCTGGTCTGAATTGCTCTCAACCCCCACCTGTCGTTTTTATCCATTCTGTTGCGCCTCGACATACCCAAAAGGAACCGTGCGCACCGAATTGGGCAAGCGAACCCGTTTCGAATTCACCAGGCGAACCGTTTTGGTCACGCGTTTTGTCGTCAGCGCATGCGTGACCGGATCACGCACAATGCGATTGGCAACGGCCGTAAACGAGTCCATACGACGATCAATCATCTTCTTCATCGTGTCCAAGGTGACTTGGCGCTCGCTCGCAAAATTCATCACGACTCCCTTCATTCGTGCTTCGCTTTTTCCAGACGCCGTGGTGTAACAATACGATTTCGGTCCAATGCAAGCAAACTCGACAATAGGATCACCGTCTGTCTCGTCGGTCAAATCCCCCAAATACACCCCTGTCGACACAGGAAGGGGCTGTCCCTTGCGCGCCTTAAAAATGACACTGTCCGTATCGAAGTATAAAACCTCACATTGGTGCTGAAGAAGAACGTCGACCAACTCGTACAATTTTAACCTCGCATACGACGTGACAAACGATGCAAGCACTGCATTGACGTTGTAGTTTTGGCGTTCTCCACCTTCCACCTCTTTGTACTTGACCATCACACGATGGTCATTCACGATCAACACGTCTCTCAATTCCTTCGTGGGGCTAAAAGCCACTTTGTAAAATTCATCGGCACAGTCAAAAAATTTACTCTTCACGTGATCGGTTTTTTGGCCTAGCTTTCCCCACAAGGAATTGAGCACCAACTTCGCCGTGGCCCGACGTCCTTCATTTTTCTCGATCTTGTCATAGTCCAAGTGCACCCCTTCGTGACGGTAAAAGTCGTCAATGTATTCCTTGCGCTTCTCTCGTGTATCGCACTCCGAAGGAAATCCCGAGGCCTCCACTTTGGCCTTCAGACAACGGTGCACATAACTATTGAACAGGGTTGTCGAAACCGAGGACCAGTGCCACACCTCATACACCTGTAAAATACGATACCCTTTCTCGACCGCCTTGCAGAGTTCGGGCGTGGTCCACACGTGACAGAGTGCGCGTTCCTCCTCCGTATGGTTGCACACCCCAACATTTTCTGTTTGGGCGCACATCAAGCAAAGGGGATGCATAAATTTAGCATTCACCACCAGACCAAGAACAGGCCAATACAAGTCTCGAGGGGGCAACACAAGCGCCTTCATGATTCCAAAGTAATCAAAACACGCTCTATCCACACAGGGTACCCGCGTCACCACCACAGGGTGCCCACACGGGTACCGGCGAAGTTCTCCGGGCCGAATCAGCTGTTGCGAGGGGTACAACGAGGCGAAATCGTAATAGTAAATCACCTCCTCCTCGTTGGCTTTGGCGTGAAGAGCGAGAACATTCGTTCTTCCACCATTCAGCGCGTCTCGTGGACTGATGGGGCGACGTCGCTCCACGCGACGATTAAACGCGACATCCTCTTCCAGCGACTTTGACAGCCGCCTCCATTCGCATTCCCACATCTCGTGAACGACAAACCCTTTCGATCTGAAGAACGCCACCTCCTTTTCGGTCGCCATGCGCAAACTTTCAAACGTTTGTTTTTTCAACACATTGACGTCATCGGCGCGAAAACACGTGGTACACCCGTGAAAAAAGCAGCCGAGGAAGGTGAACACTTCCTTTGGGGCAAGGTATCCGTCTAGTTTGCGAGAAAACAAGATTTTCTCACCCATGGGGGACAGTGCCGTTTGCAATGAAATGCGACGCGTTTGTTCTACATGATGAAGCCACTTCAAAGCAACCGCCGATTGCATGTGATGAGGGCGATACCCAAGAGGAGGAATCGTGGCAATCGTGTTCTCTTCTAAATCATTGGCTTTGAAAATCTGCAATACCCCTTGTGCCAGGGTAAACCGTTTGTCCTTCATCATGTTCACGTGGTGTTGAGAAAAAAACTCATCCAATCCCTTAAGCATTCCATTTCGGAGCACTTTCACGTCCATATTGCAATAACGCAACAGTTCCTGTTGAAAATCAAACGGCGCGTTCTTGCTCAGCTCCTCGCCATACCACTGGCAAAAACGCAACCGTTTCGACTCGCACATGTCCTCAAACCCATACGCCAACATGTTCGGCAATGGACCACGATACGCGTCATTGTCCGGCTTGTTGAACATATGCGGAAAATACCCCTTGCTTTCTTCTAAACCAAACATCTTGCTAAACTTTTCCAGGGCAACTGGAAAAAAACGCATACGAGTCTTTGAACATCACTTTCCGCTCCACAAAATCCATGAACATGATCTTCGACCCTCGAAATACAATATTGGAAGGTAGAAGACCGTGCTGTAAACACCACCGCATCACGAGCTGTCCATCGTACCCCATGAAATTGTGACAAATAAACGTCACGCCAGCATTCTCCAACGAAAACGCATACTTGCAAAACTCGTCCAGCGTTCTAAAGACAAGATAACGCCGCTTGCAAAGAGGACATCCGTCCGTCTGCGTTTCAGGCAGCCGATAGCAAACATGGCAGCACTTCATCACCACGGCCAAATTCACAGTATGAACCCCATCTGCGCCTTCGGGACGACACTCAAAATCGAAAAAGGCAAAAGAAAAGTCCAATTCTTTGTCTTTTTCAGCGGGTTGAATAAAACAATAATGCTCCGAGTCTACCCATTGGCCACAATTGCTGCATTTAGCCTTTCCGCATTGGTGCGATGCAGGGGTCAAAGGAGACAGTCTCAACGTGTACTTGTTTAAGACGTCCACGCGTTGACAACACTTGGAACAAAATCGATAGCGACAACACGTCGAATACTCCACCTGATGAACGCCCGTTTTTCTCTTTTTCCTCGTGTCTTCCTCCTCCTCTCCCTCCTCCTCTTCTTCCTCCTCTTCTTCCTCCTCCTCGCTCTGTTCTTCACTACCCCCTTCGTCTTGTTTTTCCTTTCTCTTCCTTCGATGCTGATGCACTGACACAAAAAGATGATTGTCAAGACACTTTGGATTGGGAAACCGACATCCACAATCGTTGCACGTCCAATACTTGTGCTTTGGAGGATAATACAGTTGCGATCCACATCCCTTGCCTTTGCAAAAATAACAGAGTCTTGAGCACTTGTGTTTGGAAGCATCTCGGTAGTAGCTGTCGCACTTGGGACAATAATAGCCTTTGGCAAACAAGTTCTTCATCGATTTGATAACGTGAAAGTGGCCTTCGTGCAAAAGTAAATTCAAATTGTGGATATCAAACACTTGTAGCCGTTCCGACACTTGCCCAGAAAACAACAACTCCCCAGAGGTGCTGTCAAAAATCCGCAAGCGTTCGTGACTCGGCAAAACAGCTTGAAATTGTTCCCATTCTTGGAGTCCTGAAAACTCGGAAGTGACGTGAGCCTTCTCTAACAACGCATGCGCATTGTCCTGTTCCATATCCAAGGACTCTTCCACCGAGGGGACCAAAGGTTGAAACCAAGAACGAGCATAACAGATGGCCAAGGCACAACAATTCAACCCCTCAATGTTGGGTATCGTCAACACTTGTGACGTATTAAACGCATGACCCAAATGAACCGAATTGGCAGACACGTTTTTTCGAGTCGATTTCAACGACGCCCGCGCACGTTTCATGACGCGCTTCTTTTCCCCACACCCGTGTACCGAGTTTTTTCGTCGACTGTCATAAAAATCATAACACTCGTTACAGAACGCTTTCTTCAAATGACTTGCTCTCACCACCCGCTCGGGGTTTTCAATTCGAAAATAAAACGTCCTTTCTTCCCTGTCAGTCATTTTGTACACAAATACAGGCAACACAAGCGCTTCAGACATCACGTCTTCTTTGTAGTTGAACACGACCTTATCACCCTGTATCATGTCCAAGACGACCAGGTTAAAACAACTTTGAACAGACAGGTACATGCGAAAAGAGTCAAGCTCTTCGCCGCCCAAGGACGACAGTGAGCACTCAGCAAATTGCGAAAACAAATGGTCTAGGCCAGCAACCACTTCACAAGTGTGAATGATAACATGTTGTTTCATCAACCATTGCGCAAAGCCTTGGACATCCAATTTGCGCTTCGCAGCATAGTCGTGTTCGGCAATGTTCACCGGAAATGGAAGTTCCCCTTCTTCATGCTCCCGTTTCCCACTGCCGCCTATGTAAGGAATATGATAAAGATCTATTTTCAAGTCGTTGGCCAACATGACCTCTCGCTTGCTCTGAGCGACCATATCGAATTCCTGGTACAACAGGTCGGCATTCATCTGTTCACTTGGAATGAAGGGCGTCTTAATAGGTTGGTCCATTCCGTCACAATACAACACAATCTGTATCTTATCCAAAGGTTGAGCCTCGACATAAGACTTCATGACATTCAAAACTGTTTCCAAATCTCCATAAAGAGCCATCCCAGCCATGCACGATTCTGTAACGCCGCAATTCTTGTAACCCTTCCACTCGCACCCTGACGTTTCTAGAGTCCCACAATATTCCACGGGCTCGCCCTCGTCTCAACCATTCTTCATAACTCGGCGGCAAACCGCCGCCATACATCAATCCCTCGTCATCATGGTTCACAGAATGATCTGGACCAAGCCTAGAGTCCTCGTGCCAATCGTCGTTTATCAAAAAATCAAAATCGTCCCGAAACAAATCTTCATCTGCGATCAGATGAACGTCTTCGCCAAACATCCCGCGCAAAATGGCGTCCCCTTCCATAACTTTGTTCTTCTTCTAAGGGCTGATCACCCTTGCTCCATCGTCTTCGTCTTCATCCATCTACAAAGTCTCTGCGAACTCCAAATGTTGTAGTCCCAATGTTGGTGCAACGCGTTCAAGTGATAGAGCGCCAACGCAGAGCGCGCGCCTTTATAGCGAGAACCCGTGACGTCATGTCAACATCCTCGACCACTTTTCAGGGGGGGTTACCTCCCCACCCCTGACCGTTGGGGTCACCCCACCGTCGAGTATAAATACGACCCCCCAATCGAACCCTCGTCACAACCGCTTGATCCACCAAGATCCAACACTGCAAACAGCCAACACCTCAAGACTACAAGCTAAAACGTCGCTTCAGTTCCATCAAGATCCTACAGTAAAGACGAAACAGTTCAAGACTACAACTAAAACGTAAGTCAGATCTTCCCATTTATTTTTCTTTAAAAATGTGCCGCCACTCATGCCACAGTCTCACTGATACCTCTGTTAATTCCTCTGCCTTTCGCGTGCACGTTTTTGTTGTAATCTTAATAAAAATTGGAAGTCCTTTTTCACACTATTTTTTGTCATCAAGTCCTTTCTTCACATTAATTTTTCTTTGAATTTGGGTCGTTCATTTTGCCCCAAGCGCACTGAATCTTCTGTAGTGTTGGCTGCTTTTCACCTTCACGGTTTTGTTGTAATGTTAGGAAAAATAGTCATTTTGACTTTTAAAATCAATTGTCGCTCGCTATGTGTTCATCCTTTTTGAGAAAGGAGTTGCGTCGCGGGGCAGCCGAAAAGAAGCTTTTAGTTAATGACTGTTTTGTTGTTCCTCTTGATTTTCATTTAAAAAAATTCGCTATTAGTTTCATTAAAAAACCTTTTAGCTACCCTATTTTTAAAAAGAAAAAAACCTTTTCGCAATTATTTTCATTAAAAACCTTTTAGCAATTATTTTAATTAAAACCCTTTTATCGATTCTTTTTATTAAGAACCTTTTAGCGATCATTTTCATTAAGAAACCTTTTAGCTATTATTTTTAGTAAAATACCTTTTAGTAACTATTATTTTCATTAAACAAATTCGCTATTAGTTTCATTAAAAACCTTTTAGCTACCCTTTTCATTACAAAAAACCTTTTAACAATTAGTTTCATTAAAAACCTTTTAGCGATTCTTTTTATTAAAAAATAATTTAACAATTATTTTAATTAAAACCCTTTTAGCAATTCTTTTTATTAAGAACCTTTTAGCGATCATTTTCATTAAGAAACCTTTTAGTTATTATTTTTGCTCATTAAAAACCTTTTAGCTACCCTTTTTTAAAAAAGAAAAAAACCTTTTAGCAATTATTTTCATTCAAAACCTTTTAGCGATTCTTTTTATTAAGAACCTTTTAGCGATCATTTTCATTAAGAAACCTTTTAGCTATTATTTTAGTAAAATACCTTTTATTTTCATTAAACCAATTCGCTATTAGTTTCATTAAAAACCTTTTAGCGATTCTTTTTATTTAAAAAACCTTTTAGTTATTGTTTTGCTACATCTCCTACCTCTTAATTGGAATAATGGAAACTGTATAAAAACTCGACTCTGCTCTCTCAGAGTGGAGCAAATCGAGTTCTACCAGTAAAGAGGTGAGCCAAGTACGTTCTCGACAAACAAGTCTTTTACACCCCCACTAACATGGTTTTCTCTCTCTCTCTCTACAGAAATGGCAGCATCCCAAGTGGATAACATGAAGGCGGAGGGTGTAGTGTTCTCTCGGAGAAATGTAAGTGAAAACATTTCTTTTGAAACAAAAAAAAAGATAAGATTTCATCAAGACAAATTTTCACCGCCGAATACCGTTCATTTTTTTTCAAATACGTTTGTAGATAATATACATTCGGAATTTTACCATACGCCGCAAGGAATATGTAATAGGTGTACCGATGTACACTTATGCGTTGACGACCCAGACGTTTGTTCCAGGGCAAGTAAAAAGTTTGATTTTTTACTAAATAACAAAACAACGCCAACAAGCTCAATGGACGAGTCGCTCTTGCTCTTAAAACACTGTGTTGTTATTTTTCGCATGGACCCGAACGCAATCAAGTACCTTTTTCGTTTTATACCGTTCGATGTCGCCCTGATTTATAGAGAGCAGTTTTGCTTGTATAAAATTCTATATTATTTGTTAAAATCACGCTTTCTCTACGGCCATTTAATCGATTTGTTTACCGGAAACGAAATTCACATGCCCGAGAATCCGTATAAACTAGATAAAAACGTAGTATTTTACTTTAAAGACGAAACAGAAAAGTATTATGTTAAAGAAATGCAGCACGCCGAGTACTTAAATCCAAACCAGCTAAACAGAAAATACTTTAAAACGCGATTTAGCATTCATATCAGCTTAAACAACCAATGCGAATTCGAGCATTGTTATTCTTTCAAATCAAACAATCCTAGAATCTCGTTTTACAAATATGCTCAAAATCCGCGCTTTCATCTCGTCGAAGAACACACCTTTATTTTTTCTTGCTAGCCAAACCAGCGCAAAAAAAAAGTGGTTTTTATTTTCATTGTTTTACAGTATTTGGCAACCTCATACGTGGGCAGATGTTTTCACAAACATTTCTCCGATTGAAACCTAAGAGGTGCGCGATGTCCGATCATCGAATCTATGAGAATATTGGGGCAGAAAAGATCAGAGTGAGTCACGCCACAAGACGGTTATTTCTGATTCTCAATGGACACGATCTTGGATCGCAAACGAAAGCAGTAGAAAATCCTCCAACTGTAAAGTCGTTGGACACCCATGTCTTGTTGTTTCGCGGGGAAACTCCGAACTCTGGTCTGGTGAAAAGAATCTTACAGAGTAAGCAACAAGATGAACTCAACGCTGTCACGCAGGAATGCGCAAGAAAGATCACGAACATGAACGTTACGTATGAACGAAACTTTTCAGCCTGTCAATTGACAGCCTTGATAATGTACAAAACGGCATCGTTTCTAGAACACAAGCCTGTAAACGTCATTATCCATGAATGTGGGGAATACGAACAGTTGACGGAAGATAAGGCGTTTCATCTCCAGGTACCCGTGAATATTGGGGCATCATTTTTGAAGTATTTCAACCCCTTTTCAATGCGCAAAAGAGTACAGATGAAACACAAATTAGAGCATCTTGTTTGGGTCGACACTGTGCAATCATGGGTTCAAATGCCATGCGACGAAAACGTGACACGACATGAACTTACTCACGAAGCAAAACTCGCCTGCGACGTCTTAATTGAACAACGAAACGATTTTAACAATCATTGGATGAAATTTCGGCCCACCCTTTGGTTACTACAACAATTAGCAGACAGACGGACTGACCTGAATTACGTTTACTCTCTTATCAAAAGACCCGTCACGGTAGTAACTTTAAAAGCTATTCCGCAAATTATGCACACCACCAAGGATCAAATACCGTCACTGTTTGACAAGAAACAACAAACTCTGTTGAAACGACCATTTGATAGACAAACACACCAACTCCAGGCAGCTAAAACATTCGACATGGTGTATCAAAAACCATGTAAAGTGAACAAAACAAGGCACACTTGTTTTTTGACCCACTGTCGTTGCCCAGACAGACCCAAAGAACGGCAAATAGTAGCCGCTCGAACGGTGCCACAAACGAAAAAACACAAACTCATCAAAGACTTGAACAGATTCGGAATTGAGTTTCCGCTCTTAACAACGCAGAAACGAAACATCACAGTGACAGCCGAACACGCCGAAGGCAGCATGCGGGTTTTACACTTTAAATACTTTGACGAACAACACGAGAAGAAACTAAAGTTCGTACTCGAAATAGTTGACCCAAACGCGCTCAACGTAGATTGTAAAGCCTATCGCTTTGACCCACACGCCAGCGATAGTCTGTTTTTGACGGACGACGATCAAACATTAACCATTTATCGATCGTTAACCCCATGCCAATGTAGGCACTAAATCTATTTATTGTAACTAGTCGTCTACAAAAACACACGTGTAAATTTCACTCAGTATAGGGTTATATAGATAGTAAAGTTTGTGTTCAAACTCATCATGTTTTAGTTGTTTCTTGGGCGCTTGCAAGGTATATCACAAACATCTAGAACAGGAGCATCCACCTCAATCTCTTCCTCCTCTTCTACTTCAGCACGGTTGCGCTTGTAATGGGCAGACGAATAACGAGGATCAAACTCCCACGGCTTGTAGAGGGTGAAATCATCATCCACAAAGGCTGTGTCTGCAGCCCACTGAAAAAAACCACACGGCTGATCAGGTTTTTTGGTGGGGCAGCAAAAATAGACTTCTCCTTGTCTTTCTCCCTGCATCGCATATCCTGCGCGAACAAGAAGGCCATGCTTGCAGTGGGGCCAACGTTTCTGATGAATCTTGTGAAAAGTCATTTGATTGTTTATGGCTTTGGCCGCCGCGAGATTGGACGCGTAAAAATTACAACACCAAGGCCCGTCTTTGCTCGAATAGTCGGTCTGAACAGCACACTTGTAACCAGTAACGCCATCTTTATTCGAGACTTGTTGAGCAAAGCATCGCTCAAACCTCCCGTCACTCCGTTGTTTTAGGCAAGCACAATAAATTTGCTTTGATATCTTTGATGAAGACATGGTGCAAAGTAACAGACCTTTCGAGTCGCAAGCCTTTTTATACGATGTAAAATTGCCGCTCATTACGTAATCACCAGCGGCAATTTAGCGTTTCTCGTAATGTAAAACAAGCTCGCTTAAATATAGTGTTTGACCTCCACTTCTCCCATAAAGAACCAAGTCTACTAACAGGTCGATGCTATTCAATCTTCGTACCGAAGTCCACGTTATAACCAGCGGGTAAGGTCTTAGCACTGTTTTAGCAGAAACCATAAACATGTCGCGTAAGCAATCGGCTCGCATCTCTGTTTTAATGGCGTTGCAAACATGTTCGATCAAATCACGTTTTATGGAGCACTGCCGATCGTCTTTGCACATGTTTCTTGTAGCAAATTTCACAACAAACTTAGTTTGATTTCCCTCTTGCGTCTGTTTAAATAATTCGATACAACAGTCACTGTAGCATGAATTTGCATTTGGCTCGTAGTTACAGCATGTGTTGCTATAGGACATCGGGAATGTTAATTTATTCAAAAACCTTTAAGAGAAAAACAAACATGGGTCAGAAAAACACGAAACAACTAACCTGAGCGGGGAAGAAGAAGTAGTTTGGTGTTCAACTTACTTACAAATGATTCTCACGTGTAGGTCGAGGTTTGGCTTGCGAAGGAGTGCTGGTTAATTCGAGATTTTGAGTAATAAATACTGTTTGCAACAGCGGCAGCGGCAAAACGACGTAGAAACCTTCAATTTTCATTGGTTGATTCGACAGATGTCTATCATTTTGACGGATCGGTCACGTTTCAGCGGCAGCGGCGAAAGCGATCTGAAAAAAGGGGGTGGGGCAAATGTCTGGATCGATCACGTGTGACAAGCAGCGGCACTTTATTCGTCTATATAAAGGCTTTAACCATATCAGTTGCGTTACTGTGTTGACCTCGTTTCCTACAATACTCACGCGGTTTGTTTTTTTTTTTTTTTTTCAGGAGGTGATCGAAATCTCCGATGATGAGGACGAATTAAGAGAAGTGATCGAAATCTCCGATGACGAGATAGAAACAATAGAAATCTCCGACGACGAGGAGCCTGCTGAAGAGGACGAATTCCCCATCCGCTGCGAAACGGCGGAGGATTATGTGGAGGCGTGGAGAGAGGGATATGGGAGACGCACAGAGGTGGCGGAGTGCGTTGTTTGCCTGAGGGAAGTTAATGAGCAGGAGGTTATGTCGTGTTGTCGAAAGACAGTTTGTGATCGTTGCTTGGAGGATTGGCGAGAGCTAAATCCCTACCAAGCACATCACCCGACCTGCCCCCACTGTAGAGAACCCCTCTACGACGACGACGACGTGTATTACAACTGGGACGAACCTGAACCCCTTCCTCCTTCTCCGAGATGGGAAGATTGGGTCCCACCTCCTCCTCATTCCCCCTCTTACTCCCCGAATCCCCCTAACAATGACGACAACACGGCATAACATTCGCCCACCCCTGTCTGACTCCCATGTCTCGCTCTCGTCGCCCTCCGCATAATTAATACCGTTTCGTAACGGATGGCTGGCAAGACAAGGCCAAGACCGCCATACATTATAGCAATTGTACATGAAGCAACAACGATGTATATATGTATCTATGTAATTTTGAATTAAACATGATCATTTCCGTCCAATCAAACGACTCTTTTCTAAGCAGCGGCATTTTACCAGCGGCATCTCGAATTGTGAAATGAAACCGTGCAAAAACGGCCCTTTTTGCCGCTGGTTACGTGCCATATATGGTAACCCTCTTTCCCCTCCAACCAATCCGGTTTGACCCGAACCACCCTATCAACCAATCAGTACCCTTCTCTCTAACCAGCGGCAAAAACGGCCGTCCTCTAATACTACTTTCTTGACTTACTAAGCCTCTCATTCATGTGAAAATGGTTTTGTGTTTCCACGTGAACATGTGGCTTGAACACAACAACAATTGATATTCAAATTTGCTGCCAAATGTTGATTGGTGTATACTTTAATTTTAAAATTCCTAAAGCCAAAATTCTGCTAATGCCCAAACTTACATGTATTCCTGATGCCCTTGCGTCACTCAATGCTTGTTTCACTTTAATCTACTTTCGAAGTGGACACAATCTTGGCAAATTTAAGCTACTTGCAGGGCAAGAGCCTAATTAGCAATTTCAGCTACTTCAGAGACCAATATTTCATCTACATTTTAAGAATTTTACAATCAGAAGGCTGTGAAATAAAGACTGACATTTTTTTTAATCCAAGATGGTGTCCATTTGTGGCTGAGAATTTGGGTAGTATTGGTATGGGAACGTGTTCCGAATAAAAGCTGATCAGGGAATCAAAGAGTAGTAATGCTGAAAATAATTTTTCAACAACCTGTTGAAAAAAAAATGCTTTGCTGATGGCATCTTCTTGAGGACATAGGCCATGTGATCCAAAGAGCTATGTGAGTGACTTGCTCGTGCTCGTCGAGAACAGACGTACTCGAATTGGCTCCTGAAAAATCATCTTGTTTAGTGGCTTCTTCGGAAGTAGAGGAGTTCCATTTGGTGTATCGTGTGTCTAAGTGCATTTGCTTCTAGAAGGGAAGGTTTGTACAAGTGATCTGCTCTGTGGAACAAGATTTTATTGGTTTTATCATATCCCATTTGGACATTTTTCGTCGCCCAAGTGTGCTCGTGCATTCATCGACAGTTGGTTGCTGCTCACGCGGGAACACGAAGATACACAGTTCGATTCGTATCAAGTAGCCGTTAATAGAATAACCGCCATCGCGCGCGCACCTACTAACGGTCAACTACACTGCGCGAGGGCAATCACCAGAGCACGCGCTACGAACGAATTATGATTTGGAATCGCTACTTAATTGTGATCACACTATGGCTGGTGATGTTGGAATTCAGGAATACCCAGGAATCCTCTCTAAAGATCATGCACACAGCAAGCGATTTATCGGGTGTTGTTCCTGCTAGTTCTACTAAGATTCGCCACAAAAAGTCCACATTATCCAACGTACCGTCACACCACCTCGCTCATGTCGGATTATCATTGGTTCAACGTTCACTTATGGCGCTACTATTAATACAGCTCGCTAACGATGTCCAGGTAAACCCCGGGCCTTCACAGGGAACCAACCCACCGTACATCCATCTGGCGGACACGGGCATCAGGATCTGTCAATGGAATGTGAGAAGTTTTAACAATGACAAGTACGAGCGAATTAAGGAAATTCTCGTCCACCCTCGTACAAATATTGACGTTCTTGTGATAACAGAGACCTGGCTGGATTCCACGCATTCGAATGACGAATACTGTATCCCCGGTTTCCATCTTGAGAGGAAGGATAGGCTTGGCAAGGAGAGAGGTGGAGTGCTAATGTATATCGCTAGTACTCTGGCCTACACGCGCATGATGAGCTTGAGTCATCGGAAACAGAGCTTCTCTCAGTTCAGATTATCCCGTACAAGTCGAACTGCCCTATCATTGTCGCTGGAGTGTATCGTGTGCCGGACTCAACATCAGAGATGGACAACATACTAGACGCTCTGATAGAAAGTATTTACGTCACCAGCAAGGAGGCTATTCTGGTAGGGGACTTCAACGTGGATTACCTGGACGCAACCAACTGCAATCATCGTCTCATAAAGTCTGTCAGTGGAATGGGGTTTGAGCAGCTTGTGAAGGACGTGACCCGCCCCATCAGTCAATCCTGCCTGGATCATGTGTACAGCAACAAACCAGAACGCATCACCCAGATCAAGGTCCTCGGCTTTGGACTGTCAGACCACCTTCCAGTGTGTTTAGTTAGAAGGTATAAGAAAGAAAGCTGCAAAGGATCAACGAGACAGTCACAATTACATCACCTACCGTGATTGTACAAAGCTTGACGAGGAGGCCTTCCTACAGGATCTGCGAGAAGCACCCTGGAGCGTCCTAGACACCTTTGATGACCCGGAAGACGCTGTGCACTACTGGAATAAGACTTTCCTGAACATCGTTGATAGGCATGCGCCTATTGTACGTAAGCGGGTAAAAAGGAAAAGTCAGCCGCCATGGATGACTGCAGATCTGTATGCAGCTATAAGGCACCGAGACCAGCTTCTTCGTAAAGCCCGCCAGTCGAGCACGCGCTTCCTTGACTGGGAAACCGACAAGAAATCACGAAATGATGTCTTCCAATCTATCAGGGACGCCAAAAGTCAATATTTCTACAACTCGTTTGAAGACAGTAAGCCCTCTAAGGACTTCTGGAAAACACTAAAAACGCAATAGGCCAGCCAAACAAGCCTTGCGTATCGCAGATACGGCATCTTGATCAGATAGTCACCGAACCTAAGGCAATAGCTGATGCATTTAACAAATTCTTCACCTCAGTGGCGGACACCTACAGGACGAATGACGTGTTGATGACGAATGAGTTTGGAAGATTGAAGGCCTTTGTACGATCAAAGCTCGCAGAAGAAACCTGCTTTGAGATCCCAGAGGTTAGGCATGAATTCGTACTAGCACAGTTGTCCGGGCTACAGGCGGATAAAGCGACAGGGCTGGATGGAATAAGTGCACGACTTCTGAGGCTTGCAGCACCAGCTATATTAACATCTCTGACCAAGGTGTTTAATCTCACTATTTGCACAGGATCATTCCCATCATCCTGGAAGCAAGCAAGAGTCTGTCCGGTTTACAAGGCTGGCGACCGTCTAAGTGTGGATAACTATCGCCCTATAAGCATTCTACCTGTTGTGTCCAAGATACTGGAGAGGCATGTGCACACCTCACTCTACTCATACCTCAGTGAACACGACCTGCTGAGTAAACACCAGTCCGGATTCCGTCACTTGCATTCTTGTGATACCGCCTTACTGAAGCTAGTTGACACTCTCCTGACGAACATTGACAACGGTTTGATATCTGGCCTTAATCTTATTGACTACAGGAAGGCGTTTGATCTCGTGGATCATAAATTACTGATAAATAAGCTGTCAATCTACGGTGTCTCTGTAAAATCTCTGCAATGGTTCGAATCATACCTAACCGATCGCAAACAGATGGTGGCAATCCAAGGAACGGTATCCAGTTCGAGGGCCATAACAGCCGGTGTTCCACAGGGATCTATCCTCGGCCCTCTTCTGTTCATTTTATTCGTCAATGACTTGCCACTTCATGTCAAAGACAGCGCAATCGAGATCTATGCTGACGACACAACTCAAATAACCTGCGGAAAGGATGTACAGGAGATACAGACGGTACTTTCAAAAGAATTGAGGGACATAGTAACGTGGGCTGAAAAAAACAGAATGGTCTTAAACCAATCCAAAACCAAGACAATGTTGGTTTGCAGTAAGCCAAAGCTGAGGGGACTCAACAGTAATGACCTCCAAGTCACAACTGACGCAGGGCACATCCAAACAGTCAGTGATCCTAAGTTGCTGGGAATCAAACTTGACAGCTGTCTTAGTTGGGATAACCACATTAAATACATCAAAGGAAAGTTGGGCAAGCGGTTGGGTCTGCTAAAGAGAACAAAGAAGTTCCTTTCTTTGAAAGCAAGGACACTGTATTACAACTCCCTTGTCCAACCAATTCTTGACTTTGGAGCTGCTGTTTGGGGTGCGACTACCAAGCAGAATATCAATGATTTAATTAAAATTCAAAAACGATGCGCGAGAATAATTCTAGACAAAACGTGGGACACTCCATCAGCACCCCTTTTTAGGGAACTGAACATCATGCCCTTTGACAAAAGATTTATTTTTCTTAGATTAATCTTAGTCTTCAAAGCACTTAACAATCTAGCACCCAGTTATATACAGGACATGTTCAAATTTAGTTGTGACGTCCACTGCAAGGATACCAGAGGGGCGAGACATAAAAACCTCGTCCTTCCAAAAGTCAAGTCCACAGCTGCTAAGAACAGCTTCAGATGTGCAGCAGCGAGGCTTTGGAACGAACTTCCCAACGAGCTTAAGGACACACGCTCTGTGGCTGCTTTTGCAGCAAAACTGCGCACCCATATTTCAGCTTAGCTAGTTCTATCAAATTAATGTATATAGTATAACATTTTGTACATAGATTTCCATTCACTTGTTTTATTATGTTGTAAATATCTCTTATTTGAGGGCCACGCATACATTATCATTGTGATATCTAGTGAAACCCTCCTTAAATAAAGTAATATCTATCTATCTATCTATCTATCTATGGCTTGCACGTTTCCGACTTTAAGGTAATTTATAGTTCTGGCTTGCCTGCCACAGCAGCAAATATACAAAATACTCTACTGTCACTCTGTACCTTGTTGGAAAAATGAAAGAGTAGCTTTAAACACACTTTGCTTGGGAACTATTAATAAATCTAATCTATAGATGGTCTCCAAAATAACATTGCAGTGAATGTATGGTACTTACCCGTCACAACCCTCTGTTGGGCACTGGTAGATGCAAACATTGTCGGGAAACAAACGGAAGCATACTTCACAGATGTCATAAACTTTAATTTCACATTTACCACATGTTTCCTGGAGTTTGAGAGCTTGATGAATGTTATTTTCCGGTGATGATATTTTCATCAACTCAAGCATATCTTTTGTAGCTTCCATAGAAAGTTTATGTCGTGATATGTATGACATGCTCAAGCAATCCGATGCTGATAGGCCATGGTTTGGTTCAAGATCATGCGTCTCTCTTTCTTTTGCTTCATCCTGTTCATAATCTGAATCTGAGCTACTTTCTTCAGACATGGATGCCTCCCAGTCCATCTCATAATCTGTATCACCTTCAGATGAGGCAGCCAAGTCATTGCTATCTGCATCAACCTCAGATAGCTCACCACTACTTCTCCAATCACCAAAGGAATTTGCATACTCCTGCTCGTTGTTGGTGGAATTTGTAGACACTGAACATCCCGCAAAGTCTTCAGAAGTATTAAAATCATTCTCAAGACTTGAAACCATTGCCACATCCACATTATCATCTAAAGGACAAACTGAATTTATGGGAAAACCTGAAGCTTTTGGGGAAATTGATGATGCCTCAAACAGGTGATTAACAATCATGGACTCTGGAAGTGATGAATAATTGTTCTGACTTCTCTTTTGCTGGGAATGGACAGTCTGCCTTGGAACTTTAACATTGGGGTCATCTCTGTATAACTTGTACTTTCTCTTGAATATTGCTGAAAATGGATAAAAAATAAATTTACCCAGCAGTATTTTATCGGGCAGTATTCACAGAAATAAAAATCCCCTAACAAAAATTTCCCTATTCTTTGTATTGCTAAACTTTCTGCGCAAGTGCTGTGTGAAGTAGCATGAAAATGCTGTTCCGCTAATCACCAATGCATACCTGCCAACCCTGAAAACACTGGGAGACCAGAAGGGTTAAAACCGGGAGTCTCCCACGTAAACCGGGAGAGTTGCCAGGTCTGCCAATGTTGTATAAAAAAAAACAATGACAGGACCACTTCATCCCAATCAAAATCAAACCCAGCAAAATGGGCTTAGCGGCATGCTTCAGAGGTTTTTCTTGGGCGCAAATGAATCCAACTCACGAGATACCAGACATGTGACAAATAGCTAAGTTGTCTGGAAATTATAATCTTGATTCAGGGGCCAAATAACTACCATGAAGTTACCAAGAGCTTTGAGAAACGCTCTATCAATCCTGGTAAAGTTATTCAATATGTTTGAATGCAAAATGTCCGACATTTCAACTTTGAAACAAAATATGAGGGGTGCTTTTTAACTTGCCCATCAGGAGTGACATATTATAGGTCTTTTGCAGCTAGAGGTCACGTGACCTGGGGCGCTTTCCATTTAGCAAAAAATCCCGGTTTGAATTCCCAGTAGTTCTCTGAGTCAAATGGAAAGGTCTCAATCCGGCAATTCACGAGAACAGCCACGATTGGACGAAAGTCCGAGAACGTTCTGCACCGCTTTCCATTTGACCCGGAATTTCCGGGAATTTCGGTCAGAAATCAAATGGAAAGGGACAAATTCCCGGAAATTCCGAGTTCTCCGAAAATTCCCACGTTGGGGTAAGCTCAAGAGGTTGTCCGAAAATTTCGAAATTTTTTCCCGGGTTTGGCGCTTTCCATTTGACTTCTAACCGAAAATTCCGGGATTTTTGGTCAAATGGAAAGCGCCCCTGGTCCCCCTTACAATGAGCCGCTTTGTTAAAATGGTGCTCATAGATGAAAAGAGCTTGGTAATTTTAGTAAAAGCCAGAGTTTCATAGTTCAATGATGCATACAAGAAAAGAGACAGCAAAAACAAAAGCTGCTTATATTAGCGGAACTCCTGTGGAGCCCCATAGGCTAATGTGTGAAAAAAAAAAAAAAAAAAAATATGAAAAAAAAAATTTAAAGTAACCCATCGAGCTGTATTCGAGTGGTTGTATTTTCCGTTGGACAGCCGCTGGTGTACCGTCGGCTTATTTCTGAGTGCGTACATGGTGTGTTGCCATGGGTTACGATTCACTTTGGTTAGGCGGCCCTTGTGCAAGTCAAGATTTCGTCCGCTATCTGCAGTTTCTTGTAGCTTGTATCATTGTTATTGGCCACAAAACTTTGAAAGAACTTTCGGGGATGTTCGGAAAAGATACATGAAGCCTTTGGGTTACCTGTCTTTGGTTGCTGGCAGAATGGACTGGGATCAGGGAAGGATGAGTAATCGATAAAGTGGTTTATTCAGCCGGGATCATACCAGAAAGAAATTAACTTAAGTTAAGAGGTTTAAAATCAAGCTATGAATCATTTTAGATTGCAAAAACAAGGAAAATAATTTGCAGCTTTGTTACAGCTCAAGCACGGAATAAATTTAATTGGCATAGACACGGAATTCTCACGGAATTTAGCCAGCCTTTGCAGTTGGCTTGTTCAAGAAAAGAAAACATGTCGCTCGAACTGTTAGGAGAAAACTCAATCATGGAAAGAACAATGTTCGACTCGCTTCTCAAGGACATCATTGGAGCTGAATAAGTTTCTAACGACAGAAATGCTTTGGCATCAAGATTCCTTCAAGAAGAAAAGATACGATATTCAGGTAAGTTTTCAAGTAAGTTAGTTCCAAAGTTGAGTGCTTTGCTCATCTCTTCAATGCTTATAGGGCGCATGTTCTCCATTGAAAATGCAACACATGAATCTCTAGGATATCATATTTAAACTACTCTATCTATACTTCATATCCCTTGTACTTGCAATAAGATAATTGTAAATACACATTGGAATCATGTTTCAGTCCCCTGTGATTCATTCAGCAACTCTCTTTAATTTTACTATTGGAAATTAGACTTATAATTAACTCAATATTTGAAGCTTGGCTTTGTGGATGAGACTACATGTGTTTTGGTGAAAACGTTTTTGCTGAAAAGGGGTTTGCATTGGCTTGAAATCATAGACAGAAATCAATAATGATTGACTGTAACATTGTATCATGATAATAAAGCCAGCATCACAGCCAGTTGAAAGACAAAAGCATTTTCCACTCTTTTAATCCTCTGGTAATGTCATTTTTTGTCAACAGTGCTCACATGCATAACAAAGTTCCCAGGCACAACAGGCTTTGGCAATAAAAAAAATCCCCCAACCCCTTGACATTTGCTACAAGCTAACTTTGCATTTATAGAGCGTGGGAGAAAAATCGCTCACATTTCCTAACAAGCTGCCTTCAAATAAAGAAAATGTCTCGGCCTGATCTCTGGTGACAAAAAATGTTATTACAACAGTTAATACTTTAAAACAGTGGAAACACGTTTGTCTTTTAGGGTCCGGTTGCTCGAAAGTGGTTTAGCACTAATCCAGGATTAATTACCATGGTGACCCGATGGTTTTGTTCAGAACTAAACCTAGTTTAAATTTAATCCACCTTTGAACAACCCGCGCCAGTTTGCCAAGATGCTTTTATTCACTGTGCATTTTTTTATGCCAATTTAGCTTGTAGATCTCATTTCTACAAGCTAATTCTAAAGAAACAAAGTTCTATAACCACCTACGGACAATTAAGAAAAAATCATTTGGGTCAGGACTTTTTTCCCCGCAAGCAGGGTAAAACCAAACAACCAATCTGACTCCAAAGGGACAGGGGGGAATGCTTGTGCACATTTTCTTATTTACTTCTACCTGGAATATGATATTATGCAAAAGATACTATCATCTTTCTTTTTTCTTGCATGGGTCTTACAGGAATGTCAACCCTCCCGGTTTTGCCAGGCGTCTCAATATTTTTCGCTTCGTTTCCCAGCAAAAATTCAAGATGACTGCCATACACTTACTGTATTTCTCCCGGGAATATTTCAGGAAATTTAGCCATTTCAAGACAATCCTTAGATTTTTAAAGTCCCTGGTTTGACGTCCCTGGCCTTTGAGATTCCATGAAATGAATGATTTTCTGATTTTCTTGCTAGAGGTCTGGAATCTTAGAATTCAGACTTAGGTTAAGATTTGTCACCACACTCTGTGGAATTTTAAATGCTGTTTCAAGGACGTTAAAGGTACTTTAAGGTATCAGTTATAGTATTTGATGATCCAGCCCTCCGAGCCTGTAAATTTCGTTTACTGACTAGGCTAGTAGCTGTAGGTGTCCGTTTGACTTTGATTTTTTTTTCAGTTCTCAGGTGCTGATGCTAGAGCTGGTTCACACATGAATTGCAACACAAGGTGCAAGAAGGTAGCCAAGACTTTTTCCAGGGCATCAGCTAACCCATCCTGTAACTCTAGACTCCATTTGCACTAAGCACTGTGAAAAAACCCTGGAATTTAAGAGGTCATATCTAGCCTGCTTGTGGCTTGGTTCATATAAACATAAAAACATACCACCTTTCCAGAAGTATTTTTCAATCTTGTTACAAAAAAAAATACAACACATCAACTCACAAGGATAGCCTACTCATGAAACTCTTTCCTTTTGTTGTTCACATAATTATGAAATCCCAAGTGCAAAAAGCAAAATTTCAAAACACTTTGTGATTATTTGTACTTATACTTTCAACTATGAACTTGTACTTAAGGTACTAGAATCGGCTATTTTGGTTCCAATTCGAAAATTAATAAAATATTTTCTAAGTAGATATGTGTTTTTTTACTAGGTTAACTAAAATGCTTAATGCTTTCTGGTCAAAACGAGCAGTGTATATTTAGGGGGGACCTTCCGAGGTGTTAATTGGATTAGCTCATATATGCTTGCATAAAACGCTTATAAACTGTTTTATCTCGGACGCATTTAATGATTTTCAGATATTTTTTTAAAATGATCTTCGCAAAAACATCAGCTACAATCCTAGTTTCGTGGCACTTCATCACATAAACATCCTTGAAGATATTCGAGTTAAAACATTTTCTTTAAAGTAGCCTGATTCAAAATTCCATAATTCACTAATAATTGCCCCTAAGAACTGCCACGAAACTACGATTTTCGATCATAGTATGTTTAAGTTATCTGCCGAGTTTGGAGCAATAATTCTAAATGCTTCAAGAGAAATTTTAGTTTTTGTGAGCAACTGTATCTTTGAGACTGTAAAATTTTAAATTAAACAAGAGGTACACTTACCTTGCAGGATAATTGTAATTCTCCGAGTCCATACGAAGCAATTATGACGTCATAATGCGATCCCTTATCGCGCATGCGCAGCAGACCACTCTTTAAAGTCAATTGTTATGTAAATCAGATACTCGTATAAAACACCACCGTTGGCAGGAATCGTCCTCTTTCTTTGAGTGCACACAGTAAACAAAGCGAAGAATAAAAATAACATACCTTTTTGGCACATTCATAAAGGGTGGGCCCATCAAGGGTGGGACCGACGTCATAATTGCTTCGTATGGACTCGGAGAATTACAATTATCCTGCAAGGTAAGTGTACCTCTTGTTTAATTTAAAATTCTCCTCATCCATACTCCGCATTATGACGTCATAATGCGCTATTCAAAGCAATGTGACAAAAAGTGTAGAAGTGATATTTTATTTACTTGTATTATCACAACAAAATTATTTCGCCCATAGAGGAACCATGAGGAATTTCCCTTTTATAAAACTTAGAGAAAGTTCTCTCATTTGACCAATTGGCTAAAGCCAAAATATCCTTTATAGAGGCACCACTAAGAAACGCCTTTGAAGTGGCTGCTGATCTTGTGCTATGGGCTTTAAAAACATTTACATCAATACCAGATTTTTCGAGCGTGGACTTTACCCACCTCGCTAAAGTGCTGGTGGAAATGCCTTTATGGGGCTTACAATACGAGACAAATAATTGTTTAGTATCGCCACGGAGGTTCTCCGTCCTCTTAATATATTCTATCAAATGTGTTCGAGGGCAGATTGCCCTATCATTTATCATCTCTGGAACCACAACTTTAATAGAATGGTTCCCGGGTCTAGATGTTTTCAATCGATTATTAACAACAAAGACAACTTTATCATTTTCAATGCACATGTGATCAATATCAAGCACTTGTAGTGTCTGGCCTCTTTGTGCTGAAGCCAAGGCAATGAGTGTAACTATCTTACAACTCAAGTCTTTAAGTGAAATTGATTCTAAAGGAAACAAAGTCCTGAGATACTTGGTAACCATGGCAACGTCCCAAGTATGAGTGTATCGTGGAAGGGGAGGCTTTGAGACGTAAAGTCCCCTCATAAATCTTGATACGAGATGATCTGTAGCTAGATCCCGACCTGTGACCGACTTAATTGTAATTGAAACTGCTGATCTATATGTATTGACTGTACTATACGCTTTGCCTTCCTGGAAAGTGTCCAGTAAAAAGTCAATAAATAGGGTCACAGGCGCCTGAAGAGGATCAGCCTTGAATTTGTTACACCAGCCAACCCATTTGGCCCACGGACGGTTGTATTGCTTTTGAGTACCTTCAGTCCACGATTTGAGGATGATTTCGGAAGCCCCTTCTGAAACTCCTCGATCTTTGAGTCCTTTCCTGATACAAGCCAGGCGGCTAGCTGCATCTTTTCGCGGAGAGGGTGTCGAGCACTGTTGTGGGGTAGAGTTAAAATGTTGTCCCACCTCGGCAAGAGTAGAGGCCGTTCCACTAGAAGGCTCAAGACTGTCGGGAACCACACCTGCGTAGTCCAAACAGGGGCTATCAACATTATGCAAGCTTGGTCTTGTTGGACCTTTGATAGTACCTTTGGTATGAGACTGAATGGAGGGAAAGCATAATAAATACCATCACTCCAAGACAACGTAAAAGCGTCTGTGGCTACTGCCTCTGGGTCGGGTTGCCAAGAAACAAAACGTTCGCACTTACTATTCAAACGTGTTGCAAAAAGATCTAGGGTGGGGTTTATAAGTAGCCGTTGGGTGGCCCACTGATATACAGTCGGGTTCAGGCTCCACTCGATCCTATCATTAAAGTTCCGAGAGTAATAATCGGCATGAATATTATTCTCGCCAGGAATATGCACAGCGGTTACAACGATATTGCGTTTGAGGCACCAAAACCATATGTCTCTTGTGAGGGTATTAAGCGTAGGTGATGCCATACCCCCCATTTTATTAATATAGCCAACGACAGTAGTATTGTCGGTTTTAAGACAAACGCGAGCGTTGTTACGTGCAAAGCATTTCAAGGCTAGGGACGCAGCCAGCAATTCAAGATAATTAATATGATTTGCTGATTCGTTAACAGACCAATGACCGCCGGTGTATTCGCCACCGTAATGTGCGCCCCATCCCAGATTACTGGCGTCTGATTCAATCGTTTGTGTAATTGGAGGCGGTTTGAACGACTTTCCGTTATATTCTCTAATATGGGCAATGATCCAATCTAAATCAGATCGGGCTACATTGGTAATATTAACAAAATCTTCGTATGAGGCCCCTAAAGAGATATCAGTCGATTTACATGCCTCAACAGATCGATAAAACAGTTGCAAGTATCTAACAGCCGGAAAGGCGGAAACAAGCAATCCGGTGACTTCGGCCACCTGGCGAATAGAGGCTGTGTTTACATTACGCAATTTTATACAAGCCTCTACAATTCTCACAATTTTGTCGTCAGGTAATGACAAGGTCATTAAGCGTGAGTCTACAATGAACCCCAAATAGGTTATTTCATTGACTGGTCGCAAGCGAGACTTTGCAAGGTTTATTGTAAAACCAAGTGATTGGAGTAAATCAATTACTGTTTTAATACTTTGTTTACATGCTTTTTCAGATGGAGCAACAACTAAAGTGTCGTCAATGTAGTACGACACCTTAACGCCGTTCATGCGTAGTTGTGAATAGGCTGGTTTTAATATCTTAGTAAAGGCCCGTGGGGCCAGGCTATACCCGAAAGGCATGCAGACAAATTCCAGTAGCTGGTCACGCCAAACAAAGCGCAAATATTTTCGGTCACTAGCATGAATAGGGATGCTAAAGTATGCGTCTTTGAGATCAATGGATGCTAAATAGTCACCCGGGTTGATGAGTTCAACAGCAAAACTTATTGTCTCCATTTTAAACTTCTTTGTGCATACAAATTGGTTTAGCGGTTTCAGATTGATAACTGGTCTCAAATCACCTGTTTTCTTTGGAACCAGAAAAATGTTTGATAAAAATTCCCCTCTTGAGTGACGCGTATGAACAATCGCCCCTTTTTCCTGAAGTTTTGAGACCTCAAGGTCAATTGCGTGGGCTTGTTCGTCACTAAATTTAGGTGCCATAGGCAGCTTTGTTTGTTGAGGGTTTGAATCAAACTCGAGGCGATAGCCCTGAACGGATTGTAAGATCCAAGGGTCGCGGGTGATTTGACACCAGTTAGCAAAATGCATAGTTAATTTGCTAACTGAACTCACATTAGTTGGAGTTACTGCTTGTCCTTCACGTCTTGATTGTAGGACTTGTTGGTTTGGTTTGAATTTGACGCTCTGTTGTTGAATGACGGACGGAAACGCCCGCGACGGGACGGGCGATCCCTTAAAAAAGAATCATTGGATTTGTTGACATTTCGGGATCCCTGTTTACGACTGGATCTTGAGGCCTGGTTCTGCTTTTTGGTAATGACCTTGGACGTAATCTTATTCGCTTTTGCAATATCGTCTACTTGTTTCGACAGGTCATCCCCAAATAAATATTTGGTGAGAGGCAGCGAGGAAGAACAGAGAGAGCGAAAGTTTTTACTCAACTCTGGTTTGAGGAAATCACGTCTTTTCATTGACGCCTGATAAGATGCATTACCGAGACAGGTTAATGCAATACGAAGGCACTCAAGTAAATATTTCGTATCTACATGAGTTTTGTTTTTACGACTTTGTTTCGTCGTCTGAATAGCTTCAATTAAAGGTCGTGCAGCATTCAGCATACACTTTTGTACCTCTTGTAGTGCTAGGTCACGGCTCTTTGCCGGCCTTTCCAAGTCGTTCCACAAAGCTTCGTTTACTTTAGGAACGCACAAGAGGGTACAATTTTCTGGCGTCTTATACTTATCGATAAGAGCCTTCATTTTGTCTTCAATGGGCTTTTTTGTGAATGAGTCGTTCACTCTAGTCGCTAATTCGTCAGAGACTTTAGGCCCATAATTAAGCATCTCGTCAAATATAGAACAGGGTTCCACGTCAGAATCCGAGTTACTTGCGTTGTCACCTTCGTTACTAGAATCAGAGTCTGATTCAGATGCAGCCGGGTCAAAACTGACACCAGCCTCTGCCGAGATACTTTGCTCGGACTTTTTGTTGCGCGGCTTTTTCGACGGCTGAGTTAGCGATTCGCTAGAAGCCGGGCGCTTAGAGCCAGAAACCGTCCCGGATTCCGAGACCTTTGGTTTATCACTGGCGTTCTTGAAAGAACTAAACATCTCAGAAATTTCAGCGACGGAAGCACTCAATCTGTCAAGCTGTAGGCCATGATAGAGAGCCCTCAGTTGATTCTGCGAAAACTCGCTGGATTCAGGCTCAGTGCCATCAGCATAAAGTAGTTCTTCTCTTTCCAATTCTTCGTTCGCGTCCCTGGCTGGTGAACCCATGGTCTCTGGCACAGATATAAGGACACAAAAAGAAAACTAGAGTTAGAAGCGTATATCTAAATTCAAGGTGGTAGACACTGAATATAGATTCATAAGAGTCTTTAAACAGACTCGAGTATCACCGAGTGGTATGCTTACCTGAGCTTTTTCTGCACGAAAAAGGAAGAGGACGATTCCTGCCAACGGTGGTGTTTTATACGAGTATCTGATTTACATAACAATTGACTTTAAAGAGTGGTCTGCTGCGCATGCGCGATAAGGGATCGCATTATGACGTCATAATGCGGAGTATGGATGAGGAGAATTGTTTATTTTACTCACAAAAACAGAAAAATAGCGCCAAATCGGTAGAATCTTTCCCCCTGTGTGTTTTCCGGTTGCTGTCCGCCATTTTTAATACAGAAAACCGCTGTGCATTGTAAAATAACCTAAATAATACTAAATACACTACCCCACCCCCCAAGAGAGCAATATCTATTGTTCGCGCCAAATTGGTTGCTATGGAATGTGTGACCGGCAGATTAGCGCATGCGCAGTACGCACTCGAGCGAGAAAAGAAAATGGCGCCGAAGAAGAAGAAGCGGCGGCTCTCGGAACGAAAGGAATTGGCTAGAAAACGAGGAAAAAAGAGTGCTGAGGCCCAAGGAAAGGGTTTAGGTAGTAGAGAGGCTTTTACTCTACCGACTGATTGGCATGTTAACAATCGAAGTGAAAGTGAACCCGAGAGAAGGAGCTTTGTGAGTCCCGGAAAGTCAGTCTACAGGAATCAGAAGGAAGCGGCTAGTTGCCTGAAAGAAAGAGGAATGACAGCGTGTTTTGTGAATGAGTCAAGCGAAGAATCTCAGGGAGATGAAAGCACAGGAGAATCAGATGTTGATGTTAAAGATGTGGGAGGAACGGAGATTAGTTGTCAAGCACAAGAAATCGAGAGGGGGCTTTTTGTTGCCGAAACCAGTCAGCTAGAGGACTTCGTTTCTCAAATCAATAAATCGTGCAAGTGTTCGACAGAAAATTGCCAAGGTAATGTCTGTTGAATATCATTTGATTTAAGGCTTTTCCTGGAGCTGTTTTATTTTAGATTCAGGATGTTCTTTGCTGGCTTATCGAGAATATCGCACCTTCGACTATCAGCCAGTTCAGTTTCCCACTTCTTGTATGACCATGTGATCTATGGAAATCATGACATTCACGTGTATATGAACTGATGTGCTACATAGCAATTGCTAATCAAGGGTGATTTTAGTTGTCATATAATCCCCAGAAATTCACATCTAAACTAGATCGCGTTTTTATTCTAAATTATTGAATATATATTTACACTTGTATTTATATTTGCAGGTATTCTGGTGCCAGCAAAGGTCGAAGTTGTAGGAGTTGGGGGTTCGCTAAACGTCACCTATCTTTGCACTGGATGCAGGAACCGTTGTATTAATTTCCAAGGGTCAGCCCTTGTTGAGGGTTCCCGTAGAACTGTGGTGGGCTTGGCATTAGCTGTTGCTTTTTTCGTTACTGGCCATGGCTTTGCCAAATTTGATAGAACCTTGAAACAGTGTTTAGGCATCTCATGTATTAGCAAGGCAAGGTTTTACGATGTCATTGAACTTTTGTATCCAAATATAAAAGATATCCTGGACGAAATGTGCGATGAGGAAAAGAACAGAATGAAAGAGATGGACGATGGAGAGCTGGGCAGTTGGAAAAAGGCAGTGGTGACTTCAGATGGTGTATGGCATACAAGGGGACATTTTAGTAAGAATGGGTCATTCATCATTAAGAATTATTTAACTGGCGGATTGTTATGGTACGGGCATAAATGTATGAGAGGACAGGATGATGTTGTTGATGAAGAATTGTATGAAGGAACCTCAAAGTCGATGGAAGGCGTCTTAGCAGATGAATGTTATGGCGAAGCAAAGAGGAAGGATGTGATGTGGATACAGTTTATCAAGATGGCGATTCTAGTTCAAAGGGCTCAGTGCAGAAGCACCATAAAAAAGGAGGGGTTTACAAGTGTGGAGGGCATGTGGCGAGATCCCATGAAAACAATTTAAAAGATAGAGGAAAGCAGAAAGATTTTACAGTGGATTACAAAAACAGGCACAAAAGCAAGTTTCCAGAAGTTGAGAGTGTGAAGTGCAAGTGTGCAGGCAAGAGGCACAGTGCAGGCTCTGGATGTCTTTCTGACTCATTTATCAAGGGAGCACGGATCAATTTGTTTTGTTGCTTGCAACAGTGCGAGGGACCTGAACACTTTGCTAGAAGGATAAGGAACCTGGCACAATATCATGTGAGGGATATCCATTGCTGGGATGGGGGGAAGTGCGAGTTTCACCCCCAGAGAACATGTACCTGTGGTGACTGTGATAAGGATGAGGAACCTTCTTGTGAGGGCGAGGTATATCACACGAAGTCAAAACTGACATGTGACCTCCACTGGTTAGCATACAAAATAGAGTGCGGAGGGCGAGCTGATGAGGCAGACAGCATTATACATCCTGTTCTTGGAAGAGGACACTCAAATTTATGTGAAGCTCACTTTTCAGTACTTCCACACTTCAGACCCAAGAGCCTCAGTCTGAGCAGGTGGGATATCATTTTTACTAATGTATCACTATAGGGCTTGAAGTAGTGCCTGAAATGGCTGCAAAAGCAATTTAGATTTTTGGACTATGTAACTACAATGGCCAGTAGCATTTAAAAACCGAACCCCACCTGTAGCAGACCTCCAAGTCAATACCCACCCTGGATTTCCAGTCATTTTCCATGCTGCTCTGGGGGTACCCACCCCGCAATTCCAGAGGTCCTCAACAGTAGGAGTGCGGTTTTTAAATGCTACTACCCAATATCTTAGTATGTTGCGAAATTCCAACTGAACTTTTAGACATGATCTGGACTTTTTAAGGCTTGCACAAAAAAGCTGAATGTTCTTGCTTACCTTCAGGCTATAAAAAATAGCAGAGCACAAGGCTAAAAATTGACAATTTTATACGTCACTACTGAAGAATCTCATCATGGGTGTATGGCAAACAACATAGAGTGCTTCCTAGTTTTGAGAGAATAGCTAAGTGGTTCCATTTCAGTTTTAAAAATTTTCTTTTTTCTCCAGTTCCATTTTTTGCTCAAAGTAGCATCTTTTTTTCTAAGGAAGCCCTTGCTTGAGTGTCTTATTGCACACCAGCATGGTGAATCATTTTGATGAAAAAAATCCTTTTCTTAGCCATTTTGTATCCCAAAACATCACTGTATCCACTGATTGTACGAGATTGTTTACCATGGTTATAGGTATTTAATTTTTGTTGTATAAAATCCAAAGCAGTTTCAATGCAATATTATTTATATGCAATGTGTAAAGCTGAGATGCTGGTGTGTATTCATTAAATATTTTGTTTTTCATTTTTACAGATTGCACTATATGGCATCAACGAATGCTGGGCTATGCCAAGGCAATATGACATGGTGCTATGAAGTGAGAGGAGAAAGTTATCATTGGATAACAGACCTATATGAGCGGCTAAACCTGCCTATCCTTCCAGCCGTCGTCAGAGCTCTGGAGAAAGCAGTAAAAGAGCGAAGAGCAGTTCTAGAATACCAGAAGACAGATAAGGCCAAGAGAAACAGAGTGAAGATGAAAGTTGCACGAGCAGAGGACCAAGAGGCCAGGAAAAAGTGGGGCAAGGCCCAAGCAGTGAGACACACGTATGGCACAGAGGATGATGATGATGATCAGACAGAGGGTGAAGAGGAAGGTCAAGTGAGAAGTGCTAATCTGGACATGGGAGATGGATCTGGGGTAACTGTTATCAGTAGGAGAACGAATAGGAAATGTAGGTGTGGAAGAACTGACCATTCAAGGATATCCTATCATTCATGTCCGTTAAATCCAAGAAATGTGGTAAACTAGTTTGTCAGGCCATCAACCTTCATTGCTGGATTTCAAACCGTGAGTGCCTGGGGCGAATCTGTTAATATTACTACTATTCGTACAAGTCTACATAAAAAGAAAGAGCATGTTGAACTTTACAAAATTCCATAGTTTGGTATTAATTGGGTCAATAACGATCGAGAAACTGCTATCCAAAAAGCCCAAATTTTACAAGGATTTGTGTGAAATCCGGACGCAGCGTCCGACAAACCATACGAACCTTATAAAATTCTGGCATCTTTGAATGTCTGTGTCTCAATTACCTAATCAACGCCAAACTTTGGAATTTTGTATAATTCAGCTTGCTCTTTCTTTATATGTAGGTCGCGAATTGATAATTGTAATATTAAGGGATTCGCCCCAGACGCTCACGGTTTGAAATCCGGCAATGGCTTTTGAGGAAATTGCACTAGAATAGACCTCTTTCGCTTGATTTGATTGTCAAAGTCACGTGACCTGAAATGGGTAAACAAAGCCACGGCAATTTGTATTGAAGAGACCTGTCTAAATTGCAATAACGGACTAAAGCGATAACAGACTAAAGCGTAGTGTTATTGTCGCTCTTTTTTTCTCCATTTTTGTTTATCATTGTACACTAATATTAGTTTTGTTGATCCTGTCTTTATGGATTTTCTAGTTAAAAACCGAAAAGATATTGAGAACGATCTCAACTTCGGCAGAGATTTTGGTACAAATGTATTGGCACACACAGTACAGACGGCTCTTTTCATGCGTCTGACCAAAAATAGTTTAAGAATCGCTCTAACTCAGCCGGATTTGGGTCAATTTGTCTCACATTTTCACAACATGTTGGTTAATAAATAAGGTAGAAAATGCTGTTTAGTTGATTGGATAAATCCTAATAGCAGAGCGAGTGTGTCCCAAAAATATAGTCTGATAGAAAGTCGCTATAAAAATAAATCACTACGAAGATTTGATTGCTGTTTTCTTCCAGTCATATCTTTCCTCACCTAGATGTTCTGCAATAATTATTGAGCCGTTGTTTTTGAGATTACAAGGCATTTTTATTGTTGGAAGGAGCACATTCTTGCAGTGTTTTCTATAACAAAACGCACTTGTTTACCCAGTTCAAATCATGTGATCTTGAAGCGAAAGAGGTCTATATTCATGGCTGGTCAAAACACTGGTATTCGTTAGCACCCTGCCAAAGAAAATGATGCATCATGGGTTTACAAAGCTGTATGAGATTTCATAACATATTTTGTATATCTGTACATTTTATAAGCCTAAGAGAACAGCAAAATCATTTTTGGACTCCATACATAGCCTCTCATCCAATTTTTTTAATGTTTTCCCCATACATGTTACTGAATTACAGTGAGGACACTCAAAGTGTGAACCCCTTAGTTTTTGGGGGTTTTTCATGTACACTTTTTATCTGGTGTTCACGGTTTGCGCATCCTCCCTGTAAAATGAAAGGAAAATGTAGAAAAAATTAGTTCTTTTAATAATTTCATTTGAGAAGGCAAACTGGTAAATGGCATCCAAAGTGAATCAAAGGGAGTAATTTGTGATAGAAACAGAATCAGCATTGGGGAGGCATTCTGATTACAAATGATGCATCATTTTTTTGGAACTTTAGACTATAAGGGGTATGATCTGAAAATAACAAACTTTTAAAGAAAATTTGGTTCTTAAAAAGCGCCTTTGTTTTGACGCCACCTACAATAGTTTTAGATGAATTATAAACTTGCATGCTCTATGTCTGTCAATAATTTCCTCAGGATCAACACAAGAGTGCACTCTTCAGGTTTTCACCCTGTATTTCCACAGGGGTATTTAAATTTGACCCTGGATTCACATAGGGGTCTTCTATTTTGACCCTGGATTTCCACAGGGGACTTTGATTTTGACTATGGATTCCTACAGGGTTGTGCTAGAGAGCCTGGATTACCACAGGGTACATGAATTAATCTGGAATTTCCACAGGGGTCACATAAGAAATTCTGGATTTCCACAGGGGTAGAGCAATTTCAAGTTCCTTGATAGGTGGGTTACAAATTTTAAATATAATTTATAGCTGCCAAAATGATCTTTTCAGATGATGATCAGATTTGTTTCTGTTTTCAGTTCATTGAAAACTGCAGTTAGAAATAGTATTGTACATATGTTATTGCAAAGGATACAATTTCATGCAACAGGTCATTTCCTTGCATTCATCACACTATCATGGTGAAGTCCCCCCACAACAAAAGCAGATAGTTGATTCAGGATTTGATATATTTTTTTATAATACCATGGAAGTAAATGATAATTTACAATTGTATAAAGTTGAAATCTAGAAAATGAAAAAGGACCATTTGAAAAACCCAGAAATGGACAGGAATGTTATCCCAAGTTTTTATTTGTGCATTCTAAAATTCTTTCAGTCAAATTCCATTTCAACACTAAAGGGGTCTTCCTCTTTCTGTTTTTAATATAGTCATCTATAATACAGCATTATCAGAATCATTTATCAGAATCAATTACTTATGATAATTTGAGCTAGGGCCAGTCCATCATGGACATGTTTGTAAATAAAATTTTTTGTAGATATAAAATAAATTCCTTTCTGAAAGAAAATGCTGTGTATTTTCCTTCCACTCAATATCAAATGTTTCAGTGCAGTACAGCCAGAACATGAACATATTTACAGAATTTTTTTTTTGTTTTGAAGTTTTGTTTTGTAAAACGAACATTACCATTTTACTATATAATATGATTTTACTATATATCAAATGATGTTGGTATAAAAAATTGCTTTCCATTTATTTCTTTTTGGTAGCTGGCCACTTGGCGTTGGCCAACTCTGCAATGTTCACTTTGTAGACCTACAAATAAAAAACAAACAACATTGTAATCTGAAATACTGCATTTTTCAATTTTTGGGTAATTTGTTCGTTTCTGTTTTTACCCAATCTTCTAAACTTGTTGTAGGAATGAAAGAAGTGTATGTTGTGGTGGATGGTAAATTCATATCATACACGAGTGAAAGATATTGTTAGGCACATCAAATAGTTCCACAAAATAAAAAAACCTACCGAATCGTGGTCTGGGTCGACGAACTCCTGAATGTCGCCAGGAATTATGAGTCTGACTATCCGCTTCAGGCTGTCGGGGTACACATAAGTCGGCCATCTTGGCAAGTTGGCCCCTAGGGTTTTGCCGCTTCCAAACTACAAGACAATATATGGAAGAATAAACAACCGATTGTGTACGTTGCAACGCGCGCTACCGTAGCAAAAAATCGAGAGTAAGCATATTTTGAAGGTTTCTAAAGGAGACAATAGCAGCAATTCAGCTCATTTAGATCCACTATTTGGAAATGTTCGAACGTGGGCAAGAGTAGCAACGATGGCGCGGATCAGATCCCTGCAAGGAATCAGCCCTAAAATTGGATGGCGCGCGTATGACTCTAAGGTATCAAAGAAATCGAATCGAAACTTTCACATATGAACAGTGTCCGGCAGAATCCGTGTAGCATCGGTGAAAGCAACTGAAATAGATTCATATGAATTTCTATGGCGACCATCGAGTTCAAAGAAATATATAGATCATTACATCGGGCCATGACAAAACGCTTTTACAAGCGCTATATTGTCCGCAGTAGATTTTCAAATAGAACAACGCTTTGTGAAATTAAAGTCTAGTCACATAAATAAAATACTTACCCACAAAAGGCACCACAACCGCTTGTATAATCTAGCGCGACCGTCGTTTCTCGTCTCCCCTTCACGCAGACTGAACTGCCGCAGAAGATTTATAAGTCCTTTGGGTGCATTTCCGAACCTACAATTGTAGAATCAGTCAAAATAATCAAGATGAGTACATGAACGAGGAAAGAAAAAATCGCACCTGAAAACTTACCCATTCCGTGAAAATTCTGCGTCGAACGCAAGGAATGCAGCCTCCAGATTCGTTTCGGACTCGGCAGCCATGTCGAAGTTGGAACACGCGCTAGTAGAGGTGAGACTTTTTGGGTTGTCCGCTGACACCAACCGTATGCGCTTGGTTACCGACCCAATCCCCTTTTTGCCGACCGCACTGACTTCGCGCCAAATTTCCGAATTTTCAGAGGCTTATTTCTCCCGTCTTGCTTGATTTTCGAATTTTTTTCTTTCGGATTCGAAAAATAGTCAGTATCGACTTTTAAAAAGCGTTTACAAAAGTTAAATCCAAGATGTCAAAAATAGCCGATTCTAGTACCTTAATCAGTATTGTGATTCTAACATGCCTCCTTTTTAGACATCGAACCAAGCTTCCTGTCAGTGGTGTTTTGTCTGCCTTGTTTCCAGGTTCTTGACCGTGAAAAACACAGTGGAAAATGTGCATATTATCCTTTCTCCAGTGTATCTGAGTTCTGGTAAAGTTTTAAGTTTTCTAGGCCAATAGAAATATCAAAAAACTTACTGGGATTCCAAATATGGTATGCAGATATTTCCTTATAAGGAAGTTGAAGAAAGTCGACACTTTTTCAAGGGAACTATCTTGATATGTTATTCCAAAGCAGGATCTCACCTTATAGTGGATATGGGGCTATGCTCATTTTTCTGTTGGTAGTTTTTCGTTTACTTTCACTTTAAGGGAGCATTCATTATTTATGCCAGGGGGTGGGCTGGCAATTATTAAGGGGGACCATGTTAAATTTGGCACGTTCAAGTAGAGGATCACCAAAAGATATGAAAACACTTGTGAGGGGTCATCTTCATTTTATGGCAGCAACGACGTTAATTTAACATATGGATACAAGAGGTTACACACCTGTAAAATTACAACAAACTGTTTATGCACACATCAGGAAATGTCTTAAAAATACTGGTTGTTGTCTTCTTGATATCTAGATGTCCCAACATTTCTTCCTGGTCTAAAGGGGGGGAAGGGGGCTATCATTACCATAAAAATTGCCTAAAGGGTTTTGGGGTTTTTATTGATACTTTAAGGGGGGTCAAGGTTTTTTTTGGGCTGAATGAAAAATCTTGCCAGCCCACCCCCTGGCATAAATAATGAATGCTCCCTACCAGAACAATGCTTAAAACTGGATTTAAACCATTGCTCACTGGAGTTCCAGTAAATCCCCCTACAAGGATAAATACTTAGATATATTTTTTATTTGAACTGTAAGAAATAATAATGATTTACATTTGGCAAAACTCCAGTAAATATAAAAAAATAATTTTTGCCTAATTTTGATTGTTATTTGTTTAAAGAGGGGGTTCAAAGGCTTGTCATGATGGAGTGATTTTGCAAAGTAGTTCTTGTTCTGTTTTGGTCGCCCATACAAAATTTTGCTATGTTTTCGGATATTTTCCATTAATTTTAGTAACATTATTCTTGTGATGCATCCAAGGGGGCCATTTGACGTAAATTGATGTTGGTTTTGATTTCTATGGTATGGAAGAGTTCATATAGTTGGGTAGGATAAAATTGCTCGGATTGGAAATTCCGTCAATTTACCTGATCTTTTCCATACAAATACTGTATTTTGCTTTGGAAATTACATAGAGGGGGTATGGATATTTTTTGGAAACACATGATTATGATTATGATTTTTATACTTTTACAGTACAGATTTTTAAGAGTTTTTTCCTGACTTTTCTGACTAGGATTCTGTTAGGGGTAGTTAGCCAACTGGCTTATCAATTATAGGTCCATTATAGTCTAGTCGCCAGGAGGGGTCCCCATGCACCCCCTGAAATCAATTTCTAATTAGCACCATCAGAAGCCAAATAACGTCCGACTAATTGCCCTATTTCACTATGACATCATGGTTTGTTTACATGGGCAAGATAGCTGAAACTTGGTTCAAATAAAAGTTCGATTCGAACATCATGAATGGCATTTTCATTGTGTTTTGGTCATTTCTAAATGCTGCTGTCCCCTCTGGCGACCATGATTCATAGCGCAAAGACAATAGAGTGTTTTGATATGACGTCATAGTGAAATAGGGCAATTATTGTCAGAAATTTGCTATAATATTATTGCATGTATAACAATTAGTCGTTCTGTAAGAGGTATAAACATTGGAGTTCCGCTTTTAGGCAGTGCCTAAATCTATATATTACTATGATTTGTATGGCTGGAGAGCAAGGCTTGCTGGCAAAAACCTTATTAAAAAAGCCAGTTTTATTTTTGATTCCATTATTTGAGTTTGCACTGTAGCTTGCTTAAATTTGGGCCTTATACTAAAATTACCATGCTACTTTTCATCTCAAAGCTGCTCATTTTAAGGGGGGCCAGGTCACGTGACCTCTAACTGCAAAAGGCCTATTATGGCATTGAAGCTAGAAGCAGGTTGGGGGTTTTATTTTGTTCTGTTAAAGGATGTTAAAAGAGATAAAATAACAGGTGAAGCACCAACGAGGAAGGGCCGTCGCCGGCCCTGCACCGTGCAACTAAACCGTCCGGTGATCACATTGGATTTTCAACTAAAATGGCAGCGGAAGCTGTGCGTATAAAGGCCTTTAGAAAATAACACCTATGTTGTATTGTGAATGTGCGTATTCAGATTGGTTAAAAAGCGTGTTTGTAAGAGACCTGAGAAACACGATTGTCGCGCGTGTGTATGTTATGCACCTATCAATGTTTTGCCCCAGGGTGGGGGGGGAGGGGAGGGGGCGGGCAACCCCACGGGAATTTGACATTTTTAGCTTTTGAAATGTCAATTTCCCCACCCTTGGAGCTCCGCTAAGGATCAAACTCCCGTCCCTGGGGATCCCAGACCGGTGTAAAGTCGTTCATAGATACAAACATCAAGAAGATCTTACCTTTCATTCTGCATCGTTCTCAACAAGAAAAGGCCGAGGAAAACGCAGAAATCTTGTCTCCAGGTGGTTTCTGGGTATTTTCCAAGATGGCGGAAAGCTAGTTCCCAGGATTTTCCAAGATGGCAATCAAGTCAAATTTCCCATCCTGGGGACTGCTGTAGATGCCAAAATCACAACCCTCGGAGGGCCTTAAAATTCAAATCCCCCTGGGTTCCCCCTGGGTTACAAACAGTCGGGGAATGTTGGTCGAACTGATAAAACTTGAAAGACACTCGCCTTCAGCTCGTGTCTTTAAATTTTGATCAGTTCTCCCAACATCCCCCTCGTGTTTGTAAGAAAAAAGAGAGCACGCGGAAAGTACTTTTATTGCTTAAATAAAGACGGATGATGTGTTGACTATCAGTATCATGATCGTAGAGCATGCTGGTCGAAGGTTTCTTCAAGTGAAACTGTTTTTATCGTGCAAAACGTTCGGCGATCCCTATAGCTTCAAGTCATCATATCCAGGCCTTTTCAAATCCACGATTGTGTGTACAAATAATTGATATGGTTAAGCTAAATGCACAAAATTCAACTTACCAGGACCGATGTACCCGTGCTTGGATTTCATGTGGCTTTCGAAGGTTTGCTGCCGAGCCAAGACTTGCTTACAGGCTTTGCACTCGAAAGTATTTCTACCATCTTTCCCAGTAAGCACTTTAAAACATTTTTGATCGCCATTATCACTCATAACTCCTGTATTGTTCCGCCAAAAGCGCAAGCTACTTCCTCGAGTAAAAACAATTCGATTGTAAAGTGAAGCTGAAGGTTCAAGTTCCCATGATGCAATACGCGCGACAGAAATTCCCGCTTCAACTATGTCACGTGACAATTTCGACCAATCGTAAAGCACAATCGAGGCTTCCGCGCTCTTTCAAACCGTTCTTTTCTTCGGGTTCAACGCTCTATTACACAGACTTGCACTTTTAAACTGTTAAAATTACTTTAAATTAGAGTACTCAAGATGTGGTCACTTGTGGAATGGGAGGACACTTCTATCAGTGTCATACAAGCCAAAAAAAAATACCAACTAATGGCCGCCCAGTAAGCGAATTTGTGGGTCAATCGGTAAATATATCGTGAAACAAACAGACGGCTTACATCAGTACACAGCCGAAGTCCTGGCCGTTTATGGTAAGTGAACTCTTTTTCTTCGATGCTATAAACAAGTTATTACTTTAACTCAATATTCCAAGAGCAATGAGGAGGCCTGTCAGATATGTCATGCAAATCGTCGAGGGAAACTTCGAGACGATTGTAGACTTAGAATACAACTTACAATAGTTAGGAGCCTGAATTTCAATCGACTTCAATCAACGGTTACAACAAGGCTTCCTCACGGTACAGTGTATCTAATAACAAGAGAGAAAGTATTTTGACTCTTTTTCGTAGCCATTTTATCTTGTGTCTATTGTGATCTTTACACTCTTGCATCTTCTATACTGTAGCTAAGCGGTGTGATGCTTTTGATCATGAGCAGAGATTGATAAAACCAGGTAAGCTTTAAGGGTTGAATCCTTACTTGCATTTTGTCTAAACGCTTTGCTTAATTGTATTGTACCTTCAAATCACTGGGGTGTATAAACGAGTCTTTGGGATGCTTATTACTTATTATTCTCCCTTTTCAACGTGACCTCTCTTCAGTTATAGGGAGGGAAGGGCAGCATACTGTACTGTAACCACTGTTGGTTTCCTATGATGCCTGGACGATAAAGCAAATGAACTTCTATGACCCCTCAGAATTTTGTAATTTTCCAAATATTCTTTTCCTACCCTGCTGGCTTGATTCAATAGACAGAGCGCGTACATTGCATAACCTTACAAATCTTTGGATAATTTTATTTTAATGTTGCAGTTGAAAATTGCGAAGGAAAACGGACGAGAAAGCCATCGCAAAAAGTGCAAGAAAGTTGTGAGTAATCAGTTAAACTTACCATGGAACCAGTGTGTTGTCATAATGTGCTTGGGAATGCACCGAATCGAAATGTGATGGCAAAATTGAATAACCTTTGTTCTGGACTGACTAGCCTCTCATTCATGTGAAAATGCTTTTGTGTTTCCATGTACTGGTAACACAAGGCTTGTCAGTCCAGAACTTATAGTTATTTGCCACCATATTTCGATTCAGATTGGATTTTGTAGCATGAGTGATGGTGGTGTGAAGATGTGAATGTTATGTTTGAATGGTAGAAGCCCATATTTTTTCAAACAAGAGCACAAGCCATCATGTGCTGTTCTTTTTATTCTATGGAAAATTCGAAGGAGTTGCAAAAGTATGGGAAAAGAGCAATACTTGTATAGTTCTGGGACTTTTGGAAAATATGTTTTCTTTTGTTTTCACTAATGAAAATAGAAATGATCCTGATTGAACACTTATGTCCATATTATATATTTTATATTCTTGTGATATTTTAGCAAATGATGAGGAACCATCAGTTGAGCCACAAAATAGGAAGAAACCAAAGAAAAGTTCAACCAGAAAAAAACATTGAGTCAGGTAAGTATCAAACCACGAAAAACACTGCAACAAAAGTACGTTTACAAATAGTTCATTATGAACAGTCCTTTTACTACCGAAATCACTAAACTGCCGGCACCCTCGAAAATTCCATCGATCGTTTATCAGTTTTGGTTCGTTCGTCTGGTGGTTTTGATCGATCGAAATGGTCACGTGATATTTAAATTTTGTACCAAACAATGGAAAAACACGCTTTTCCCATTGTTTGATGCAAAATTTAAATGTCACGTGACCATTTGGAGCTACCAAAACAGCCAGACGAGCGAACTGAAACTGACAAACGATCGATCAAATTTTCGAGGGTGCCGGCAGTTTAGTGATTTCGGTAGTAATGATTTTTTGTTGCCTAGGTCCAGTTTACAAAGTTCTTTATCGACTGCTGGCTGGCAGTTGACTGTCAAACAACCGGCTGACTTTGTGTATTATTTAGAGAGACGAGTGATATGTGTATGTACGACAGACAGAACATTGTATCCCACAGCCCTTAAGAATGCCTTTGAACTTAATTAATTAATTAATCAAATTGTTTCAAATTTGCCTTTTTCAATTTAGCATCAGATGAACCACCAAAAAAGAAGAAAAAGGAGGCTGCTACAAAAAAAGCTGACCAAGGTACCAGAAATACAGTTTAGTTCCCATAACAGCTCTTTGTTCAGGACATAATAGTATATTGTACTTTCCATTAAAATTGCAACCACTTACAGTTACAATAAAATATTTTTCTGTTTTGTGCTTATGGTTAGAAAATGTGTACATAAAATGACTAACATCAGGACTAGATCTTTACTAGAATTTGGTAAATCAGGTGCAGACAGAATTATGATATCATCACAATTTTTGTGCAAGTACGACAGACAGAACATTGTATCCAAGCCCCTAAGATATGCTTTAGAATTTGTGCTTGGTGCTAATATTCAAATAGTTTCCAATTTGCCGTTTTTATTTTAGCATCTGATGAACCACCAAAAAAGAAGAAAAAGGAGGCTGCTACAAAAAATGATGACCCAGGTACCAGCAATATAATTTAGTTCCTATAAACAGCGCTTTCTTAAGGACATAATAGTATCTGTACTTGCCCATTGAAAGTGCAACCACTTACTGTGTTAAAATATTTTTCTGTTTTGTATGTCTGACATCAGGACTAAATCTTTACTAGAATTTGGTAAATCAGGTGAAAATAGATTTATATCCTCAGAATTTTTGTGGTACATTAGAAAGCATGAAATGATAAACTTCCAAATTGAGTTCCTCTGATCAAAATTGATTTTGTGCGTTTTTTTCAGTCATCAGGTCTGGTTCTAAAAATAAAACAGCTTCAACTCAAAAATCAACTCAAGTGACAGTGGTAAGTTACATAGATTATAAAGAAAGGCTACTGCATGCATGATTACTACATAGAATATGTATACTGTACAGTTTATCCCTCTTCTTTTGTTTACAGTTGCAAGAGAAAGTTCAACAAGAAAGAGTGGCAGAGGTTTTAGCAAAACGACGCCGTGACCAGGCACTGGCTGAATGCATTGATGTAGACCTAGTAAATGATTCTCCACCACAGTCACCCTCAGAGGAAGACCACACAGACACAGCACTAACCCCTGATTCACTTACAACACAAAGTCATAGCCCACCACTTTCACAGAGCACCCCAAAGTCACATCTTGTCACATTCACAGAGCTTAGGACCTGCCCGCACACATACAATCACTAGTTTGCAAAAATCTAGACATACAACACTGCAACCAGCCTACACACAACGCAACATCCCAACACAGTCCAGTGATCACATATTTACACCAAGATTTAACACAGCTTACACCACAACACAGTCTAATGTACGCCATATATATACACCAACATTTAGCCCAGCAAACACACAACACAGTCCAATGAACATACATATACACAAAGATATAGCACACCACGCATCACAACACAGTCAAATGAACATGTATACAAACCACGATTAAACACATACAACGCAATACAGTCCTTGAATGATGAACATACATTATATACACCAAAATGGAACACACCACACAACACAACAATGAATGATGAACATACATATGCACATACACAAACACCAATGATGGACCTTCTCAATGACTGCAGTTCAGATGCAGACAAGTCACTCATGCCTGGTGAATTTGATCGATTCACTGGATTTATAACCTCAGAATTTGAGAAACTTAAAGCTGAGGTGGAAATGTTGAGGGCTGAAGTAAAGCAGCTGAGGAAAAAAAAGTAAGTACTTTTTATGTTTCATAAATTACAAAATATGGTAAATGCAAATGTTCTGTAAGCAACTGCATACTATAACCCTTTTTAGAGTAACATTTCAGCTGTTAGATGTGTCAGCAAAAAATGAGTGCTTTATAAACAACAGGCTATTCCATTTTTTCTGTAACAATTCCCATTGTGAACCTTTGATTTTCTGACCCACTGCATCTTCTATTTTGATGCTGGATTGAAGTTCTGGGCTCTCATGAAATGAAGCCAGTTTTCCTCTGGGTTACACAAGAGAATTTGTATTTCCACAGGTGTGCAAGCATATAGTTCTTCGATAAATTTTGAATGGAAAAGCCCTGCATATAACTTTTGCAAAAAAAAGATACTAATTTTTACCTTTTTCAATCTTACAGGGAAACGGAGGTCTTTCTCCCCCTGTTGACAATGATGAGGACACACTCGAGGTATGAGTTAACATTTACACTGTTCAGTGCATTTTTGGGAGAAACTCAAAGCTGGGAATTTGTTCTTCTCCAAATCAGTTTCTGATTAATTTTCCATCAAGAGTCTACCTCAAATGGATCTTTAACCATTTAAAAACTCATCTACTGTTACTGCATTTTATACTGCGCTTTATACCAAGTTGCCACAGAAAATACAGCCAATCAGGCAGGAATAGCCTATATTCGGTGATATTCCACTCAACCTTCCTGTTGTGTTGCAATTACGTAAAACGTTGCTTTAATTTTCTGTAACATGGTATTAAATAGTTATACAAAGAATTCGGGTTGTAGCAAAAACTGCAGAATATCCAACTTGTCACTCATATTTTCTTGGCATACAGTGTCGCTCGCCTGAAGGCTTGTGTGTACACCAGAAAATACAAGTGCAGCATGGGATATCCTGCGTGCCACTCGAAAGCATTGCATAACTAGTATAGTGTGGAATGCCTATAGTTTTGTGGATTAGTTTGAACGTTTCGTTTGGATAGTTTTTGGTCTCAAGAAGCATGTAATGTCATGCCGGTTCATAATTTTGTCAAGGAATGTGAATCATAGTTTCAAAATCATGAGCTTTTCCTTGACAATGTGCTATTTGAGACACAAAACTTTTCCAAACAAAACATTCAAACTTATCTACCAAACTTTAGGCATCTACGCTCAACTGAATAGCACAGTAACTTATTTCTTTGGGACAGAAAGAAACAAAGAAAGTTCATGAGGAGTTAAATGTATATGAATTTGCATTTCTTGATGCAACAGGAACTTTTCCATAGACTGCTCTTAACGTGCCACAGCACCTAATTCCACTTGCCTGAAATTCCACCAAATTCGGTACACAAGAAGAAGACATGATATAAGCTTTAGCACTATGCCATTTATTTTGCCAGAGGTTGAAAGGAAAATAGTGTATTTTCCCGCCAAATTTTTTGATTAAATGAGCTGTTTTCGTCCTGATATTCATACAGTCAATCCCACCAAGGGACGCAGCACATGTGACACATGATCCCAGGACAGGGAGCCAGCTTGCAGATCTTAATTGGTTCCCCCTATTTTTAGGGCAGCTCTCTAAAAAAAAAAAGCCATTATAAATGTCTTACTTCTCCGGTTCTAAAGTCGTTTTAGCATTATTTTAATAGACTTTGTATAATATGTAATTCAAAAACCTATCAACCAATTTTGCTTGATTTTTTGTTGGATTGAAGATTGAAGGCCTCCGAAAGCGTACTCAATTGAAGTAACTCCGGAGAAGTAAGACATTACAGTACGACTTATTTTTTTGGAGAGCCGCTGCCCTCTAGACTATAAGAAATAGGGAAAAACACAATTCAGATCTGTGAATGTGTCCCTTGGGAATTGTGTCGCTGTGTCCCTTGGGAATTGACTCTATGAATATCAGGATGAAGAAAGGTAATTATCTCCGAACTTTGGCGTGAAAATGAACTTTTTTCCTCTCAACCTCTCGCAAACAAATAGTGTAGTGCTAAAGATCATGATGTGTGCCGAATTTGGTAGAATTTCTAACTTTAACGAAGTGACAAATTGGGTGCTAGTCAGCACTAAAAGCGATTCATCTTGAACATTCTAGAAACAATTGGCATGGCGAATGGTTCAAGACTTGATTCCAGCCCTGTTGTGAGCCTGTGGTCTGTCATCACAGACTAATGCAAACAACAGCTGAAGCGTGACTGTTATACTGTTCCTAACATTTAAAGAATTCTTTTTTATGTTATTTTTAACAGAAACAGTTAGAGAAAAAGGCTTCACTACACCATGAGTCTCAGCCCGCCCTCAAGGAGATACTTTTTGCTTTGTTTGACCGAAGTGTTGTAAAACAATCAACAGTAACAAGCAAAAGTACTTGGAATCGTGAAAAAGATGCACCAGCTCTTGATCAGGAGAAGGTCAAGCTGATAAGGCGTAAGTTTATCATAGCTAGCAGTAACATTTATCATGAGTCCACATGTTTATTTGACTGTCTCAGCCTTGGAAATTATTTTTGGGATTCCCATCCCATAATTGAGAAGCAAATTATAGAGCTCAGAATGAGATCATATCATTATTACAGGCCTTCAACCGCCCTATATTTCCTATATTTTTAAGATTCTCCTATATTTCCCATATTGTCTTGAAATGCCCTATATTTTGGATATTTTGAAATGATTGAAAGTGGAATTTTGGCAATGCGCTTTGCACCATGGTATATCAAAGTTCTCTAAACATGTGGTAATTTGACATGCTGGACTCTAAATTTTTGGCACGCTTTGCATGCAAAAGAGCCCTACTAAAGTATGAAAAACGAAATACCAGGAGCTACGGCATGCAGCCAAATCACTGTATTCTGAGGCGAAGGAAAGGCCTTAAAAAGAAGAAACCTGAGCTACAATAGCTCAAATACTTTTAGAGTTAGTGAAAAAACTCTTACAACAAATAGATTTCTGTTACGGCGACCATACTTCACCTTTGGCAACAATAAATTTTTATTTAGGCACCAATGGCATCTCTTGAAAAAAGTTGATGTCGGGCCCTGCATCGTTTTTGTCACATGAAACATCAATGTGCTGAAAGTCTTTAAGTTTAAAGTCTTATTGTGCATAGATTGTGTACAGAATATAAAGTTTTACCAATGTCCTATCCCTATTTTTGCCCTATATTTAACAATTATTCGCCGAAGGCGAAGTGAATAGTGGCGAATAGTCCCCGAGACCGGAGGTCGAGGGGACTATTCGCCACTATTCACTGAGCCTGAGGAGAATAATTGTTTTAGTATATACTACACGGGAACACTCCAAAAAATATCCGAACGACACTAAATGTGGCGTTTGCCGACATTTTGTAGCCTCTTTCTGTATGCGTGACGTTTGTCACGCTCGTGACATTACGTCAGACTTCACTACAAGCATTCGGCTACTGAACACATGGTGGAAACTTGCTGCTGTTTTAGAGAAGCAAAAACGCTAGAAAACACTTGTTTTAAAACCTTAATATCGACTACGATAAACGATTACGATAAAGTTTTTAGAAGGTTGCAAGGATGGATGCAAGGGATAAATTCGCATTTTGTGCCTTGGATTATGGATTGTGAAACTGCAGAGTTGCTTCGCTGAAAACACTTTGCCTTTGGTCGCCATTTCACCACCGATGGATGACTATATTTTTCAACCTGCTGGCAGAGAAATTCAAGATTCGTTTGGAATATTCAAACAGAAATTTGGGAAATTAACCTCTTCAAACTCTGGGACAACGAGGAAGACCTTGTTCATAAAAAGAGAGACCACTTTAAATACGTTTGATGTCGGATGGCTCGTGATCAAGCGAATCAACAAGTCGACGGTAAGCTTAACTGAAATTCTCTCTTAAACTGCACTCAATGACTGGCTTCTACGATTTACTGTCCCTTCCAACCTACAGGTACATGTAAATGTTCGGCAAAGTAGATATGTTTTCGACAAAATTGCCTTAATTGATATGTTGTTGTGAATGTAATTCGTCTCTCAAAAGTGCCGTGAACGAATCATCGATCTCTGTGATTCCAAAGAACTGAAAAACAAGAACAGGACATTTTTCGAAGTTCAAGAAATACATTCTCTCTCTGATTCACCTTGAAAAACTAAAGAGACAACATAAGTTAATTGAGAAAGATTTTTCCGTTGCATTTCGAATCAGATAGTTCCTTTAGAAAGTAAAAATATCCGAACCACTTGCACTCGGGCTCCTCAATCTCGGAATAATGCTTTCGATCTCGGAATATTGTGGCATTATCCCGAGATAGCGAACCAATCAAAACGCGCGATCTATGGAGGTTCCCGTGTAGTATATACTAATTCTCTAGATGCCCTATATTGGCCCTATATATTTTGGAAAAATGCCCTATATTTAGCCCTATGTTTTGAGAAATGGTCAGTGGAAGGGCTGCTATTATTAAAACTGGAAAGTTTGGGAAGAAATTACTTGCTGATAACTTAACTCAGATATGATTTCAATAAAACCTTTTTAGGGCTAGGTGAAGTATGTAAACCTGGAGGATGTAAGCTTTAAACACCAAATTAATACTGTGTCTTATTCTTTGTAGGTGTGATGAAAACAACTTTCAACATCGAAAGTAGTAAGACAGACACGTACATAAGAAACGTGAAACGTGGCATCAAGATCCAGAATCTATAATTTTTGCAGTTTTAGGTGGCTCCCTTGAAATGAAAGTGCATGCAAATTTTTGAAGAAAATAAAAGGCAAAAAGGACTTCGAAAAATAGAATGAAGCAAGTAGGAAAAAGTTATAATGAAACGTTTTACGTGTTTTTTGGTCCATTTTACAAATTGGCACATTTTGCATTTCAAGGGTGGCACCTTAGTAGAGCAGTTTTTGTCAACCTGTGAAGGTAAGTGCTATGTCAAAGAACTGTTATTATTGTAAAGAAAACAGAAGAGAACAAAAAATTTGAGATAATTCAAGTGTTGTCATGGCTTAATTAAAAACTGCTCTCTGCCAAAGAAATAAAAATACAAGTCAAATTCAAAGATATTTTTTAATTTCCCCTTTAGGGGTTGCCAAAATATTTTTTTATTCTACGGCAATACCTTTTTGTAGATTTATCTGTTTTATGTATATAAATGAGCAAATGATGAACAAATTATTGTATTGATTAAAAGGTTTCAATGAAATCATGAAAAAATGCAGAGAGAAGAATGCCATTAGAACAAGTAAAGGCTTTACAAAAGTTAATGAAAAATTAATATTTTACAAAATGATTATAATGTTTAAATGCCAGGGGCTCATAAGTAGGGGCGTCCGTCTGATATATATTCTTGATAAGGCGTTTCGACAGACCTAGTTATTTTTAGATTGGTATGTACTTCACGTTTATTTAGAATAACAATAGCAGAGAACAACAAGAAATCAGTGCTTGCACGTGCATACTAAATAAAACGAATTTGATTGGCTAGTAAAACAGAAGCTTTACAATTTTAGCGGTAAAACCGTTCTAAAAATAACTAGGTCTGTCAAAATGCCTTATCAATAGGGCAATACTAGAGAGGGACGCCCCTATTTATGAGCCCCTGTAAATGCTTAATTAGATTATGTTTTATAAAAGAAATATCAGAATAAGTTTACATTTATCAAAATTATTGAAGATTATGTTTTATAGAAAATTGTTGATATGTTTGTTTAAATAATATTATAATAATTTTAAAAAAATATTTGAAATTATTTTCTATAGCAATAAAATAATCATGTGTTGAGAAAATTGTTGAAGTAATGTACATATGGAAACAACCATTCAAACTATCTGAATCAATGGGAAAATAAATTTTAATAAATTTGTTAAATCTGTTTCACATTAATTGTAATTCATAGCAATTCCTAGAACTTTCAAAGTAATTCCTAGAACTTTCAAGACCTTAATTCTGCCTCTTTTATTTCTAGGAATTTCGTAGGAATTCCTAGGAATTTGTACTCCCATTTTCATATGTTTGGCATTCCTGGGAATTCCTAGGAATTCCTAGGAACTCTTTGCATTCTTTGTCCGAATTTACTGTTAAAATTGACACCTTCATTCCTAGGAATTTCCTAGGAAATACTAGGAATTCTTAAGAATGCTTTCTTAAGAACTTCAAGGAATATCCTAAGATATTCCCAGGAATTCCTACAGCCATTTCACAGGGGATGTCAAGCCCATGAAACGCGGTACCTATATTTCCTTGTGCTACGTGATGCGATCACGCCACCTTAAATTTTGGTTGAGTCGTGAATTTGAGAGGAAAGAGAAGTTGAATAGGACGTGTTTCGAGCCAGAAATTTGCTAATCTTTACATTTATTTGCTGTGTTATTATCCTAGGGACCACAGAGTTGTAAGTTAAGATTCGCTTCTTTCATATTGAGTTGTTTATTTTGTATCTAAAGGTTTGTTTATGCCATATTTACAGCTTTTCACCGCCACTTGAAGGTGATTGAACGTCGCTTGTCAGCAGATTATTGTATGCCGCTTTATCGTTGATGTTTTAAAGAAGTCAAATCCAAATGGCTATTCGATTTAGTCTGTGTCTCACGATAATTTTGTGAATAGATTTCTCAGGCTCCATGGCGAATGATAAGAGGAGGTTAGCGACGTTCTGGGCGACTAAATGTAAGTCACTGGATGTGCTACTCGCCGACATAGGGAATAAGTTAAATTCCTATCGGTATTCTGCAGGCAAAGAAACAGTGGATGACTTGTTATCTGAGTGGAAAGAATTTGAAGAACTCATCCGCAAATATGCATTTGGGATTAATGAAAGGGACCGTCTACAAGTTGTACAGGGGCGATTTACAAGTTTAAAAAGAGCAATTGCTGATATTATTTGTGAAACGGAGCGAATATTTCATCTGTTGGACGGCACTTTGAAATATGCAATGGACACTGGAATGGAATCGTGATATCCTGATCAACCAGGTCTGCAAGATAATAATCTCTCGAGTTTAAGTCATGGATCAAAATCCTCAAAACACTCTTCATTTTCTTTACGTAAGAGAGCAATCCCTGGTGGCCAAGTGAAGATTAGATCAGGCCAGAAAAAGAGCTGAAGCTGCAAAAAGTCTAGATTAGAAATCCAACAAAAAGCTTTTTCCAAAAGTGGGGCTTAGATATGGAATGAGTTGCCAAATTCATTGAGAGATGCCAAAAAGAAGTATACTGCTTTGATTGAGATTTTACAATCATTCGATGCCTACGTTGATATATCCCAAATTAGTACAGCTCTAAGGGATTTCTAATCTTGAGCACGTTAGCCTTTTTGTTGAGCTAGAAATCCCCCAAACCACACCATTTCTAGACGTTGCTGGAGAGGATGTGGCGAATTTGTTTTTTTTTTTCAAAAAAATCAAATGAACAGAAATTCTCATTCAAGCGTTTTTCTAAGCGAGAACATCAAGTTCGCAAAGTCTACAACAGAAACTAAATAATAATTTTTTTCATACAACCGAAAGTGCCATAGACCATCCAGACCTAAATGGTTCTGTTACAGATTATTTAAAGGCATGTACAGGGCTAATTCTTAGCCTGCTAGCAGGCGTTGGAGGCTGTTTTATCGGCGAAAACCCGGAGTTCGTAGTCGCGAGCGCCATCTTGGATTTTTTGGCCGAGTGACAATGGGGCGAGTGACAAAACGAGGGGGTGGGGGGCGGGAGAGAGGCGGAAAGAACGCCTGCAAGGAAACTATGCATTTTTGAGTCGCTCATTAAATTCCCGTCCACCAGCAGACGGGAATTATGATTGGCTAATCGGTCAATATGTCAATCATCTCCGAGCGTGTTGGGGTCACACATTCTGAAACGGAAACTCAACAAATAAATATAGCAGTCGATTCGGCAGAAGCAAGTAATTTCGCGTGCGCCTTCTTACTTCGGTTCCAAGTCAAAAGAAATTGCTCGAGCTAGGAGCTGGCGATCAAAGGCCTGCTTGAAGGGCGAGATGGCAGTTTTTTGAGATGGCAGTTTTTCCGACTGGCTTCGGCAAAACTATGATTTTCACTGTGTTTTGTATCGCGAAGAGAGGAGTGATGGAAAGCGTTCCCGCTTCGGTTTATATAGTAATATATCTCTACTCAAAAGCCTAACTGCTGACCAAACGGATGAGATCGAATCTATCGAATGTACAATGAGGGATTTAACTGCGGAAATGTTTGAAGAAAACCCTCCTCAGCCTGGTTCTATCCGGCGTGATAGTTGTTGAAACATGCCGCTTGATTCTCGATCGCCGGCTTTTCTTCGCCACAGCGTCCTTCTTCTCCTCTCACACAGCGATCTCGATTACTTAAAATATCTGCGAGTGTGGCTTAGTTTCCTTCTGCAGGTTTTACTAAATACGAGACGAAATATTCACAGTGTTTTCGAGTTCAAAGGCTAGCGTTCTTGCACAACTCAGCGAGCGTATGCGAATCATTCTTTCCAACTTTATACCGGTCCCTGGATATTTGCGAAGTTTGTAATAAATCGCTTCTATTTATATAAATAAAAAGAATGCCATAAACTTAAACGGTAAAATAATACTGTTGAAGAAAGACTCTTTATACAGAAGAATTTATTTCGAAGTAAATTAACCGCAAACTCGCTGTAAAATGTGCATTATTTACGCACAACTTCGCACTTAAAACTGCACGCATCGTTGTTTCAAGCCACCTATCTTTTGTCGTTCTTTGGTAGATTAGAGAAGTGTGATATGTAAGTTGATCGCCAGCTCCTAGCTCGAGCAATTTCTTTTGACTTGGAACCGAAGTAAGAAGGCGCACGCGAAATTACTTGCTTCTGCCGAATCGACTGCTATATTTATTTGTTGAGTTTCCGTTTCAGAATGTGTGACCCCAACACGCTCGGAGATGATTGACATATTGACCGATTAGCCAATCATAATTCCCGTCTGCTGGTGGACGGGAATTTAATGAGCGACTCAAAAATGCATAGTTTCCTTGCAGGCGTTCTTTCCGCCTCTCTCCCGCCCCCCACCCCCTCGTTTTGTCACTCGCCCCATTGTCACTCGGCCAAAAAATCCAAGATGGCGCTCGCGACTACGAACTCCGGGTTTTCGCCGATAAAACAGCCTCCAACGCCTGCTAGCAGGCTAGGCTAATTCTAATTTGAAAGCTTTGAGCTGAGAAACATTTTCATTCAAGTTTGAACAAACGTACCACTGCCTTTGGTTCGCTAAGCGCGGGTTAGTCGAAATGAAAGATTTTCACAACACAAAGCCATACATAATATTCTCTTAATATTAATTCTGACGCTGTACCGCGAAACGAAGTTTACAAACCTGACGGAAAGGAGAAAGTCACACCAGTGAGCGTGTTTTTGTTGGAAAAGATTGACCTTGAGCTAAGTTCTAATTACCTCCTGCGCGCAGCGCTGGAGGTATTAAATTCGGTAGCGTTTTTCTTCTTTTTCCCTCGTCAAAAATCCATTGTCACGATTTGAGGCTCCCAGAGGCTGCGATTGGCTCTCGTCAGTCACGTGATCAGAAGTTCAGTTCCATCATGTTCTGCTGGACTCTGGCTGGCCGCCATTAATGCTTTGAAAGCGATTTGACTTGGTGTAAATTTTCCGGAGAAAAGTCTGGATCTCTAAATAAGCAAACCTCACGCAAAGACAGATTTAAGGTCATAGAAGCTGGCTCAGTGAAAATATTGGCTCAATAACGTCAAAAGCTGCTGATATTCAAGTTGTTTGTGCCGGTCGAAGTGCAGCCGCCACGATATACGAAAGGACTACATGGGTAACTTCATTTCGTAATTTTACCGTAAACAATTCCAGTCTTATAACATCAAATTTCACACAAAGACAGTGATTTGAGGTCAAGGCAGCTAAGCCAGGACCCAGTCAGTGAAAATTACAGTCCAAGTAACGTTCAAAGCTTCGGAAATCTTTGAAAAGCTATTTATATGGGTGTTTGTTACGGCTCGGTGGATGAACCACGGGCGAGAGAATCTCACAGAAAAACAGATTTTAGGATGAAGCTGCGTGGCTCAGTGAAAATATTGGATTATTAACGCAAAAAAGCTGCTGATATTCCAATGATTTGTGCCGGTCAAAGTTTTGTGTGTCAATCTTCAACAAGGTCTAAAGGTCAAGTGGGTGAAGCTACATTGTCAAGGGGAAACACAAGTGTAAATATGCCCAAACATTTTCCTATTATGCCTAACTTTTTAGACTTAGGTGTAAAATAACGACTGTGTTTTCAGTTTCTACAGTGTTCTCCTAGTGGATTTATGCCTAGAGTATTGACGAATGATGCCTATAATATTGGTACAAGGTTTAAAAAAATGACTATAATGATTTCTTAATTTCAAGCCCTGTCTGTGTAAATAAAGCAAAATGTGACACAGGGTCCTGGAAAACGCTTGACTTTGAGAATTTTGAATTCCAGGGCTGGAAAGTCCAGGGCTAGAAAGTCCTGGAATCTTTATTAAACTCCTGGAAAGTGCTGGAAATGGATTTACACAAAAAATAACCGTGGGTAAAATGGCAGCAAATGAGCATTCTGGATTTGTTTTTTACATCGACATGGCCATTACTCATGCCATGGGATGTGATTGGTAGGGCTGCATTCATGCATAATTGCTTGCTCACGTGAAAGGAGAAAGTCCTTGAAAATGTTCGAAAAAGTCCTGAAAATCTGTTCTTTACAAAAGTGTACAAACCCTGTGACAACAAATGCAACACTGGTGGAAAAACAGACCTGGAGAATTTTTTTTCTAAGGGTCAGGATGGGTGGGGGGGAGTTGCAAGGTGGAGTTTGCAAATCATGCAAAATTCCAAAATCAGAAATGCATAACTGGTAGTGTACTAAGCTTGGCCAATTGTCTAGAAGTAGTAGTGGAAACAATACATTCTACTCTTGCTTTTATTCCTTGTATGTTTATGAAACTAGCGCAGGAGGTAAAAGCCTAGTAAGGCTTCTTGTTCAAGCTATTTCTTAAGCGAGAGATAAAGCCGCCATGCCGCCATGTTGAAATCACTCACACAAAAGCTAAAAAAGAACTCAGTTCGCTCAGACAAAAGCACCATAGACATCCAGACCTTCATCGTTCTGTTACAGAGTACTAACAGTTATGTATTGGGATAATTTTAATTCGAAAACTTTGAGCTGAGAAACATTTTCATTCAAGCTTGAAGAAACGTACAACACTGGCACTGCCTTTCTTCGCACAGCGCGCGCTTAGACCATAAATAAACAAAAAAAATTACTTGACCTGTTTCTTCTCCTTGACCTGTTTCTATCCTTGCTGGGATATGCTTCATGTAAAAACAAAAAATTCCAAATTCTAAGGGTTTTTATGTAATAGACTTGCGTTTTCAATTTTAGCGGTTTCTTTGACCGATTTGAAAAGAGAGATGCGCATGATTTTCGCACCAAAATCAGGAACGCAACAGTGCGAACAAAAAAACACATTGGGAGGCTCACTTCAGATTTATTTCCGCATGGAGCGAGGAGGGTTGAGGTTTGTAAATCATGCTTATAAAGTGTGAATAGCTGAGGGTGTTTATGGAAGGGGAACTCAGGGAATTGTGAATGTTGTGATTTTTTTATGTTTCTAAGAGAATACTATAAGTTAACAGTGAACAAAATTCCATCAACATTCATGCTGACGACTGGGGAGGCATATCTGCAAGTTAGAGCTTCCCAGGTTGTAGGGCTAGGTGGATGTTCCACAGGCTTCATATGGCCAACTAGCTCCTCTACAAGCTACCTGTGAAACTGCAGCATCAGACTATGTCCTTCTGTTAGATATCTTAGCAAACATGTTGATGGTTCTTTGGATCCCCTCGGAACGTTTGTTCAAGATGGCTTATTTCCTTTTGTTTTGGATATGTCAACACTTGTAAAGTAGAGCATAAATTGTGTATTTGCACTTAGGGATGGAGAACCCTAGTTCAGGAGTACTCGAATACTTGCAGGAGAAGAGCTTCTGATCAGGTACATGGACACCAAAATGTTTTTTTTGCAAATTTGATGTCGCATAAGGAAAGCTGACATTTAATGGTGCTTCTGGAGATTTTTATGACAAAAATGTGAAATGCTGATCATTCCTTAACTATTATTCCCCATTCCCCATCAGCATGTCATGCTTTTATTATGCCTGGTGCACAGCAATGTACAACATAATGACATAAGTCGGCATGAAGGAAAGAAAATACTCCCTTTCAAAAGCGAGAAACTTAAAATAAGGATACTAGAAATAAAGCAATATTGCCGCGTTAAATATTTTGGGCACACAAATGCCATATATTGCGCACCAGGCATACTAGGAATTTCATCCCTTAGTATGAAAGAAATAAAAAGATAACTCTTTTGAATATGGAAATTAAGAGAACTGGATATGTTTAATTAAAAATGGCTTTTTGGATAACCCTGCAGGTATACTGAGGACAACTGGGCCGGCCATTTTTCAAGCCAACAACTGCAATCCATCAGAGAATCTCTCCTCAATACGAGTCCCCCTGGATCATTGCCAGCAGCCGAACAAATTATCAGGAACTTTCCGTCCTAAAACAAAGGTAAAATATGGTTTTACACTCTTTCTAGAAACATTTCCCTTTCATGGCATTGCAGTGAGACTTCTCCAAACTATTTTTTTAGAAAAAAGCTCATCATGATCAAGCGTTTGAACAGTAAACTAAAAAAAACTTGATTTGTAAGTTTTTTCTTGAGATACTTAAGAGCAAGAATCTGTAACGCTCATCTCAGCATGACCGAAAATGAAAACTCGAAATTCCTCATATTTTCACACAATGTAGGCCTGAATGACTAACTATTAAAAATATAACTCTGAGTTCCATCCGATTTTTATTTTCCCGAAACCGCGGCTTTTCCGTTCCCGCGGTCATTTCATGGTGATTTTGAGGCACTTCAAGGCCTAAACAAAATCTACTGCCCAGACCCATTAGAACCATTTACAAAACAAAGTTTTCAGTGACACTTTTCTATAAACATTAGGCTATATATTTAACTAAAATAATTTAGCTTGTGATAAATATGAAATATTTTAGAGGTTTTCGAATATTTATCATCTGGAACCGCGTTTCAGCAACAAAAAAAATTGCTTAAATTCAGGACTCAAAATCATGTTCTGTTACGCGGTTTCATTCTTCGCGACTTTTCCCAGGTGAAAGAGCATTGTTTCCCCTCCATAAATATGTAATAAAATTTTTGGGCAATGCAAACAAACAATTCTGAGTAGGCAAAATACAAGTCTCACTTCTGGGCTTCGCATACCCTTTGAATGTGGCTCAAATACAATACATTTGGCAACATTGGTACTAAAATATTTCCTTACCTTTCCCGAGAATGGTCACAAATAGAAACCAAACACTTGGCAATTTGATCCATTGAGTTTGTTGGGGTTCAACTAGCGAGAACGTGAATTTGGACGCCATGAAATACTTGGAATGGAGCATAGCGGACCGACTTTCTTAGCAGCCACACGGCATCGGCTAACATTTGACGAACTTTGACTTTAATTCCTTGTCAAATTAAGCTCGTAAGAGTAATTGAACTTATATTTACTGGAAATCTAAGTATCCGAGAGACCCGCCGAGAGTATTACTTTCTGTACGTGACCTTTTGAAGTGGTTTTGGTTGCTTCCAGCAGTGCAAACCTCTCGTCTATCGACAAACGGAAGCACGTGACAAGATTGCGTTACAGAACATCGAGTAACCACCCCCTCTCTACTGAACTATTGCGGAATCTCCATCTGACCAACATTTTGGGTACGGCATGCCCATTTTTTGTCAAAAGAGACAAGAAATTACTTTCACTCGCCGAGCAGAAAAAGGAAGAAATGTTGTGAAGGAGGTGTAACGCTCCGCCGCCACAGGCATGCCGCGCGGCTTTTTTCGCGAGCTGTGCCCTTGGGCCGCTGCTTTATAGAAGGCTACCGTCGGGAAATAAAAAAGGTAAACGTATCCTATTTTACTACCATACGTTGTTACTAAAGAAACACTTCGCATCTTTTATTTCGAGCAACTTTGAAACGGAAACCACACTGCACTATGTGCCGTCTCAAATCCGCCACTTATCCGTCAATAGATACGGCCTATGAATTGAAAAAAATGAAAAAAGGACCTCGAAATACACCGATACAGCTACTTAAGTGAAAACTCTTGATCTCGATTAATAGATTATGCTATGCTTGGTGATAAAACCGGTTGCCAGACTACATAATCCACAATACATAGAAATCAATAAATAAAAATCAACACCGATCGGTCACACAGCTGCAGGATTTGACCAATTGAGTCAGCAGGGTAATGTATGGATCCTTGCGAGTACGTGGTAGTGCGCTAATATCCAAGTCAAAGTACTCGCACACGCGCGCTAGCATTGCAACGGTAAGCCTTTTCAAGCTTCCTGATGCCACCATGTTGCATACATTGTATGAATCATACACGATGGGATGTACCAGCTGAATATCCCGGAGTATTTCCTCTCGGACAGACAAATACTGCGCTTGGTCTTGTGCAGCTTCATTGTCCTCCTCAGAAACAGGGCTCTTGAGTTTGGCGGCACACCCAGAGAAATAAGACTGGACTTGCTGAGATGTGGGGAAGTGATCGAAAGTAAACCTCCTCTTGCCAGTCTCGTCTCTAGCGTACCGCATGTCATGTGCAACAGTAGCGGGATCAAGCTTGTGGCCTGTCTCCTGCCCTATTCTGAACTTCTCGTCCAAGTATCTTCGCTGTTGGTCACTAAAGCGGGCGCTTTTCTTGCCCCCTTTAAGCTCCCAACCCTGCTCAAGAGCCTTTTTGGGTGACGACGCCTGACTGGGAAGGGATGGCAAAAGAGGCTGTGATTCTGCCCCTTGCTCAAGCTTGTGAGAATACATAATTTTCGCTTTGTCCAGCAGGGTCGCTCGCTCGACTGTCGTATCACACGTTCCATAGAGGAGGTGGCTTTCAAGGGAACTGTGGCGCTGGTACATCTTCTGGCATCCCTCGTTTGGGCAGCAGAACAACCTGTTCGATGCATTATCTGTGCAGTCACGGGACTCTGTCGCTGAAGAAGGTGTAGCACTGGATGACTGTCGGTGCGCGATCGCCACGAAATTGCCGTCAGAGAGCGACTCCGTGATTTGTGCCACGAGGACGTTGCTTGTTACTAAAACAATAAACATCTAGCATTATTACTCCCATATAGGGCCATAGAATATATTTTGCATTAAATGTGTCTGTCTCTCGCGTATGCCCTATTCATTCCGTCCCTCCTTGCGGTTTCACTGACTCAATATGCTTGAGATTGATTATCGTACTTCGCGCGCGCAATTAAATATCATTGCGCGTCCATCGGCAAAAGACGAGCTTATTCTGTGCTCGTATCAAGAGCTCCCAACCTGACAGACACGCGAAGGAGGCAAATCCGAAGTTTCAGTTCATTAGTTTCGAATGATGTCACGTGCACTGAAAGCCCTTTCTCTAAGCGGATGTGTGTTTAATTGGCGCATTCATCAGTGCCTGTTACTAAGTGCTCTCCAAAGGATATATGCTATACGAGAAATATTATACAGACCTTGAAATTGGCTCCACGGAATAAATTTACCTTCTCCAACTTGGTATGCCCGCCACACCTGAGGGCATAAAACATTTTAATTTAATAAGCGTCACACGGTTGCGCACGCCAAATGTAATTTTTCGAAGCATTCCATACGCATCCAAAACACCGAGAAACACCCCGCACCGACAGAAAGCAGGGTAATCAGTTGTACACAAAATATTTCAATAAAAAAATTGCAAGGCGGCACGACTGCATTACGAATTGTCAATGGCTCTACTCAACACGACTGGTGCGACCTAAAAGAATAGAAATCACTACACACCTTGACTCCGTCGCCTGCATACTGGAAGTTGTTTAGATTGCTGATACCATCCCATTTAACCGTGGGAAGGGGTTTTAAAGTGGCGCCATCTACCAGGGCAACCCGTACGCCTCGCACTCCTCTGTTGGACAGGATTGCTTCTCTCAAGCCTTCTGCCGTAACGACGTCGTGTCCTTCATTCACGTACTGGCGAACATGCGCTTTTATTGTCGCGGCCTTACGATCGCTTGCCCCTTTGCCACCTTGGGGGTCACTAAAATCGGCATTCTCCACGGCGATTCCGCTGGCCTCCGACATCAGGTGACAGCCACACAGCATAGCACCGCCATGATAACACCCTAGTCGGAGAATAACTCATATGAGCACCAAACATCCTTAAAAGAACAAAAACAAAAAGATCAACATGAAATAAACAACATTTACCAGCGTTATCCTGTCGATACTTTGCAGCCACTATTTCAGGGTGTTCCTTTTTGAGCGTTTGTAGGATGTGCGCAATCAGCGGAACAACAACGTTGCCGTCTTGTGAGCAATTTTTCACAATATGAACGAACGTTTGGTGCTGCAGGTCACCACTGTCACATTTTCGCACGACCACGCTGATGTGCCACGATATGCCGCGCTTACCGAACCAGTCGGCCTGGGTTTCTCTGTACTTATGCGGCAAGAACTTCATCGCCCAATCTTGTGTAACCATGATATCCAGGGTGCTCAAACCTCGCACTGTGTTAATGCGGCTCTTATATTGTTGGATGGTCCTTCGCTGATGGGCACGCCAAGCCTCTATCGCTTGAATAGACTGCATGCATGTAAAGAAAAGGTCATCCCGTTCCTCCTCGGTGAAGTCGCTTGCCTCTTTGACTGCCGCCTCTATCATGGATAAGACTGACTTTAACTTCTCACAAGAGTCACACGTATCGGTATGGTTATGATCACACGTTTGGCCGAAACATGACGCCTTTGGATCACTAAGGGCGAAATGGCAACAATGATCTGCGATGGGTGACGCCTCTGTGACGTGCACCTGTCAAAGAGAGAGTACAAATAGACATTAGTTGTACATAAAAAGCGAACGAACCTTCAGCCTTGTAGATATGTGAGAAGTATCGCAATTTGTTTCGCTGAAAGCCATTGTTGCGAGAAAGAATAGAGCGAGGGCACTTGACATTGATAAGATATGCGACATTTTAGACTACCGATTTTGAGACGGTTTAGCACAAAATGCATAGATCACGTGATGGATGGCGAAACAACATACCTTGTAGTCCGTCTTGATATACTGTTTGCCTTCTTTCAAAGCAGACTGACAGCAGCGACGCCATTCTCTGTCTCTCCCGTGCCCTTCCAACTTGTCTGTGATCGACAAGAGGTCATCGAAGGCTTTAGCACCATCCGCCGCCGTGTAGTCAAGGCCTTGGAGAGACTGTCGCACGGTTGCAGTACACGCCGAGAGGATCCGTAGCATTGTTGATGTACTTAGTGGAACAACTCGCTCTTCCTTGCAGTACTCTGTATATTGGTCAACAATTCTTTGGGGAATCATAGCCCCGATAACATTAGGGGTCTCTAAAACCTGGCCATTGGACAGACGCAGGTAGCGCTGTCCAAATGGCAAGTCCTGCACTATATGCGAGCTTGTGATAAAGCTAAGAAAGTGATCCAGTTGGAACTCGCTTACTCTCATCCGGGGACTCTTGGCTCTGGGAACAGGTACGCCACGCCCATATTGTAGGATGTGCTTTCGCGCGGCCTTATATCTGTATTCCGTTATACCTGGAATGAAACTTTCTAACTCTCGAAATGACACGAGATCGGCCATGATGGCTAGTATTTGCCTGCGCGTATCCCATCCTGACGCATTATGGTATGTCTCCGCTAGGGCCACCATGTACTTCCGATCAACGGCCTGTTGCTCAGTAGTTATCCCAAGCTTTTTCTCAACTCGTTTGGAAGTGAGTAGAGCATTCCACAGGCTGCCCGCGTCACCCGGTGTTATTATTTCCAAGCTGGAGACAACTGCGGCTGTCGCTCTATCGATGTACACAATTTGTCGTCTTTGCGCAATATCTTTAAATGGCTGTTGTGGTTTACCAGAGACAAAGACGGTCTCGCCGCATGATTGTAGCAGCTCGTTTAACTTTCGTCTTCTCGAGGCTAGTGTGTCGATGGAATTGGTGTCGCTACCTGTGCTCGTTTCTGAACTAAACACTGCACTCGAACCTTCCTCTGCTAAATCCAGCTTACTGAAGACATGTGCCAACGCGTCAACGTCCTACAAATAACAAAAAAAATTAAATTGAATATACGCGTCGGGCATGTCACATTGCGACTATCACTCACAATCAAGAAATGAGAAAAACATGCAGGTGTAAATGTTTCCGAAAATGCTCGAGTGTTTACTTGAAAACAAGAATAAGCAAAAGAATAAGTTACAAAAACAATTATACACTACCATCTACACTTCAACAGAGATAATGTCAAATCATCAAGAATATAAACATCTCTATTACAAAGTGTTAAAGATTTACTTGGGTGGCCTTGGTCGTTGAAGTCGCACTTTAAAGGGTGTGACAAGGATCGAGATAAAGCGACAACCAATTAACCTTACGCGTATTTTGGGAAATATGAACAAGTGAGCTTGGAAAGAGCACCGCGATTTCGCGGCACACTTCTGCAACCTACCAATAATAAAGGTTGTTGGTCTCACCTCATCCGATGAACTGGAAAATTAAGTCGGTGAAGGACTCTTGGGTTCACCTGCTACGCGGGTTTTAGGTGATGCTTCGGTCGAGTGGACCGCAGGTGTGGCCGTGCTTGGCTCGGGTGTGGTCGATTGGGGTGCTGTTGTTGGTGGGTGTGATGCGGTCTTGGTACTCCCAGCAGTTTTCGTTCCCAGCTTTTCGCGGCACTTTCTGCAAATCGCTAGATACATTGATTTCAAAAAGGATTGTTAGCTAACAAATACGCGAATAAAATTTCAAATTTGTTATTGCGCTACTTACGCAAGCCTACATGGCAGAGCTGATCAGTTAACTCCATTAGACGCTTTGACTGGCCTCGAGTCATGCCGCGGTCCCCTCGAAATTTGCCCTTATGATCAGCCCACTCGGCAGGGGTTGCACACATATTTTTGTGCGTATTCCAGCGAATGCCATATCTCGCCCTGTGCCGGGGACAAATGGTCAATCCCTTGTGCATGTCGATATTCTCAAATAATCCTAAGAGCACCAAAAAAGAAATTCGAAGTAAAAATAAATCGTTTCCGAATGTTAAGCTCAATTTATTTTCCAAACATAGGGTCCATCCCACACATGATATAGATTCCAGATCCGATTCCAGATTTTCAATACAGAAAACATGTTGCGAAATAAACTAGAATACATTCATGCATTGTAGCTCACCTGCCCGAGCAAGAAGTAACTGATCTTCGGCCTTTATACTGGCGTCGCTGACCTTACAAGTACGTAGGTGCCCCTTGATGTCCTTGTTACATTCATCTAATGTTATGCATTTCAGGAGTTTAGGATTTTCAGGGCTGGGACCACACTCGCCACCGACGTAAGCAGAGTAGGCGCATCTGGCCATGATTTCCCCGCCACGTACTTTTACCAACCCCTAGACTTCTGTCACGAAGTGCGCTTGTTATATTATAGAAGTAAATGGCTAGCTATTCGATGTCCAAGGAACAATAACGCCTTTAAGATGATTTTAACGTGTACACGCGTTCGCCGCTAGTGATCATTTATCAAGTTTTGCCGTGGTGTGGTTTGCAGATCAGATTTCACGGTCACGCGGCGGTGCGTGACACCGTCCAGGAAGTAAACAAGACTCGTATCACCGGTTTCAAAAGACCTTCTCGAACTTACATGCAAATAAAAATAAACAAAAAAGAAATAAAAGCAAAAGGTACCAATAACACCCTTTAATCACCCTAGCTTTCCTTTAAAAAACCATTTCCCTGAAAGAGCAGCACTTTGGGAGCCCTGTGGTTGGAACGTCATTTTGTCACGTGCTGCCGTTTGTTGATAGACGAGAGGTTTGCACTGTCGGAAGCAACAAAACCGCTTCAAAAGGGCACGTACAGAAAGTAATACTTTCGGCGGGTCTCTCAGATACTTAGATTTCCAGTAAATATAAGTTCAATTACTCTTACGAGCTTAATTTGACAAGGAATTAAAGCCAAAGGTCGTCAAATGTTAGCCGATGCCGTGTGGCTGCTAAGAAAGTCGGTCCGCTATTCTCCATTCCAAGTATTTCATGGCGTCCAAATTCACGTTCTCGCTACTTGAACCCCAACAAACTCCATGGATCAAATTGCCAAGTGTTTGGTTTCTATTTGTGACCATTCTCGGAAAGGTGAGGAAATATTTTAGTACCAATGTTGCCAAATGTATTGTATTTGAGCCACATTCAAAGAGTATGCGAAGCCCAGAAGTGAGACTTGTATTTTGCCTACTCAGAATTGTTTGTTTGCATTGCCCAAAATTTTATTACATATTTATGGAGGGGAAACAATGCTCTTTCACCTGGGAAAAGTCGCGAAGAATGAAACCGCGTAACAGAACATGATCTTGAGCCCTGAATTTAAGCAACATTTTCGTTGCTGAAACGCGGTTCCAGGTGATAAATATTCGAAAACCTCTAAAATATTTCATATTTATCTCAAGCTAAATTATTTTAGTTAAATATATAGCCTAATGTTTATAGAAAAGTGTCACTGAAAACTTTGTTTTGTAAATTGTTCTAACGGGTTTGGGCAGTAGATTTTGTTTAGGCCTTGAAGTGCCTCAAAATCACCATGAAATGACCGCGGGAACGGAAAAGCCGCGGTTTCGGGAAAATAAAAATCGGATGGAACTCAGAGTTATATTTTTATTAGTTAGTCATCCAGGCCTACATTGTGTGAAAATATAAGGAATTTCGAGTTTTCATTTTCGGTCATGCTGAGGTGAGAGTTACAGATTCTTGCTCTTAAATACTTTAAGAAACAAGGTTCCACCGTAAAGTGCCGGGGGGATTGCCTATTTTTGATGTAACGTACATGCCTAAGAGGTACTTATCGGGAAAAAAATTGCAAGTTTTCGAATTTTACCACCCAAAAGGTACGAGAGGCCTCATTTTAAACCCTGCAAGATGCAGCGAGCGCCCCAAAAATAGGGGAGTCCCCTACCCCTGGGGTAAAAGGGCCCACTTTCACATTTTAATTTGCTCTGCGACAAACTTGCTTATATTTCAGTGCAATGTAAATTTTATATAATAGCTTGATTACAGAAATCAATTTAGACACAAGAAAAGAGCTGATGACAGAAATCAATTTAGACACAAGAAAAGAGCAGGGGCAGAAAAATAAATTGACAACATATAGAAAATTCAAAACAAAGTATAAGTTAGAACCCTACCTAACCCAGGTCACCAATCATAGCCATAGAATTCATTAACGAAATTAAGACTTAGTAATCACTGTCTAGAAATTGAAACTGGGCGCTATAAAAGGCCCTACAAACCACCCAGCGAAAGAATTTGCCAAATTTGCCACGAAGAAGTTGAAGATGAACAACATTTTATGATCCACTGCAAAATATATAAAGATAAGCGCGATGAGCTAATTCGAAAAATAGACAATGTGACATTCAAAAAATTGTCTGACAAAGTCTACTTTCGCTTTTTGATAAATTACTCAGGTAAAAATACGAAAGCACAAAAAGCTATTGCAAAATTTGTACATGAGTGCTTCCTCCTCCGGAAAGACACTAATATAGATTTAGGCAATGCCTAAAAGCGGAGCGCGAATAATTACTGACATGCCAGCATTACTGTCATCGCGGTATCGACTTTTCTAGTTTTGATGACGTCATCGATGACGTAATGCCACGTGATCTAGGTGGTGCATCCCCTTGACTCCAAAAAAACTTAATCCAAGTTTGGTCTCCTAGCAATGTTCCCTTCTCGAGATAATGACGTCATACCGCATGACGTTGGTGGTGCTCCCCCTTTCCACCAAATAACTTTACCCAAGTTTGGTCACCTAGCGATGTTACCTTCTTGAGATATTGACTTCTCTAGTTTTGATGACGTCATCGATGACGTCATGCCACGTGACCTTGGTCGTGCACCCCCCTTGCCTCCAAGATAACTTTACCCAATTTTGGTCACCTAGCGATGTTACCTTCTTGAAATATTGACTTCCCTAGTTTTGATGACGTCATGCCACGTGACCTTGGTGGTGCACCCCCCTTGCCTCCAAGATAACTGTACCCAAGTTTGGTCACCTAGTGATGTTACCTTTTGAAATATTGACTTCTCTAGTTTTGATGACGTCATCGATGACGTCATCCCACTTGACCTTGGTGGTGCACCTCCCTTACCTCTAAGATAACTTTACCCAAGTTTGGTCACCTAGCGATGTTACCTTCTTGAAATATTGACTTCTCTAGTTTTGATGACGTCATCGATGACGTCATGCCACTTGACTTTGGTGGTGCACCCCCCTTACCTCCAAGATAACTTTACCCAAGTTTGGTCACCTAGCGATGTTGCCTTCTTGAGATATTGATTTCTCTATTTTTGATGACGTCATAGATTACGTCATGCGGCGTGACCTTGGTGTTGCACCACCCCGTACCTCCAAGATAACTTTACCCAAGTTTGGTCACCTAACGATGTTGCCTTCTTGAGCTATTGACTTTTCTAGTTTTGATGACGTCATCGATGACGTCATGCCGCGTGACCTAGGTGGTACACCCCCCTAGCTTCTAACATAACTTTAATTAACCCAATGTTGGTCAACTAGCGCAGCGCCGGAGCTCCGTTAAAACTAAACACGAAGGCGACGAAAATAGAAGCGAGCGCGCGCGTGTGCGTTCTTGCCTATTTTCTAGCCTGAAATTGGGATGCCTGTGTGCCGGGCGGACACACACACACACACACGCACAATTACACCACAGGCGATCCAAGCTCTAGTCATGTGGGGTACTGTGAAAGAAACATGCAACGTTGTCGCTGTAAAAATTATACGTAAATGTAAATATTGAAAAAAAATCATGTGACATCTCCTCGGAATGTTGTAGTTGTCAAATAAAGTGCTCCTGGAGCGATTTTATTGCATTTTGGGTGTTTTTTTGTGCCTTTTTCTTAATACCCCTACCGTATGTTATAATAGATTGACAAGGTACGAAACGATCATTCAAAACACATTTTTCTAGCTCAATTTTTTTCGCTAAAAATCGAGCTTAGTCGTCAAACCAAACCACCCAGACAACGAGGAATGAACCACAGCACTGTTTTAGCAGTCATTTGGATGTGCAACTTACCTGAGAGAAGTGCGAGGTCTTAAAAGTCCAAACGATTTCGATTTGCAGGCGACGTTAGAAAAAGTGGTTGGGTCACGGTCGCACGGTCTGGGTCGAGAAATCCAATCGACTGCCACTAGTGTGAATTTAGCCAATCAGAGCAAACCTGAAGCAAGGGCGCGAAAACCAATTCACGGTCGATCTGCTTTGCGACGACCAATCATTTTCGAGCCGAGGGGAAACCTTTAGTTTTTTTGCCGGAAAACCGGTTTTCCTTGTGATGGCGACGCGAAAAGTTTTACAAAATCAACGGAAAACAAGGAGAAATTATTGAATCTTACTGCTCTCTTCGGTGTCCACTTGAAAATCGCGGGATTTCTAGCCGCCGACGAAACCTAGATGCAAGGTAAAGTTCATAAATCCGATGCAATCTTACTGTTTGTTTGTTTACATACAACAACATTTGCTTTGTCTCCAATTTTTGGTTAGGTCGAGATGAAAACTACTTAAAAATGTAGGGCAACGTAAAGTAAATTATCGGTTGAGCTGCCTGCTCCTGGTGCCGGTCTACGATCTGCAATAACTCCTAAAGGTAAATAATATATAGATTTAGGCAATGCCTAAAAGCGGAGCTCGAATAATTACTGACATACCAGCATTACTGTCATCGCGGTATCGACTTTTCTAGTTTTGATGACGTCATCGATGACGTAATGCCACGTGATCTTGGTGGTGCATCCCCTTGCCTCCAAAAAACTTAATCCAAGTTTGGTCTCCTAGCAATTTTCCCTTCACGAGAATGAATTTTCCAGTTTTGATGACGTCATCCATGACGTCATACCGCATGACGTTGGTGGTGCTCCCCCTTTCCTCCAAATAACTTTACCCAAGTTTGGTCACCTAGCGATGTTACTTTCTTGAGATATTGACTTCTCTAGTTTTGATGACGTCATCGATGACGTCATGCCACGTGATCTTGGTGGTGCACCCCCCTTGCCTCCAAGATAACTTTACCCAAGTTTGGTCACCTAGCGATGTTACCTTCTTGAAATATTGACTTCTCTAGTTTTGATGACGTCATCGATGACGTCATCCCACTTGACCTTGGTGGTGCACCTCCCTTACCTCTAAGATAACTTTACCCAAGTTTGGTCACCTAGCGATGTTACCTTCTGGAGATATTGACTTCTCTATTTTTGATGACGTCATCGATGACGTCATCCTACTTGACCTTGGTGGTGCACCTCCCTTACCTCTAAGATAACTTTACCCAAGTTTGGTCACCTAGCGATGTTACCTTCTGGAGATATTGACTTCTCTATTTTTGATGACGTCATCGATGACGTCATGCCACGTGACCTTGGTGGTGCACCCCCCTTGCCTCCAAGATAACTTTTCCCAAGTTTGGTCACCTAGCGATGTTACCTTCTTGAAATATTGACTTCTCTAGTTTTGATGACGTCATCGATGACGTCATCCCACTTGACCTTGGTGGTGCACCTCCCTTACTTCTAAGATAACTTTACCCAAGTTTGGTCACCTAGCGATGTTACCTTCTTTAGATATTGACTTCTCTAGTTTTGATGACGTCATCGATGACGTCATGCAACGTGACCTTGGTGGTGCACCCTCATTGCCTCCAGGATAACTTTACCCAAGTTTCGTCACTTAGCGATGTTACCTTCTTGAAATATTGACTTCTCTATTTTTGATGACGTCATCGATGACGTCATCCCACTTGACCCCCCTTACCTCCAAGATAATTTTACCCAAGTTTGGTCACCTAGCGATGTTGCCTTCTTGAGATATTGATTTTTCTATTTTTTGATGACGTCATCGATGACGTCATGCCGCGTGACCTAGGTGGTGCACCCCCTTGCTTCTAACATAACTTTAATGAACCCAATGTTGGTCAGCTAGCGCCGGGCCGGAGCTCCGTTAAAACTAAACACGAAGGCGACAAAAATAGAAGCGCGCGCGCGCGTGTGCGTTCTTTCCTATTTTCCTGCCTGAAATTGGGATGCCTGTGTGCCGGGCGGACACACACACAAACACACGCACACACGCAGAATTACACTATACGTTTTATTCAGGAATGAAAAGAAAAAAATCATACCTCCATAAGGAAAACTCCAATAACGACCAAACTTGGCAAAAGTTGTCTTTAGATTCATACCTGTCTATTGTCAAAGTCACGTGACATGACGTCACTGTTTACGTCATTGAAATTGACAAAAACCTCTGAAACCACTCAAAAGCGACTTGATGGTTATATACGTCTGAATTCTGATACCACTTTTCCTTATGTATGGTGCTCCGCTCAGGAGCTCCGCTATAAACACCGATCAGTCTCGTTGTCGTCGTTTCGTGCTTATGTACGACGCCGTTTCTTGGACAGGTCGTCAAGTACATCTCATCTCAGCAACATGGAAAACAAAAAAAGGAAAATGCTCGATGATTGTCTTTTACAAGGTTCATTAAAAGCCTGGTAAGAACAGATTGTATTTCAGATGAATCGGAAAATAATACATGTAACACTCGTCCTCTCCACTTTCTGCATTCCAGGATTTTACAACACTATGAATATTGTCAAGAGGCGTTTGTATTCAAAGACGACATGTACAACAAATGCTTAAATGCCAACCTCAGCAACATAAACAGCTCTATAACACCTAACGTTATTACGAGATTAGTTTGCCAACTCTTTAAAGAGGAGGGCGTTTCAGTAAAGCAACGACTGGAAAACGGAAAAAAATTCATGGCTTTCCATAATCTCAGAGAGAGGAAGTCGAGGCGGATCGAAAATAGTAATAGTTTAGTGAGCGGAGAATGGGCAGACATAACCGATCGTCTCTCGGTGGCAAACAACGGTAGTTGGCAGTGTATCAAGGAAGCAAATAAAGTGAGTTTTGTTCAGGCTAAACACATTAGATACAATGGCCAAAGAGCAAACCTCGAACTGGTATTCAATCATGAAGACGGGCAAATCGTGACCGAGATCTTTTATCATGAAAGGGAAGTGCCATATCATTTGATTGAATCTATCCTTGATGAGAACAGGTTTGAGAATATAGTTGAGAAAGGAGAGTTTCTGATGGCATTCCTAGAACGATCGGCGATATGCAATGGCATTAAAACATCAGAGGAGTTTGTCAGTCTAAAAAACACCACATAAAGCTTTCTTGTAGAAGATGCATCCAATATGTTAATAGAAAACCGTTGCTTCTCAACGAAATGTAAGATTTTTACAAATTCTGCAGGCAAGGTTTGCACAGCATGCGCACAACTAAAATACTCTATAATCAATAGAAGGGAAAAACATGAGCGAGAAAAAATTGGGCAAAGTCTGAGCCCATTCTGTAATCATAGATATATGACTAAGGAAGACCTTGTTAATAAAATCTATGCGGAAAAAGTAAAGAGAGCAGAGGCAGAGAGAGCAAGGGAAAGAGCCGAAGGTGAAATGCTGGAGATGGAGGAGAATGATCACATAGACTTGACAACCATCATGGAAAAGATACAGAAAGATGACATCCCTCCTGAAATGACGATATTGTGGGAACAACAGATGACGGTGCTAAAAACAGAGAACAAAAAACAGTATCGATGGCATCCAAGGTAACTTTAAAAATGATTTTGTGAAATGGAAAACAGATGTTGCAAAAAGGTTGGATAATAATAATTACATTAATACAAATAATAGTATAAAATTACTATTATTGTTATTATTATTATTATTATTATCTAGAAACAGGCATTCTTGGGAGGGGTGTTTAATGTCCTCAGTTTTTCCGCTAATGGCTAATGTGCTGCAAAGGCTGTCATTTGATGGTGGGCCTTTAATGTTCTCAGATTTAATACGTCAGAAAACAGGTCAATTTCTGGCCATCTCTATGGGGATTGCATGCCCCCAATTGTCTGAAAAGGTGAAGACATATAAGGCAAGGATTGTTCTGCATTTAGGTGATTTGTTGAAATCATGCTTAAAGGAAAAAGTAACAAAATTATATTTTAACTTGTATGATAAGATACAGCCATAGTAAGCCAATTCGCGAAGCTACAAAATGCCGGTATTGATGGAAAGTTCTTTTCGATTATAAAATCTATGTATAATTTTGACCGAGCTGCTGCAAAACTCGATTATCAAATATCTGAAGAATTCCCCTGCCAAGGTGGAGTCCATCAAGGGTGTATGTTAAGCTCTACTTTATTCAATCTATTTTTGAGCGATTTACCCGAGTTCTTATGTCGACCGAGCTGCGGTAAAACTCGATTATCAAATATCTGAAGAATTCCCCTGCAAAGCTGGAGTCCATCAAGGGTGTATGTTAAGCTCTACTTTATTCAATCTATTTTTGAGCGATTTACCCGAGTTCTTATGTCGAGGCAACGATAACAATCAAGAGGATAGAATTGAAATATCCTAAGACTAAAGTACTCGTTTTGGGGCCAAATTCGTCTATCGCAACAACGTAACTGAAAACGTGAGACCGTATAAATACCTCGGGCTCACATTTTCTGCATTTGGGAACTTCACGCTTGGGAAGCAGGAGCTAAAGAAAATGGCACTCAAAGCGTTATATAAATTACGATCAGACATGGGGAAACATTTCAGAGACGAGCCAAGACTCACAATAAACTTCTTTCACTCCCTTATACGGCCAATATTGCTCTACGGAGGCGAATTGTGGGGTATACATATGTCCATAAAGCCGACCGAAAATGACCCCATCGAGAGTGTTCTAGTCGAATTTTGTAAGTGGCTTCTGGGCGCCAGTAAGTCAGCCACAAATAACGGATGCCTTGCCGAACTAGGTATATTTCCGCTAAGATGCGAAGCTACAATAAGAACTATAGGTTTTTGGTTAAAACTTAGCACCCCGGATTGTTCAGCTAACCTGGCGGCGGAGACGTTTTGGGAGGCAAATTAACTCTCCCTCCGCACCAACCGGGGACAACCCACCCCTCCCCAGCCTCTTTGGCTGGTGATAACTTTTTTCCAATATGGCGACTAAACGCGCGCTTTGCATCATGGGAGCTAACCTACGCCGCGAGCGTCAGTTTCTGACTGTGAATTTCTGGGGGATTGTGGACGAATATCATTTACGACCGCCATCTTGTCACAGAGGAACGATTGAGCTTTCAAATGACAGGAAAACGAGAAAATGGCATCAAACGAAAGCGAAATTATAGCTCATGATTGGAGTACATTCTAGCCAATTTGACGTCCCGCCAGAGCCTCTGAGGTATGTGCTGAATTTTGTCAAAAATACGAAATTAAAGCGGTTCTCTAAAACTTCAAAGTGGGTCGATTGTAGTGGAGGACTTATCCTGTCGCTATATATCATTGGTCTTACTATTACGTTAATAATGAAAAAATTCTGTCATAGGGAAGTCGAGCCTAATCTCCAGCCGTAAGCGTCCTTTTCCGATAAGCGCACGGACGAACTAATCGAGTTGAGGTTGTCCAAGGAGGAAAGAGTTGTGCAGCTTAAAAAAGAATGCCACAAACTAGATAAAAGGAATCTACAAAAAACAGACTCAGGTTACTTTAGGAGGGACTTCCATTCATTATTTTATTTTGATAACTGACTTTAATTTAATATTCAAATGGATTTCTCCAGCATGATTTGTAACAATTTAATCCGCTGAGAAATCGAGTAATCCTGACACAACGAAGAAACAATTTTTAGATAGAGTATTACAAAACCAATTTCCTTGTTTCTAGCATTTTATGAAAGGTATTGATAAAATAAAGAATTGGTCATAACACCGAGAAAAATTCCCAAGGAAACCCGAGAAATAATTTTTTGCAAAGTTGTGAAGATATGGTGTTGGCTGTTGATGTTCATTTCATAGTGCTGTCAACCTATAAATTTTCTGGATTTGGACAACTTTCAAGATTCATTTTCGATGTTGTAAGAAATGATTTTTTTAGATAAGATATCAAAAGCAGATAGACAGAAGTCTACAGTATGATGTAAATAATTTTGTTCCATGAATTTTTCCAATCGTTACTCGATTTTCAAATGGATTACGTCTTAAGTTTGTACAAACATGTAGTCAAGTGTATAACCTAACCTCCTGCTCCTCTACGATTTCAAAAAGCAAATGTATCATTGGAATAATTTTGTAATAAATTCTAACAACAAAATAATTATATGTAGATTTTTATCTGGCTTGACAGTAAATGGGGCCAAATCATACAAATCACTGTATTAAGTCTTTGTACTAATGACATGGGGATTGTTTCTCAATACTTGCAGCAATTAGTGCTGGTGGTAACGCAAATGGCCTGTTAAGAGCGGTCGTCAGTAAATATCGCCCAGGTCGCAAAATTCGAGAAATTGAGAAATCCCCCATATTTTCCTAAATGTACTCATAACTAACTACGGTGAAAGTTTTAGGTCGATCTGATAAATATCCAGTGTGAACGAGCACTTGATCGGATTATCCGGTCGACCCCGGTATCGGTATCCAATTTCCCGCCATTTCAGGGCACCTGAAATCACACTAAAAATCGACATCTTCGGACTCTTTACAACCTACGATGTTTGAAAACTAAAAGAACAAACATCCCTTTACAATGTGAGTGCTATTTGAAAGATTTTGAGCGAAAAGAGAACATTTTGCTGATTTTTAATTATTTTTCGGTTTTGCTATTTGCATTCGTTGTATGAGGTAATTATTCGAGACAATTTTACTCAGGTCGCGCTTACCGACCCGACCGGGTCAAGAATGCTAAAATTTGGAACCACAATGGCAAATAAAGCAATAAAAACATTTATTATAGCTTTAGTTCACTTACAGTGCCGCAGTATCCTTTCATTTTGGCGTTTAGGAGAAAAATCTATTTAAAAGCGATTTATTTAAAAGCGATTCTCCTAAGTCATTTTCCAATTACCGGCCAATCTCATTACTTCCTATCTTCTCTAAATTCTTTGAGCGGGTTTTCCATAACCGAATTTCTACATTTCTTGATCGTCTTGATGTTCTTTACCACCTCCAATTTGGATTTCGAAAACACCAGTCTACCGACCTTTGTCTCACTCATCTAATTAACAACATCGCCACTGCCATTGATCAAAGTAAAATAACAGCCGGTATATTCCTTGACCTTTCCAAAGCGTTTGATACCCTTGATTACACAATCTGTTTACGAAACTAGAACATTATGGAATACGTGGAGTTGCTTTGGATTGGGTCAAAAGCTATTTCTCTAATAGATACCAATTTGTTCAATTTAATAATAGCTGTTCCACCAAGCAGTTTGTCAAGTGCGGGGCAGCTCAAGGATCAATATTAGGCCCGTTATTCTTTGTTCTTTATATAAACGATCTTCCCAATACTCTCCGAATGGCTGAAGCTATGCTTTTTGCTGACGACACAAGTATTTTTTATTCGCATTCCGACCCAAAAATTGTTACTGATGTTTTAAATAAGGAGCTTGTTGACGTTGACCTCTGGATGAAAGCTAACAAACTGTCTGTTAATGCCAAAAAAAAACAATTGCATTTTCTTCAAAGCTCAACAAAAGTTAACACGCATCAAGGCTCCTATACTCTATGATAACCAGCCAATCGTGCAGAAAGATCATGTCAAATTTTTAGGCATTTACTTGGACTCCAATTTATCGTGGAAATTTCATATTAACTGTATTTGCCAAAAAATTTCTAAATCAGCCGGTGTTATTTTTAGGTCTCGCTTTTTTCTTTCGACTGCAACCAAAGTATCTCTTTACTATAGCTTAATTTATCCGTATCTTACTTACTGCACCATTGTCTGGTATTCAACGTATGTTTCTAACTTAAATCGTATTTTTTTGCTCCAAAAGCGAGCGGTCCGTGCCATTACAAATTCTGAATTTCGAGCCCACTCAGCACCCCTTTTTGCAAGACTGAAAATCCTAGACATATTCAAAATTAATTCATTTAATGTTGCTAAGTTTATGTTCTCTTACTATCATGATCTACTACCAGCCCCCTTTCACAATTTATTTCTAACTGGTAGCAATATTCATAATTATAACACACGATATGCCCCTCAATTCCGTAGCCACCCCTGTAGAACAAATATTAAGATGTTTACTATTTTATATCAAGGTCCTAAAATTTGGAATTCTCTCCCTCTTTTTGTAACATCGTCTAATAACCTTCCCTCATTCAAATCAAATCTCTCAACTTTTCTGGCAATGTAGCAATATATATTTTTAAAAAAACGAAAAATATATAGAACAGCATGCAAATGATCATTACCAAGACATATATCTAAATATTCACTTATTTATTATTATTATTATTTAACTTAAATACAGGGGACCCTACTCGATAAACCTGATGGTTTCATGGGTCCCCTGCCACCTCCTATTTTTACTGTACCTGATTAATGTAAGCTGTGTGGAAATAAACTCAAATTCAAATAAGAGGTCGAAAAACGTAGCAGACCGCGGGATGTCTGTTACCAACTCAAAGGCATTCCTTCAAGAAACAGCAAAGCTGATCCCTGTCGGGACCCGTAAGTAGCAGCGCCTTTTTCTTTTCCATAGATTAGCACGTCTAAAGGTTCGAGTTATTCGAATGTTTCGTGTTGTAGTGTACAATATGTTGCTATCGCGCATCTTCTCAATTTGTGTTGTCAATTTGCAGCTATCTGTAGAACCTGTAGAAATAAACTGGCAGCTGTGCAAGTCTCCCTTACCAGGTCACCCCAAGAGTCAAGACCCCCATCCTCTCCTCTGGCCACGACAGAGGGTACTGTGCGATCCGCAACGGCATCTGCTGCAGCAGGCCCTCCTAATGACTCTAACGGAGAAAGGGTAAGCTCAAAACATGGTATCAATATTAACAAACTAACCAATAGCATGTATCAACAGTTCATTGATTGTTTTGTTTTTCTAAGCTTCAGACGGCGCAAAGAGTGAGGGCACCGATTCATTAGTGGATGCTTTCCAGCATTTGAGTGTCTTGGACCCTAGCTACGTCATTTCAGATCACGCGAGGACCGACAGCACTACATCATCTGACGCAGCAGCAAACGCTGCGTCGCAAAATGTTGCATTACGCCGTGCGTGTTTGGCCGACTTCCTAAAAGCGTGTGGAATCTCAGAACCGAATCTTCGACCGCCTCGAAAGGGCTGTTGCAAGTACTCGCGCCAGATTGAGCGGGCAACCTCTGGCAGGTGGTTGTAGGGTCGCAGCAAGTAGACAGAGCTCTCGGAGTACCTGGTAGATAGAAAGTACCTGGAGGACCTGGCGGAGTCCTTCAACAACGCCAACAGCTAGGGAGCGAAAAGACAGATTCTCTTCATAATGGCCGATCAAGCACCTCTCCACGTAATCCGCCTATTCATTCCTGACCTGTCGGAATACAGGTTCAAGGCAGCTAGGCGGCACACACTAGAACACGGTCGTGGCACACCAATTATTCAGGAACGCGCTGCTAGGGTACGCATCCCAGATAAAAACTAGATCACTTCCTAGGGTTCATCACAAGTCCCCATGTTATTCAGGACCTCCCATTTGGACAGCGTCTCCTGAAGTTGTCAAATGGCCGAGTGCTTGAAACACCTAACGTCATCCGCGCCATGGTACCAGCCCGGATTTGCGCCCAGTACCGACAGTACTACAATGATGAAGGCGTCGCACCATTTAGCGCGAGTTACAATGGGACGAATACTGTCGGTTTGTGCTGCTACAGTCAGACGCTACAAGGTCTAGATTACATCGCTGCTGATGGAGCGAAGGCCTTCGACAACCTAACATCGATTGCTAGGCAGTTGGGAAATAACCTCCCAGTTCTGGACTCACGCTCTACTCAAGATGTTGAGCACAGACTAAGCGAGGGAAATACCTCAAAAACCTCCAAAAATACCTCAAAAACAACTACAAAGTAAGCAGTACGGTAATGTATCACATTTGCCCTTTTAAAATAGCGAACACTATCTGGTCCTTTATCATATCTTATAGGTCCACATCACAACGTACAGCTGTGTCCCCGACCGCTGCGATACATATGCACTAAGCGATGCGACTAAAAAAGCGTTTGCGTTTGACTGCGGGCACACCCACGACTTCGAGTGCTCATCCTGCGAGCAGCTTCCTGGTGTGCTTAAAGATAAAAAAGCTTCGGATGACGAAATCAATCATTTGTCCAATGACGAAAGTGACGACATCCAATATGAGATGAACCAGTCTGTTGAGGCTATTCAATCCTGGAAAGCGCATCAACTACGATCTGTCCAGCAAGATGTCCCACGCGTGTTGATGATAAGTGAGATCAAATCCCATGAAGTCATGATAGTACAGGATTGGGCTATGAAATTTCTTCCGCAGAAGTACCGGGAACCCAAGCTGATTGGTTCGGTAAGCGGGCGATTTCATGGCACATTTCTGTAGCTATCCGTCATTCTCAAGATGGTTCGCTACAGCAGCAGACGTGCGTTCACATCGTGGAAAATTGTAATCAGGACAGCACCGCCGTGGTCGCAATAATGAGAGACACCTTGGATACACTCGAGAAGGATAATCCCGAGATTACCACTGCGCATTACAGACAGGATAATGCGGGATGTTATCACTGCACGGCGATGCTAACTGCCTGCTACAGAATGCGCAGCATAACAGGGGTACAGGTAGGGCTAGATATACACTTTAGCAAGGTTTGAAATGCCAACAGATAGGCGGTATGTTTAGCCGAGGGTATAATTAAAATCACCTTAGATCATTTAATAAGTCAGTTAAATACCTCGGTCTTCGGCAATATGGCATATAAATACTATTATTTATATGCCATATTTATGCCATGGTATCTATATGCCATATTGCCTCAGCCCTCGGTATTTAACTCTTACTAAACATGGAGGATCGTGCCGCAGAGCTCATGAATAACAAAGGATTCAAAGATGGCTGCCAATGGCAAAACAATGGTTCACATTAAAACTGTTATAGCTTTTGCTACAAATGAAATTTAGCGTACCTCCATATCTTATCTTCAATAAAATACTGAAAACTATTGACATGCAAAGTTTGGTGTTTTTAGCAAAGTGCGCAATTTTTACGCTAATCCACCGGACTATTAGTATTATTTACTCCAAGGCTCACAGGCTACGCTTCGCGCCCTGTGCAGCTAGTTCGGCTAAGTATAGTTAACAAATGTTCTCTGGCTTGCCGTGGTATGTCCTCTTATGTACCACGAATTACGCCATCAAATGGCCAAAATATTGTGTTCATTGTATTAAAGTTTGTGTTCATTGTATTAAAGTTAAAATTTTATCAAAAAGGGGGGAAAAAAAGGATGCAACGATAATGAACAGCTTCAAAATACATTATGAGATAAGTGTTTTGGAAGGAATTTATCAGATTCTAAATTGTCAAGCAGGCAGGGCTTGAAAAAAAGAGGGAATTTCGGGGGAAGTGAACTACAAAATGACAACGTTCTGAGTGAAATGACGTAATTGTGGTATATAATTTCCTCGCTTTCTCATTGGCTCATACAAATATAAACAAACTCATTATGTAATGTCATTGGCTAATAAATGATTGACAGGTAACATTTCATTGGCTTCCCGCTCCATTCAAAATCATGAGAATTCGAGAACAGCAAAACTGTCAAAGTTTACGTCCCGAATTCCACGAAAAACTCTACTTGTACATGTTATTTGGCGGCAAAACAAACACCTGGGCCTGGCCAATGTTACAGGAGTGAAAAATACCACTAGGGAAACCACATGAAGCGTATGACTGTACTGTGGAGGAGTTGCTGGTGCTTGTGAAAGATGAGCACACGCTCTTTTGATGGCTTGCTACACTGCTAGTGCTACCGGTTTCAGGGGCCATTCTAGCTGAAATTATCTCTGAGCATCGCCTTATTTGATCCTTGAGTTGTAGCTGGACAGACTCTGCTCGTTTTAGTGACCAGAAATGCTCATTATGTGCCTAGCTGGGACGCTTGAATCGGAGAGCAAAGTGATCGCCGTTGCTCTTATGGAATGATTTGTGTAGACTCGTGACAGGCCAGCTCCAATGGAGATTTCTTTCATCATAGTGGACAGCTTATTAATCCCCAGAGGTTTGTTCTCGAACCAAACAGAGTCTGATGGTTGCACAGTGGACTTGGGGCGCTGGAAAAACGACTCATTTTCAGGCACGAGTACGCGTCGCCATGAATCTCGGTGCTGTAAAGCCGTGTGAGCACTTCCTCGCTGCTGTTTTCCTGGAAGCCGCCTTGGTGATTTTTCGTTTGGTCTTGATAGGTCATTTGAGCGTACTGTCGGCCTTCTGCATCTGTTTTGAATACAAAACTGTCTCTTCGGAGACCTCGCTGGCCTTAACATCCTCGGCGGCACCAATGCAAAGTCACAAAAAACCATGTCTTTCGCAGCAAGCCGGCGGGTGTATTATGACTTGTGAAAGGACTGGTCTTGATCTTAACCAAATCACCCTGCTCGATAACGGGCTTGTGCTGAACGTTCTCCTTTCCTTCCCTCCTAATGGACTTCGACTCCAGCATTTTGTTGCTGCGGCGGAACTTTGGGTTTTTGGCAATTTTTATGTGGATGTCAAACTGGACTAGGTGGCGCTCCATGGCGTTTCTAAATCCAAGGAAAGTTGATCGGCTGTAATCCTCGCCTTCCTTGTTCCGAGCTTCGCCATAAAACTTGTAGAGGCAATTATCCAGCTCTTCCAACGTCATTTCTTCGGGTCTTGTTGTTATATCCCTCTCCTTACACCAATCTGCAACAAGTAAAAAGGTATGACTTGTAAATCGCGCTGCAGTTTGCAACTCAAAATGTCGGAAAAATGCCAATCATTTTCACTTTAATTTTCTCTCTCGTATTTTTCAATTACTTTGACAGAAAGTCTTATTTAGGTTCCAATATTTACAACTTTTTGATTAGAAATAGTAATTCTGTACCTGTGAATATCTTGAGTGGCCATTTGGTAGTCTTTTTTGTGCTTTTTGCCTGTCCATCTGTAACAATTTGTAGGAGGTCTCGTAGCGACACGAACCGGCTTTCTTTCTCCCCCTTAATATTTGTTTCGGCTTCTTCAACACTAGCTAGCAAATCGTCATCGTTTAGTTCTTGTTCTATTGGATCATTCACCCAGCTAGGAATACAATTTTCTGAGTTTTCACCATAAGAGTAAAGGTCAAAGACGGGGAAAATAGATTCCTCCTCCATTTTTCCCGTGACTGATGATGACGCCATCCGTGGTTTGTACTCTCATCTACCCGTAGATTCTAGCCAATCACATTTCGCGAAATTTCTCAGTTGTGGTATAACAAACAGTTGGCAATTCTGCTATAATAATGATAATGACAATGATAATAACGGATTATTTAGAGTACTTCCACAAGTGGCTCTTCACCTCATTTGTAAAGCATTGCTCCAGCGTGTAAAATTTCACACTCCGGGCAATATTTCATGCTCGGGGTAATTCCTTTTTGTTTTGTTTTTGCATCAGCACACGAAAAGCGTAGCTTCACATTATATAACGTTAGGAAGAAATCTATGCTCATTTCCATGCCGATTGAAGTAACTGTACAAATGGCCCTCAAGATAAACAGACAGGTAGAGGTTGTGTGTACAATACTACAAATAAGGGACATATTTGAGAAACCGGGAATTGCATCAGAACCAAACTTCATTCTTGCATTGAAACCGAACTATAACGAGTTTTGCGCGAAGCGTGAAAATTTGTCAGGAATGCAACATTTGCGCAAACACAGAAGCTTACACTTTTGGCTCATTCAATTGTAATTTCAATGCACATACCTGAAAACATTTTTCTCTTTTCATTAGAGCAAGCAAGCTGAAAAAAGTGCATATTGATCCTGAAGGCGAGTTAAGGGAAGAAGGACAACGAGAAAAAGAGGGGCAACACGAGGAAGAAATATAACGTGAGAAAAAAGGACAACGCGAGAAAGATGTACAACATGGGAAGAAAGGACAACATGATAATAAAGGACAAAAACAGAAAGAAGGGCAACACGAGAAAGAACGGCAACACGAGAAAGAAGGACAACGTTGGAAAGAAGGGCAACATGAGAAAGAAGGGCAACGTGAAAAAGTAAGAAACTACTATTATGCAGCTTATTATAAAGCGAAAATGATATTTTTCTGATATGACTGCAACGAAACATGGTCAGGTCCCTGGCTGTCATGTGGGTCTAGATATGATATAACAGTTTCACTTGTGTTTGTCATGGCGCATGGGATCCCCGCTTGGGCAGGTCTTACAAACTGGAACGCAGAAACGTAACTACCGAAACCATCGGTTAGAACGAAATGCCTGAGAATAAATTATTGCAGCATGGAAAATACCTTCCCCCATAAACTTTGTTTGGTCCACACCCCTAAAATCTTGCACGTGACTAAAGGAATTCCGTGGATACAATTATTAAACCTCAATAAATCGTAAGCTCCTGTTATACACTACCTTACTCTCCCCGACAGTGTTGAGCTGCACAAGGAATGTTTTTGGAACTGCCCTGGCAACAAGAGGTTGGGTTCCGGAATGTTAATCGAAACCGCCACGTGAGACGTGCATGTCATTTTGATGTTCCTTGAAACATAGTTAAGCTTTCGTTAAAATCAAGCAGTATCCCGGGAGGGACTCCCATATTTTTGGAGCGTGGGCGCTCGTCCTACCTTTTCGGGGTTTAAATTCAGGCCTCTGGTACCTTTTAGGGGGTAAAATTAAGTAAGTAAAATTCGAAAACTTGCATTTTTTTTTCTAGATAGGTACCTGTTAGAGGTCCGTTCTAGCAAATCAAGCAAATCACACTTGTTTGTAGCCTGATTTTCAGACGTATTTTCCTTGTAAAAAATAAAGAGAAAATTACGAGGTACCTTTTTGGTACCTTTTAGGGGTCAAAATCAACTAAGCGACGCCATTTTAGGTACCTCTTAGGGGTAAAATCGAAAGTTCCCGACGAGCACCCCCGCCCCCAAAATAGGGGGGGGGGGGGGCAGTATACATCAGTTACATCATTGTCATATATTGCCAAAATAAATCAGATCGAAATCATAATTATTCCATATCTTTTCTCAACAGGCAACACGGTGGTGGAAAAAAAAAAGATTAAAAAGCTTAAAGAAGTGCAAAGTGTCAGGAAAAAGGTCCAAAGAAGAGGTATCTCATATATAGAACAAAAACTATTATCTGATTATTCCTCATAGTTATCGGTCAACTATGAAGAAGTCAGAAAGGGGAATGATATGACCTTCGATGATCTGCGGAAACATAGAAATGATAAAGTACTTTCTCGCCAATTCATTACGTAGTCCATTCTCAACAAGTGAAAAAAATGAAGGCGTTACTGTCTGACCAGTTTCTTGTTCCGCTGGTAAACGAGGTTGTAGGTTGTCGTGTAATGGAGCTCCAAATAATGACGAATAATGAATGCTCTGTAAGACCGCTTCAAGTTGCTCTTTTCGTTGGCACCAATTGAAAATTTTAACATGCAGAAATTTATATCTGTATTCACATAATTTGACATAATTACTCTGAGAAATCTGTAAGGCCTACGGCAAACGCCGAACTTCAGCCGCTCTTCTTCTGTCGAACCTTTCCTTTTTTAAAGGATGCCGCTTCATTATACTTTATAATCAAGAAATTTATATTGTTTTGTATTGGAACGGCGCGACTCTGGCACGGCGTTTGCCTTAGGCCTAAGACTGGCCCGCCTCGGCTAGTTTGTACCACCTGCGGGCCAGTCCGTTTATTTATTTTATAAAATAGAAACATCTAAATAAATGATGACGATGGATGATGATGATACAACAAGGGAAAGTGAATCATAGGTAAGCGATAAACTTTATAGGCAGCTGACAGGGGCTTGAGATTTATGAGCTCCTGGTACAAATAATACAACGGCTGAATACAACTTCTATACGTGCCCGAAGTAACCAGTGTCTGCTTTGGTAATTAATAGACTTTCAAGACCCGCACCTTTTTACCCGCACTCACACTTTTTACCCACACCCGCACCCTTTACTAGCGACCCGCGACTCGTCGACTCGTCGAAATGTAAAACTGAAATCTGAGACCGAAATTCATGATCCAGTGACACAGGCAATAATGACATAATAAGACGCATAAAATGTGTTTGATATTTATTCACAAAGCTCAGCAAAATGGAAGGAAGGATAAAAAGAAAGAAAAGCACGTCAACAGATAGGAAGAGAAAAAGAGAAGACCAGAACATAATGGAGGAGGTAAGAAAAGAAACTACGATTTGTAGTCAATAGTCACTTCAAATTAAGAGTCTACCTGTTACTTGAACAATGTAATTAATTATCTAGTTAGTGCCTAGAGAGTCTCCGTGTTTACGATTTCTGTACCACGTGATCATTGTTTTATGAAACCTCGCCTATAATTCGATGCTTAAACATCTGATTTTTTCGGCCTTTTCTTCTGACAAGATCTTGGTCTTTTCTTCTGGCAAGATCTTTCGAAATGCTGAGACAGGAAAGCATATAAAGAACGCTTCCAGCTTTAAGCGCGCGTCCTTTTTCTTGATAAGGATTTTGCATGTACAGCAACTACCAGGCAGTTGATTCGTGCACTGTCACACAACGACAACGAGAAACTCTCTGAAAAGACAAACACGTGGTACATCAAAACGATGATCAAGTTGGCCTGGGATTGTATCTCGAAGGGCCGTTTTACCACTGTACTGATTTCCATAGCAGTGCACGACTAGAACTGTTAGCTAACCATACAACAATTATGGATGCAAGAAAATTAATTAATTAATCAAGAAAATTGCCCTGATATATGTAAGCCTATAGCTGTATTTCTTTCCTGTTTTAACCCATATAGTCCTTGTTGTTAGCTTTGCTTACAGTTCGAAGGAAGAAAGAAAACGTTCAAGGCAGTGGGAGGTCATGTAAGTATATTTCTGTTGAAAATTATCTATAATCATAATAATGATAACTTGTATTAACTAATGTAGAACATAGCGCTGATTTAAGAACCTGCTCTCCTGGGCAAAGCAAAATGGTTGTTATCCAAAAATCACTTTGACAGGGGCGTAGCCAGGATTTGAGGAAGTGTGTATGGTGCCCTTTTCCAGCTTACCGATTTTTTTCTTAATGTTTACGATCTTGCACAATCTACATCAACTTCTTTAAACAATTCATTTTTTTTTCATTATTTAGTTTTTCTTCAAGCGGCGTGTAGATCAAACAAAAATCAATACAACTTAATTATCCGACCGACTGTGCATTTGATTTTCTTTTAAATCGGTGAAATTATAAAGGATTTTATGAATCCCCTGTTGACCTTCAAGTTATGCATTGACGAAAATGTATATGCACACACAAATTTTGAAACATTAATATAATGCTTGCACCGTTGAAAGGTTGATTTGTCATCGAGTGCGTGCCGGATGCAAAACGTGATTGCTGAAACATTGTTCTATAATGTGCAGGTTTTCATAAGAGACGAAAAGGAGGGCAATGTGACATTCGACAGCAACTGCGAAAGTACAGTGACAGGTTAGTGGCCACCCCACTCACTCATCTAAGGGATGCATGAGACATTTATCGTTGGCTCGCCAACCACCATCATTTGCGCGCTGGTACATTTTCTCAATAATGTTCCTTATAGACGGAATCGAAAAGGCGCGGTAACATAGTTCACTGTTGCACGAAAGCGAGGCTTATGATGTAAACAAGCGAAACGCGGAAAGTTTGCAAGACGGAGGGAAGGTCGCAACGTTTTGAGCAAGTTAACGCGTTTTACCGCAAATTCAAAGGTTTCGGAAATGTGACATTCCAATTATTCACAAGTGATTTTGCTGAGTGCATGAGGAAGTAGATATTTTTGACAATTAACGGTGAACTAATGCCAAAAAGTGCGGCTCTTCACACTTTGATACAGTGATGTCGGATGATAATGGCGCATCGATCAGCCCGTCCCCCAAAGATATCCCGGGAGCAGAACTTGATCTCAAGTGTAGAGCAGACAGTTTAAAAAACCTCTCAACAAAAGCCAAGTGTGTACAAAGGTCAGTATCTTTTCTAACATCACTTTCACTAGTTGATCACTGCACTCGCATTTTTCATCGGCGTTTTTTTCTTCGGATTCCAGCTATAATTATATAATTAAATACCCTGTTATCCTCTCATAAGGATTCAAGATTATGTTAAAACTGGTCTGGACGCTGTTATCAACATTTCGAGTGTACCGGATGCTCACCTTCTTGGACAACCCCAAACAGCGAGTTCTAGCAAGCTACCTGTGCAGATTCCGGCAGTAAAGACTCAGAATGGTAAGCTGAAACTTCAATATCACTCAATTTTTAGATTCAAGTTCTTCTTTAATACTTCTACATTGAATTTATAAAATTGAAATTTATAAAAAATGAGACAACTGGGGGTTCAAGAAAACGATCGAAGGCACCTTTGGAGGTTACAATTGAATCTTATTTCTTATTTTTTAGGTGATTATCGGAAGAGTGCAGCCAAGTTCCCTTGGGGAAAAGATTTCAGTGGCTTGCCCATCTTTACCATTAGAGAATTGGAAACATTCTTTGAGGCCTCTGGGAAGACAGATAAAACACGAAAATGAGCAGAAAACATAATGTTTGATAATTACCTAGACAATATTTTCTGTTGCAAACAAAATTCTATCTTTCATGCTAAGGCAATCTCCAGTGCAAGTTACAGTAAAATAGCCTTCCATAGGTTAAGCAATCAGCCTAAACATTGAATCATCCCAAGTTAGGCATGCATATTGCTCTTGTGTTGCTGGCAAAGGTGGATTGTGTAATCACATGTATGCACTAATGATAACATTTGCACAGTTTTCATTGGATAAGTTGAAACAAATCCCAGGCCTGCTGCCATGCACCTCATCAAGACCATGTGGCTGGACTGTTCCTCAAATAAGAAAGCGTAACATCCGAAAGCCTACTATCATGGGAACGGTAATCAAAAGAGCACAGCTTGACAAAAACACAGATGGAATCAAGTGTAACCTTTATAAAGCACGAGCACCAAAGACTCAGTCTTACCCATTCAGTTAAGTAAAATCAATCATGACTCGTCTGAGTAATATAAATTCACTTATTCCTTTGGTTCATGGTATCAGAAAGGAAATCGACGAAAGCGACTGGATATCGACACAATTTGGCAAAGTTCCTATTTATTCTCCCATTGCCTATCAGTCCAATATATTGGGAAATAACTTTAAAGTATTTAAGAATATAGATGCAGTTTCTCCAAATTCCAAGAGTACAAAGATCCCAAGCAACAGTTGTAATAATCATATAGACTGGCGCAAACGACTCTTGATACGAGTGGATAAAGTGTCTGTCCACCCTGCCAATAATGCATTGCTCCGTTCTTGTTTTTTATGATTCGCTACATCAAAAACGTCGACTTAATGCGAAGGATTCTACTACCTACAAGTTTCTTCCGCTTATACTGTGGATTAAAAAAGTCGGAATATGGTTACACGTGCTACACACCGCCGCGAGTGATCCAAATTAGCGTAAAATCTCACAATATTTCTCCCATGGATGGGTTTCTGCAGAAATTCCCTGTGAGTCATGACATATTTCAGTTATACTTTTATTAGGTTAATATTCCTGAAGATGTAGATTGCAATAATAATCATTTAATACAGAGTTGTTTAAAATCAAATGTGTCCTGTTGATGCTTGCCGAGTGTTATACGTTCGTAATGACCTGGTCCTGTTTCCATCTATGGTTTTTGATTATGTGAGCCTTTTGTTCGTCAATCAGACTCCATTATGCAACAGGACCTGGACCTGTATAATTCTATCCCAATGTCTTAAGCAGGGATCAATCGGTGATGAGAGTTGATGAGAGCTAATGAGAGTTCCAACTATTATCCACTCTCATCTACTATAGCGAGAAGCGATCAAACGGTGATGAGAGTTAATGAGAATCAGCGCCGGTAAGCACTAGCACCCAGATCCTGTCCGCGGAGAAAAGCCTGCAGATCAGTAACCAAATGAACCTGCAGTTCATCCGCGCGATCAAACTGACAACTATTCAAAGTATTTAAAGTGCATGAGAGCGGATGAGAGTCGATGAGCGTTCGCGATCAAACGGAAAAAAACTCTCATCAGCTCTCATTAGTTCTCATCAACTCTCATCCCCGTTTGATCGCGGCTTTAGAGAACGATGGCATACGCAGTAGATTATAGGACCAACAAACTCCTTGGTCTAGCCTGCGTGCAACTGAAATTACTAAAGATGTACGTCAATATCACAGTCGATTGTCGTACCAATGATTACATTAATTTCTAACCAACACCAAATACGTCTATAACTGCATAGATGTGCAAAAATGAAAATAACAGAGACTTATTTCTGATGTGAGAAAGTGAGAACCATCATATGTATTACGTTTGCAAGAGCAAGTTGTTTAAGAGAGCTTAGCAGTACACGTGGGATATTTTCATCGGCATGTTTTCATTCCTCAAAAGCCTGCAAAGAAAATTATGGAAAATGAAAGTATATTCGGGGGTGGAAGCTGAATAAGCCGTAAAACCGACTTCTGCTCTGGCTTCCGTCAATCAAACTCCCGAGTCCTTAAGTCGTTACCCTCTGTGCTTTTTGATTGGCCAGCGCCTAGGCAGTGCTAAAATTGCTTCCTGTCACGCCAGCAACGGTGTACCAATCATAAGTCACAAAGAGTAACAAAAAGACCTCATTGACGGAAGCCAGAAGCCATTTGAAGGCTGGAAATCGTTAGCGAGAGTTCGCAGAATTATGAAAATCGCAGTAAGTGTTATGCTACTCCGTATCATCATTTCATGAGAAAGATAAATTTTGAATTCTCCAACAAATAAATTAGCTCTTCTCTCGAACTCGATGGCAACAAAAATGCGCCTTTTCGTAATAAAGTACAGACCGTTCCGACCGTTGTTCTTTTACTGATTTGTTGCATCGACATCGATGTCAAAATCCAATCGTTGTTCGTTGTTGCATCGACATCGATGTAAAATCGTTGTTCGTTGCATGGACTTCATCGATGATGTTTTTGACATCGTTGTAAAATCGTGATCGTTGTTGATCATCGATGGAGAACGTAAATCGGTGTCGATCATCGATAGAACGTTGTATCGACATCAAACATCGATGTACGTTGTCGATAGCCAAGATCAACGAATTGATCCGAAGGGTTGGATATGTGGATCGTCGTCGATCCTCGATGGAGAACTCGAACTATGTGACTATATGAGTATGTCACTTCGTGGGAATCGTCCAGCTTGCACTCCATGTTGCTCCTGTTTCTACATTGATTATAGTTCAGTCGCACAAGAATCACGGGTCATGAAGTTTCTGCCTTACAATTATTTGAATTTAGCCAATCATAGCACTGCATCACGTTTACCCTCCCCTCCCTTGTTACATCAATCAGTACGTCTCCCCACCATCCCCTCCCTTGTATCATCATGGCATTCACTTGTTCGACGCTGGGTATCCTGTGTCTCGTCCCTTCTCCTATCTAAGTAGGCCAATCAGTCGTCCATGTGGGACCAGCATTTTCTTCTAAACGGTGATGTCAATTGAGCATGCTCTCGGTATCACGTCATACATGCCCACCATCGCGTATTATTTAGGATATTTCCTTTACGACAAGTAAATAAGTATGGCTAAGGTACTAAATCGTTAACAATATTGAAGTTTCCACTGGGCATGCGCAATATGTTTTCTTAATTTTATTGCTACAAGAGATCAAATGACGCCAGAGTGCTTGAAAATAAAACCTTTCCTCAGTTTTGTGATGCATGTTTTCAACGTCGTGCTGCTTTCTTCCAATCACCTAATTTACGAGGTGAATGTTTACGAGTTTATAGTCCCCGGGATAGTCATGCGATCGATCAGTTATTAATCGAGCGTGGGCAGAATATAGCAGAAACGGTCGAAATTGACAAAGAACTATCCATAAAAGTACAAGACAAATATGGATGAAACTGAAAGGGGAAAAAACATTACAGGTGAAAAATGAGAAAGAACAATTTTAAGAAATGAGTTAGTCTTATTGAATCCGAGGTCGACTTCAATATTTATTTATAAATAATAAAAGTTCCTCTTGAATCAATTGACTTACTGAGTGGCCGAATGGTATGATTCCCACTCTCTAAACTAATGGCCCGCGGTTCGAATCTCGCGATGACAAGTTTTTTTTTTTTGCATTTTTCTCAAAGGCAACTATTTTTGTGTTTTCTTACAGGACGTGTCGTGATTAAAAAAAGTCATGATTTATTCCAAATCGTTAGGGAAAGGGTAGAACTACTTCAGGCAATAAAGTCTCAGGGGCAAAGTCTTAAATAAAAGTTGGCAGTGAGCATATGCACAATATTTTCTCCTTTGAAGGGTGTCGCGGGAAAAAAATTCGTATTGCGTCACAATTTACACCACAAACGTCGTTCACATATCATTTTAAAGCTAAAAGGTTGGGCTATCTGATGAATAACTTTGTTTTCATTATATTGTACATTAACATATATTTGTTTAGCTCTAAAAAAAAGTACCGACTTTCTTGAAAAAGTTCCAGCTTCTTCCAATTAAATTGCACAGCTTCAAATTTAAGCAAAATCTATTCTTTAGAAGGTGATCTAAAAAGGGTGTGCGGGATTTTTGATTTTCCTTTCAAAACATATTTTATGCTAACTTTTGTGTTAGCATTGCCAAAAATATCGAATTTCAACCTGTTTTACGTGATATTTCCGCAAATATGTAAAATATCAATAATCCCGCACACCTTTTTTTCAAATCGCCCTCTAAGGAATACATTTTGCGGAAATCTGGAGCTTTTAACATTAACTGGAAGTGGCAGGAGCTTTTAAAAAGCAAAAATTGGTACTTTTCCTTTGAAGCACAAAACGACGAAAACGATCCATCAAAGTAACGATCTATAAATGGCCCTTGTAGTGTAAATAATGACGCGACAGTGATTTTTTTCGCGAAAATTTGACATCCCTCGCGCAAAGGTATACTCATACCTAAAACCAAAATGAAAATTAACACCGCATTGCTTTAACCGGTGACGTCATTTAAACAAGTCTCATCTCTTTTCTCATGATTAGCCCATTCCTGAGAATGCTGGGAGCAAGTTTATGACGGCCGGTCCTGTCCTATAAGTACCGAAGAACTTCAGCAAATAGCTTTCTGTACGCTCTGCGTACCTATGTTTTATATTTCGCGGGAGAGCCTTTCTCGTAAACAGGGTGCGAAAATTAACCGTTATTTTTGTCCTCATCACTGACAGACAGAAATACATTTTTAGTTGGAATCATATTAAAAATTAACACCGCATTGCTATAACCGGTGACGTCATTTAAACAAGTCTCATCTCTTTTCTCATGATTAGCCCATTCCTGAGAATGCTGGGAGCAAGATTATGACGGCCGGTCCTGTCCTATAAGTACCGAAGAACTTCAGCAAATAGCTTTCTGTACGCTCTGCGTACCTATGTTTTATATTTCGCGGGAGAGCCTTTCTAGTAAACAGGGTACGAAAATTAACCGTTATTTTTGTCCTCATCACTGACAGACAGAAATACATTTTAAGTTGGAATCATATACTTAACAATTTTTCGCCGAAGGCGAAGTGAATAGTTAACAATTAGACCTCGAGCCCGAAAGGGCTACGGGCCAATGGCCCCTGAGGAGAATAATTGTTTTAGTATATACTACACGGGAACACTCCAAAAAATATCCGAACGACACTAAATGTGGCATTTGCCGATATTTGTAGCCTCTTTCTGTATGCGTGACGTTTGTCACGCACGCGACATTACGTCAGACTTCACGACAAGCATTTGGCTACTCAGCACATGGTGGAAACTTGCTGCTGTTTGAGAGAAGCAAAAACGATAGAAATCACTTGTTTTAAAACCTTAATATCGACTACGATAAAAGATTTTAGAAGTTGGCAAGGATGGATTCGAGTGATAAATTGTGATTCACTTTGAAAGATAAAAGAGACAGCAGAAGTTAATTGAGAAGGATTTGTGTTGCATTTCGAATCAGATAGTTCCTTTAGAAAGTAAAAATATCCGAACCACTTCCACTCGGGCTGACAATCTCGGGATAATGCCTTCGATCTCGGAATATTGTGGCACCGTCGTGCAGGAAATAATAAGCTCCTTTCATGAAGAATTAAAAAGGTCAATCAGAACAGAGTTAGCAGGAAACCGGGCAAAACCTTTAAAATGCACGTGCGTCGTTCTTATCATATGATGTGTGGTTTTAAATCATGTTAAATCATGCAACGTGATCACATAAAAAAGAATTATTGTTTGTGCACTGCAACATTGAATTATTATAGGGCTTATAAACACCATGTGGCTAGTTGTGGTTGTTATTGACGCTCATGGGAAGTTTAACAGGTTTACCTTCAATTCGCCCCCCATACAGAGAGAAAGACAAGATAGGAAGCTGAAGCAAAAATCAGCTCTTTGGAAAGTTCGAGGTCACGCCATTTTCTTACCACCATCTGATGTTGACGTCCAAAAGTACCGAACAACCTCTTGTCTTTGTCGGACCTACAGTAATAAATTACAGTAAGACCAAGCAAGCTAAGCTTAAATAGCGTCTGCAGTATCTAATAGCTGCCTCTGGTACCTGTTAGGGTGTAAAATTTAAAAAACTTGCCCTTTTCTTCAGATAGGTACAGGCGAGATCGAGATCGAGGATTTCACTTCCTCAACTTGAACAACAACAACCAAAGGCTGAGATTTATGTTTAACGTCGTGGAAAAATGGTGTTTTGCTGATGTTTCGAGTGTAGCCCTTCGTCGAAGCAAAGAGGAGTTTTCCTAGTTTAGTTGGCGCCCCCAACTAAACTGGAACATGACTTTCAATCATACGTTCAGCCTCCTGTCTTATAATGAGCCGTTCAGAATTAAAAACAAAAGATGACGCCGGGGTTTTTCTTGTTGTAATTCGCTAAGTACGGCGCATGATTAGACCTTGTAACTGGGTAATAGTCTAGTGATGACGGAATCTCGGGGGCGCACTTCGGCCTGGTTGCTCGATATCGCATAATTCTTCCGAAGCTTCATTATTCATAGGATCTGCGTTTTCCGTCTTCTTGGTCTTTCTGATATTGAAGATCAACTCTTCCGCCGTGTTAGTGCTTTTGTCAAGCACATGCCATTCTTCCCTGTCGCTTACCTCGGCCGATCCCGTTGCCTTTCTCCCTATGTTGCTCTATCGGTTCCTGGTGGACATGGTCTTTTCTGTAATGTCCACTTAGATGCCCTTGTGTTTAACAAAAAATACAAGAATATATTTTTCCAATCGTTCCCTACTTTCTTCTCCGCCTGTGAGTACAGCTCTTTCTCGGTTTCCCTCTTCGCCTATTTGTGGTTGTTTGGAGTCATATAACCATAAGTCATAAGATACTGTGGATATGTTCTTGAAAAGAAACTCAGGTCACAGTGAACTCACACTTGATATTGCCTAGCGCACTACAATTTCGCCTATCAAATCACTTTCAAGTCTATGAACCAGTCCAGGGAAATTTACCGCGTGCTATGGTGCCGTGTTTTTGTATTTTGTTTTTAAGCGATTTGTGGTTTGAAACGTAAGCCACATTGTTGCGCCACCGTTTTCTAGAGGTTAAATCTTGTTTCTCATTTTTTATACACAAAGCTTGAGAGCTTTGGATAATCGTACAAATAATTCTAAACGTTAAATTTGGTAAAACTCTTTGTGCAAACCAGTGCTGACAAAACGGAAGAGGAAAAACAGAACGAGTCTCCGTTGTGGCTTGACTTTCGCGCGGCTTCCTAGAAGTTATGCACAAGTAATCACAATAGTTCACCACAATTAAGCGAACAAAAGATCGAGGCATTTGCATAATAGCACAGACCATCTGCCTTTCACACCTTAGTACAGAGGATACAGATTAAGATATTGTAATTACAACACTACCATGTCTAAGAGGAATACGTTATCTGCCAACAGTATGTTCCCTAGGGTGAGTCACAATAGGCCATTTGCACTAACTGGGTCACGTGACCCCAACTACCTCTTAACGAGATGTTTTGTCAAAATCATTTCCAGAAATACAAAGAATCAATTGATATTAGTCAAAAACTCAAGTTTCAGCTTAAAATCTCTAGCCTGGAGCAAATGGCAGCGTGTTGAATTTTGAAGATTTTATTCAGAAGGTATTGGATTTGGGTCACGTGACTCAGTTAGTGCAAATGGCCTATTTAATTGCTTTGATCGCTTCTAGCCTCTAAATCAACATGAAAATTATCTGGTCTTTTGGTTTACCAATTACGGTACTGTCTCTCCTTAGGGATCAAATGTTGCTGCATTAGGAAACAATTCTTTGTGCGGCATTGTAAGATGGTTGAGGGAGTTGTGAATTCCGAAATGCATTGTATGATCATGAACTCGTTGAACAACAGAGGGGTTGCAGCAAGGGCTGCCAAGGCGGCAAAACGGAGAAAAAAAGTCGAAAGATTGCTCCGGGATTGCACAAAGTGTAAAGAGGGCCCAATAGATTATCTAATGTACAGAGGCCGCAACGTGACCCCATGCACTTGAATGTTGTCTGCCAGAAATGCTGCTTTTAAATGTTATTTCACTGTATAGCAACGACCTCGAGAATGATAAGGGAGGAATGCAAACGCCCTGGCGAGAAGAGCGGCATTGGGTTGTATTCACCAAGGTTTGAGACATATACGAGGGACTAATGGCCACAATGGACCTGAAGGCGGTGTCGTCATCGACGTTCAAACGATGAGAACGCGACATTGGGAAAGTAGTGGAGGAAACTGCGAAAGAAAGCTGTGAGAAGTGGGAAGAGGAAGAAAAGCGTAGGAGCGAAGAGGGCGTATGAGGCTGGGCGGCAAAAGCAAGGCCGTGCCCACAACTCAAGAACTGGTCAAGGTAAAAAAGTCACGTAGATATTATGACTAGGGGAAACGAAAAGACTTAAAACAATAGCGACGTTTGAAATAATTGCTGCAGTTTGGGTGTGGAGACAAGAATATAGCCTGGGTAACAAAAAAAATGCTCACCAGTGACTATTTGGTCCAGCAAATGAAAAAATTAGTAGGAAAGTACAAATACTTTCTTGCGCCGCTTTTGAGATTTCATAAACGTCGCCAAATTTATATAATAAATAATGGTGGTAGTAAAATGTTACTTGTTTTACCTGCCCTAGGTACCATGGTTGGATGCGAGACACGTAAGTCTACAGACTATACCAACCGGATCACATATTCGCCTTTGTCACACGGCAGCCATCTTGGATTTTTTCTTACAGAAATTACTATGCGTGGGTGATCTTACACGCTTGGCCTCGCATTCATGCCAGCTTCGCTGTATTAGAAAATCCAAGATGGCTGCCGTGTGACAAAGGCGAATTGCCGAATATGTATGAAATCCGAAAAACGAGGTGTCGAGCCTGGATTCCATGACTGTCGCAATCACGTCGGAGCCTCTAAGGCTATGGAAGCAACGATGGCTGTTGAGCTGAGCTGTGATAAGTACAGTGTACTTATTGGGGACGATGACTCGACAGTGTTTTCACGTGTGAGACAAGAGGTGGCTGCTGAAATCGAGAAGTGGTCGGATATCAACCACGTGGTCTGCACTATGGGTAAAGGTATGTATGCAGGTAAAGGACAAAACTTTAATACAAGCTAAGCGCTAATGGCAAGCTAAGCGACCTGGTCATTGAGCATGTTAAACATGTTTCACGTATGCTATCCACCAGAACAGAGACGACGTGAAAGGTCTCCAAAAAGCTCTAATAAATATTGTGCCGCACAGCTTTGGTGAGCACGAGGTCTGTGGTGATTGGTGTAGATACAAGACAGACCATGAGGGATACACACATTTCACTCTTCCTGGAGGAAAAGATTTGAAGGGAGAAGGGCTAAGGAAGCTTCTCTGTGATGTGATAGCTCTGTTTGCAAGGGTTGACGTGGCAAAGATATTAGCTCCTCTAGGGTCGACCCAGTGCAATGAGTGCATTAATGGCATTGTGGGATCTAAAAATCCAATGAAAAGAATCTATGGTTGGTCGGAGAACGGTGACGTGCAAATTGCAGCCAGTGTGGCACAGTACAATAAGGGCTTTAAATACCTCAAGACGGTAAAAAGTAAACTAGAAACAACACCGGAAGGAACGAATCTCGGAAAATACGTGAACAAAATACAGAAAAAAAGAAAGCATGATAAAATGAGAAAAATGACCGTAAATGCCAAAAAAGGAGACAAGAACTCAAAAAGAAAAAATAACAGCAAAACAAACAGAAAATAAGAAAATAATGAAGGTACCACATATAGCTCAGGCATATGACTCATCAGTGTGGTGAGCGAGGAGGTGAGTGCGCTCGCTTCCAGTGGTAAGCACGTAGAAGTTGAGCAACTGATAAAGGAAAAACGAGTTTCATTAAAAAAGCCCACAAGCCGCGAAAATAAAACTAGAGGACCCGAGGAATTGCTGACATACGACCTTGGGACAAGCAGCCTGAGGAAAGACGCAGAGATCCTCCAGCTGTCATGTGTAGACCTGGATTCGGACACGTCCTACGTTTAACCCGAGGGTGGCATCGATCCTAATGCATCCAAACTCACGGGACTAAGCATAGGGTATTCTACAGGGATCAGGGCCCTTCACAAAAACGGTCAAGCAAAGTCTTCAACCAACATCAAAACCGCCCTCGAAGGTTTCGCCGAGTTTGTGAAGAACTCGGGCAATGCCCAGCCGGTCATTCTGTGACACACAATGGGCACGTGTTTGATGCGCCCCGCCTGGTGTAACAAATAATCCGCGCTAAAATTGCCCCGATACATAATTTGTTTTTCGGAGATTCCCAGCCAGCCTCAAAGACACTGTTGAAAAGAAAGGAACAGCTTAATTGTCTGATATTTATGGTGAGACTTTTGGTAAAGACTTTGACGCACATGATGCCTTAGAAGACTGCAAAGCTCTCAAGGCAATCATTGTAGCTAAGGGCAGACCCTTACAGCCCTGGATCGGGTTCACCCTACTGAAAGAATCACACCGCTCTTGTGGAAAGGAAGCCCTCGTCTCTATTTGTCTTCAAAAGTGGGGAGAAGTGTGAGAGTAACACGAGATATAGGAGTTGTTAGTGAAATCATCATAAAATTAGCTTATAATCTCTTATCGCATTTACTTAATTCATAGCTTCAGTAACGTAGGGAAACAAGTTTCTTATGTTTAGAATTAGTTTCGAAAACAAAAGTAAATAAGAAAGGTATCTTCTTGTTGAGAAATAATGATGTACTCAGCAGTAAGGCACTAAAAAATTTAAAATACAGGGGCGTAGCCAGGTATTTGGGTTTGGGTGTGTGAAAACATTTTCAAATTTCCTCCAGCAAATACAGTAAATGTATGGGGAAAAAAATCCAGGCTGAGTGGGATTCGAAGGTCGTGGAACCGAAGGTCGTTGGTGTAAAACTTCAGAAAATGATTGTTGAAATTCACTCAGCCTGGATTTTTCTCATATCCAGGTAGTTTGTGAGTCCCTGAAGATGATTTATATATTGAATCGAAACCAGAAGTCTTCGCTTTCAGTTCTCATGAGTCGTTCTACAAGGTAGGGATATCCTGCCTTAGTTTGGCAATGAGTAGGGATTCGACCCACACACCAATCCCAACGGGCTGATAGCTTAGTTGGTAGAGCGCCGGTCTAGATACCCGAAGGTCGTGGGTTCGAATCCCACTCAGCCTGGATTTTTTCATATCCAGGTAGTTTTCTCTGGTAGGCATACTTAGATCGTGAGTCCCTGAAGATGATTTATAATATATAGATTTAGGCAATGCCTAAAAGCGGAACTCCAATCACACTAGTGGTATATTGTCAATGCTGCATTCTGATTGGCTGAGCTACTAGTAGGCTATAAGTTATAGCCTTCTAGTAGCGAAAAGTGTCGGATTTGAAAGCCAGAAAATGGCAAATGACCAGAACAAAAACATTTTTTGTCAAAACAAATCGACCTACTAGTGTGATTTGACTAAAACAATTATTCCTCTCGCCCTCATGGCCTCTGAGTCAATAGCCCATTCGGCCTTCGGCCTCATCATCCTCGCGCGCCAGGGTCCTTCCCTCACCTCCCCCCTTTTCCTCTGTCCCCTGGGGGGAGGTGAGGGAAGGACCCTGGCGCGCGAGGATGCGGCCTCATGGGCTATTGACTCAGAGCCCATTCGGGCTCGAGGAATAATTGTTAAAGATTACTCAAAACTATAATTCGAGTTTAGCCGGAGAAAACGAAACCTCGAGGGAGCCAACTAAAGCAGCAAAACGTAAAAGTTACAGAATTTTCTCATCAGGAATGCAATAACTTGGAAGCTAAAAATATAAATAGCATAAGAAGCAATTTCAAGCTTTGTGCTTACCGATAACTGATAGTGAAATCGTTTCTTTCCTCCGAAAGTCTCCGTCGTGTTGAGGAATCGAATCCGAAGTATTTTGACAATCATTAGAGAATTCTTTTGAGCAAATTGGCGTGGTTCGCACCCACGAGTTTGTCTCAGTTTGACTCAACAAAAATTATGAACTCGAGTGAGCCGACGCGGCGGGCGCGTGTTTTGTGAGTTTTTTCGGCGGGAAAATGATGGAGCGACTTCCGGTCGCTGTCCTCTGCCAAGCACCGCGTCAAAGCGAGTCAAAGCGTGGCGCTGCGGCGCTGTGCAGGAGGACAAAATGACGCGCGCGCTCAGTGATCCAAGACGGACTGTGATTGGCTGTGTACACGGGTCGCCAAAAACATACATCCAGTAGATCATTGATCTTTGATCTCTGATTGGTCAGTCGATTTGCGCTTTCTGATTGGCTACTTGGTTGCTCTTGGCAACGACAAAAGGTAAGCCAGCAGATTCAAGATGGCGGAAAGTTTCCAAAATGATGGCTTTACTAAACAGAACTTTTGTATCATATCAGTGATTCTTAATGGGAAATGGCTACGCTAGTAAAGGAGGTAAATAGTTTATCAATCCGTTCTTTGAAAGACGTTTCCGAGTCGAATAGAACTCGTATTTAATTAATCTAACGTTACTATCAAATAGGCGATATAAAGAAAACAAATTTAGCCTATACCTTTTGGTATCATCAAATGATCATGAAAATGTCTTTGGCCAAGAGTTGTGGATAAATTTAAACTAACTTATGTTAAGTTTAAGTAATTTATATTACGCATGGAAAAAAATACTGTTTTTTGAAAGCAATATAGCACACAGATTTATAAAATAGGCATACATGTTATGTGTATAAAACTTCATTTTGTGTATTTCAGACATACATTTTTAGAAGACCCAGTCAATCCCAACATTACATAGTGCTACAGTGTTGGTTATAGACATGCTAAATTACATGTAAGTTGCTTCCCTAAATCATGACTCAGGCTACGACAGCAGTGATGAGATATCACTTGATCATACCTTACTAGTCATGTGATCCAAAACTGCTGCTGTTGGACTTAAAATTATTTCCAGATTGTGAGCATGCACTTCCAGGGAAATCTTTCGTCAATACACTGACATAAACGGTGCAGAAAAAAAAGTAGTTTGTGCCATGTACAAACTTTTTGAGAATGAATTCTATTTTCTTTGACTGGGTGGGATGGTCAGCATCAATCTATTTCCAGAATGTCAGCATGCACTTCCAGGAAAATCTTTCGTCAATCCACTGACAAACGGTGAAGGAAAAAAAAGTAGTTTGCACCATGTGCAAACTTTCTTGAGAATGGATTCTATTTTCTTTGACTGGGTGGGAGGGTCGGCATCAATCTATTTCCAGAATGTTAGCATGCACTTCCAGGGAAATCTTTCGTCAATCCACTGAAATAAACGGTGAAGGCCCGTAGCGAGTGACCGCCCTTGTGGCGGGAGCGAGCGAAGGGCAGAAAAAAAAGTAGTTTGCACCATGTGCAAACTTTCTTGAGAATGGATTCTATTTTCTTTGACTGGGTGGGAGGGTCGGCATCAAACTATTTCCAGAATGTCAGCATGCACTTCCAGGGAAATCTTTCGTCAATCCACTGACATAAACGGTGAAGGCTCGTAGCGAGTGACCGCCCTTGTGGCGGGAGCGAGTGAAGGGCAGAAAAAAAAGTAGTTTGCACCATGTCCAAACTTTCTTGAGAATGGATTCTATTTTCTTTGACTGGGTGGGAGGGTCGCCATCAATCTATTTCCAGAATGTCAGCATGCACTTCCAGGGAAATCTTTCGTCAATCCACTAACATAAACGGTGAAGGAAAAAAAAGTAGTTTGCACCATTTGCAAACTTTCTTGAGAATGGATTCTATTTTCTTTGCACCATGTGCAAAGTTTCTTGAGAATGGATTCTATTTTTTTTGTGGCTGGGAGGGTCGGCATGTACAGTCAGATATTTTAAAAACATTTGAACTTGTAATGACCATATCAGTTTTACATTCTTCATTAAAAATGTTTTGTTAGCCCTGCCCAGAGTTGTGCATTTTGGTAGGTTTTCCCCTGTTGATATTAGTAAAACAAACTTATCAGTACGTATCAGTAGTTTGACTTCTTATGAATAAGTGCTTTATCTATACTTGAAACATGCCAGTTGCTTCACTATTTATTCACGAGCCGACTAGTTTCTGACTAGAATTCCTTATATTATGACTGGAAATCTTTCGTCAATCCACTGACATAAACATGACCGCCCTTGTGACGGGAGCGAGTGGAGGGCAAAAATAAAGTAGTTTGCACCATGTGCAAACTTTCTTGAGAATGGATGTTTTTTTGGTGGGTGGGAGGGTCGGCATGTACAGTCAGATTTTTAAAAACATTTGAACTTGTAATGACAATTCAGTTTTACATTCTTCATTAAAAAAATGTTTTGTTAGCCCTGCCCAGAGTAGTGCACTTTGGTAGGTTTTCCCCCCATTTATATTAGTAAAACAAACTAAGTTTAGCAGTTCCTATCAGCAGTTTTACTGCTTATGAATATTATCTATAGTTTATGTAAATATACAGAAACATGTAAGTTGCTTCCCAATTTATTCATGAGCCAACTAGTTTCCGACTAGAATTCCCTATATCATGACCCATATAGGCTAACTGTAGATTTGAAAGAAGCAAACAGTTTGCATGCATTGAGAAATGTTTTCCATTTTATTGATGTTGATCCTATACATCAACAACATTTTTTGTCAACCATGCATCAAAAGAACACTAGGTAGGTATATAAATTAAATAGCCTTCTCAAACAACTATGGAAATCCGTTTCATTGTACAACAGATTAAGAAGGCTCTTCGCCCATTTGTCCAGTTCAACTATTATCACTTTTGTTTTTAAGAATAAATGGTTCTAACTTGCAAATGATATCTTAGTATCACCCAACTAGTGTTCTATTGTCAATGCTGCATTCTGACTGGCTACGCTACTAGGGGACGATTATCAATAGACCTCTAGTAGTGAAAGCGCTGATTTTGAACGCTCGAATTTCGAGATTTACGGGAAACAAAAATCACTGTCAGTTCTTTTTTTTTTCAGTTTTACAGCTCACCTATCCAATATCCCTGTCACTGAGAATGAACTGAGTTGCTGATCACAAGTTGAAAATGAGCATTGAATAGACGTCTACATCTTCTTCAACTCTGTGAAATGACATTGAAATGACAATGGCAAAGGAAACCTTTCCCAACTGAATTTAATCTGTCTCTTTTTGGTGTTTTAAAATTCTGAGAACATGGCCAAATATGTAGCCCATAAAAATGCTGAAACTTTGAAGCTTCACTAAATCATATATTAATGATAAACAAATGATTATGTACACACTTGCATTTTCCTAGTGGCGTATTATTTTTTCTCCAGAATATCTATTAAATTTGCCCCTAGTAATAGCAAGGATTTTTTTTGTCAAGTTTTCCCATGGTTTTCATGGATTGGAAACTAACAAAAAATGTTCTCTGTCACCATCTCCAGATAGTCTTCCCTGGTAGTAGAGTTCTCTTTTCCTTTGTATTTGCTGGGAAAAGAGCCCTCTGCTAGCACGGAATAGAGAGTCCTGCCGAAAAAAGCTTTATGTGCAATAGAAATAAATGCTAAATTTACACCAAATGCATTGTTACAGTCACCTCAGCACAGGATGAATGCAAACAAGTTATAATCAGGCCAGTGAATTATATTTTCAGTACTTACTGTATAATGTATCTGCCAAAGATTTGATGACTCATTTTCAATTTTAATTAGCCACTGGCTGTCTTTCGAAAAGTATGACGAAGTAATGAATTTGCCTTTGTCACACGGCAGCCATCTTGGATTTTCTAATACAGCGAAGCAGGCATGAAAGTGAGGCCAAGCGTGTAAGCTCACCCACGCACAGTCATTTCTGTAAGAAAAAAGCCAAGATGGCTGCCGTGTGACAAAGGCGAATGGACCATTTAAAGGGTTGTATTTCGAACCCCCCTGTACCTTGAATAGTCCTCATGTCCCACAGCTCAATCACAGCCAACAGAGGCATTACTACATACATAACATTTTCCAGTCACTGCCACTAGTTAAAGTGCATTTAATATGAAATCGACATGATTCAGATGATTTAACAAACTGTTGGCACCACTGAGATATATCTTATGACAAACAATGAGTGTCCTTGGATTTTTTGGTCTCAGTTATTGGGAGTTGAATGCCCACTACAGATGCAATTCTTCATTGTGACCATTGCTTGTGTTTTTGTGACAATACTGAGTGTATTGAGCCCTGTCATTAGGTGCCATTGTAATTTGTATTGTTGATATCCCATGCCCCTATTGGACCTATTGGAAATCAGCCTTTGTGTTGAATGGGCTAGCGTGGTAAAATAAAGTTTTACCTAGGTGTTTATGAGATTATTAATTTTGATTATAAATATCAAAGGACAGGTTTCTTTATTTTCTTTCATACATAATGTCAGCAAAAAACAAATGGGATGGTGCACAGGGCCGTAGCTAGCGGGGGGTCAGGGAGGAAGTTGCCCCCCAAGCGAAGTAAAATTTTTAGTATCAACATGTGGCAAAAACCTGCTTGCCCCCCCCCCCCCCCCCCAGCAAATAAAAAGAATATGACCAAGGCTTGCCCCCCCCCCCCCCAAGACAAAAATTTCTAGCTACGGCCTTGGTGCATTGCATTCAGGATCCAGGTTTTTGAAAAGGGGACGCATTTTTGTCATTAGGGCTGCTAAAACCTTGTCTTTTGGACTATACACTTGCCAATTAAAACCACTTTTCTATCGCCCACACCCAAAGCACTACCCCTGGATCTGCCTGGTGTTTTCCATGAATATGGCATCAAAGGCTGCAGCTGACAACTGGTATTGACAACTTTGATAAGAAAATACCAAGGTCCACTCTTCAACAAGCATGCTCAAAGATCTCGCGTCACAATGCTACACCCCTTTTCATCCTGTTGAGGAAAAGCAAACCCTCGTGTCAAAGAAATTTCTCCCACTGGCTGACCCGGACCCGGAACTGCTCGTGAACTTCAGAAAACTTCTTCATCTTGACCTCCAGTTGATTCAGACCGGAAGCAAAATTACGCGCAAAAGTCACTTGATTGAAACCCAAGAATTATATTGATAGAATGTATGATTGGTTTCAAAAACACAAGAATAGCCGGAGCTCATCCTGATCAAAATAAGCTCAACAGGATTTATTAAAAGCCACCCATCGTATCAGATAGAATGCTTCTGAAACACTCGGTCTTATTTAATATATTCATTAATCCGCAAAGTGTTAGCATCACGCGGATATAACAAAAAATGGAAGAAAAATCAAATAAAAGATACACGGTAAATGTCAAACAGCTAGGTGGTTGCCCAGTGCAGCCCTAAAAGCACTTACAGTTGGTAATTCAATTATGCTATTAGGGAGCAGATTCCACTCCTTTACAGTTCTGGTGAAAAAGCTAAATTTATGAGTATTACTCGAGCTGCTAAGGTTAATAAACCTTTTGGGGTGGGCAGATCTTGTTGGTCTAGTGGGTCTCTTGATATCTGGAGGCAGTTCTATTTGAACAAGGCCGTTAAATACCGAATCATAGAACTACTAGACGATCGCCGGACCCAAGAAGGAATGACAGTGAGTTGTTTATAAAGTGAAAAGAGCTCTGTCAGCCTAGAAATGGCCGCAATTTCCGAGATACGTTCTTCATCAGTCGAGTTTTAGCGCCTGTTTGTTTTCTTACCTTTTGAAGTTTGCAGAAGCTGATTTTTAACGGTATCCTTGCTGTATCGCGGCAAAAATCGGTTGATGTTCCTGCTGAATACTTCGTTATTAAGTTTTACTTGTCAACAGAATCATTGCCGCTGGGATTCGCCATGATTTTCGCCTTCATTTCTCTTCTCCGCCTGCCATTTTGGTTTTGACTGTTTTTTCTAAGGCGGTCTCCCTGTGGAAATGCCCTTACCCAGAAGACCCTGGGAACGAGGTTGGAAGACCCTCCGAGAGGTCTGTGATGGCGCGCAACAATACACATTAGTTACGAACCGAGTTAATGAGCTGATTAAGTGCGCTTCTGCGCACTACGTCCAAGCACCAATTTAATTGATTCAAGAGACAAATTAGTATTCAACTTTAGAACACGGACTAAAACGGAGCATAGCAACAGGAGTGAGAGCATTTGTTTGTTCCTTTATATTTCCCTGCACCAGAAATAATGGCGCCTTATAATCAATCAGACATTATGAAGAAAGATGACAATATCCCATGCAGTGGACAGTTTAAAGATCGAGAATTCGTAGGATGAATAATTTTGCTCAAAGCGTTGCTATGCAAATCAGTGTTATCTGGAAAAACTTTAAAGCGCGTGCAAACTTCTTCCGCAATTTATTACTTACTCGGCATTTTCCCAACGAAATGAAACCTCACACAATTTTTATCAATGTTTCCTTGAGATATTGTGCTAAAAGGAATTTTAATCCGGTACGGTTTTAACATATTATTTCACAAGGTTTGATACCCACTTCATCTCAAAAGTTCCACATGAATAGGCTCGTTGTCATATTGTTGCTCCATAATATTGCTTGATAAATTTGAAACATTAATTTGTTTGCCTCTTAAATTCAATTCACTAGCTGGAAATTTAATCAGAAAGTAACCTGGTTATTTGTGCTCGCGATTTGGGGTTTCTTTTGTAATGTATAGACTGCAAATGCCCTCTCGTTTAAGAATGCTACACACGATACACAGTGACGCTCGCCCGGATTCAATTGAACACCAAACGCAACACTCAAAAACAAATAACTCCATAAGAATAAGTTATTTGTGCTTGCGATTTTGGGTTTCTTTTTTTGTAATATATAGACTTCAAAGTCACTGTAGAGAATCCTATACGCGAGCCTTGATTCAATTGAACATGTAAACAATTGAACTTCGCGCTCAAATAAGTAACTACAGAATATGGACAAATTGTTAAGATCAAAGCATTATTTCATTTGTTTACCACAGTAATTGGCCTGATAAACTAAACATTGACGCAGTCAACGGTATCATATGGGAACAGCTGCTAGCGGCAAAAATTCATCACTCGAAGAAACTTTTTCCTTTTAGTAAGTTTGCAGTTAAGAAAATATCCGATATCCGATCTTTATTCTGTAAATTAAAATATGGTTTCAAAACTGTCGTATCTAGGAAAACACCGACGTTCCTCTTGAGAGGCGGGGCCCTTTGGAGTTGAAATGGCTCACCAACTCAATAAAGTCTCCCATCTCTTGCGTGGCTTGTTTGGCCTGTTCCGCTGTGACAGGGGATAAGGCTGGAAGCGGTGTTTTTCAAGAGTCCTCTGGTTACAGGGGCGTAGCCAGGGGGGTCCAGGGGAGGCCGCCCCCCCCCCCCCCTTTCTCGGAAATTTTCCCATACATTTACTGTATTTGCTGGAGAAAATTTGAGCATTTTCGTCCCATCTTTTCACTCGTTTATCCAAAGCTCACCGAGACCCAGTGTATAAATCATGTCTTTTATTTTCACTAGCCAGTCTGTTTTATTATTTAGTTCTAGGCAGTCGAGAAACACGTGATCGATATGTAAGCCACTTCTGGGCTCTTTGAGTTTGCCTTAGGAAATTAAACGCCCTGTATTTGGCATCGACTGATAGAGGGTATCTTTCCGAGCTCGGCCCTACATGCATTATTTGTTGCTTTCTAGCTTACTCCAAGTGCTAGTTTACAGAATTTTGTACCATTTTTGGGGAAAATTGGCCTTTTTTCGTCTTATACCCTAAAAGATACCTGGAACCCGAATTTTAACCCCTAAAAGATACGACAAGCACCCGGCCCGACGACATATGGGAGTCCCCCGTATGATGCCAGGTAACTTGAATGCTGAGTGGCACACGTTTAAGATTCTTTCTCTATGTAAAGCTTTCTCGTGTGGTATATCCATGAAAGCTCACAGATACGCACACATTTCGACGAGTGAGCACGTTTTTTTATTGGCTTTGAGCCCCCTTGAGCCCTAACCAAGGACTCTTGACTATACACCGCTTCCAGCCTTATCCCAGTCACAGGCGGAACAGGCCAAACTAGCAACGCAAGAGATGGGAGACTTTATTGAGTTGGTGAGCCAACTCAACTCCAATGTTTTCCTAGATACGACAGTTTTGAATCCATATTTCTAATTTACAGAAAAATCGGATTTCGGATATTTTCTTAACTGCAAACTTACTGAAAGGAAAACGTTTCTTCGAGTGATGAATTGTCGCCGCTAGCAGCTGTTCCCATATGATACCATTGACTGCGTCAACGTTAGTTTACCAGGCCAATTACTGTGGTAAACAAATGAAATAATGCTCTGATCTTAACAATTTGTCCATATTTGTAGTTATTTACTTGAGCGCGAATTTTGAGGTTTAGGTTCAATTGTTTACAGGTTCAATTGAATCAAGGCTCGCGTATAGGATTCTCTACAGGACTCAAAGTCCTCAAGTCCTCAAAGTCCTCAAGTCCTCAAGTGCTCAAAGTCTTCAAGTCCTCAAAGTCCTCAAGTCCTCAAAGTCCTCAAGTCCTCAAAGTCGTCAAGTCCTCAAAGTCCTCAAAGTCTTCAAGTGCACAAAGTCCTCAAGTCCTCAAAGTCTTCAAGTGCACAAAGTCCTCAAAGTCCTCAAGTCCTTAAAGTCCTCAAAGTCCTCAAGTCCTCAAAGTCCTCAAAGTCCTCAAGTCCTCAAAGTCCTCAAAGTCCTCAAGTCCTCAAAGTCCTCAAAGTCCTCAAAGTCCTCAAAGTCCTCAAGTCCTCAAAGTCCTCAAGTCCTCAAAGTCCTCATGTCCTCAAAGTCCTCAAGTCCTCAAAGTCCTCATGTCCTCAAAGTCCTCAAAGTCCTCAAGTCCTCAAAGTCCTCAAAGTCCTCAAAGTCCTCAAGTCCTCAAAGTCCTCAAAGTACTCAAAGTCCTCAAGTCCTCAATGTCCTCAAAGTCCTCAAGACCTCAAAGTCCTCAAGTCCTCAAAGTCCTCAAGTCCTCAAAGTCCAAAAAGAGTTAACGCGTCTTTGTGACTACAAGACCAACTTATTTAGCAGTTGCTATGACAACCTCTTAGCCAATCATTTCATTTCTTTAATTAGCCAATGAGATTCTGATATAGCCCTTAGCCAATCATTTCAATCCTTAAAACGTCAATCATAATAAGACTCGGAGCCAATCAGGTTGCATGCAATTGCGATCTACTGGAAACCTCCGCCAAAAACGCAAGTGCGCATGCGTAAATAAGAGCCCGCGATGTTTTCGTAAGCCGCTGAACGCATCGTTTTGGCTTGGATAATTTCTAATTTCAACTTTATAATTTCTAATTTCAACTTTATAATTTCTAATTTCAACTTTATAATTTCTAATTTCAACTTTGTAATTTCTAATTTCAACTTTATAATTTCTAATTTCAACTTTATAATTTCTAATTTCAACTTTGTAATTTCTAATTTCAACTTTGCAATTTCTAATTTCAACTTTATAATTTCTAATTTCAACTTTATAATTTCTAATTTCAACTTTATAATTTCTAATTTCAACTTTATAATTTCTAATTTCAACTTTGTAATTTCTAATTTCAACTTTATAATTTCTAATTTCAACTTTATAATTTCCGGTCCGGTCCGGTCCGTCTGTCTGTCTGTAACAAATTCTGTAAAAACTTTTACAGTTATGTCCGATTTGTTTTTCAGGAGTTCTTAAAGACCTTGGGCTTGTCAGAAAAGCCCACACAGTAGAGGTACAGCGAACTGACCTCGTTGGAGAACACATTGGCGAAACAGAAAAAAAGACAAACGACGCAATCAAGTCAGCAAGCGGCGGGGTGCTATTTATCGATGAGGCCTACCAGCTCGTGGGAACCGAATCTAGACAGGACTTTGGTAAGCAGGCACTGAACACGCTGATGAAGCATTTGAACCATGATATCAGCAAAGAAAGTCCCGTCGTAATCATGGCTGGATATGAGCTTGAGATGGCAAAGATGATTAAAACCAATCCAGGCCTATATCGTCGATTTAGGGAACCATTAAGGTTTGATGATTATAATTCGCACAGTGGCAAACATCCTCACAAAGATGATTGCAAAGAAAAATTTCATCATCTCGGAAAGCATACTTGAGTCTTTTCCTCGAAGGTTTGAGAGTATCAGCCAAGCGACGCGAGCTCTTTACAACGCGGCACTTTGCAAGAAAGTCTTTGCAAAGGCAATAGAACACCTTAATAGCCGCTTGGTCTCTAAGGATGTTCTTATGGGATTGGACTTATGGGATTGGGCCTATGGGATGCGACCCAAAAACAAACGTGCGTCGGACATGTGTTTCTTTTTATTTGGCATTATCGATTAAAGGACGACTTATTCTGCTGCACAGAGGTCTCTCGTTTTTTCATTGCCCAATTATGTGATGCCGTGAAAAGGTTTAAGAGCACAACGCAGTGTACTTTTCTAGCCCAAGAAGGTGACGACGATAATGATGACGACGATGTTAATAATGCAGAAGGGGACGATACTCACATCCCAGATGACAAGTGCGATGGCAAAGAAGATGACGATGATGGCTCTTTCTAATTGACAATTAACATGATGGAGTCGGTGATTCGACAGACGTAAACGAAATATTTTTATATACATACTGATACATATGCACGGTTTAGCTATATAGTAAATTTTCGTTCGGAAATGGCTTCCAGCCAATCAGCAGTCGCGAACGACATTTTTCACGCTTGGCGAAAACGATTCGTCCAATCAGAAGCCCCGAATGGCGTTTTTTCACTGCAGCGTCAACACGCGCTTGCGTTGCGTTTTGGCGGGAGTTTGCTCACTTTTCCAAGAATCCATTCACCGTCGTCTCAAAATCAGTTGCAGTTTTTGATTTCCCAAACAATATTTACAACACTAGAAAAGTCGACATGTCAGTCACTCTAAACTTATTCTGTGGAAGACTTCGTTGATTGCCCGGAAAACAAAAACACAAGAAAAAGCTAGTCATCCATTCAAACTGCTCAAGAAAAGTTTGCAAACAAAACACGAAGAACGTGAAGTTCATGACATTTATTGGAAGGAAGTTGTTCAATACATGGTGGATTTTATCCAGCCTGTAAAAGAATGACGGTGGAGCGTACGAGCCTGGAAGTCTGACAACCTAATCGCTAGTTTTGAGAGATTTCTCAGAGAAGCTGAAATAAAGCAAGTCAGTGTCACAAAATGACAACGAATTTGAACTGGAAAACTCACTCGAAAGTGCCACCAGTGAAAGCACCAAAAACAAATTCAGACAATGGAAACAGAAAGCTGCAGCGTAATGGATAGTGAAGTCGAAATAATTTACGCAAAATCGTGACTTCAAGGTAACATAAATTACGAGCACATTGCATTTGGTTATTTAAGTTAAGATACTTCGTGAATTCTAATTACAGTAAAATATTGTGAAAAGTTTTACCTTATTCATTAGACAGCATATTTGAGATAAATGGGTGTTGTTTTCTCTCCCTTTTTTGCAAGATGGCTCAGCAAAGCCTCGCACGGATAAACTCGTTGTTTAAAGTGTGTATCATAATGAGCCCTTTGAGGATCTCTATGCACAAGAAAATATTTCGAACAACAATAATAATAAAGACAGAATATCTATACGTTGGTACTTAATAATGTCGGTTTAGAAGGTTACGTGATTTTAAGTTTGATTTGCAAAGTGGCAGAAGAAAAGCGAGCGAAAGAAATAGTGCTTAGGGGCCGACCATTTGACTTTTGAGGGGGGGGGGGGGCAAATATGGCAAATATGCTGTGTAGGAATTTTTTTTCGGCCCTTCGGGCCGTGCAGGATATTTTTTTTTTTAAATCATCCAGCCCCCCTCAGAAGTCAAATGGTCGGCCCCTTATGTCGAGTCAAGATTGCTTTGTAACACTGGTTTTGTTTGACCTCTCTTGTCTTATATTTATTAAGAAATTGCCGAATTTAATACGCACGTTGTTTAGAGCGCCAAATGAATTGGGCTACGTACGTTGTTGCGAGTGATTTTATTTGATAACGTGAAACGTACTACACAGTAGCAGATGTAATCGTCTGAAATCGTCTGTAACCGTCTTCCAACCCCTTTCTTCTGTTTTGTTTTGTTCTGCTTCTTTCACGCTTGTTAGTACGCGTTGTGCCGTATTGGTTTGTGTTTCATGGATTAAAGGAAATAACTCGCACGCAACAAGCAGTAACAAAGCTAGCGTTAAAAGCATCCAGCATTGTAATGGTTCCTTCTGTTCATCTCATCGAATAGTAGAACAATGGCAAACAATAAAGAACAAATGACATTATATCGTTCAAAGTCGTCCAAGTGATACCTCATGTAAAAGCTTAATTCCATAGCTTAAGTCAGCTGAGCCTGATGACGTTGTAGCGACGTCCTCAGCTAATGTCCTATATGTACCAAATAGTGAGCAAGAAAAGAATGTCCTTGACCGCTATCAAAGTTTTATCCAGGCCTCGGCTCAAGGCCAGGCCAGGCCCAAACCTTACTTTTAACACACGCTAGGCAAAGTTCACTATTTACAATTACTTTTATTAAAATAAAATTTACAAATTTCATGGGTTTTTTTTGCACTTTTGTATTATATACTCAAATCATAGGAGTCCGTCGTTTCTCGTGTGTCTTATTCTATGCCTTTTCCACCCTGCGTGTGGCAGCACCAAATTAAAGAATGATACTAACCTCCAGTGTGAAGATTGTAAGGCGTTCTATGTTTTTGCAAGCTGTGGCGACACAGAAAAAAGTGCAAATTCGCCGGGACTGAAAACGATACTGGTAAAGTAAAGGTGCCAGCACCCAGTGCGCAGGCTGGGATAGAGGAAGGAATTAAGAAAGATGTATTACAGAGCCTCAGGAGTGACGATCAGTCATATGTGGCCAGGCACGACCTTTTCATCTTGCACACCCTCGCTGTACGAGAAGGTGGGCAAGTCGAATGCCGACTATATCAGACAAGGGATAAGGCACTTGGCTCGTCTTCTCATAGAGGTGCGACGAAGTGGGCCGGAAAAATTTGCTCTGCTGGTCAAGGCAGCAAGAAAGATAGCCGGCTTCAGCACCGAGTAACAACTCCGTAGAAGCACCTTCCGTGGAGCTGAAGCTGGGTCATAGCCTGAAGGGGTGTGCCTCGTTGAAGCATGGGCGAGGAATTTAAATGAACTAATGGAGATAGAATGGTCGGCAAAGATCTCATCCAGGTAAATAATAATTATATGAATAATATTAACAATAATAATTGCACATTATGTGCATACAACCCTTAATGCAACTAGTATATACATTAGAACTAATATTGCATTTATTTATCAAAGCTGAGTTAAATTTTATAAGCATTGGTATTTGTATTTTGAAGCCCCCCTTCTCTAATAAGCCGCCCTCCCTTCTGAGTCCTCCCTTTCTGATTCCCAGAGTCTTATTAGACTCTGGGAATCAGAGGAGCTCAGAGGAATCAGAGGAGCTCCTGAAGGAGCTTCATTGGCTTGTAAGGGACCCCGACCCTATTATATGTCGTCTCTGGGTAAGACCCACCAAATTGCCGTAAATATTGTTATTGTATTGTGTGTTTCATATTTCTGTGTTTGTAATGAGCGTAGTGTACTCTGCCCTTTCATGTATGCAGGGTCTCTATGGAGTTATGAAGAGAGTATGGGTGGATGGGTCGGTGTGTGGGGGAGTGGGGGTGGGGAGAGAGAAAAAAATAAATTGTAACATAGCTTTGTAAAAATGTACATATAAATGTAATGCAATGCAGGTAAAAAAAAGTAAGAAGGCAAGGAAGGCCAACGGAGTAATAATAAGTTATGCACAGTATTGTTTAGATACTGTAACCTCAGCTTCCGCACTTTTTTTCCAGATGAGTAGCTATGCACCTGTATTCATTTGCCATTAACTATATATTGTGTTAAATGCAATAATTCTGATATTCTCCTTTTAGTATTTACAATACATTGCCAAGGCTCCTGGCCCGAGGAAACAGCCCGTTTAAGTAATTTCAGAAAGTCCATCAAATTGGCAGATTACAACTGAAGTGGCAAGCATTTCTTGTTATGCAAACGGCTCATGGATTTTCGGAAAGCCTATGATAGGGTGTGAAGGAAGGGGTTTGTTTTACAAATTAATTAAGTCAGTTGTAGCAAATCTTGTTTGCGTATTCTTTTGTGAAGTTGGCTGTGAATATTGAGTGTGGTATTACACCTTTCTATGGACCTGATGCAGGTGTTAAGCAAGGGTGTAATTTGAGTCCAACGTTGTTTAATTTGTTTATTACTGACATTCCGAATTTGTTTTGGGATGACCGTGATCTTTTTGCGTTGGGTAAACGATACTGAATTCTCTCTTGTATGCGGATGATTTAGTGTTTTTTTCGGAGTCCGAAGAAGGTTTACAAAAGTGTCTTCAGAGAATGAAATATGCTTGAAATATGAGTAAGCTTTGATCACTTACAAACTGGGTACTCTCGGGAAAGGAAAATCCGAAGTGGTCAATTAAGTTATAAAAGCACATTATAGGAAATGCTGTCATTCGGCTCTCAAGTGGCATAGCTTGTACAGTTCTCTCAACAGTTCTCTCAAAATATTCGCTCCAAACAGCAGACTTGCCATCTTTCAAACAAATAGGAAGAACAGTTAATATCCAACACATCAAGGAACATCTGCAGAAAATAGATTGCTTATTTTTGCCAGGGGATGGTTGAAAACTGAGCGGACGTGTTCCTCGAGGCTCCGTCTAAAAACGTCAAAAATTGGCTTCTCTCTGCTTAAAGTTACTTAAAATTTGTTCAGAATGCCGGATAAGAAGAAGGAGAAGAGCGGAGATAAAAAACGACCGCGTATAAGTAGTTCAGAAAGTCCTGAAACAGCCGAGAAGGAGGTAGAGGCGTTCATTAAGCTATCTATGGGCGAATACCAAGAGCTTATTAAGAGGATAACTGCTATCGAGGACACTGTCAAGGAAAAGGACGTTAGGATATCCGAGATGCAAAGTCAATTAGACGAAGCTATTGCTGAGTTAAGTAAGTTGAACGGGAGAGTTGGGGAGATGGAGAATGACTTGCAGTTTCACTCCACTGAGCAAGACGAGCTTAAAGAACGAGTCACCGAGTGCGAGAAACAGCAGGCCACGAATACAAATGAGCTGACAAGACAAAGCATTTACTCTCGTAGATGGAACCTGGTGTTCTACAAAATTCCAGAGGCTCCTAAAGAAGACTGTGAAGCTGTAGTGAAATCCCTAATCCAAGAAGAAATGGGCTTTGATGAGCATGAAATGGTAAATATGAAATTCTGTGGCGCGCATCGACTTGGTAAAGTCTCAAGAGGCCAGTCAAGACCAATGATTGTGCGTTTTACCTGTCGCGCGGATAGAGATAAAGTATGGCGTCTTAGATACAAGCTGCAAGGTTCGACCATCAATATGGGGGAAGATTTACCGAAAGAAATTCAAGTGCTTAGAACCAAGGTATTGGTGCCGGCTTTGAAGTATGTCAGGACCCTCAAGAATACAAAAGCCACGATAATAGGAGACAAGCTCATTGTCAACAATGTAGCGTATCTGCATTATGAGATCCCAAATGAATGGCGCAACAAGATCCGCAATTCGTCACCAGTTAAAGAAGGAGAGGAAGCTGTAGCTGCTGTTGAGGTATAGGAGAGACGGTGAGCTCGAGGATTAGTCATGTATTTATTTTGAGGTTCTCTTGTTCGCTCAGAGACCTCCAATATTGAGGACTGTCCATTGACGATCGCATAAAGAGCGATCAGTCTCTTAATCTATCTTGAGTTTTTTGGTGTTAAATGCTATGTGTGTATGTAGTTTTGTCTGTGCTATATGTTATCGTAAACGCGGAGTCGTGATGGTTTCCTTTTGTTTTTTTTGCCATATGTGCAGTCAAGATAATTCATATTAGGAATGACAAATGAATTTCAATTCAGTATGTTGTCACTTAATGTTAGAGGTCTCGGAGAGTACACAAAATGCAAAAAAATGTTTAATTGGGTGGTAAAGCATAACGGAGATAATGGAATAACATTTCTACAGGAAACTCATACTACTTTAGAATCGGAAAATAGTTGGGCAAAGCGGTTTAAAGGAGATATGATTATGTCTCATGGAACCTCAGATAGTAGAGGAGCTGCTATTTTGTTTGGGAATAATGTGGACTATAAAATACTAGAAAAAAATATCGATATTAACGGAAGATATGTTATCGTCCATTGCGTAATACAAGATCAAGAATTTATTTTAATCAATTCATACGCACCGAATGATGAAAAATCACAAGTACATATGTTAAAAGAAATTTATAGGAAACTCCAACTTATAAATTATCCAGTTAACACGCTGATAATATGGGGGGGTGATTTCAATGCGGTAATGAATTTAGCGTTAGAGACATCAGGAGGCAACCCTGTGCTTAAGTCTCATACGGTGGAAACCTTAGAGACGATCTTATTAGAACTAGATATGTGTGATATATGGCGGCTACGTAATCCAACATCCAAACGCTATACATGGCGGGGTAGCGCGCAAGGAATAAGTAGTAGGCGGGGCGAATATATTCATAGGAGACTGGATTACTTTTTTGTGTCTGATGATCTCCAGCCCGTGGCAGAAAACACAGACATTATTCCGGCTCCGTCAACCGATCATTCGGCGATAACTTTGAAACTGAAGTCGATTCAAGGAAACGAAAGAGGTCCGTCCTTCTGGAAATACAATAACTCGCTTTCAGACAATAAAGAATATGTATCTAGTTTAACACATCTCATTAAGGAAGTTAAAAGCTCTATGACAAAAGAAGGTATCTCGAATCCACAACTTAGATGGGAATTGATCAAATACGAGGTGCGAAAATTTACTATTGATTTCTCGAAATCTCTAGCTAAACAAAGACGGGATGATTATAAAATCGTCGAAAGTGGTATCAACGAAATTGAAGGAGTAAACGGTTGGGAAAACGACGCGACTTTATTAGCACAACACGATAAATTGAAGAAACAACTAGAAGAAATTAGTAACTATATAACACAAGGAATAATTATTCGGTCAAGAGCACAATGGCAAGAAATGGGTGAAAAGAGCAATAAGTACTTTTTAACCCTCGAAAAACGAAATAATAGTAAAACGCACATTAAAAAACTGGTTGATCAAAACGTAGAATTAACAGATTCAAAAGGAATATTGACGTTTATTAAAAACCACTTTGGGTCATTATTCAAAACAAAATCTACGAAAACAGAACAGGAATGTTTAGAATTTCTGTCGAGTTTAAGCTCCCCAAAAATAACAGAAGAACAGAAAATTAAGTGTGAAGGCAAGCTGACTCTCAGCGAGTGCTTCAATAGTTTGAAAGCTATGGGAAATTCCAAAACACCTGGGAATGACGGTCTCACCAAGGAGTTTTATATGACAATGTGGATGGAAATAGGAACAGATCTAGTTAATTGTTTAAATGATAGCTACACAAAAGGACGACTAACGAATTCGCAAAGACAGGTTCTCATCACTCTTCTGCAAAAGCCCCAAAAGATAAACGGTTCATGGACGCGTGGAGACCTATAAGTTTAATAAATGTTGATGCAAAGATATGCAGCAAGGCGCTATGTAATCGAATGTTGGATTGTTTACCCGATATTATTCATCCCGACCAAGCAGCCTTTGTGAAAGGGAGAATAATAGATGAACCAATTCGTTTTGTTAATGATGTAATGGAATACACAAAGAAAACCAATAACAAAGCCCTATTATTTGCAGCTGACTTTGAAAAAGCATTCGACTCAATTGAGCATAACTTTATATTCGCAACATTACAGCACTTTGGTTTTGGTACCTCATTTATAAATTGGATAAGAGTGATTCTGAAAGAAAACTGCAGTGCAGTACAAAATAATGGGCACATTTCTAATTATTTTCCACTAGGTAGAAGCACGAAACAGGGAGATCCAATTTCACCGTATCTATTTATAATGGTCATGGAAATCATGGCAACTATGATGAGAAATTGCAAAGAGATCAAAGGAGTCGAGTTAGGAGGACAAGAAAAGAAATTAGTGTTGTACGCAGATGACACTACTTTTGTTTTAAGAGACATCGATTCTCTAAAGAATACGCTTAAGGTATTAACAGAATTTAGCGAGTATACATCCCTTAAAATTAATCTTTCTAAATCAGAAGCCGGGTGGCTCGGGAGCGCGGATGATATAAATCAGGAAAAGGTTAAAGGAATCAGATGGGTAAATTTATTCGAGGGGGGCATTACTGTTCTCGGGATTTATTTATCATATAATGAGAAACGCGCACAAGAACAAAATTTCACGCGTATATACGACAATTTCAAGACGATATTAGCAATATGGCGTACTAGGGAGTTAACCTTATATGGGCGAATACAAGTGGTGCGATCCCTGGCTCTTTCAAAACTTCTTTATGTTTGTTCAAAATTAAGTATACCCAAAGGTTTTGTCGTAGATGTTGAAAATGCTGTAAAAGATTTCGTTTGGAGAGGCAAGAGGCCTAAAATAAAGAATAACACATTGATTGGAGAATATGATAAGGGTGGTCTAAAACTACCCGATTTCGCTGCAATGGTTAAGGCCAGCCGAATTAAACTTATTTCCCAATTAATCAACCCAGACGCAAGCACATGGAAGATCTTGCCGCGCTTTATTCTTGGAAAAGTTGGAGGTGTAAAAACTATTCGGCAAAACCTGGACATAGCGCGTATACCAGACGTACTGCCCACACTATATAAAAACGCATTGAAGGAGTGGGCAAATATCTTCTCATCCGAAAGCTCGGATCAAGAGTTGGATATTAGTAGCATACTTAACCAGTGCTTGTGGAACAATAAGCATATCAAAATAAATAATAGTTCAGTTTATAGCAGAGAATTCTCTTCACAGGGTATATATTGTATTCGGGACCTGTGCGACGAACAAATGAACATAGATTGGGCGATTCCTGTTCAAAAAGGTGTGAGTAAAAATAGATTTTTCGAATTTTTTAGTCTGACCCAAGCGATACCAGTATGCTGGAAACAACAGCTAAAAGTCTTAAAACTAACAAAAGAACACGATTACGACGATAATATTTTATTTCTCGGTGATGTTAAGGTAAACATAAACAGAATAAAGACAAAACTAATATACAATTATTTAATTGAACAGCAATTTAAACCACCTACTGCACAACAGAATCTTGCCAGTAGATTGAAGATCTCAGATCCGATTAACTGGGAAGCTATATATTCCCGAATATATAAAACAACTATTGACACGTACTCGAGATATTTTCAGTATAGGTTATTAAATAACATACTTTATCTAAATAAAGACTTACACCGTTTCCGTATTATCTCGGACTCGAGATGTTCCTTTTGTCTAGCCCAACCCGAGACAGTGGATCATTTCTTTGTACACTGCATTGAATCTAAAAACTTATATTTCGACATTAGAAACTGGCTGGAAAGATTCGGGATATTTTTACCAAGTTCTAACCCATATAATATTCTTTTGGGCGTAGACAGCGAAGGTCCAGAAAACTACATTATTCTAATGTACAAAATTCTCCTCTATAAACACAAAGAAAATTTCAGAGTGCCTAGCCTAACAGTATTTCAGAATTATCTGAATTATTGTGGAAAAATAGAATATTCCATTGCAAAAACAAAAAATAAGTTGACAACGCACTATCAGAAATGGGAAAAATTTTTTAATGCTTTAGAATTTAGCAAATAGTCATATGAAATGTGGGACGTTATGGCAAAATGTAAAGCAAACCTTAATATAGAAGAAACGAATTAGTATTTTTTCTCCGCTTTGTGTCGTCTTGTATCGTGTTTGTGTTCTTAAAAAAGTTGAAAAAAAAAAAATTCCAATATGATCATCATATTTAAAAGAAAAAATAACAAAGATTAGAATATGTTCATAATATAACTATATACAATAGTGGAATTAGGTAGAAAAAAAAAAAAGAAACGAACAAACGAAAAGAAAAAAGTTGTAATACTAGTGAATATACAAAATCACTTATTTGTAATGTATTTATTGGAATATCTTTCAATAAAAAGGAAAAAAAAAAAAAAGATTGCTTATTTTGGGATGAAGTATCTATGTCAAGTAGAAGAATATTTGAACTTCAAAATGCAATCCATAATGAGCTTTCCGATGGAATCGCAAAGTCACTCCTATTTGGCGGAATTCAAGTACAGTATTAACACCCGAATATAAGTGATTGAGTTCTTATTTGTCTGGTGCTTAAGACCGGTGCACATTAGCGACATAACAACATAAGGACCAAACATAATTGAAAATGAAAATGAGGGGACTCTCGTCAGACTTGGCGTATTATAAAACTCACATCAAGAAAAAACCGCAAATTCCAATATCAAAGAAATTAAAGATGATGGTGAGTCTATTCATAATTCCCAATTCTTGTCAGAAACTTTCAACACCCATTTTTCTACCATTGGTCCTAAACTTGCAAATGAAATTAAATCGGTTAAAGCCTCAAATGCCTGCTGGGAATGTTTATAAAATAATAATGGGACCATGGGGCCCTGCAATTTGAATCCTGTACTCAATATTTGCAATCTAAAAATTCTAGGTGGCTTCATAACTGTAATAAGTGTAAATTTCAATGTTCAAGGTTATGGGTGTTGGATGTATATCTCTTGTATCTTACTTCAAGTGCCAAAGTGTAAGTAAACTGGATGTGTCTGTTGACATCACAAATTTTATCTGCGCAAAGTTCCTGGACATGGCAACCTGCATGTGTTTGGTCGGAAAGGAATGTCGTTCAACAGTGAGTAGCTTGTTCAGAATAAAATATTCTTAATTTAGAGGGGATGGCAGATGTTACAGATGCGTAACACAGTTTGAGAGAGTCTATGGCACTCAATAATAGCATAATATAAAATTCTGAGTTGTTATGTAGATCACTGGTCTTATTTTATAACATTTTGTTGAAACAACCGTGACATAGCCCCTTTAATATTATTGGTAAAATCAGCGCACTTTTTTCTAATTTAGCACATGCTACTAAAGCAATATATGCTATTGATCAACACGCACCCCAGGAGATCTTGGTAAGATGTTCAACCTGGGTAAAGCCTCAAATGCCTGCTGTGAATGTTTATAAAATAATAATGGGACCTTGGGGCCCTGCAATTTGAATCCTGTACTCAATATTTGCAATCTAAAAATTCTAGGTGGCTTCACAACTGTAATAAGTGTAAATTCCAAGCACTGCTGTCCATTGATATTACTCTTACCTTGCTTTTTTTTTTCTTTTTTTGTTATTTATAGACAAAGCTGTTCCCCACAATCCATATGCACTGGAAAAACTACCAAAAGCAGGTTCTCGACAAAGTAAAATCTCTTCAAGAAGGTGTTGTGTTGGCTGGTGATGGTCGCCATGACAGCATGGGGCACAGTGCCAAATATGGTGCATAAACAATTTTCTGTTGTACTCTGCCCTCATCATTCACTTTTCCTTGGTACAGGTACATTTCAACATATGTTTCTTTTTAGTTGTCAAGCAATGAGAAGGCAATGCATTCAGACCCATAAAGAGGGGGACATAGAGGGGGGTGTACAGTAAGGGAACATGTTAACCAGAGGTGGGTTTGTGGGAGATCGAAGCAGACCAATTCAAATTTCAGTTTTTTATTCACCAGCTGCAGCTGTGTACAGGAGCTACATACATTGCCCTTGCACAGAAGGCATAATTACATACTTTTTCATGAATAAAGATGAGAATCTTGTTTCAAAATCCCCCCCCCCCCCCCCCCCCCCGCCGCCAAACACACACACATACCATCATAGCTATGGGCCTAGTATAGATCCCTTTCACTTGGGTGTAATGTTGTCCCATTTCAGATCATGTGGCATTCCCACAAGTATTCTTTCTTTGTTCTTCTGCTATGCACCGAAGGATATATGAATATAGAAGTAACCCAAGCCAAGAAAGATTATTGAAATGAATGTCATGTGATTTGAAATGGGCACAACATTACCCTCAAGGTCTATTCTTGGCCTGTATAGCCGGCTCTGTGTTTGTTTTTAAGACTGCTGGCAAGGCACTCTGGAAATTTATTCTGATTCCAAGCAAGGGAAGTCTGTAATTTTGGTATTAAACATGAATAATTTTACTATTTTAGAGAAACCAAGCTGGTAGCAGCAAAGGCATGGAGTTCATGGGGTTTAAGCAGTGCATGGAGTACTTGCTGGGATATGGCATCCTCATCACTGCCTTTGTTTCTGACAGACACACACAGATTGCATGCCATATGAAAAATGTACTAAGTGATATAGTGCATTATTTTGACTTGTGGCATCTCAAGAAAAGTAAGAATGATCGGTTCGGTATAACAGAATAGAAACATTATCCAGCAGTGCTAAGTTCTACGGTGTGATAAAATGATGCCTTGTGAATTGGCATATTTTCTCATGCGAAAAATAAGTCCACTCACAGCACAGCCGTGTTTGCCAGTGAATTTTAATTTTCAAAAGAAACTATTTTATTAATTGGTATTTTGACAGAACTTGGGAAAATGCTCTCCAAGTTGGCCAAGCAGACTGGACTGGAAAAGATTAAACCATGGATCAAGCCCTGCCAGAATAATCTATATTGGAGTGCAATGTCCACTCACAGTGGCACAGGAAGAGTGATGTGGGCTAAGTTTAATTCCTTTCTAGGCCACGTCACAGACAGACACTCTGGATTTGAGGATCCCCTCTCTGACAAATGTGCACATGGTGATGAGATTGAACAGAGGACATGGCACACCTCAACACAAAGAACGAGGATAATATAGACAAAATAATTCATTTGTAGCGGAACTCCCATACGTGGAGCCCCATACGTATCATTTAACGTCACATGAGAAAGCAACCCATCCAAGCCAAAACGATACGTTCAGCGGCTTACGAAAACATCGCGGGCTCTTATTTACGCATGCGCACTTGCGTTAGTGGCGACCCGTGTACACAGCCAATCACAGTCCGTCTTGGATCACTCCTTCTGTTTGCTCTCTTTGCTCCGAAGGAGGGCTAACGCTCGAAACGTCAGCAAAACACCATTTTTCCACGGCGTTTAACATAAATCTCAACCTTTGGTTGTTGTTGTTCATGTTCACGTCTCCGCCGACGCAGACCACCTAGTTTTCCCGTAAAACTAGTCATACCATTGAGTTCTTTTTAGTTTCTGTGGGAGACTCCAACATGGCGGCTTTGTGCCTCGGTTAAGAAATCGCTTGAATGAGAACTTAGCTCAAGGTGACCCTTTTCCAACAAAAAACATGCACACTGGTGAGATTTTCTCCTTCCGTTCATGTTTGTGAACTTCGGCACAACATCTCTGTGTTTAGTATAGATTTCGTTTTATAGCGGGCTCCAGAAAAGGCTCTGAAACGACTCTTGTTTGTGAACCGAGTGTTTATTTATAACAATGGCACGCGGCTTCATGCCACGCGCCAAAACCTTTGAATGGGATATCTTGTCCACTCTGATCTTTTTGGAAAAACGACTTTTGCCTGAACATAACTGTGTGATTTGTGCGAGAATCGCGTAGGTTTGGACGTCTTTGTTGCTTTCGGCTGCGAAATCATATATTTTTGGGTTTCTGTGGAAGACATAATAAGGCGCATTTGCGAACTTGATCTTCTCGCTTAGGAAAACGCTTGAACTAGATCTTCCGTAAATTTTTTTTAGGCCATTGGAGAAATAGAAGATATCACAGACATTGAAACTTATATTATTGGACATTACGAGAGATAAGAAGATTTGAATCCTTTGATGCCAGACCAAATGAAGATGTTGAGCCAAGGAACTATCCCCTGAGGCTACATCGGTTACGTGTCAACAAAAGAGAAGACAACCCTATTATTGTTGCGGGCAGAGCCTTCCTACCACTGCGGAATCATACAACTATTCGACACAGAATGCATTGCCCAGTTGTAGGATCTGCACCCGTTCCTCAAAATATGGCAATATAGTTCTCATGTTGTGCATAGTATGGCATTTTAGAATACCAAAGTATCTCTTAGGAAACTATTTTAGTTTAAGTGGGAGGGAGGATGAAGTAGACTTTTACAGTAGAAATATAAATAAAATAAGTGTTTGCTATCAATATTGTTTTCATTATAACATGATCAACATGCTTATAACATACACTACGCAAACCGGAACGAGAGGGACGTAAAAGAACCACGAGGACCGTCAGAAGTTGCCCAACCTCTGTGTCACAGAACTCACCATACTAACACACACTCATTATTATCAAACTGGTTACTATATGATGAGTTATCCGAAAATGTAAAGCGCTTGGAGCTCTGAGGACAGGCGCTATATAAGCACCTACTTTACTTTTTACTTTACTTTACTTATTTTATTATAATTGCATATCATACAGAGCATACACCACTTTCACAATTCAGTTTTTTCTAGTTAAAGAGGAAAGAAATACTTGCTGTAGTCAAATCAAAAACTTGCTGCTCAGAAAAATTACATGAGTAATTCGAATTTACTTTGCGTTTACTCCTATAAATATTGTTGAGAAATGGTGAATTTACTTTGTGTTTGGTACACATTCATGTGAAATTTACTCTATTTTAGTAGCATGTTCTTATAAAAATACTATAGTCTGCCAATACAGTTGAATAAGTCATACGAAACAGCGTTGCAAGCTTGGCTACTTTGTTCAGCACAGTGCATCCAGAATGCAAGGGAATGGTCATTATTTATGAGGTAAATGATAAAGACAAATGTCAAAATGTCAAAAATCATTAAATTTATTTTGGCTATTCCAGAAAATGGCAAATTGTTCCTACCACACTTTCAGAATTATTAAAAAGCCCCCTCCCTCATTAAACATGCTACCCCTTGCATTCACTCAAAATTGGCAATGTTAACTGTTTGGTAGGCACACTATGTCTTCTGGACTTGGCTAGTATTGTAAGGTAGACCAAAACTTGAATGAACTTCATAAATAAATAAATAAATAAATAAATACAATAAATAAATACAATTTACAAATGACCCTTCCAATGAACAAATGTTGTCAGCAGAAGAATAAGGAGATAGAGGTTTTGGGGATAAATGCAAACAAGTACATCATAAATTATATTTAATGTATAGATTTAGCCACTGGCGAAAAGCGGAGCTCCCGGTTACATATTTTTTTCCATGTGAGCTTTTTTGTTGTTGTTGAAACCAGTTTTACTAAAAGTTAATGTGTCATTCCAAAATCGTGGATCCTACAATTAGATTACAAGCTCAAAACTTATATGTAATTTAGATCACCCTGTTTTTTTTTTAATGAACCACCCACCCTGGAATTCCAGTGATTTTCTCATGACCACTTTGGAAATTGTGCCTACCCACCCTGGAATTTCGTATTTTAAGTGCCCACCCTGGAATTCCGAGCTCCATTTCGACCACCCACCCTGGAAATCTAGAGGTCCTCAATAGGCATTGGGTGGGGCACTCCTTCGTATATGGTAGATGGGTATGTGCTGGGGCTCCTGAGGTCTGCTGTAGGCACGAGGAGGATAGGTAACAGGTAGGAGGTAGTAGGGATAGTTTGTTTTGTCTCTGATAGGGTATGTATTACAGTATGGCTACCCACTCTTAGTGATAGAAAAAAGTTCCCAGATGGGACTAAAATAACCTGTCTTTATCACTAAGAGTGGTATGTAATACAATCATTCAATAATGAAACACAGGACCGTAGCATGTTGTAAACCTGATACAACCGCAAGTGGTTCTAACTAATTTGCATAGCAACTTTCATGTAACATACATATCAAGTTTCTCTGCCAATTTTTTTGAAACAGAGGACACTAGAAGCGATGAATGTCTTCTCCAATTTTTTTAAGTAGTTTACAACATTCGCATCATTTAGCATCATGCTCTCTAAAAATACACACTGTATAGTGTCTTTCACATAACTGCCGTGAATGCAATTCATGAGTAACTCACTATCCTATCAAATGCAATAGAAATTCAACAATTAACCAATCACAGAGAGTGAAGTGATTCGCAATCTCTCCATTTTGTGACAATTTAATAACAAGTAATTGTGTAAATACTTTCTCTGCACGTTCTGATTGGCTTAACGATCAAAGACCAATCACAACCCAAACCAATCACAATTACAGAGAGGATATTACATGGGCGCCCGGAGATACGAATTTTATCTTCGAGTGTTGAAAATTTATCCTTTATCCTATTTATTCTTTATTTTACATAAAATCCACTGCTTCAAACATGGAACACACCGCAGTCAAGTTATAACTCTGACGTCAATGAGTCAAAATATTAAAAATATGCCGTGCTCTTTCAAAACAGAATAAAAAAACTGGCCAATTAATTGTCTTGGTTAATCAGGAACATTTAAAATTATACTGCATCTGGGAATATCGAGGAAAATGAATGTCGCTTATAGTATAAAACTTGGCTGACAACCACTCATTTAGTCCTGGCTTTCGTCGCTCTCAACTACCCTCTTAACCCGCTTCCATTTGTTACAACTTTCAAATGTGCTTTCACTTTCTTTAGGAGAAGTGTTCTGCTGTAAATTTACATTTATTGTTGAAAGTTCCTCCAGCAATTGTTCCCGTTATTAAGGACCCAAGTCCTGTTAAAGGCATCTGAAGTCCTTGAGGCCTTTTACACTGAAATTGTTCTGCGGCTACAGTCGTTGTTGTTGTGCTCGTGGAAGCGAGTGGTTCTCTTTTGTCACTCGAGCCTGTGAACGACAAAATACCAGATATTTTTTCTTGCTGCCTTGCCGAGGCCAGAACTGGAAGAACAGCTTGTGTGACAACCGCGTGACACTTCTTTTGTTCTCACGAAAATACCGCAAGTATACACAGGTACACCGTACTCTCACTTAAAATGGCTAGTACCAAGCTTTCTCTGCTTTAATCCGGGACTTTAGCTTGCTCTGTAGTATGAGAATAACACGCTATTGTTAGGTAAGTACAAAAAAGATTCGCCAAGTTCCTTGTTTATGCGATTTTTTCTTGCAATAAAACTAATTTTCCCTTCCTTATCGATTCTCCTGAAGTGTCTCTGCGAAGTACAGTTATTGTCAACCTCCTAGTTTTAGTGTCAACTCTTTTTCAAGATCGAGGTCCGCATTGCATGCGTTCCTGCTTGCCTCGAGCTGTGTCAAAGTGAGAGAGATCGTAGCGCGGTTTTTACTTATTTATTCAGGACTTGTAAACCAATTAAATTGGAAGTGTGAAATGAAAGTCCTCACAGGCCTGGCTAAACAAACAAATATAGACAACATTTCAGAACAGGACTTACTAAATCATTTTGTGAATAATGTTTAATGTACTTAACTATTTTGCTTTCTTGTAAGTGACATAAGCAAATCCTTTTTGTAGAGATATCTGATGGAATTTCATCTGGACATTCTAAACAAATCGTGCAGAATTTGTGCAAAAGAGGTCAAAGAAAATAGAAAGAAGGGAAAAGAAGGTCATCGGCAGAATATTCTGCACATATGGAATCAGAATATTCTGATAGACTTGGAGAACTGTCACCCCAACAACATATGCCATCAATGCCACTCCATTTGTTCTAATAAAAAGTATACAAGTGGTCAAATCAAATGTGGACAAGAGTGCATTACAAGAGTCATTATGCCGTGCTACTATGCCTTCCCTTTATTTGCAGTTAGCTGGGGGGGGGGGGGGGGGGGGGGGGGGGGGGGTAATGGAAAAGGACAATTAGATCTGTTTCCGGCTCCCAAATTATAATCAAATTGCAGGTATGCCCGTATGGGGGGACTCCCATATGTCGTTGGGCATGGGTGCTCGGGGGTGCTCCAGCCACAATCGCGCAAGAAACAACGAGTATCAGCACTAGCGTCTGGGAAAATAGGCCTTTTTATCTTATACCCTAAAACATACCTGGAACCCGAACTTTAACCCTAAAAGATGACATATGGGAGTCCCCCCCCCCCTGTGGTATGTTGCACATTCTCCAGGCTTACAAGGCCGCCCTCTCCTATCCTGCTATGAAAATAACCTTATTGTTATTAGCCCCTCATTATGATTATACCAAGCCTTCATTATCTTGGGATAACAAAGTCAAAACTGTTTTGTCATTGGTATCAGTTTAACACCTAATGACCAAACTGTCCTTCCTAACTAGCTGCTGCACTTTCTTAGTCTTGTTACAGGCCCACCTACAACCACAAGAGTGCCACCAACTCACCAAAAATGGGTCAAGAACAAGCAAGAGGGTGGTGGGGCATACACCCCTTGTCAGTGGGAGATCACATTGCACCAAAGGGCAGTGTCATCAGGCATGGCCTGGTTAAGAGGCCGGTTGCAGGATGTTGGAGAGGGGGAACTAATGCAGATCAAGGTTTGCTACTAAAAGCAACAACTTTTGACATTTTGCAACAATGTGTGGTTCCATACCCTCCCACAGGTGTTGAAAAGTGACGCAACCCCTCTGGAATTTCCAAAGAAAAATACGGTATTTGTGCGAAAAAAGGTAAATTGACCCCCCCCCCCTTCTCTCCGGAATTTAATGCCCTTCCATAGGGGGGGGGGCATACAATCAGTGCTTTACTTGAATGATTAGTTATTAATATTTTTTTATGATTTCCACTCTCCACACAGCTTTTATTAATATTTTTTTATGATTTCCACTCTCCACACAGCTTTTATATCAGGAGTCATCTATATTATGGACGTGGTTCCCCCTTTTTTAACAAAGAGACAGAAATATTAGTCAAGAATGTAAATGTACTCCCAGTGATTGAGACCATATATTTCTTTTTTTTACAGATTGCAAGTGATTGTAAGAAGCATGTAAGAAGAGTGTAAGAAACTGTGTTGCATTTTAATTAGTTTTTGTTTATGTTGAGGTGAAAGTTTTACTAAGATTAACCCATTCCCTCTTTGACATGACTTCAATGTGAGTTCTTGCTTTTCATGTGATGTCAACAAAATGCTGACTTCTAACTTAAATGATGCCGCTCACCCATGATTCAACGCGAGACAAGCTCAAAACATCAATAACATACGGGACCTGAGTAAAGACAGCCCCTCGTGAATCACTGCTTTGGACATCACACCATTCGTAGCTCGGCCAGTTTTACGGTTTTCCCTCTAGTTTATTTTGTGAGTTTGAGACTTTTGGTTGCATTGCTCCAAACACAATGGCAGATGCAAACACAATGGCAGACGAAAGCAATACATCTTTAAACGTCAGTTGACCGATTGAAGCTACCGAGGCGACCGGATTCAACATATACGGCTCTCCTGTCCGCCAGCCAACCAGAGAAGCAGGAGCAGTGATAGAAGCTGAAGTTTCTACCGATCCGCTGCCTCAACTACAGCAAGACGCTTTGCCTCAGCGTGTTGTAAGTACTGATAAATTCGAGGAGTATATTCTGTATTCTTGTGCTGTATTCTAACGATCTTTACTGTTTACATAATCTTTCGTCATGCTGTATTCATTCCAGACTTGTGCCTGCAAAAACACGTGCAGCAGGAAGCGTACGGCGCGATCCGAAGGCTGTCCGTGTCGGAACGCGGGCCAAAGTTATGGGGAAAACTGCAAATGTGGTACTAAAAACAAGCCAAGTAAGAACAAACGAGACGGAGAAGCAGAACCTGGTCAGAGCAACGAGCCGAGCGCTTTAGTGAGGCACCAACAAGATATCGTTGCAGCCAAGAAGGCAATATAGGTGAATTGGTTTCGGTTTCTATCGCTTCTAAAAAAAACTTAAATAAATAAATCAGGCTATAAGTTCAGCCAAGGACGTTCTTGGTCAAGCTTAATTCATATCTTATCTTATGTTTAGCAATTTAGCGAAAAGAAAATGTGCGAAATGCTACTGAGCATGCGGCAATATTCGGGTTTGTTATACCTGAAGTTCGGCTACATTTTCTGCTTTGAAGTTTAGAAAATTGTGCAGCTGTAATACTAGTGTTTTCAATTAATGTGATCAGAGACGAGGAGTTGTACGGTTGAGTGTGAGTGTACGGTTGAGTGTGGTTGAGTGTTTCACATCTGTTAGAAACTTTGTGATTGCAAAGGCAAGTAGACCTGAACACTCCCCAGGAAGTATTAAAACAACTGCAACATAGTATGCAGCTTTAGCAAACTATGTTCTTGAAAAGAAATTGAGGCCATTTTGGTTATGCAGAGGCACAAGAGCTAAATAGCTTTATAATTTTTTTAGGAATATGTCACACCGTTATCTGGGGATACAAAGACTATGTTATTGACACAAAGACTATGTTATTGATAAGACTTCTCAGCCAGGGAAGGGGAAGTCTTGATTATGCCAAGAACCTGGTGGCCGAGATGGAGAATCCAGATCCTGCACCAGAAAACAGGAACACCCGCCTCCCTTGGTGCATTTGTGGGGTGTGCGAAGAAAGACAAACTGCCGAAGAAAATAAATGCCGCAAGAAAGTAAGATGTGTGACATCTTACCATGCCTTCCATAATCAGTGTATAGACCATCTATCTCTGACATTAGCCATTCGCCAGCGATGTGATATGAGGGCAGAATTGCCTGATTATTCCAGTAACAGTTACCGCAAAGCTGCCTATAGGCTCTATATTCTATGGAAGTACGGCAAGCTAGGAAAGGGAAATAGAAGGGTGGAGCCTGCAGACAACCATCAGATAATATCATTGGGCAGTCACAAAAAAAAATGCACCCCCTTGCTCTACTTTGACCACCCAGCCTGGAATTCCGAGCTCCATTTTGATGGGGGGAGGGGGGTGCATTTTTGTGACTGCCCATTATTCAGGTAATGGAGACTATTCCAATATCTAAAGAGAAAATACTTGTTTTGGTTGATCAAAAGCACAGATGTTTGGAAGGATAATCATGATTTTCAACTGGTATTTTCCCAGGAGGTGTCGAGGGTGATTTTCAAGCATTCCCATTTTCTGTATTCAGCCCCCCACACATACATTTCTACTTATAAGCCTCCCTTCCCCCTACACACACATGCCTGAAAATATTACCCACTGCCCCAGTCAATGGTCACAGGACAGAGCCAAATTTTATTTCAAAGTTAAATGAGAAAACAAGAGATTGCATTATTTAAATTTTGTATGTTATTTTTTATTTTGTATGTAAATATAAGAAAACAAATGAGATTACATTACTTTATTTAATATATGTTGCATGTAAAAATGTTGATGTTGAAATTGAGACCAAGGCATAACAATTACCATGACATTGAAAAAGAAAATGATAAGTAACTGCAGGGGCCTGTTTTTTTAAGCTCGCAGTAACTTCAGGTGTGGTAATGTTTTTTTCTTCAAACCTTAGATTAGATTATTTGAAAAATCTTCAATTCAAACTTTATATATTAGAAGTTATTTATGATAATAAAAAATATTATTTTACATAAAAAAGAACACTTTATGGAAAAGATGTGTAGTCAATTGTTCTCTTTTTGGGTTCCCTTTTATTCTTTTTGGGTAACATACCCCCTTATACTAAAGGGGGAACTGGCTGATCCAGGTTTTAGAAAAGATACATCCACACATCCCTGCATCATTCCCTGTAGAATTATTGATCAAGAAGACCAGTTGTACGGTGGCCCACAACTGTCATGGCTAAAAAGAAAGCTCGCGGCTAAATACAAACTCTCACGGCTAAATACAAACTCTTTGCAGCTAAAAGAAAATGCTCACTGCTAAAAGAAAATGCTCACGGCTAAAAGAAAATGCTCACGGCTAAAAGAAAATGCCCACGGCTAAAAGAAAATGCTCACGGCTAAAAGGAAATACTCACTGCGGCTAAAAGGAAATACTCGCTGCGGCTAGGCGCTAAAAGGAAATACTTCGCCGCCGCCAGCGGTTAAATAAAGGAAGGCTCACGGCCAACCTACCTCGGCCGAGTTTCCTCGAACTGTATCATTGGATAAGTTTGGATAAGAGACTATGTAGTCTGGCGGTCAGCGGTTGCTCAGCGTGGTTCGCCATCTTGTCTTGTCGATCGATTTGGATTCTTCTTCAGCATGTACTGCACCAACTGCGGACAATTTGTTGCCAATGGGAGAAAGTTCTGCTCCAACTGCGGGAGAGGTAAGAACTTTGACAACTTCTTCTGTTACAACTTCTTTTTCTTAAAAAAAAACCACGTTGACAAAGTATGTACGCTCGCTTACATGCGTCCACCGTGGACACAAAGAATGTGACCGTGAATCCGTGAAACAAATTTGCCTGTAAGTAATCAATATAATCCTCCAGTTTAATAAAAAAACCTTTCACGTATTAGACAAATGCAATTCTAGGTTGTTTTGGCCTGTTATCAAGAAGATGGAATTGGATTGCGATTTGAGGTATTTTCTTGTCAGAGAAGTGGCCAGTAAGCGTGCGAGAGCCCCTTCCCTTTACCACCGTATGCATTGCTACGTGACCTCAAATTCAATGCTGTGATGGCGATTCTCAGCAAAGGAATTGTAATGACAATTTTCTTGAGCCAGAAAGTTAATGATTCTAGTCCAGAAAGCCAAAGGATAGCTTACAATATAATTTTTAGTTGATTTTGCAATCAATGCCATTTCAAGTGCCATGTGTCTAGCAGGCAAGTCTGGGCAGCTTTGTATTTATTAGCTAACCAGAAAGTACTGGTGCACTGTTTAAAGAAACTAGGTATTATTTTCGCTTCTCTTCGGGGGCAGAAAATGTGGGGATTTATTTTATTCTTTCAAATTTTTACACTGTAAAATGAGCGCATTGGAGTATGGAGGAGTAGATGGGTACAGGAGTTGTTCACTTGTCTTGGGCAAGTAACAAATGCTTCAGGACAAGTGAAAAATCAGGGGTACTACCGGTAGTCAAAAGACAAGCAACAATTTGTGCAAAATAGAGCTGTTTTGATATGACTGATAACCCCACCCCCCACCCCCCCCGGGGTTGACTCCCCTATTTTGGGGGCAGGGGTGCTTATCTGGAACATTTGATTTTACCCCTAAATGTACCAACAATGGTGTTGCTTGGTTGACCTAAACAGGTACCGACAAGACGAATGTTCCATTATAATTTTCTCTCATATTTTTTACGAGTCTGAAGTTCAGGCTACCAACAAGGTTGATTTGCTTGATTTCTAGAACGAACCTATCTGGAAAATATTTTCTAAATGTTTTCTAATTTACCCCCTAAAACGTAAAACCGGAGGCCTGATTTTAAACCCTAATATATAGAATTAGCCACTGGCTAAAAGCGGAGCTCCCGATTATAAAATTTTCTGTGCGAATGAAAGGGATTCCCATGTGTACATACATGGTTTATACTTATAGGCTTTTTAAGAAAAAATGTCTCTTGATATGTATACAACAGTGTTTTCTTCGGTATGTTGCTGCATTGACACAATACAAATACAGGGACGAAAATAAGCATCCTGTCAAGTGAGATAAAAACTTCCTTCAAAAAATTAAGGTATTACTTCCTCCAAATGGAATGATTCAAAAGTGCAATAAAGAGAATATTTTTTCAAGCATAATGGCGTCGTCGTTGACGTCATAACACCTGACCACCTCATTTCGCTCAACTGGTGACCCAGACTACACTACAAACGTTTGGTTGTTTTAGAGTCTTCCCTTTACGAGATATTAATTTTTCAGGCATAGATGACGTCATCGCTGATGTCATATCACGTAACCAACTCATTTCGCTCATCTGGTGACCTAGACTACACTACCCAAGTTTGGTTGTTTTAGAGTCTTCCCTTCACGAGATATTAATTTTTCAAGCATAGATGACGTCATCGATGACGTCACGTCACGTGACCACTTCATTTTGCTGATCTGATGATCTAGACTACACTACCCAAGTTTGGTTGTTTTATAGTCTTGAGATATTAATTTTTCAAGCATAGATGACGTCATCGATGACGTCACATCACGTGACCACTTCATTTTGCTGATCTGATGATCTAGACTACACTACCCAAGTTTGGTTGTTTTAGAGTCTTCCTTTCACGAGATATTAATTTTTCAAGCCTAGATGACGTCATCGATGACGTCACATCACGTGACCACTTCATTTCGCTCATCTGGTGACCTAGACTACACAACCCAAGTTTGGTTGTTTTAGAGTCTTCCCTTCACGAGATATTAATTTTTCAATCACTGATGACGTCAACGATGACGTCACATCACGTGACCGTGTTACATCACCCCCCTTGTGGCATAGACAAAATATCCCAAGTATGGTTGTCTTAGCATGTTCCCTTGAGGAGATATATTTTTTTCTTTGCGTACCACAGGGTTCCCATGTGTACACGGACGGACGGACGGACACCACCGGACGGCGTACGCTATAGGTTTAATACCAGAAAAATAAAGAAAAATCATATCTCCCGAAGGGAAGCTTCAATAAAAGCCAAACGTGGACAAACTTTCAAAGACCATAAGAGGAACTCTGCACCAAAGTCACGTGCCCTTTCGTCATCAATGACGTCATCAAAATGATCCATAATGCCCGTGACGTTCAAAAATCAACTCGATAGTATACTATACGTTTTTCCCTTAGGTATGGTGCTCCGCTTGCGCGGGCCTTCGAACCGCGCTGGAGCTCCGCTATGAGTGATTACAAAATAACTACCAATTACTCATGACAATCCGTTCTATAAACATAAAACATTTTGCTGGTGTGTGGCTTGTTGTTTAAAAGTGTTCACACTTTTTTTTGTACATATTTTGTGTCAACCTCTAAAAGCTATCACCTTGTCATGAAAATGTTATGGCTTTCTAGTAATGAGCATTGGTAAGCCACGTCCATTTATGTGGCTCATACATAGGCTTGGGGTTTACATTTTACAACAATTTATAATACCATGACTGGACAACTGTGCTACTTGTCCTGGGACTAGTTGCCAAAACAGCCATGAATGATAAATTATCATCTATATGAAGACATGTACTTCTAAGTAAACTTCCGGGAAGCCATGGGGTATTTGATTTGAGATCCTGCATGGAGTAGTACATGTACTCCATGTTTTGTCCTCTCCCCGCATTAGATACCTTGCTGACAACATTCAGAAACATTCACATTTTTATTAGTTGTAGGACCATCCTCGAGTGTAGCTGGTAGTACTCCAAGTTTTGTTGATGTTGCTGGGCCCTCAAGATTAGGACCAAGACGATGTGACACTGGTAAATAAATTCATTATTGGGTTAGAAATTTTAAGAGGTTGCTTCCTTACTTTTCCAAAGATTTATGCATAGGCTGAATGTTGTAAAAAAATCACACTTATTATAATCACAGCTACTTTTAAGACCAATAATAGTGGTGTTTTTTTATAAAATTATTCTTCCTCTAAAGGCCAATTTCCATATAATCTCTTCAGTCTCGCCAATCGCATGAAATAGTGCACACACCATCTATGAGATTATATGGAGACACTTCTCTCACAATCGGAAATGGCTGAAACGATTGGGATGATCATGCAGGTAGAAGATTGCGTCGAATTGCACGAGTCTCATGGATTGCTTGTGCACTATTACATGCAATTGGCGAGACTGATGAAACCGAAGAGGTTAACAACGGCATTAGGGGAGGGCCTTAAAAAACTTGGATTGTGTCAGCATTGAATAAATAATGGCAGCCACTTTGAATATCATCTTGCCCATTGTTATTAATGAGTTTTGCCGCACTTTAGTTTTGCTTTTTGTTTTGATATTCACTATACTGTAAGTATTGCCAGCTACCTAAGTGTTTAAATTTGTAATGGTTTACTAGTAAAATGGACTCATTCGTGTTATATATACTTTGTTAGGTGTTATTTTTGCAAACTATGCTTTGACTAAGAGAAATTTCCATTGTCATAAGTCCAATACAGTGCCTGACTAGGAATCTTGAAACAAGTTTCCATACACAACTCAATAATTCTTAATAATGGATTCGGTTGGCAAACATCAATAGACTCTATACAAGGGGTCATTTATATGTAAAGGAAAGCGTTACAATATTTACCTGTAACACGTTACAGTCTAGAACTAGTTTTATCAGCGTAGAACTCTAAGTGCTGTAAAACTCATTAATAACAAAAGCCAAAATGGCCGCCAACACAAGAAAATAAAAACTCCAAATTTAAGTACTTCCCCTACTTCGATTAAATATGATTTTTAGTATGTTGTTTCTAAGGGTTTATAGGATAGGATTATGAAGGAAAAGCTTCTGTAGGATAGGATTATGAAGGAAAAGCTTCTGTTCATAAAATGACTGGACTAGAGTCCCCCTGCTTCATCAATTTGACATTTTTATTGTTTTGATCTCCCAGTGAGAGTTTGATTTCTGGAGCTGCATATACAAACAAGACTATTAAAATGCTTTTGCCTCATAAAAGCTGTACATTTGTATTGTTCCAGGTACATCTGCAACTCCTGTGATCAAGAGTTTTGCCTCCTTCCGAAAATCGAAAGGCAAGCAATGGAAAGAGAAGGTATCCAAAAAGTCTCTAAAGAGGAAAAAGAAGAAGTTGGAATATGGATAGGACTTATGGAATTTAACGAAAAAGAGTCACGTCTAAAACCTGTTCGTGGAAAGAGAGTCATCCTTAGAATCTCTAACAAAGCACCTTATACAGAAATCCTTCTTGCCCATCCCTTTTGGAATATAGGATTTGTATGGTGGCTATATAATTTATAATTACCACTTTATTATCAGGGCCGTCGCAATTTTTAAGGGTTTTTAAACTTTTTAGCCTTACTGCATGGGGGAACTTTGGTATGCAGGGTGCAAAATCGGGAGTCTTAAATATTGTTTGGGGAAAAACTGGGAGAGCACCTCCCCTCTCCCAACCAACCCCTGTAAGCGCTACGGCCCTGATTATATCCACTTTGGAATGATTATAGAAAACAAAACAAACATACTTTGAGTGGTAAATAGAATCTTTGCTCACGTGTTTCTGCCCGTAGTTGCACAATTAATTGAAAAGAAGTCACTACGGTAGGGCGCCCAGTTCTTTTTAGCTGTGACGCCAATTTACATGATTTTTACTAGGAATAATCCAAATTTATCAATTGTTATAATCAAAAAGGAACTGACTCCAACATTAAAAAGTTTTCCGAGTTAAAGGCATATTTTCAATGTCTATTCTAAAGGCTTGGTATTACAGTATGTAGCTTTTTGATGTACACTCACATTCATATCAACTAAAAGAGGGGAGGGGTGATAAAAAATACATTGATTTTGGGGGGACACCTAAAAAAATATGGACATGAAAAGGGGGCACCCAAAAATACAGGGTCCCCCCTCATTTCCACCAGCCCCCCTCCCTGATAAAAAAATGAACGGTCCCTTAAAATAGAACAAAGCAAAACAAAAACTCAGAGGAAAGGTGAACATAAATAGGGTGGATGGATCCATGGGAGGGGCTAGGGGGACAGTGCTACCCCTTACAAGTGAAAATTGAGAGGAAATAGATGAGCACATTTTGATGTAAAGCTTATCTTTTGTCATGATTTTTATAGTGGTACCCCCTCCTTCGGAGATGTGCCCCTCCCTTCCCAAATTTCTAGATCCACCACTGCTCACATGAAGATGATAAGTGTGTTTCTGGGAAGGTATTGACAATAATAATAATAATAATAATAATAATAACGGATTCGCACATTGGGCACATCCACGAGGTGGCTCTTCGTCCCGTGCGTCTGTGAAGTGTTTAGTTAGACCCGAAGACCTGTATCAGCATCCCAGGGTTCTTTTACGTCCGCCTCGAATTGGATATGTGAGCGGAGGGAGACGGGACCTTGGTTTATTGTCTCTTCCGAAAGACTAAGAAAACACAAGCTTTTCACAGCCCACAATGAAGCCTAAGCAATATGAAAATAAGTCCACAAGCACACCTTTATTTACTGAATGCCAATGGAATCTGATACACAGAAAGAGGTACATAATTGTATGATCAAATCAATGCATGGTTTACAGTTTATTTTACTTCAGAACCTTGTATTACATACCTCACAGCAGCCAAGCCATTTGGGTAATATGCAGTAATATGTTACTGTACACTTTTTCAAAATTAATATACTTTTTAATATACTTAAGGTATGAGTATACCTTTGCGCGAGGGATGTCAAATTTTCGCGAAAAAAATCACTGTCGCGTCATTATTTACACTACAAGGGCCATTTATATATCGTTTTTAAGCTTGTGGAACGGCATTTCTTACTAAGTGGTTTATTTATATGCAACGTTACTTTGATGGATCGTTTTCGTCGTTTTGTGCTTCAAAGGAAAAGTACCAATTTTTGCTTTTTAAAAGCTCCTGCCACTTCCAGTTAATGTTAAAAGCTCCAGATTTCCGCAAAATGTATTCCTTAGAGGGCGATCTGAAAAAAGATGTGCGGGATTATTGATATTTTACATATTTGCGGAAATATCACGTATAACAGGTTGAAAGTCGATATTTTTGGCAATGCTAACACAAAAATTAGCATAAAATATGTTTTGAAAGGAAAATCAAAAATCCCGCACACCTATTTTTAGATCACCTTCTAAAGAATAGATTTTGCTTAAATTTGGAGCTGTGCAATTTAATTGGAAGAAGCTGGAACTTTTTCAAGAAAGTCGGTACTTTTTTCTTTAGATTCATCATGATGCTAAAGAGTGTTCCAGATCATTGTCAAAGAATGTGCTTCTTGAAATGTTTGTTCAAATTGGAGGTACAGTAATATACATTGAATGGTCAGAAAAAAGACGCGTAATAGAATCTAGTAATTCTGGACTCAAACTGGACTTTTTCAGTCTTGGGACATGAATTTCTGCATTATATATATTTCTATACACACACACACACTGTATGTGTGATATACATGGAATAAACAAGAAAAAGTGCTGCTATTTCTTATTTTCTTCCTATTTTGGGGCATCTATTCCTATTTTTCTACCTTGAAATTACTACTTTCTAACCACCCTATTGCTTGACATCCTGTTAGTATTTTGGGTTTCATTAATCTAGCTTTAAGTGCACATCATATACACTGCAATATACATTGTATACCACATGAGTAATGCACAATGCATAAACTGTATGTAAGAGAAAACAATGCTAACAATAATGAATTATTTGCTAGACTGCTGATCTATTTTTCAACTCTATTTTATTAGTTGATGGGAAACCAATAAAAGCAAGACCTAATGCAGACATAGATGATGGTATGATAAAAGATCTACATGACCTTAGAGCAGCTGGGTTGGGGCTAGAAGATTCACTGAAGAACATCACAAATAGGATGTGGCAGCTGGATATGATCCCTACCCATTCCGCCCTAACGTTCCAGAGTCACAGCTAGACATGCTTAGATCAATGGCATCGACATGTGTCTTTAAGTCTACTATACGCTATTCGCTAAAGGCCCTGAAAGATCCAAAGAGTGGCTTAAACGCATGTAGCACTGGTAGGGTCTAACCCAGCTGCAGCGTTGTCGTTACAATTACCATGGCATACCAAGTCACTACTTCAGCATGTTGGACATTAACAAGTAATTAACTGTATCATTGATATTGCATTGTATAGCCAATGGCAGGATACTTTAGTCCGGTCAATTTAGCGTTTAACCTGGAAAAAATTGCAACATGGGATTTTTATACAGCAAATTCTCAGGAACATATGCGAGAAATACGTGTCCAAATTTTGTGAAAATCCGTTCGGGGGAAGTTGGTTAAATTTGGGGTTTTCCGTCTGCACGAAGGAAAGCCCGTTGTTTTCAGTGGCACTTAGACAATGAAAGCGAACAATTCGAATTGAGGGCCATAGACTGTAGGGCCGTAACTCGGTGTGATATTGAACGAGATATCGAGCAATTTATTTCTAGTGCATAATGTGATTGCATAGATGTGAATTGTGTGTTTGTTTATAACCAATTCTGCAAAATAATAACTAAATAATCGTGCGTTTTGACAAATCCCATATGATCCTTGTATTTCCCGCGTGGTGATACACTAAAGTTCGAATATTATACGCTAAAAGGAATAAAAGAAATAAACTGTTCATAGCCGTAACTCATCGGATTTCTACGAAATTTGGATATGTTATTCCTACATATGTTTTTAACAATTAGTACCAAAAATTTCTCATGTTGCAATTTTTCCAGGTTCGGGTTTTTTCGGGCTAATTTGATCGGACTACTTGCATAGCAGATTAAGAATGCTCCCTGTACATGATGCTTACTTTACTTTGGTCCTGAACAGGAAGGGGGTTACTTTCATTTGGTGATAGGGGTATGGATTGTTTTATGAAATAATTATTTCCCAGAGGCAGAGGTTTCAATTCTAATGAATCAATAGTAATGGGTGATTTTGTGGTGCTTTTTAGGCCGGTAGTATACATTTCCAGGGAAACTGTGATAGAAATCACGACCACCATAGAGAGCCAGGAACATAGACGGAGGCTGAACAGCATCATTGGCTATCCGAAGCAACAAAGAGCTGGTGGAACGGATGACCTGGAGTCTTTTTTTAGTTTAATCCACAGGTACCTAGGCGTGGTCTTCACGTTGAAGGATTTTGTTCAACTGTGGCCAAAAGTTGCGAGGTACATTAACTGAAGTTGTTTTAGCATAGGGGGCAGCAAATGTCATTTGTCTAAAGGTGCACAAGTTAGGTCAAATTTGAACCCAGCACTTTCCCTTTTATTAGTAAAACTGTCAAGTTTGCGGCTGATTAGTTTAGAGAGTTTGTATGCGAAAATGGCATGGGAGACAAAGCTTTCCCTAGGTATATTTTGCTGACTTTTCTATAAAAGGGGTTTTGGTCCCCGGTGTTATAAATGACTTTCAAGGTAATTCATACTTCCGACCTGTCATTCAAAGCCATAGCTACTGTTGTTATGTCCTACAAACAAACCAGGGTTTTCCTTATAAAACTCCAAAAATATTCCAATCCCGCTTAGGTTTACCAGATATCTCTATCTTCGGGTCATCTCAGTTTATTTGACCGACGACCGGTTAGCGCAGTGGTAGAGCGCCGGGCTTATGTGCGGGAGGTTGGGAGTTCAAACCCTAGCCGGACCAACACTCAGGGTCTTTTATAAATAATTGAGGAGAAGGTGCTGCCTTTGCTCTAATATCTGCAAATGGTTAGACCTTCGCGTCTTCTCGGATAAGGACATTAAACCGTAGGTCCCGTCTCTCTCATACACTTCACTAACCGGAACCCGAGGGACGATAAAGAACCACGAGGACCGTCGGAAGTTGCCCAACCTCTGTCGCAACCTTCTCGTCGCGTCGCAAATTACGCTATGATAATCAACTATATATCGTTTTAAAGCTAAAAGATTGTTCTATCTAATAAAGTTGTTCATTTTAGCAGAGTTTAGATTTTCTTCTATTTAAACGACCCCGACCTAAAAGCTACCCTGTTTACTTGAGAAGCTCCAGACCATTAGCGACTTGTTGCACAATTTCAAACTTTGTCGGATTTTAATCTTGGGGAAATGAACTGCAAAACCGTGTCAGCGATTTTTGATATTTTGCATATTTGCGAAAATATTAGGTCGCAAATTTGCAAATTCCTCACACGGTTTTTTAGGTGTTATCATCTTCTAACGGCACAGAAAATTTGACGCCGAAAATTTGAATCGTGCTAAAATTTAAGTCCTAGAAAAAGCGTGTAAAGTTAATTAAAATAAGAAAATGAGTGGCGGGCAACTCAAACGAATGGGCCATTGAAACCAAGGAAAACAGTCGACGTTTCATTTGGGGTTTTAGAAATATACTTTAGGGCTCTATTAACTGAATTCCAGGAAAAAAGTCATATAATGGATTTTTAATTATTTACCCTGACCGAGACCTTAAAAGAGTAGACTCAAATCAAAAGGGTGGCAGTAAATCGTTTGCAGGACCAGCATTTTAGTCCTAAGCTATTGTGTTACAAAAATGTGCACTGTCTAGAGCCTTATGCACTAGACCGTACACTGTGAGCCTATTTTGAAGGCTTAGAATACGACTCATTATAGCACGTTTTAACATTAAACTCAATTGCCCAAACTGAATAACCTAGGAGGCTCAGTGCTAAAATTAAAATAATATAGGTTATATGAGACTTCTATGGACTTGTTTTTACAGTTGATAATTTTTATTCGACCTGCGATGCTTAATAGTTTTCTAATGTCCTCCTCTAGGAGAATCGATTTACCAAATGCAGTGACTGTACAAAATACAAGCAGCAAAAGGAAAGTACAATGGATAATTGACAGCGTGCCAGAATTGATCATCTTCTGAATGCCCAACTAGAGTAAGTATGGTTAGTTATTTCGTTCCTTTTATTCCGATGAAACATTTATCACTCTGGAATAATCTTCCTGTAAATATTAGAACTTCTCCCTCTTTTTGTATCTTTAAAGATAAACTGAACTTTAGTCATACCGGGTACGGTCATGGAAGACTTTGTGTCCGCACTGTCGGTTATTGAGAATGGATTGTTGTTAGCTGTTTGCAGTGTCTTATTGTGTACTGTACCGTGTTTGAAGCGCCATTGTTGGACTTAGAGTCCGTCAGCCACCCGTCATCACGTTAATTAGTTTTTTTTATTTTTTTATCTTATGTTGTGCTACTATTTAACAATTAGACTACGAGTTCGAGTTTTCTATAGAGTTTTTCCGCATTAAATGTAAATTTCCACTTGAGTTGACCGTTTACGTGAATTCGATGAACCTTTGTTTCTGAGTGACATGTTCTCACAAAGCAGCCCGCCTATCTTCATTAAAGCTTGATAATCAGTTAATTGTTCCTAGAATTAATCAAAAACCATTGTTACTAGCTATGCACAAACCAAGCGAGTTATCTTTATTTTTGTTTTAACACGAAGATCGAAACATTATCAAGTGTTCTGTAAATAATGCAAAGCTAGCCATCGTGGGCGTTAATTGACTAAAACATGGACTGACTAATATGGTATCATACAAGTAGCTGTGTCGTTGTTAACCACCAAAACAATACGGTTTGACAAGACGCTCTATTTTTTGTCTAGATATCTTCAAACAATGAAATGCGGCGTTCTGTAAGAAAAGTGCATAGTTCTATAACCACTGGATAGAAGCCATCGCTCATGGCGCCATATACTCATGCTCGAGACACAGTGAAAGTCCTTCAGATGCTTGAACGTGTGTCAATTTTTATTCTCTTGCGCGACAGCTCGCGATTAAACCTCCTAGCGATTCGTTTATCTCTGTTATTTCTCATGCGTCTGACCTTATTTGGTCTAAAGGGAGTTAGCAGCGGTGGATCGTCGGGGTAACCTCTATCACCCAGGAGAACAACGCCTGGTGGCATATCTAGTGCCATACCAGGGCAAATATCCTCCATGAGACGAGTCGAGTCGTGCGTGCTTCCCAGAAAACCTGTTTGTAAGAATCGTATGTGGCCGCTGTTGTCGCAAATCATTTGCGTATTTAGGAGGTCAAAATGCCGATGTCCGCTGTAAAAATTTCTCTGCGGTTCAGTGGAGGGAATGTAAATCTCGTGTGGCGTAACGTCAATACACCCTACGGCATTGGGGAATTTGCGCCATGTGTTTCGCATTGCATTCCACTCCCTATTAGTAGACCATGTCACTTGCGATCGAAAGTGGCGCCATAAAACAATGATGCCTTGAAAAATCAGTGCTGAAACAGTCTGAGGGCTCACGTCAAACATCAAAGAGAGGGTATCTAAGTGCGGATATTTTCGAAGCCATATGAATAAGAGTAACATTCGATTGACAATACTCAACTTGAGTCGTCCCACTCTACGTCGAATATTTCTGTGTCGTGTTATCATGTTTAGCTGGGGTGATACATCAGCGACAATCTGCAGAAATGATACTGTGGTTTCCCCAGTATTTAACCAGAAAAGGTACTGTTGTTGATGAATCATACCGAATACATCACGCCCTTCAAAGTTATATCCGTGGTTATTCGGCAACAGTCGATCCCTCAATGTGAGCTGCGTATAGGTTGGGGGTAGTATTGATGTGACCAAAACCAAAGGTTGTGCAAGAGATTGTAACACTAGACAAATGGAACGCAGCCTTTCTCTTCTTAGAAAGGGCGGGGCGGGAATCATCCTGATACTGCGGAGCACTTCATGTGCAGATAGAAGGAGTAAAGATACAATCCGGCAAAACCTTTCCCTGTCCATGTTTAGGAACAATTGAGAGTAGTTTTCGAAATAATACGATAATTGTCGCATGCTGTTACAAATTAAACGTCAACTGTGCATAATCAAAAAACACGAAAGTATGCGCGGTCGTGAAAGTCGTGACTTAAAGGGGCACTCGCACGCTTAATATTCGTCCACCGTGGACTTAAAATAAGTAAAATTGTATCCGTGAAAACACATGTACATTTGCCCGTAGTAATCAAAATAATCCTCAAGATTTATAGACAAACCTTTCAAGTGTTAGACAAATGCAATTCTAGGTTGTTTTGACCTGTTATCAAGAGGATGGAATTGGATTGCGATTTGAGCTATTTTCTTGTCAGAGAAGTGGCCAGCAAGCGTGGGAGAGCCCCTTTAACGCGTAAAGAACTGTCAACTATATAAACGCGCCTCTGCGCTCGTTAATATACTAGCGACAAAATCTGAAAACAAGATGTCGATTTGGAGGCCTTTTGAAGCACCTATGCCCACAGCAGCGAAGGAAACAAGACCTGGTGACAACTGGCGAAACATTCGAGTCTGCGAAGAAGAGAAGGCTATAGTTATGAGGGCTTACGAGAACAATATCCAGCATGGCTGGGATGCCACTTTGCGGCAAGTTAGGGAGAACATAGAGAGACTGCCTCTGAATTCTCGGGTGGTAGGGTACTACCTGGACGGCGAGACGGCGATAAGGATGAAGAGAATACTCAGGGAAGCTGTGAATCCAGCATGGCTGGGATGCCATTTTGCGGCAAGTTAGGGAGAACATAGAGAGACTGCCTCTGAATTCTCGGGTGGTAGGGTACTACCTGGACGGCGAGACGGCGATGGTGGTGAGGAGGATGAAGAGAATAGTCAGGGAAGCTGTGAAGGAGGCCAGCAAGGAGACGCAAACGAGAGATGGCTATAGGAATAGTGCCGAGGCGGTCGTGCAACGCGAAAGGAGATATGCACGCAAGCGAACGCCAGAGGAGAGGAGAACAGACAAAATGGCCCACTTCGCTGATTCATCCTCTGACGAATCCGATGGAGCTGAAGTACCAGCAGGGCATCCGGCGCAGATTGTACCCCAAAAGCAAAGACAAAGACGCTCAGAGAAGTTACAGTTGAAGCTCCAACAGCCCACAAAGAGATGCGACAACAGGCAATGGCTAGCATGGCCATGATGAATAACGTCATGGAAATACTGAACAGAAAGATAGATGAAATCTGAAATTGTTTTTGATGTACATGTTACTTCGGAGTTATACAAACTGCGAAAAGCTGCGCAAAGTGCGTATTCTTCACGACATGCGCATATAAGCACATTTTGTCAATAAAATAAAAGGCTTCATAATTTGCTTGGTTCTTTCGCTTGATTTCTCGCTATTGTTGGCTTGCACGTGATGTCCTTGGCACTCATGTTGGTGTACAGGAACAAAAGAAAGTTCATTGTTGCTTTTGTTCTGTACACCAACATGGCCGCCGCGCTTTTGTGACTGCATTCCCATAGGAACGAGTGCAAACCAAGAATAGCTATTTTCAAACAATAGTTGCTGACAATTTTTAATTACGTGCCGCGCCCACTTGATTTCCTAACTTCAATAAAAACAAAAGGTTAATCAAATTTACATAAACGGTCAACTCGGTGGAAATTTACATTAAACCCGGAAAAACTATGAGTCAATAGATAGTTAACGAGGCGCATAGCGCCGAGTTGACTATTTGACTCATAGAAAATGAGAACGAGTAGTCTAATTGTTTTAGTAGAAGCCCACTAGTATTTATTTTCATCGTTTTAGGAAGTTTTGCGCTAGCGTTTTCGCTACTCATTCGTGATAGTGTGCGAGTGGGTTTCTACTAAAAATAATTATAAAATAACTGCGATAGTACGTGCGCTCTGATTGGTCGAAAGCCAATTACCATAACGCTATGGTAATGTTATGGTAAATGGTTTTGACCGGAAGTGTCTTTTCACTCGCCAAACTATGACAAAACTACAACAAATACTATCATTTCTCCATCTAAATCTTTTGCGTCATTTTCGAACGAATTGATCGCGCGTCCATGCGCAGAACAGCGTGCGCCGTGCAAAACAGGGGAATAACCTTAAGGCGTGCTTAGTTGTTATTTTATAAAAAGAAATAGGAGCTTGTGTTCCCACAACCTTTGTTCTTCTCCCTACCTTTAACGCGTGCTACAATCAGGCTATGGTACATGCAAAAATGTGTTCTATTTCCTAAATGTTGCATCTGAGGACAACTGTGACTTTATTGTGACATCCTAAAACATTCTGTTGAACATGAAAATTGTTCTCGTTTTCTTTTGTTTGTTTTCCTGATTTCATCATGTGTTGCAAGTATTGAGAACATTTGATAATTGTAAACTAAGCATTAAGCCTGCACCTATAGGTAAAACGTGTGAATTGCCCTTTTATGCAGGCAAGATAGGAGAGTATTATCTTTATCGCTACAATGTACGGAAATTTTCATGTAAATACCTAACCAGTATCAACGATGGTATGGACCAGTACACCACAAATATCCCTAATCTGAGGAGGATCGGCAGGTCGCCGGTCACAGGTCCGAGCTATAAACTATTTTATTGCTCCTGTTATAGCTGTTCTACGATTAAAGAATAAGCAGCGTTACAAAATTTTCTTGAGCAGTATAGTCACTGCTGACTGGAGAGGGGATTTCCAATGCATGTAAAACATACGAGGTAAATTTCCATTTCGTCTAAGAAACTAAAATGCCATCTTACTCGTATCCTTTCAGTACCCGTCTTGTTGGACGGAACTGCAAATGACAATTCCTCTGCAGCGATGCTGTTGACGAAGGTTGGCAGCATGTTCAAAATCCTGATGGATTTGAAACTAAAAGGTAGTCACTTCTCACAAAATATAAACAAGTAAATGCAATTATCAGATGGCATAATATGCACTAATACATGATGTCTACAATACACGTTTTAGATTCTGATAACAGACAGGATGTCGAAAGACAGCTGAAGGCAGGGCTAGCAGAATTTAACAGGCGCCATAAACAATGGTTACTATTTTGTGTTCACGTTTTAACAGTGAATGCAATTACTTCCTATTCCAATTTGTGCCGCGTTTCCAATATGCAAATTTATTGATTTTGGTACTGCTTTTCAGTACCAGTCTTGTTGGGCGGAACTGCAAATGACAATTCCTCTGCAGCGATGCTGTTGACGAAGGTTGGCAGCATGTTCAAAATCCTGATGGATTTGAAACTAAAAGGTAGTCACTTCTCACAAAATATAAACAAGTAAATGCAATTATCAGATGGCACAATATGCACTAATACATGATGTCTACAATACACGTTTTAGATTCTGGTAACAGACAAGATGTCGAAAGACAGCTGAAGGCAGGGATAGCAGAATTTAACAGGCGCCATAAACAATGGTTACTATTTTGTGTTCACGTTTTAACAGTGAATGTAATTACTTCCTATTCCAATTTGTGCCGCGTTTCCAATATGCAAATTTATTGATTTTGGTACTGCTTTTCAGTACCAGTCTTGTTGGGCGGAACTGCAAATGACAATTCCTCTGCAGCGATGCTGTTGACGAAGGTTGGCAGCATGTTCAAAATCCTGATGGATTTGAAACTAAAAGGTAGTCACTTCTTACAAATATAAACAAGTAAATGCAATTATCAGATGGCACAATATGCACTAATACATGATGTCTACAATACACGTTTTAGATTCTGGTAACAGACAAGATGTCGAAAGACAGCTGAAGGCAGGGCTAGCAGAATTTAACAGGCGCCATAAACAATGGTTACTATTTCGTGTTCATGTTTTAACAGTGAATGCAATTACTTCCTATTCCAATTTGTGCCGCGTTTCCAATATGCAAATTTATTGATTTTGGTACTGCTTTTCAGTACCAGTCTTGTTGGGCGGAACTGCAAATAACAATTCCTCTGCAGCGATGCTGTTGACGAAGGTTGGCAGCATGTTCAAAATCCTGATGGATTTGAAACTAAAAGGTAGTCACTTCTCACAAAATATAAACAAGTAAATGCAATTATCAGATGGCATAATATGCACTAATACATGATGTCTACAATACACGTTTTAGATTCTGGTAACAGACAAGATGTCGAAAGACAGCTGAAGGCAGGGCTAGCAGAATTTAACAGGCGCCATAAACAATGGTTACTATTTTGTGTTCACGTTTTAACAGTGAATGCAATTACTTCCTATTCCAATTTGTGCCGCGTTTCCAATATGCAAATTTATTGATTTTGGTACTGCTTTTCAGTACCAGTCTTGTTGGGCGGAACTGCAAATGACAATTCCTCTGCAGCGATGCTGTTGACAAAGGTTGGCAGCATGTTCAAAATCCTGATGGATTTGAGACTAAAAGGTAGTCACTTCTCACAAAATATAAACAAGTAAATGCAATTATCAGATGTCACAATATGCACTAATACATGATGTCTACAATACACGTTTTAGATTCTGGTAACAGACAAGATGTCGAAAGACAGCTGTGAATGCAATTACTTCCTATTCCAATTTGTGCCGCGTTTCCAATATGCAAATTTATTGATTTTGGTACTGCTTTCTTCCCACTATATTCGCAGGTCCTACTCAGAAAATTTGAGGAAACTTAGAGAAGAGCAAGACAGACAAGCACATATGTCTGCTCTTCAAGAGCAGCATAAGGTATGTACTTGAAAACACTTATCTAGAGCATCTGTTATCAAACAGGAAGATTATGATACAAACATTTCTCCTAAAAAAATCAGACTATATCAGTGAACACTTTTCCCAATGTGTGTTATCTTCTGAAAATATATATTGGGTTGTTCCATATTATATCCGTTGCCCCCCTTATCGGGGAACCACAGGTTTTGTTGATTTTGACCCTTGAATTTCCACAGGGCCACTTATTTTACCCCAAAATTTTATAGGGTATTCATTTGCAACTGGAATTTCCACAGGCGCAACAAAAAAGAGCAATTTCCAGACAAGGCGGAATAATAATAATGCCATCTGAACAAGCGTGAACCTTTTTTCTTCTTCTCTGTAGTAAAGTGGTAGTAAACTTGGCATAATCGCTGAAGTGATTGGGTTCAAACTGATTGGGTTCAAACATTGTTTGGGAGAATTCTCGAGTCAGATCATGAAGCACTCGACAACGCCTCGGTTTTCAAAAATCTATGAAGGCACAGAAAAATGTTTTATGTCTTAAATAGTTCTTGTTATGAGACATTTTGGTGATGGGGGGATGGATAGTTTCTGGAACCACCCAATCATGTTTTCAACAGGAATAAATTGAAGATCAATTGAAGCAAAGAAATGTTTATAAAACAGCAAGTCATGGAAAATATTTATAGCCTCTGAGGTCAAAAGAAAATGAAAACCGTCAAGCAGAAATGCAAGATATATGTCAGAAAGTCGGTTTACAAATGTATGAATGCATACAAGAACATAGGGCACAGAATAAAAAAACGTACAGAATCTCCCTAAACAAACGAGCCAGTCATAAGCCACATTGGCTCTTGTTAACCGATGACGTTATCTAAACAAGTCCCACCTCTTTCCTCATCATCAGCCCAACCTTCTTCACAGTGGCCAGCGCCTTTCCCTGGAAATGGTGGGACCAAGATCGTGCACGGCCGGCCCTGCCCCAGTACCCTGTACAACATCAGCAAGTAGATTCTCCATATGCTCTGCGTACCTATGTTTAAACAAAGGTCTTTGTCTATTTCATTTAGAGGCCCAGCACAGATATTAGCAATGACCAGTTAAATACCACGAAGATTAATAAACAATAAAAACGGATTGCACACATTGGGCACATCCACGAGGTGGTTTTTCGTCCTGTATCAGCATCCCAGGGTTCTTTAACATCCCCCTCGAATTGGATATGGAAGCGGAGGGAGACGGGACATTGGTATGTTATCTCACCCGAAAGACTAAGGAATGACAAGCTTTTTACAGCCCACAATCGCTCTCTTCGTGGCAGGAAAGAATAAGAAGAATTTCCCCATCTACGCCGGGATTCGAACCGGGCTACAGCGGTGAGAAACGATCGCCGTAATGCTGTGCCACCTGTGCTTCCCTAGTAGCATAAAATCGCAATAGCAATAAATACTATTCTGGTTATCGATTGTAGATCAAAGGGTTATGTCAGTGCCATTTAGAGGCCCAGCACAGCCAGAAGCAGTGAAGAGGTAAAGACCATAAATAATTATAGCAATATCAAATACTAGCTGATGCCCGTGAAAAATTGACTGAGTATATTAAGGGGGACATTTATTTTACTTATAGTATTAATGTTCGCTTTAAAAAAAAAGAAAAATAACAACGGACATTAGTAATGGTTGAGGGGGGGAGGAAGCATGATTTTCCTGAGTTCCCTGAATGTTTTTTTTCGTAAATTCCAGGGATCACAGACGTTTGTCAACCAATTTTGTTCTAAGAGTTTGTTAGTTACGGGATGATATTTTAGAGAGAATATTATTTATGACTTTAGGCTTAGAGCGCGCACGGCGCAAGCAAGCTTGAATACGTTTGTTCACACTTGAATGAAAATTTTTCTAAGCTCAAAGCTTTCGAATTGAAATTATCCCTGTACATAACTGTAAGTAATCTGTAATAGACAATTTTGGTTTGGAATGTCTAGGGTGCTTTCGGCTGTGCGAACTGAGTTCTTTTTTAGTTTCTGTGGGACATTTCAACATGGCGCCAATTGCTTGAATTAAACCTAGCTCAAGGCGGATCTTTTCCAACAAAAAACACACCCAATAGATATCCTTCCTCCTTCTCTTCTGGTTTGTGTCCTTCGCTTTGTGATACAGCGTCACGATATATACTTAGAGAATATTATCCATGGCTATGGTTTGTGTAATGTGTCATTTTGACTTTGCGCGCACTCTGGAAAGAAAGGCAATGGTGTACGTTTGTTTAGGTTGAATGAATTTTTTCTCAGCTCAAAGCTTTCGAATTAGAATTATCCCTGCACATTCCCGTATGTAATCTGAGAACCATTTAGGTTTGAATGTCTATGGTGCTTTCGGCTGCGCGAACTGAGTTCTTTTTTAGTTTCTGTGGATATCAACATGGCGGCGATGGCGGCTTTGTACCTCGCTTAAGAAATCGCTTGAATTAGAACTTAGCCCAAGGTGAATCTTTTCCAACAAAAACACGCCCACTGTCCAGATTTCAACCCCCTCTTCAGGTTTGTGAACTTCTTTTGCCGGCACAGCTTCAGGGCTAAGCGGAGTGAGGGCGGACACGATTTCTCTTATGGTATTAATATATAGATTATTGTGAATATCGATTTATATCAAAGGGTTTTGTCTGTTTCATTTAGACCCCCAGCAAAGCCACTGGCGGTGAACATTTTTTAACAAAAGTTTTTGACTTTCTCATTTAGAGGCCCAGCACAGCCACAAGCAGTGGAGAGGTAAAGACCACAATTATAGCAATATCAAATATTATTGTGAATATCGATTTTTTTATTAAAAGTTTTTGTCTTTTTCATTTAGAGACCCACTACAGCAAGAAGCAGTGAACAGATAAAGACCACGAATAATTAATAGAACAAAGATAAACACGTAGATATTAGAAATCATTACACTGCGACACACGGTACCGTAGCCACCTAAAGGCCAATTTAGACTGTACGATTTTCGCCTACAACCATCGCATGCGACATGCTCGCATCAGCATACGACTCGAATCGCAAAGTCTAAATCAGCCCTACAACTCCTCTACAACATGAGCTTACGAGCTAAGTCATGTTGCAAGCGTGTCGCATGCGATGGTTGTAGGCGAAAATCCTATAGTCTAAATCGGCCTTAAGAAAGTTTTAAGAAAGTTAGCCGTTTTAAGAAAGTTAGCCAATCAGCACGCAGTAAATGTGGGTTTTGTTTGAGAAGGTTTACCAGGCTTGAGAGACTCTTCACACACATGAAGTTCGATACAGCTTTGAAAGATGAGCGAAGTATTAACTGGCTTAAAAAGTTCCCTGTAGGGATTTTTCTCGAGAAATGCAGCAGAGAATTCGAAAAATTTGCAAAAGCACCAAGAAAAGCAGAGAAGCGAGCTAGATAATTTCGCAGCAGCGCGAGAAAAGTCAACATCGAGCTTCTTCAGTGTTATGCGGCCCCCCTTGAGGTTACAGAACTTGCCGAAGTATATAGAGCAACAGAACATGCGCAACAAAGTGCCTGATTGGCGACCGGAAGAAGGCGAGTGGCAGCTGCCCCTTATTATCGAACAGTACTACCATGCTAAAGTTGCACCTTATATGCCCCTGCATTTGTCAAGCGAACAATTCTATATTGCGGCATACGTTATGCGACAGAAAATTAGATTGTTTTCTTTTGATTATACGGACTGGGTGAAAAGTATCCTGCAAGATATTGGCAGTTTTTCTTTAGACAAACTGTCAAAGATTATCAATTGAGGGATTGGTATCTGCACGTCGAGATTTGATTTACATGAAAACAAATCTGATAGCCTTTGTAACGTTAAGATACCTTTCGCAAGGACAGAATATATTGGGAATTTAGTTGTTTGATTTAGATATTTTTTTTATAGAGACTCGTAAACTTGTAGACTTGTAGTCTTCTGTTTGCTTTATTTCACAACATTTGGGCTATAAAATGGGTAGCTCACAGTGCTGGTGAATAAATAAAATTTCAACTAGGCATCTTTCTGATTGCCGCAATCCAGCGTATGAGATTCAAAACCCCACCTGCTTCACGATCCCGTTAGAATCTGGGTGTCAATCTGGATGTGGAAACAGTCGTGTGAAAATTCCTGTGAATATTTGGCGCTCATTCGTCTACTAAATCAACTTAACCAGTAAGAGAATGGATAGAATGCACAATCAATGTAAGTTCTCAGCTGTGTTAAAGTATCCAATATATTTTTCTTGTGTTATTGTCACAATAATATTCCATTAGCTTGGATTTACATTTTCAGCGAACATCAAACATTGTGTAAACCAACAAGAAAATCCTAACAGCCACGGACTAAAGTATCCCAGTGCTGTACGTGAACAAGTATTAGATTTGTACCATGCGGGCACAAGTCACAAGTGACACATTGCTTCGCAATTGAGAGTTAGCAGTTCTCATTTAGAGGCCCAGCACAGCCACAAGCAGTGGAGAGGTAAAGACCACAATTATTATAGCAATATCAAATATTATTGTGAATATCGATTTTTTATTAAAAGTTTTTGTCTTTTTCATTTAGAGACCCAGTATGTACAGCAAGAAGCAGTGAACAGATAAAGACCACGAATAATTAATAGAACGAAGATAAACACGTAGATATTAGAAATCATTACATTCGCTCAAAGCTCTCTTTTAACAATTTTCACTGTCAGATTCCAGTGGCTGATAGCATTTTTAAACCGCAAGGGTTGAGGACCTCCCTCAAAAAGATCCAATCCCCTGGAATTTCCACTCGTGAATCAGACCCCATCCCCTGGAATTTCCATTTTTTCTGTCGAACTACCCCCTGGAAAATTATTTGGGATAATGTCCCTGGAAAGTCACCTTTTTACCCCTCCCCCTTGGAATTTCCAAGCGTGCCAGACACACCCCCTCCTGTGGAATTTCCAGAGTCCAATACAACCCCCTGAAAAGTTTGCCATAGGTCCTCAACCCCCGGTGTAGTTTAAAAATACAATCAGCAATGCCAAGCAAATATGTTTTCTGTCACAACACACCACCACCAAAACGTAATCAAAAATGATACCTCCAACCCAAATTCCAAATTTTAACTACTGAGCAGCCCTAGCTGGTTGATTATGGGAGCCCCCCCCCCCTCCCTTCAGGCCAGCAGACTACATTATCTAGTCATTAACATTATTTTTTGTATAGAATTGTAAACACTTCAACCCCATTTAGGATAAACTTCCACTTGCACTGTCAAAACAAATGACCTCAAGATTTTACAATCAAGATCAATCTATTGTTAATTAAATTTTATTTTATATTTTCAAGGTGGAGACACTGAAGATCTGAGCACAGATGAAAATGCAGATCAGCCATTTGAGCCAGAGATAAGCAAGATTTCATTGAAAAGTGCCAAAATAATCACAGTAGTTGCCCTGAAAGCAAATGCCATGATGACAATTCTCTAAAAAAAGTGTTACAGCCACTTGCCAAGCAATTAGCCATAAAATCTGCAACCAGGGGTTTGTCAAAATATGAAATTGCAAGACCCATTGCCATCAAGCTAATTGAAGATGGGTATGTAGTCCCAACTTAAACAAGTCAACTGCTCTAGACTTATAACAGCATTCATAGAGCACAAATAACTTCTCAGAGGGACTTGAGCTTCTTGCAGAAGAATGAAAGGCCAAATGTGCTGGGGGATTCAAACAAGTAGGCATGGAAAGATGCAGGGATTGAACTCGTTTAAAGGCTTCAAACATTGGTGGTCAGTTCTTGGTGCTCATGAATGAACAGAGTATTTGATAGTGCCTCATAGTTTTATTGTTAATAGTTATAGTTAGCTATAACAAAATGGCAACTAGGACCAAATGTTGTGTTGCAATAATGATTCCTTTTGGTTACAAATGTCAAATGTTCTCATGCTAAGAGTGCATGAGTTTACAGTATGTGCAGAATGAACAAAATATAGGTATCGCACACACCTATAAAGGAATCATATCACATAATGTGAATTGGGCCGTGTCAACATATATGAAATTTTGTTAGTTGACTTGGACATGCTGGATTTGTGTTTAATTTCATGAACAAATACCACCGTAGCAAGTTGTGTTGTACCTGCAATAACATAATTAGCATTATTTGGATCTGAAAAAAAAGAAAGGCAGGCAAAGAAAAGCTGCTTCATGCAACCAGACTGTTTAATAGCCAGTAATTTCCCAGAAGGATATTCCAGTAGTTTACATCATAAAAGACTTGAAAACGGCTTATTAATAAAGGCAAATTACCATACCAGTATACTATTGCATTTCTCCAGGGTTGGTATTTTATGTGTAATATTCCAGATAAACTGTAGTAATTTACCAGTGATATATTATGTACATAAAATTCCAGACCTGGAAAAGTGATTCAAACTCCATATTGGTTAATAATCTTTTTATTAAACCAGTGTGGAAAAATCATGGGAAAATAGTGGGATACTAGTGGTGTAATTCTCCAGTGCTGGTAAACTAACACACAAAATACCAGACTTGGAAAATTTCATTTTCTTAATTTCCCATTATTTTCCCATGTTTTTTTAATGTGGATAATTAATGGGGAAATAATGGGAAATTAAGAAATTTAATTTTCCAAGTCTGGTATTTTATGTGTTAATTTACCAGAACTGGCAAATGATATCTCTTAATTTCCCATTATTTCCCCATATTGGTATAATACAAAGATAATTTACCAATATGGAGTTTGTATCACTTTTCCAGGTCTAGTAATTTATGTCAAATCCCAATAATAAACCAGTAATTTTCCAGTAAAATCCCAATGATTTTCCAGGGATGGTTTTTTATTTTTTTCCCTGTGGTTTTCGGTGATCGTTTTTGGCATTGTAGTGTGGATGACAGCCGTATCCGGAGCAAAAAGTATCCGTTTTCGTTTGAAAACGGTGTAGTGTGGACTGGGTCTTAGAGATTAACTTATAGATTTGAAGTTCAACTTTGAAGTTTCACTTGCAGACATATGTTTGCCGCGTGCAGAGTTTACCTTTTGGTCGAGGGTCGAGGGTACCTAGTCGAGGGTCGAGGGTGGGCATGTCGTGGTGAGGGTAGCTGGTCGAGGGCAGCTGAAAATGGCTCAAATTTTCTCCCGGAATACTGTACTCAAGACTGGAGGTACGTAGTTCATGTACTCATGTATCTCAAAATTCGCAAGTAATTCGAAATAGTTTTGCCTTCCAGCTGTTTAAAATGGGTCGTAAAAATGTTGTCAGTCAGCTGGCCTGACTGCCATTTTTTGAAGCAAATGCCTGTGGATCGTTCCATTGACCTTTACAAGTAGCGTTATCTCCCCCGGTGTGCGAAAAATGTAACGTGTAACGTATATACATCATCTGCAATGCTTAAATATTTTCTTGTGAACTTGTGTAGGATAGTCCGTGAGAAAATGATATTGGAGAGGTATTCCATGTCTCTCCTGGTGTTTGATATGGAAAGAGTTGGACCGAGAGACTTTAGGAACGTGAAACGAAGCAAAGATTGCGGACGCTGACACAAATATCACGAAGGTGTGAAAACAACCCTAAACAATCTCCGGTCTTGTGTATTATATTCCATGAGAAAATTTGAGACATTTTTTGTTACCCTCGACCAGTTACCTCACCCTCGACATGTCCACCCTCGACCCTCGACTAGGTACCCTCGACCCTCGACCAAAAGGTAAACTCCCGCGTGCGAGGACAGTTAGGGAATCACGGTTAGATGCAATATTGACGGTAATTCAAGGTGCAAGAAACAATTGGCCAGAGAAATAGAACCTCCACCATCCAGTCAATGGAAAATCATTGCATTAGGGCAGATTTCAATCACAAAGTGATATTTAACTTAATATTACTCACGAAAAAACAGTCAACTGAAACCCGGTTTATCTTCAGTTAGATCAGCTCACGTTTCACGCATTTCTTTCGCTAATCTCTCGAGAAACTGGCTCTAAAGCCCATTTTATTCTAATCTGAGACATCACTAATGATTGCTAACCTACCTGAAGGAAGAATATCTTACTTTTCTCTCCTTTTCGTCCCATTCAAGCGAGAATTTAGCGAGTTTTCAACTTCTATCGTGTGTTTGGTGTCATCTGTAGCAGACTTGTACCCAGTCGTCTATAAGAGGGTCGCAAAGGATTGTGGGGAGGATTGTGACGGCGCAAGGGATTATGGGTCGCGCCTGCTCTTTTTCTTACAAAGCGACTGGGTACGAGTCTGGAAAATGGTGACATCGTACGAGTCAAGCTTCCGTAGCTTCCGCCGAAAATAGCACTCAAAAAGGCGATTCGCACGAGTCGCGTAGTTTTTTGTGTGCATTACTTAGCGGAATCTAACCTCCTGAAGCTTTGAATAATCCTATATAGGTATTTGTGCTAACACGTATCGTCCAAAACCGGCCGTAACTTCTCCACTTAAGTGTGAACAGCGCATTTTACGTTGAGCTACAAAACCATAGGGTACCCCGTCGGGTAACCTGAACGAAACTGAACTAACAATTAGACTACGAGTTCGAGTTTTCTATGAGTCAATAGAACCCTAAAAAGGTTAAGCTCGCGTGGATGTAGCGCCGAGTTGACTATTTCACTCATAGAAAACGAGAACTAGTAGTCTAATTGTTTTAGTAATCCCGAGTAATGTATCAGTCAATTCCAGCGGTGACCATGCACCCCCCCCCCCCCCCCCCCACACACACACACACACAACTGGCTTCCCTGGGGTGGGGGAATTTTTTTGGTGGCACGGGAGTCGGGATTTTTTTTCTCCTGGGGAGGGGGTTGGGAACTTTGGTTATCTGACAAACTTTTAGCGCGTTGAGTTGTTATGCGGAACTACAACACTAGTTCACTTCCCTGACCAGTTATACTGTCGGTTGCAGCTACCCGTCTACACACACGTCAAAAACATGTTCTGTCGGCACGCCAAACTTCAAAGTTTTGAAACTTGGATGTTTTGACAGCCAAACTTGAACGTTTTTAACACAATATTCGAGTCCGCACTTTCGTTTCAATAACAAACATTGAAAAAAGCTAATATTCTGGTAACTTCACAGTTTTTCTGGTCAAAAAGAAATAAATCAACTGAACGTTTTACCTTTTTCCACTCACGAGCGTCACCAAAGCTTCACGCTTGGGCGGACAAACTTTGAAGTTCAACTGTCAAAACTTCGAAGTTTCACGAGCCGACAGAACATGTTTTTTGTCGAGCGTGTAGACGGGTAGATGCAACCGACGGTAACTATCAATTGGCAGTTACGATGTCCCAGTTACAGAAAATAACGTCAAACAAAGTAAAATGCCGAGTATGGCCCGTATACACCACTCTGGTGTTGAGATTGAGAGATGCCGGGCACGACAAATGAATGGCTAAATAGCTACAACCGCGAGAGAAATTAGTGGAGACTTTTGAAGGTGTTTCTACATTGTAAAACCCTCCCCCTTGAGTCCTCAGAGGAACAGCATTTGCACCCTCCTTTTAAAAGGGTGCGAATTCCGACCCGTTCATTCCGATTCATAAACAAAGAACGCTAGACGGCTTGCAAAGATTCGAGCGTGTAGTACTTTGCAACCAAAATATATTATTTCTCTACTTATAAATGTTTTTTCGCCGAGATATTAGAGCTGGGGCAAAGTTAACACCTAAAGCTACGGGCCTGAATGCGGTAGAGGGCAAAGACCGATGATAAAGCTATAATATTCTGAATATTGGCTCGTTTCAACAGAGGTAATAGTTCATTATTTCCTGACCAATTTAAAATATTCTACCAGCGTCTATAAACTTAGAGTGATCCACAACGCAGTTATCATTGGATGATGAACTTAGCATTTGAAGTCATAGAGCAATAATATGTCTTCCCCGCAAAATTTCAGAAAGCTTCGGTGTTTTACGGTGATGCTATGGGACTTTTAATGTTAAGCATGAGTAGAAAGAAAACCTAAGTCATCAATTTGTTGCTCCTATAAAATCTCAAATTTGGTTCCGAGGAATTGGCTAAGATTTTCTAATTACATTGGGCAATTAAATTGAACATCAATTTTGAAATTTCGTGCAAAAGTGATAGCAATTTTTTTTTCAGAGATGTCTGAAGTGAAACAAAGGGTCCACTGTAGCTGGGATATTATTAAAAGTATTAACGCAAATAAAGATCAAAGTCTGTTTAAGTATTGCTAAAAGATGCCTCCTACTGTCCTCCAAGTTTGATGTTCGTCACAGGAATATTATAAAAGTTATTTACAGAAACTGCGCTTCGACTTTTCGTGGAGTCACCTTAAATAGAACTGATTGCATTTCATTGCGCTTTAAGTTAAAGGCCTTAAAATATTACAAAATATTGGTAAAACAGTCTTTCTAGTCATATACAATGCTAGGGAAACCCATTTAATTTCGATTTAGTGAAATTAAAAGAGGTGTGGACCAAATATCCGAGTGTTTCGTCTCCAATGTTTACAAAGACCAAACAGAAGCAGGATTAAAGCCAACGTTTCGGACATTTAATTCCAGAATTAAATGTCCGAAACGTTGGCTTTAATCCTGCTTCTGTTTGGTCTTTGTTTTCATTTTTTAGTACTATATTCCTAGACCAGCATCCATTTGGATCCAGAGCCGCCGCTGTTTACAAGTTTTCTTATTTTTAACTAACATGTCTCCAATGTTTAAAAGCGGGCTTTTCTCTGAGAGCTAATTTCAGTGTAATGGCGACGGCCTGCAAATTTCAGTGACGTGATTATACACTCGATTTTCTTTAGGAAAGCTACCGTTTCAAATGTCCGCCAAGACATTGTCTGAAAGCTGAATAGATAAGCTTTCATTTGGTATAAGTCTCCTTTGTTCCCCTGAAATGAGTATTCGACCCAAATTTTCGGGTCCTGGTGACGGACCTCTAAGGGGCTGATTACTATGGAGAATTTCAGCCCGGGCTGAGATTTCAGCCCGGGTAGGGGGGCTGAATCGCTACCCGGCCTTCTTGACAAATACATGTAATAAGAAATTTACGATTACATGAAGAAAATCTCAGCCCGGGCTGTAATTCGGCTTGGGCTGAAAATCCTTGCCCGGTCAGAGCGACCCGGGTTGTTTGGCGAAATTTCACCATGTAATCGCAGCAGAATTTCAGCCCGGGCTGGAAATCCGCGCCCATGCTGTCTTATATCCAGCGTAAAAGCCAAATGACATGCGCTTTAGTTGCAAGATGGCGCTGGGATTTGAAACAGCCCGGGCTGAAATGCCACTTCTTCATGATTGACACCTTTTCTATTGTTGTTCAAGACCCTTTATTTTACTTAAATCCCTATGAATTAATTACATTCTTAAAGAACGGGGAGGGTTTGATGTTTCAGCAGGGAAGATTGGGGCTATAATTGAATAATGATGACTAGAGATAGGAGCATGGCGGTCGGATGTCAGTTTCTCAAGCTCTCTCGTTATCTGATGATTTCAATAATTTTTACTTCTATACAAGCCAAACAAGTATCTAATGCAGCCTCGTCTATACATGTTGCTTCTAACGGCGATAGATATCACTACCCGAGCAGAAATTCTAGTCGGCATTATAGATCTAGTCATATACACCCGCCATGTTGGAGGAAAGTAAAAACTGCAGTGGACCTTGTCAACCTGTCATTGTGCGCTGGATATCTGGTCTTGTTATCGGGAGACGTTAGCCTAAATCCCGGACCATCAACCGAAACTACTATTAAACCCCTGACGTGTTCGTGGTGCACAAAGGGCATACGAAAGAGACAGCCTAAACTGTATTGTATATCGTGTGAGCGTTTCTTCCATCTCAGATGCCTCGGTGCTGATTTTGAAGTGGGCCGAAAATGTCGCCAATGCACTGTCAGTGATTCTGTTGAGCTCAACGAGATTTATGACCCAGACAACCTTTTAATTCCACCTAAGCTGCGGGAAATTGGACAACTCAGGGGTCTAAAAATTGTACATCAGAACATACAAAGTCTCAGCGACAAAGTTGACCAGCTACGTCTTCTGGCTCAAGGACTCGAGTATTCAGATAATAACACTTTCTGAAACTTGGCTTAAGTCTGATAGGGGCGATAGCGAATTTGAAATCGTAGGTTATAGACTATTTCGTAAAGACCGCGGAAGAGGAAATAATGGTGGAGTCGCGGTATATGTACGGGACGACTTATTAGCGACGAGAAGGGTGGACCTTGAAAGGAATTCTGTCGAAGGGCTGTGGCTGGAAATTGCTGTACCTAAGTCTAAATCATTTCTTGTTGGTAACTTCTACAGGCCCGACCGTACGTCTAAATATTACGATAAAGACTTCATGGTTACATTGAATGACATCTTATAGACACCGCTACTGCCGAGGGCAAAGAATTGATTCTATGTGGCGATTTAAACTGTTGTTTCATGTCGGCTCATCGTAATAATACTGAATGTAAACAACTTAAGTCAATTTTCAAAGGTCTAAATATGAAACAGCTTATCGAAAAGCCAACCAGGATAACTAAGGATTCTAAATCACTGATAGATCTGGTCGCCGTAAATTGCCCTCAGAACATACGATGTTCGGGAGTTGTGTCCTCTCATCTTAGTGATCATGAGCTAATTTACTGTGTACGCAAGATTAACTGGAAGAAAGCGCCAGCGCAAATCAAGACTTCCAGAAACTATGCTAATTATATTCCGAACGACTTTAGCAAGGATCTTAAAGGTGTTATACGGAGTACCATTTCTACTCCCAGTGGGCCAGATGTGAGTGTTGATCAACTTTGGGCTCAGTTCAAGCGTGCATTTCCCGTGCATTTGTCACAGTGGCTGACCGTCATGCGCCAGTGATACAAAAGCGTGTGCGGGTGTGGAAAATTGTCCGTTGCTGAACAAAAGTATTAAATCAATTATGCGACAACGCGATTATTTCTTGAAAAAAGCAAGGAAAACAAACCATTCGGAGGATTGGTCGAGTTATCGCTGTTTTCGCAATCGAGTGACGAGAGAAATCAAGAAGGCCAAAGCGGCATACAATAGGAGATTGATTGAGGACTGTGATGGCGATCATAGGGAATTTTGGAAGACGATGAAAAAGCTCCTGCCCGGGGAGAAGAAATCCGCCTCACCGAATATTTCCATTAATGGTCATGTTTCCTCCGATAAGCAATGCATAGCTAATGCTTTCAATACGTTCTTCGTCTCCGCAGCTACTCGCCTTATGGACACTCTTCGGTTTTCCTGTGCTCGTGAACACAGGGTACCCACACGCCAGTACCCTCCTTTCACGTTCGAAGAGGTTTCGGAGGGCTTTGTTCTATCTCAATTGCGCAGCCTGAAAAGTGGGAAGGCTGTGGGTTTGGATAACATTCCTGCCCGACTTTTAAAGGACGCAGCGAACATTGTAACCAAGCCTTTGACTGTCATCATTAACACGTCACTGCGGTCCGGCCAGATTCCCAGTGATTGGAAATCTGCGCGAGTTGTTCCTCTTTTCAAGAAAGGGAAGTCGGACGAAATGGACAACTATCGGTCCATTTCCATTCTACCCGTTCTATCTAAACTTCTGGAGCGTGCAGTGCATGTTCAGTTGTATGCCTATCTCCAGCGACACAAAATCTTGAGCCCGTATCAGTGCGGCTTTCGTAAATGCCACTCGACAGAATTCGCCGCCTTTAGTTTTGCCGATAATATACGCCGGAACATAGATCAAGGCCAACTAACTGGCGCTGTGTTCATCGATCTGCGGAAGGCTTTTGACAGCGTGGATCATGGTGTGCTGCTGGACGTTGTCTGATCTGGGAATTACTGGGCATGAATTGAAATGGTTCACCGGTTATCTGTCAAACCGAACCCAAGTCGTCGAGTTTCAAGGCGTATCTTCTAACCCTGAAGTTATCTCTGCCGGGGTACCTCAGGGGTCCATTCTTGGGCCTTTGTTGTTCATACTACACGTGAATGATTTACCGAATGTGACGTCTAAGTGTAACATCCTCATGTACGCTGATGATACAGTTCTGTATTGCTCGGGACCCCGAGCCTCATCTATTGAAAACAAACTCAATGCTGAATTGCATGAGATAGAACGCAAGCTTTCCGAGAATAGCCTGTTTCTGAATTCTACAAAGACTGAATCAATGCTTTTCGGGACTGCCCAAAAAATTACAAATGCTGACTCTTTTAATATTTCTATCAATGGCAAGTGTATTAAGAGGGTGCACGTGTTTACATATCTCGGCGTAGTTTTTGACGAGCGTCTTAGCTGGAACAGTCGTGTAAGGAATGTATTATCAAAAGTAGGCAAGCGTGTAGGCATGTTAGGTCGTCTTCGTGGCAATTTGACTACTCACAGTGCGAATGTTATCTATACGACTCTCATACGACCAATTTTAGATTACTGTGATAGTGTGTGGGGCTGCTGCGGTGAGGTGAATAGTCAAAATCTCGAAAATATACAGAAGCGCGCAGGTAGAATTGTAGCGCGAACCAGCCGCAGTTCCCTGCTATGGAAGCACTTAAATGGCCAACTCTAGTGGAAAGGCGCCAGAATCATGTTTTTAATCTTGTCAAAAAATGCATTAAGGGCGTTGCCCACAGTATTTTAAGAGTATTTTCAGTTCACCAATGCCATATACGCGCGCACTACAAGGCAACGCAATTTGCTGCATTTCCCGGCTGTTAGGACTGGAGCTGCAAAAAGGTCTTTCTATTTTTATGGCTGCACCGTTTTTAATAAATTGTCTAAATAACTTTATATATATATATATATAGATTTTTAATCATATATAGTTTTTGCTCGGAGCGAGCGCAGCGAGCGGAGAGCAAGTCTAATCTTGCCTTCATTTGCACGTTAGTATGCATTACATGCCACTTTACATTTGTTTTTATACTGTTTTACAAACCCTGTTTGCAGCCTCTTGTTTTCTTGTACCTGTGGTGCATGCGCAGTACGATTATTTTCTTATCGGCGAGTGTCCATTTGGGTTCGTTCCGTGGCACGCCTTCCCGTGCTCCTTTGCACAGGTAGATTTCTTTCCTCGTGGGCTAGCTGTTCGATGTGGATGTTTATTGGGAAGTTTGACTGAGATTATCGGTAAGTTAAAGCTATTAATTGCCTCAATTACCTTTTAACCAGTTATCGCAGCTTTCAAAACGTATTTTTCACTTGTGTGAGAACATTTTCAGTGCCGTTTTCCCGAGTTCTAGAGCGAATTTCGAACGGACGACCATCAACGGCTGCACTTGTTGCTGTCGAACAAGAACACAAGACGTTTGGCTTTGACAAATCTCCCCACCTATTGGGGGCTGCCTGTAATAATCAGGTCTCCTCCAACTTGGAGGGATTATCATCCCCGGTGTGGGGAAAATAGACTTGAAATGATAGCACAAGCAACTTGCTGTGCATATTATAATAAAATCAATTAGTTGAGAGCTAACCAATATAGATGACCAGCTATTAGTAAGCTGCTGTAGTACAAACCAGTAATAAAGATGAATACATTAACAGGCTGCTCATAGTAAGCTGCTGTAGTACAAAGCACAATTTTTTTTCCAATATCATTTAACGTGTTTGTCCAGGTAATATAATCTTAATAATATGATAATAGAATCTTTCGTTGTTGTTGTTCTTTTTTATTATTTTTTTCATTTTTTGTAGATCCATCCTAGAGTCATAACGAATAACCTAAGCAACCGGCACAACATACTCTTCAGTGGTTGCAAGTTGCCATCAACTGATTTATGTGAAAAATGATTCGCTTGACATAATCTACATGGAACCCTCCATCTCTACAGCAAGCAACAAAACAAGGGAGAGACATAATTTATTATCATTGCAGAGAAAACAGCTGTCTCAGGAACCAAAACTAATTGTTACTGCTAATCCAAACAAGGTTTAAAAATGGATATGGGCAAGGAGTTGTTGTGCAATTATATAGCAAGGGGCCATGTTACTGCGTTTTATAAACACGAGAACAAATTGGAGACAATTACAGAGTGTCAGAAACACCAAGCATAGACATCAACTTTGAATCCTTAAAAGGACACCAGTGTCTGTTATGAAAATAATTATGTCAACAACAAAATGTCTGGCTTTAGTAAAATAATGTGAAAAAAAAACTGGTTCGATGCTGTATCTCATGCATGAAAAGTATAATGCTGTTATTATTACTCGTTTGAAACAATGCCAGAACTGAATCAAGAAAATGGCTGTGCAGCAAAAATATTCAACCAACACAAGAAACCAAGCTACGGTAATTGCAAATCCTGCTTGTTTCTGACCTAATTCCTGAAACATGTGTACATTGATATTTATTGTGCAATTGTCTACACCCCTCATACATTTGGATAACTGAAGATTGCAAATATTGTTCAGAAATCAAATAACTGTGCAGAACCATTTGATCAACTGTTCGCGTTGATTTGTTAGAGGATTAAAGTAAACAAAAAACTTTGTTTCATAGCAGAGCAAGCAGACATTTAATTGTAACAAGAGTGCTATCTTCTGAAGTGTTCGTCAGAACTGTAGAAACATTCCTGGAGCAGCTACAAAACAACAGTTGAAATGTGGGAGCCTTCAGATCACATTCTTGCGCTGCTTACAATATTCAGACGCCTCATTTTATTAACTAGGCCCTGTCCACACATACCTGGATATTTTTGAGTCCGAAACTTTTTCCACACGTATCGGGATATTTTTTAATCCGAAACGTTTTCTTTCCGGATACTGCTATCGTCCACACGCATCCAGCGAATTCCCAGACAAATCCAGTCATTCGTATCAGAAATTATTATATGGATGCCAGTGTTTTACCGGAAACTAAAACACTCGTATTTTCCATATCTTCACTAGTGAAAATATGAAAAAGTTATGTACCGCATGTCCCGGATGTGCACGTTTGCAGTGTTGTTTTCCTCACTTTCGTCTGCAGTGAAATCTCGCTCGGTCACTTGAGTTTTAAGGCACAAAACTAAGTTTTGTTCTAGTTCTAACGAGAAAAACCTTATTTGAACTATGGCAGAGAATGCTACAGCAACACAAAAAGGGAAATTAGTTCTTAACGACATTGGGAACCAGAAAGATTGAGGGAGCATTTCACAACTAAACATTTTCGACTTTACCAAGTGAGTTGTTCAATTTGTTATGTTTTGCCGCTATGTCAATTCTTATCCATATAATAAAAAGAACATTACACGGTGGCTTGAAGATATGGATTTTATTTTCTCGTGTCAAAAACAATATTTTACTCACTCGCTGCGCTCGTTCGTAAAATATTGTTCTTGCCACTCGAAAATAAAATCCATATCTTCGCGCCACCGTGTAATATCCTCTATATATCCGGATTCGACTGTCCACATGTCTCCGAAATGTTATGGGATTAAAAAAAGTTCCACTCTCGAGATCAGATTAAAAAATATCCCTATTCGTCTATGAATTCACCGGATACGTGTGGACGATAGCCGTATCCGGAAAGAAAAAGTTGCGGATTCAAAAATATCCGGATACGTGTGGACGGGGCCTAAACAAAACACTTTCTGCACTAAGAGTAGCTTCCCCTCCGAGCACTTCACTATCTACATAGATACTTCTAGTATAAATTCATAATTGTGGCGCCCGACTGCGGGATACCTGTGGCACGTGACATGGCGCGTGCCACTGCGCGCGCACCTTGGGGTATGAAATGAAGATGGCGGCGAGTTTTGTGGAACGCAAACAGCTCGGTAAGGAATGACCTTTTGTCGAGTTAACATTGTTGTTAGGATTAACAATGCTTAGATTTATATGCCTTTATATGCCACAGGAAACCGCTGTCAAGGATTGCTAGAACAGTGTGTTAAGGAGTTGTAATAAATGATGTTGTCGTTGCGAAACTCAACGCCTGGTGTCTTGTAAATACACTCGCGGTTCGCACCCACAGATCGGCCGTGGTCTGTGTTGGTGACAGTTTCCGAGCTCGTTATTGGAATTAACGAAGGATTTAAGCTCGTTATTGAATTAACGAAGGATTTGAGCTGAACTTTACTGGATTTGAAGTGTTATTTGATGTCAACAACTGTCGGAGAATCGATAAGATTTCACAAGCATGTCTACTGCGTCAGGTCCTGCGAGGATCACTGGAGCTCGGTATAGGAGTTATAACACACGTCGGAATCAAGAAGAAGATGTGGCAGAGAGGATTATTCGAATAAAGCGTTCGAGAGCTGGTTGTCTCGGTTGTTTAAGGAATTTCGTGGGGAAATTGACGAACTAATACACGAAGGGAGCTGGTCTGAAGTTGGACGTAAACTTCAGTCTTATCATGAAACACGGGTAAAGTTTGTGCGTTTGCACTGTGATCTCCTGGATCTAATGGAGGAAAGTGAGGAAAAAATGGAGATTAAAAGAGTTTATGACATAAAACTGACACTGAAACTAGAACTGTATTCTGCTATTGAGTAACATGATATGGAAAGTGGATCTCAAGTCTCTGAGAAACGTGCAAAGTCAAGGGTGAGTGATAGGGAAACTAGGTCCCATGTATCTAGTAGACGTAGTTCAAGTTCAAGTGTTAAAAGTGTTGCTGCCTTAGAGGAGAGAGCAGCATTAAGTAAGCTGGACTGGAACATTTACGAAAGAGACAACAGATTGCAAGAAAATTTGATGATTTAAAGTATGCTGATGAACTTTTGGTAGCAGAAGTGAAATATGAAAAGGCTCAGGCTAGTTACAGAATTTATAAGAAGGAAAGGGAAGAGCTGACAAAAGATCAGGGAAAGAAGTCTTTATCTCAGGATAAATTTGAACAGCATGTGTCTATCGAAAATGTGAGAGCAAACCCTAGTGAAGGGGTAAAAGAGGAAGTTATTGTGAAAGAGGAACCTGTCTTGGAACTTTGTACAGTAAAAAATGAGGGTGTACCCCGTAATGCGGAATCGATTGAATCCTATAGGCATGCTTGTTTATCATCCGAACTAATAGTTAACGAGAGTCATGAAAATGAGAGGGTGGTTCAGGATATCGAAGGCCATGTGCGGAATGGTGACGAAAGCAAGGTTAACAGTGAAACTCAGGAAGACAGAGCTGGGTTAAATTTGTCTGATTCCTGATTACCTACTAACAACGACAATGTAGTAATTAATAGTGGAGAGCATGTGGCCAAGGTACTTTCTCAGGTAATAAATATCCCAAAGATTGAATATATGCGCTTTGATGGCAATCCCATAAACTTTGTTTCATTTATGCATAACTTTGAGACTTGCTTAGAGAGTCTGAGCACTGATAATTCTAGGAGATTACAGTATCTAATACAATGGTATGACTAGTTTTACGGGAAAACTAGGTGGTCTGCGTCGGCGGAGACGTGAACATGAACAACAACAACCAAAGGTTGAGATTTATGTTAAACGCCGTGGAAAAAAGTTGTTTTGCTGACGTTTCGAGCGTTAGCCCTTCGTCGGAGCAAAAAAAAAAAGGCCCCTTTTTTTTTGCTCCGACGAAGGGCTAACGCTCGAAACGTCAGCAAAACAGCTTTTTTCCACGGCGTTTAACATAAATCTCAACCTTTAATAATAATAATAATAATAGATATAGCATTACACCATAGTTTCAATGCTTTACATTTCCATGCTTTACATGCTTTAAATGTACATCATATGTGGGGAAAAAAAATATATATATATGTATTTACTTAATAAAAATAATCTAAAATGTATAAAAACTCTAAAAGATAAAAGATAATAAAACTACAAGTTATTTGTGTAGCCAGGACTCCAACTCATTAGTATTATGTATATATTCCGAAAAAGGTAAGTTTTAAGTTTGGATTTGAAAATTCCCAAAGTCTCAGATTTTTTAATTTGGAGAGGTAGTGTGTTCCAGAGTCTGCTGGAATAAACAGAGAAAGATCTGTCTCCGTATGTTTTAGTTCTGGCTGGAGGAACGTTCAAAAGCAGTTGATCTGAGGACCTTAAGGAGCGAGCTGGATTGTATTTGGAAATAAATTCAGTAATATAGTCGGGAGCCTGATTGTGGAGAGCTTTAAAAACTAAAACAAGAACTTTAAAGTCAATCCTGGCGCGTATTGGCAGCCAATGTAGGGATCGGAGGACCGGCGTGATATTATCGTTTTTCTTTGCTCGCTTGATTAGCCTGGCAGCGCAGTTCTGAACTGATTGTAGTTTAGATATTTCGGAGTCAGGCAAACCAACAAGGAGGCTGTTACATGAGTCGAGCTTAGATGTAATAAAGGCATGAACTAGTTTTCACATGTATGCTCGTCGAGATACTTCCGCAGCCTGCCAATGTTCTTTATAGACATGTAAGCATTTTTGCACGTGTTATTAACATGCTTGGTCATCAGCATGTGCGAGTCGACAATCACACCAAGGTTCCGGGCAGCAGGCTTAGGGTCAATAGCAAAGCCATTGATACTAAGGCCAGGAACAGCCTCATGATGAGAGAAGCGAGAAGAGAGATGTACCACCTCTGTTTTGTCAGGATTGCATGCAAGTCCATTGGCATTACACCAGACCAGGATGTCTCTAATGCATAATTCAAGCTTAGCCAGGACAATCGGGCGTGCTTCAGGAGTATCAATTGACACATAGAGCTGAGTGTCATCAGCATACATCATGGCGTTTAGGCCGTGACCCAAAATCACATCTTCCAAGGGAGAGAAAAATAAAGAAAACAACAGAGGTCCAAGAACCGATCCTTGTGGAACACCGTATGAGAGATTCCTCTCAGAAGACAGCACGTCATTAACAGCAACTTGTTGCGTTCTGTGTGAAAGATAGGACTCAAACCACTTCAACACAGTGCCATGGATACCGAAACGTTCTTCAAGGCGAGACAATAGAGCATTATGGTTTATGGTATCAAAAGCAGAAGATAGGTCAAGTAAAACTAAAACAACCTCACGCTGTCTGTCAATGGCAAGCAGTATATCGTTAAAAACGCGAAGGAGTGCTGTTTCAGTACTGAAAAACAGTCTGTATGCAGATTGGAACTTTGGAAGTAGCTTGTTTTGGACAAGGTAGTTAAGTGTCTGCGTTGCAGCAACCCTTTCCATAGTTTTCGAGAGGAATGCAATGTTTGTAACAGGTCGAAAATTAGGAAATTGTTCATGGTCAAGAGACTGCTTCTTAATTGAAGGGTGTACTACACCCTTTTTAAGTGCCATTGGAAAAACACCAGACTGAAGTGACGCATTGGTGATAGACGTCAGTGTTGGTGTAATGACCTCAAGAGAGTCTTTGAGAACACCTGTGGGCAAGGGATCAAGAGAACAGTGTTTCGACTTCGATTTCTGAACAACTTCGATTTCTGAACAACGCAAGATTTGATGAACTCATTTGCTCTTTCAGCGCTTCAATTTTGTCAGTGAAGAAGTCAGCAAATTGCTCCGCCAGTATTTGGGGGGAGTCACGGGTTGGCAAGGGTGGAATTGTTTTAACCTTAAAAAGGCCATCGATGACACGGAATAACTGATTCTGGTCAGAGTCAGATATTTTAGATCTGTAGTAGCTTTGCTTTGCAAGGGTGAGGGCATCGTTGTAGATGCAGCGATGATCGACGTATATTTGTCCAGAGAGAACGAAGCGCCGTTCTGCTTGGCGTTTCTGCTTTTTAAGAGATCTTAGATTCTCATCAAACCAAGGTGTGTGGGGGCGTAGAGTGATGGTGCGTGCCTGAATAGGGGCGTGTTTGTCTATAAGATTACCAATCACATTATTGTATTGGTCAACTAGGGTGTTGACATCAGAGGGAGATGTTGTTTCCCCACTGCAAAGGGGTGAATTTTGATGTCGTCACACCAGGAGTTCATGTCCATGCGTCTCACGTTTCGATGCATGATGGTCTTTTTAGTTGCACCCGGTTTAGGCATATCGGCAGAGCAAATAATAGCACTGTGATCAGATATTCTTCTGTCAAAATTGATAATGTCAGGAGCCTTGGTAAGTAGTGTGTCACTCTCCCGAACGATGACCAGGTCAAGAGTGTGGCCGTGTTTATGAGTGGCCCCTACTACTTTTTGCTGAAGACCAGCTGACTCCAACAAGTCAAGGAATTTCAAAGCATCAGTGTTGTTGACATCATCAACATAAAAAATTTAGGTCACCAGTGATCATCAAATTCCCGGGGACAATACTTAGTACCTCCAGTAGGCGCGGAAACTCATCAAGAAACATGCGAGTAGTAAGTTTGTTTTTCTTGGATGGAGGTGGTCTATATATGGTAAGAAAGCGCATCGTTGAATTGGAAGAGCTAATGCATACATCCATATATTCCATAGACTTGAAATGTATGATCGTGTTTCGTTTTACCTTAAGGCCTTTCCTGATAAAAATACCAACACCCCCACCTTTGTAGAAAGATCTCGGTTGTTGTAAAAAATCGAAGTCCTGCAGGGAGTTTATCACTGTAGGCAATGCAGGATTTGAGTTATCATTTTCCTTTTGCCAGGTCTCATTGAGAGCCAAAATGTCGAGCCTCTTGGAGACCACTAGATCACACAGAGAGGCGACCTTGGAATTATTCAGAGATCTTACATTCCAACAGCCAAAGCGAAGGCAAGAGGCAGAACGTTTCTTAGCAGCATTTATGTGAATGGCCGATTAGAGATTCTCACCGGGATCCTTCTACTATGCACATCAGAGTCTACTATGTCAATGTCGTTATCAACAACGACATCTTTGATAATATGTGACTTACTCTTCACAGATCTAGCCGGTCTGTGGGAGTTTCCAGACGCCTGTGGTGGGTTTGTTTGTATCGTTATTAAATTTGACCAGTTGATATAGAAAAAATTGTTTGTTAGCTGTTGGCTGCATTTATAGTTATGATTATTAAGAACAGGGATTGTATGTATAAAAGAGAGAGGGGAGTGCTGTGATATTGAATCGTTGCCAATTGATTGTACTTGATGTCAATTAATTGTGCGCGTCAGTAAGTGGCGGGGGTTATTCACCGCTAGGGGTGCTCGCTGGGTGTTGATCAGATTATGAGCATTGCGAGTATGAGTCATTGTCGGCTTTTGAACATTGGAACGTACTGAGATAACAGTGGCGATGGGCCGAATTTCAGGACCTGGGTTCAGTTTGAATAACAGGTCGCCGACGAGAGGGAGATGAAAAGTGGCACTGGCGTTATTATAGTACACAGAGGGGCACTTCTGCCGTCTGATTCGTGCTCGAAAACAGAAAACTGGTTTAGTGGAGTGATGCCCCATCCATCGATCTCCAGAAGAAGAATGCGCGTTTAAGGACACCAGCCATAGCACAAGGGATATGAAGAAAAATTGTGCGAAGTTATTCCACATAGTGCATAGACACAATATTGTATAATGTGTTTGAGTATTGTTTATTATGTTTATTGATTGATAATGTTTCAGTTTATATTTGTTTTACTTTTGTATTATTTACTTTGTTTGATTTTGTTAATAATGTTTTAGTTTATATTTGTTTTACTTTTGTATTGTTTACTTTGTTTGATTTGTGTTAATAATACGTTTGGTGCAATTTATTACATTTATAACAACTAGACACTTTGTGAAATAATTATTTGATTGCATATAAGAAATTGTGTTTTCCTAGAAGTAAGTTAATAAATATTGTGAAAAATTAAATTGATAAACTAATGTAGTAATTAAAAAGGAATATTAAGTCGTAAAAAGATAAAATAGGTAATAAAAGCCCGCGAGTCCCGCGGGTAAGAGAACACAATTAAAACAATAGTATGCAAATTCAAGGTAAAATTCACGGACGGGTGAACCTCAGTCGCTGCAAACGATTTAATTAAGATTTAAGAAATGTCGGAAAATAGAGAAAGATAAAAAATATATCGAGAGCTGTCTACCGTTAGCACGAAGGAAATAAAGAGATAAATCAGTGGTATACTTATAGACGTGTAGGATCCAATCCGTGTAGGCTCTTTGGTAATCAACGATCTTACAGGTCTTTCTTGGCTTTAGTGCGTGGCGGGAAACTTGAACAGGACTTGAAAAGTACCCAAAAATTGCTGGATATTCGCTTGGATGTCCCTAAACGGCTTCAGCAGAGCTTCCCTGTCGATTACCCTTTACAATGAACCAGAATTGGAGCAATCGGGGTGGAAAACGATGTATTTTTCGGCTTCTCCGAAGTTTGGTTGTTGTTGTTCAAGTATCTAATACAGCACTGCACGGGCAAGGCGCGGGATGCGATTGAAAGTTGTGTGAACTTGCCCACTTCGGAGGGCTATGAGGCAGCAAAGAACACTCTAAAAGAAAACTTTGGCCTTCCACATATTATCGCTAAGGCACACTTGAAAAGGTTACAATAACTCCCCCCGTTGCGGAATGGAGGAGGGCAAGCACTACTGGAGTTTTCTAGACACTTGGAAGTAGCATACCGCACATTGTCTGGTACTGGAATGGATTATGTCAGCGAATTGAACCACACAAGAACCCTTAGTGAACTGAACAGTAAACTGCCATATTTTATGAAAGGGAAGTGGACTGAATGTGCAGGAAGGATTATCGAATCAGGGGCAAGGCCCAAATTTTCAGATTTTTTAAAGTTTGTCAAGGAAAGGGCCCGACTTGTGAATAATGAATTTGGAGAAGATCTTGTGACAGCTAGTTCATAGAAGGGGAGGAAAGTAAATGACGATGTAAAACAAACAAACCCCTAGAGCTATGTAGCATGGCGACGGGAGTGACCCCACCCCAAAATTACGAACATGCAAGGGGACGTGAAAATGTAAGCTGGAAATGTGTTGTTTGTACGGGATCTCATGGACTATGGAAGTGTGAACAGTTTAAAGAACTTAACAGTGAAGAGAGAAACAAAGTAGTCTTGTCCAATAGATTATGCTTTAAGTGCTTAAGCGGAGGACATTTTAAAGACAAATGTCCCAAGACAACCTTTAAGTGTCAAGTTAAAGGTTGTGATAAGGAACACCACACATTGTTACACCCTTCAGTGCGAGACAAGAGAGACGGTACAATTGATAACCGAATAAACAAAACACCCAGACAAGCTGGGCTTAGCGTATCATTACCATCGGATGCGACACTAAGTGACGCAGGTGCTAATTCGAGAAGTGCTAATGTAGCATCTGTTACTGTTGCAACTGGGGCCGGCGAGAGAAGAGTGTGTTTAGGGGTGATACCCCTCAAGGTCAAGGTCAAGGATGGTAACAAGGTGTTAGAAACATATGCACTGCTAGATAGTGGGAGTGAGGTGTCATTATGTAAAGAACAATTGTTTGTTGACCTTGGATGTGGTGGCACCAGTATGCAATTTGAGCTTGTTGGTGTAACAGGAACAAGGAAACTTAAAGGTCACATGATTGATCTTGTTATAATGTCGCAGGATGGGATGGTGGAGAAAGAGCTGTTAAATGTCAGGACAGTAGAACAAATACCTGTATCCTCTAGTTGCATACCCAGAAAGGAAGATATTGAACATTTTTCTCATTTGAGAGATATTTACTTGCAAGAATGTAGTTCATCAGAGTTTGGACTGATTATTGGCCTTAAGGAAAATCCAATGTTGTTTGTCCCACTAGAACACAAGGCTGGGAGTGACAGAGAACCAATAGGTGTGAGATATTCACTTGGATGGACAGTGATGGGTCCCATGTGCGGAAATAGGGACAGTGAACAGTGCTCAGTGAATCTTGTCAATGTAACTGACGAGCAGTTTCTTGGCGAATTATGTAAAGGAGAACCCTGTGATACATTGCACACCCCCCTGGTAGATACCAAGCTCGCTGAGCATGATGTTACTCTTGCAAAACAACATTGTTCATTTGAGGATAGTACACTTATGTCTACGAGTACTGGGAGATTGAAGTCTACAGATGCAGAACTGAGAAGGAGATCAGTAATGAGCTACTACAGCAACAGTTGAAGAGACTTTGGCAAACGGACTTTGCGGATTCAGTTGTTAGTTCAAACGTTTGTCCTTCCATCGAAGACAAACGTGCACTGCAGATAATGGAGGAAACACTAGAAATAGTCGACGGACACTATCAGGTAGCACTGCCTTGGCGGCGAGACCCGCCCTACTTACCATACAACAGGATCATGGCGGAAAGGAGGTGTGGTCTTCTGAAGAAGAGGTTTCTTAGAGATGGAGACTTGTTTGATAAGTATAAAGTCACAATGAATGACTACATAGAGCGTGGACATGCGGAGAAGGTACCGCCAGAGGAGTCAACAAAGACGGATGGGCCGGTGTGGTATTTAAGCCACCACCCAGTGACACACCCATCAAAGAAGGATAAGATTCGAATAGTTTTTGACTGTGCAGCTAAGTATGGAGGGACTTCGTTAAATGAACAATTGTTGCAAGGACCGGACTTGACAAATAATCTTGTTGCTGTGCTAAGTCGCTTTCGGCAAGACAGAATTGGATTAGTCGCTGACATAGAGTCAATGTTTCATCAGGTACGGGTAGATCCCAAGGACTGTGATGCTTTAAGGTTTTTATGGCGGTCTAACTCTGATTTATCTGGCGAGCTGGAGGAGTACAGGATGTTGAAACATTTATTCGGAGCAACATCATCGCCAAGTGTGGTTAACTGTTGTTTGAAGAAGACAATAGAACTTGAGGGTGACACCAACCGGGAAGTGTCTGACACCATAGCTAGGAATATGTACGTGGATGACCTTATGAAGTCTACAGACACTACTGTGAAAGCGGTCAAGCTTGTGAGTGATCTCAGACTGTTTAACTTGACAAAGTGGTGCAGTAATGATAAAGATGTGATTGCGTCGGTACCAGAGAATGACCGAGCTAAGTCCATGATGAACGAGTCGGAGCGACCTCCAATGACTTCAACGCTCGGATTGAAGTGGAATGTGGAAGATGACCAGTTTCTATGGGAAGTTGCAGAAAACAACAGACGTGCAAGGGAGAAGCCAGCAACCAAGCGGAGTGTACTACCAATCGTCTACTCGTTGTTTGATCCCCTTGGGTTTATTGCTCCCTATACCATGAAAGGAAAGCTGCTTTTGCAAGCACTAACCAGGAAGAAGGTTGGATGGGATAATCCCATGGACACTGATGACTCTGCCCAATGGATGCGGTGGATGGAAGATCTTACAAAGCTCGAGGAGGTGAAAGTGGATCGATGCTTCAAGCCGATGGAATTCAAAGAAGTCAAGGACACGCAGCTACATGTATTTTCGGATGCGTCAAGACAAGGCTATTCCGCAGTAGCATACCTGCGACTGGAAGATCTCGAAGGTCGTAAGCACTGCTCATTCGTCATGGGGAAGGCGCGGTTAGCCCCCCTGCGAGAGATATCGATACCAAGATTACAATTAACCGCTGCTGTCATTTCGGTTAAGTTGAGCAAGATTATCCGTGAGGAGCTGGATCTCAAGGTAGACAGAGTGACTTACTGGACTGATTCAACTTCAGTGCTAAAGTGCATCAAGAATGAAACGAAGAGGTTTCATACCTTTGAGTCTAACCGTTTGACGATCATACATGATGGTTCCAAAGTAGGAGAATGGCGGTATGTCAATAGAGATGACAACCCAGCTGATGACGGTTCGAAGGGGCTCAAAATGGAAGCTCTTATCAGGAATGATCGGTGGTTGAAGGGACCAAGCTTCCTGTTAGAAGACGAGGCAAACTGGCCAAAAATGATCGCGGTCCCAGAGATTAAGGATGATGACCCAGAAGTCAGAAAGGAAGTGCAAGTGTACGCGACATGTAATGAGAAGCGGAGAGATGTAATTGATGACATCATCATGTACCACTCGTCATGGTGGAAGTTGAAGTTATCGGTTGCTTGGTTACTACGGTACAAGCGGTTCTTATGGAGTAAGGTGTTGCGAAGGAAAGAAGCCCCAAACTCGAGTGATGACGAGAGGAAAGACGTCTTTGGGCTGATGACGGTTGAGGAGTTGCAAGAGGCAGAGTGCGTGGTTCTGCGGCATGTACAAGAGAAAGAGTTTCCCAAGGAGAGGCTGCAGGAGAATTGCGGGAAGTCAATCAGTAAGCTGTGTCCGCAGATGGAAAATGGATTGCTACGTGCCGGCGGTCGGATCGGGAAAGCACCAGTCGACTATGAGTTGCGACACCCCATAATACTACCCTACAAGCATCATGTCACAGACCTGATTATTATGGATCATCATTTGAATGTTGGCCATATGGGTCAAGAGTCAGTTCTGTCATCCCTGAGAGGCAAGTACTGGGTGATAAAGGGCTGGTCTGCAGTTCGTCGAGTGATTGGCAAGTGTCTTAAATGCCAGAGAAGAAGAGCAAAGCCAATGGAGCAATTGATGGCAGACCTTCCGACTGCGCGGGTTGCAGCAGAGGAGGCACCCTTGAGCTACGTAGGAATCGATTATTTTGGCCCAATGGAGGTCAAGGTGGGGCGGTCAAGAGTTGAGGTACGGATGTCTGTTTTCATGTATGAGGGCTGTGCATATTGAGATAACCCATTCGATGGACACTGACTCCATGATTAACGCATATCAGTTTAAGAGGATGTCCTAAAGAGATCCAAAGTGATAATGGCACAAATTTCACAAAGGCGGACAAGGAGCTGAAAGAAGCCCTCGAAGCGTGGATCTTGAGAGGATTAACGGATTTTGTGTTCAAAGGCAGATTAAGTGAAGTTTCATCCCACCTGCAGCAAGCCACATGGGTGGTGCATGGGAAAGGACGGTACAGACTACCAAGCGTGTGTTGAAGTCACTGCTGAAAGAGCAAGTAGTTTCAGATGAGGTGCTTGCCACAGTAATGGCAGAGACCGTGAACATCGTCAATGGCAGACCACTCACGCGCAACAGTGATGATATGGAGGATGAGATGCCGCTAACTCCCAACCATTTGTTGCATTTGAGACCAACGCCTAGTGTGCCACCTGGAGTATTCGGAAAGGAAGATCTCTATTGTAAGAGAGCCTGGAGACAAGCACAGTACTTAAGCAATAGGTTCTGGCGTCGATGGACCTGTGAATATCTTCCCACACTGATGGAAAGAAATGGACCACAGTGAAGGAAGATCTCAAGGAGGGAGACGTGGTTCTCTTAACAGACGAGAACTACCCTCGAGGTGAATGGCCACTCGCACGTGTTCTTGAAGTCCTACCAAGTGGTGATGGTCATGTGCGAAGAGCACGAGTGAAGACGGTGTCTACGGTAGCGACGCGAGCGAAGAGGCGCAGACTGCGAGACTTCAAGGTGACGAGCACTAAGCTGATGCGTCCGGTTACCAAGTTATGCAAACTTGAGATTGATTAGTATTGAACTGCGTACTATAGTATAGATGTCGGTCGCTGTTATCAGAGTGTAAATGAAAACTTAGCTGTCGTAGTTTCATTTAGGGGCCGGTGTGGCGCCCGACTGCGGGATACCTGTGGCACGTGACATGGCGCGTGCCACTGCGCGCGCACCTTGGGGTATGAAATGAAGATGGCGGCGAGTTTTGTGGAACGCAAACAGCTCGGTAAGGAATGACCTTTTGTCGAGTTAACATTGTTGTTAGGATTAACAATGCTTAGATTTATATGCCTTTATATGCCACAGGAAACCGCTGTCAAGGATTGCTAGAACAGTGTGTTAAGGAGTTGTAATAAATGATGTTGTCGTTACGAAACTCAACGCCTGGTGTCTTGTAAATACCCTCGTGGTTCGCACCCACAGATCGGCCGTGGTCTGTGTTGGTGACAATAATTATTATTACCTATTTATATATGTTTTATATTGTAGATGTATATTAGTGCTCAGGGCTCCTATTGATAACAGGTTGTTTTATTCAATCTGAAAGGGCTACCCTGAGCCTTATAATTAAATAAAGGTTTCTGTATAATTAGTCACAAATTATAAATTATAATGCGCGGGTCTTTATGGAACAATTAGTTCTACGGCCCTCGGTATTTATATGCCATATTGCCTCAGCCCTCGGTATTTAACTCTACATATAATCACAACAAAAAATCAGCCCGGTCACCAGGCTGAGACCTCAGCCCGTGCTGAAATTATCCATGTAATCGGTCCCTAAGACCCCATTCACACCCGGGGGGGGGGGGGGGGGGGGGGGGGGGGGAACTCCCATATTTTTGACCGGGTATGATCGTCGGAAATTTTCAGTTTCACCCATAAAAGATGCCAAACATGGCGGGCCATAGCGTGGCTCAAAAAAAATATTACCCTAAAAGATACCCTAAAAAATGAGGTCTTATGTGCCAAGTAGGCGCGAAGGACACAGGTAACAGGGGAAAAATACCCATGAAGACATTTCCGTGTTTGTTCTAATTCATCGTCTTCTCATGGAATAATCTCTCTTTGTTACACGGTTTTTAGAAGCACCATCATGAGAAAAAGCAATTTGGACACAGTTTCGGCCCTAAAAGATACCATTCTGCCTAAAATTTATTGAAGATCAAGATCACCCCTAAAAGAGACCAAACCAACGTGATTTTAACCCCTAAAAGATACGACGATCATCCCCGGTCAAAAAATATGGGAGTCCCCCCCCGGGCGTCCACGCTACACCGTTTTCAAACGATGACGGATACTTTTTGCTCCGTTTTCAAAAAGATTTGCGTCCATACTTATCGTTTTTGTATTGTTTTCGCCGTTTTCGGTGATCGTTTTCGGCGTTGTAGTGTGGACGATAACCGTCCGAAAACGCTCGTATGCATTCAGTGTGCATGCTCAAACAAGCTCAACGCATGCGCATTTAGATCTGTTGGCCCGCGAAATTTGATGTGGGTTTGATGTGTTGACGTCATCGTTTTCAGATAGCATCGCTTTCACCCGTCCACACTAGAAAACAGCGTTTTCAAACAGCTCCGTTTTCAAATCGCTCCACTGAGATCGTTTTCGGATTGATCCGTTTTCGGCGTTGTAGTGTGGACAATAGCCGTATCCGGAGCAAAAAGTGTCTGTTTTCGTTTGAAAACGCGTTAGTGTGGACGGGGTCTTAGTCAATAGCCCATGAGGCCGAACAGCAGAGCCCATTCGGACTTAGGGAATAATTGTTAAATATTATGTGCTTGTATTCGTTCCAAAACACAGCATATTATGCAGCTTGTCACGAAATAGCAAGGCATGTTTAGCATGAAGGCAGACTTATATTTGTATGTGTTGTATATGACGTTGTCATAAAAGGATTTAATATTCAAATCCTGAAAATTTCAATATTCCGCTCTGTGTATTGTACTATGTTCTCACTTCGTCCCATTGTGCTTTATATAAGTTATGGGAAGGAGACCTGGCTGAGCTTAAGATGGCAACTGCAAAACGCGGGAGGGTGGTCGGGTGTAAGAACTGGCTTCTGGCCCCACCAGGCCTTAAGGGATGCGCACAATGAGACAACTGCAAAATGAGGATGGGTGGGTGGGTAAAAGAACTGGCTTTTAGCCCTACCAGGCCTAGGGATGAGCACAATGAGACCATAATGGAAGCTCTCTACCAGGGACGCCATCTTGGCCCCGAGATCTCGAACAAACTGACAAAGTATGCTAATGAGTTGATAGCTTATATAAGCACTGCTGGGACCAAGTGAGAATAGCCAATTTTCTATTATAGGTTCGGCCTGGGTTATGGCGAACGTCAGAGGGTATCCATAATATTTCTGAGTTATGTGAATTCGTATTAAAATGGTTCTGATTTGGGAAGTGTAGGATTTATTTATTTATTTACGGGAAGGATTTAGGATTCTTCTGAGTTTTGGGAATAGTCGGAGAGGTATTGCTGAACTCCGCACGGGAAGGTGTCAGATAAGTGGAGCAGGTCTCCTTCCCATAACTTATATAAAGCACAATGGGACCAAGTGAGAATATAGTACTATTATGCGTACTGACATACGGCATACTGTGAAATAACACACTCGACATATAAACACTTGTGTGACATATAAACACTCATGTAACTTTATATACTCATGGAACTCAGAAAAAGTGGTCCACGGCTGCTAAAAAATGCCAGGGCTGCTGGACCTGGGGCAACGCCTTTTAATCTGTCCAGGAAGACTGTGGGCGATTTTGCTGTTAGGGTGACAAAGAAATCCAAATAGCAGCATTTTTAATGCAACATAGAAAGTTAGAGGCCATTAGACAGGCCCTCCAGAAATGCAAGGCGCAGAAATGCAAGATAGAAAATTAGGCCTTAAGGTATGAGTATACCTTTGCACGAGGGATGTCACTTTTTCGCGAAAAAAATCACTGTCGTGTCATTATTTACACTACAAGGGCCAATTATATATCGTTTTAAAGCTTATGGAATGGCCTTACTTACTAAGTGGTATATTTCTTTGCAACGGTAATCTGATGGATCATTTTCGTCATTTTGTGCTTCAGAGGAAAAGTACCAATTTTTGCTTTTTAAGAGTTCCTGCCACTTCCAGTTAATGTTAAAAGCTCCAGATTTCTGCAAAATGTATTCCTTAGAGTGCGATCTGAAAAAAGGTGTGCGGGATTATTGATATTTTACATATTTGCGGAAATATCACGTAAAAAAGGTTGAAAACAGATATTTTTGGCAATGCTAACACAAAAATTAGCATAAAATATGTTTTAAAAGGAAAATCAAAAATCCCGCACACCTTTTTTTAGATCGCCTTCTAAAGAATAGATTTTGCTTATATTTGGAGCTGTGCAATTTAATTGGAAGAAGATGGAACTTTTTAAAGAAAGTCGGTCGTTTTTTCTTTAGAGCTAACAAAATATATGTTCATGTACAATATAATGAAAACAAAAGTATTCATCAGATAGACCAATCTTTTAGCTTTAAAATGGTATATGAACGACGTTTGTGGTGTAAATTGTGACGCGATACGAATTTTTTCCCGCGAGACCCCTCAAAGGTATACTCATACCTTAAGGTGCAGAAAATTAGTTTTCTTGCATCTCTGGAAATTTTCTTTGCAAAAACGCGAAGACCACAATGACATAAGAGAGATATCTCCAATGTAACCAAAACGCCAGCGAAACTTCCAACTGGGGACATTTTTACAGCGTGACAACACGCAATGCGGAATACACTTCGCAGCCAAACTGAATTGGGTTAAGGGAGATAAATTTAGCGTAACCAATACGCCAGCGACCAGCGAGACAGCTCCCGCTTCCAAATTAGGGGAATTTTAAACGCGTGACAACACGCAATGCGGAATACACTTCGTAGCCAAACTGAACAGAAAGAAAAGGGAAAAAAAACACTGGCGGAAACAAAAATGCTGGCAAGACAACTCGCCTCTAAACTGTTGGGTAAAAGAATGGAAAGGAGAAGTAGAACCATAGATAAAAAAAACTCACATTCCACGAATGTCTGCCATTTTGTTACACGTTCGTTAGCGGAATTACGCGTCCCGGGCGAAAGGCATCTCAGACGGAAAAGTAGCGAGGTATTCGGCTTCCAGCGCTGCAAACCTATAGGATATAGATAAAATGAAAACCAGTCAAATACAAATACAAGATAAGGCATGTGCTAAAAGTTGTAGCGAAGTATAGTGTAGAAAATAGTAACACAAACAGGACAAACACCAAACCAAAGAATTGACGCAAACGAGTCGTCGAGAACTTGAGTGCTGCAGGCAGGAGAAGAAATAAATGTAGACGACGAGAAGAAGTAGAGTTTTAATCTTGAATTGAATGCGAAGTCTTGTGAAGAGAGTAGTACGGAGTTCGATCGAACCAGAGGTACGTCTTCTGTGTCCGAGATCAAGAACAAACTGACAAAGTATGCTAATGAGTTGATAGCTTATATAAGCACTGCTGGGACCAAGTGAGAATAGTTATGATAATCAGGTAGGGGAATCGCTCTGGCCTGGTCAGGCGAAAGAAGGAAACAACATCAACCCTACTCAACTTGCAGGGTGGGTCGACAAACCTTTCTCTTTCGCTGCTTGAGTGAATGTCAACGGTTAGCATAATACCTTCTTTATATTACAATACCCCAGGGAGTTTATTACCAGTGCAAATAAAGTTTGCATAGGCGTATTTGGCAATATTGCATTCCACGGGACATCCGCTTTGGGCGTTAAAGAAAATGGAATTTTATAGCCTGAGTATCAGGCGGAATCTTATTTTTCCTGACAAAATGAAGGAAAAAGAATATGTTTTCGCCTATTGAAACATACAACATTGTAAGCTACAAATGGCTCATTTTGCCGTAGAAATATATCTAGTGCGCTTCTTGCTTTCAGCAATGACGAAATCTTGTTATTTCTAATTATTGTTTTGTGTTTGCTGTGAAGGGAAAAAAACTTTTACATTATGCGAAAACACTACCTGTGCTACACTTTTTGTTTCTATGTCTGCAAAATGTTACGATACTCAAGCTATGGCTCGTAGCCCTCGCGTTCCCGACTATTTCACTTTTGGGATCGCAATGGAAATCCAGAGCTTGTAGCCATATCTACCCTGGTACAAGGGTGAAGTTTCCGTGTTTTCGAACCATGTTTGAAGTCGTATTGGGTTATTTCAGCGGTAGTTCGTTTTGCCTCAGTGACTCTAACTACCACAGAAATAACCCAACTACGACTTCAAAGTTAGTTCGAAAAGCACGGAAACTTCACACAGGGATCGGAATTTGCAATCCGCAGTGCTTTGGATTTTACGAGAAGTTATTATACTTACGTACACTTCACTCTGTATGTAAGGGGCCAGCAAAACGTAGCGAGTGTTCATTATTATGGTTCGGGGGACGGGAGGGTCGGTGAAATCATAGGGGGGGGGGGGGCTAAGTTTTGGGTATGTTGAAGGGTGGTCAAAAAGGTTTAATCCCGAATTTAAGGGAACGGTCATTATTTAGCGCCTTGTGGGGGGGGGGGGAGCGGAGGTTTTTTGGGGATCGGAAAGGGGGGATCTCTCAAAACTTGAAGCTCTGAATAGGGGTAATCACAAGAAATTCCTAAGGAGTGATTCCAGCAAGTTCTCTATCATGTGCATTTAAAAATTTCGGCGCGCTTCGTGCGCATGAAGAAATCTAATAAAGTTTAGTAGTTATTCCAGAACTTCTCTATCATTTGCATTTTTCTACCTCACTTCACTCAATACATAATACAAATTTAGGGCTGAGGATTTCTGGGGGGGATCGCGTCACTTTTGGGTGAGAGAAAGGGGAGATCTCTCGAAACCTGATGCCCTTAACCCTATTCAGACTGGGGGTGGGGGTGGGGGTGGGGGCTTTTCGAGCCTCCAGTAAAATCTTGATTACTCTAAAACCACTGCAGCTGCAGCTATGATGGTGAAACTTCGTGACTTTTCCTTAAATTATCTGGGGACATTTTTCCGCCAATGACATGCCAGTGGTAACGACCAAGTTTCCATGCATGTTTTGCAAAGATCGAAAAATGTGAATTTTTCATATTTCAAGCTTAATGTTGGACACATTGCGCAATTTATGATATCAGAGCTTGTACTCATTAGTACTTATGTAAAAGCTAATTAATTTTTGACACAAAATCTTTGGGGGAGGGGAAGTGGGATTTTGTTCATCTTAACAGATGGTCCAAAACTAGCTCTGGAATTCACAAATATCCTTTGTAACTTAAATTATTGAATGTCAAACATTTCTTTCATGAGTATTTGGTAGATTTGACCATTTTGTTTTCATTGAGTATTTATCTGAATAGTCAAATAAAAATGAAATGAAATCCAAGATGGCGGATCCAAGATGGCGCTTTGCTTCGTCTATATGACGTCATTATGACGCAAACTTAAAAATTGTGTGTTAAGAGCCGCTGCCTGTAAATATCAAACATCGTCCGACAGATAAAAAAAATCGACCTCCAGTTTATTTTGTAAAATAAGCCCCATACGGAACTATTTTCGAAAATGGAGTTTAAAATTTTCAGCGAGTTTATGATTTTTCGAATCTTGTCAAGTCGGTGGGTTGAGCAACTCCTTAAATAGGGCCTTTTTTAGGGTCTGGCTCCAGGACTACAAGTAGGGCTCGTCGCGACACCGAAAATCGCAAAATTTTGCCTAGATTGGGAAGCTCTTTCCGAGCCGAGCCACGAAAGTTCGGCTGAAGTGCATGTGTAGCACGGCGTTTGCCGCGCACGAGATCGACCTAATTGATTGGGTCGACCCAGAATTCAAGATCGACGAGCCGTGCCGGGAATCACGACTCTGGTACGGCGTGGCGGCAAACGGCGTTCTAGAGTCGCACTAAACCTACTTGTAATTTATGTGAATAAGCAAATAATGCCATGCAAATTGCACTTTGTTGTGTCAAAACCTGAAAATCGATTCCTTCTGGCCCGTTTTAAACGTCGAACTTAATTCTGTCGCACTAAATTGACTTGGTTTATTAGCCAGTAAAAACAAGCAATTTCGATACGAGTGATTTTATGAGGTTCATATAGACTGTCTGGCATCGAGAAGTTCCCAACCCTGATTTTAGAAGCGCTGGGAAGGATTCAAAATTGTAATTTGGCGCGGCGTTGGCACGGCCGATAGTGCCGTTCCTATTATGCAAATGAGCTCAAGACAATAGCTCTAACGAAATAAACAATGGGAAATTGACATTGACATGTGTAATGCGACACGAATTAAGTTCGACGTCTAAAGACAAACAATCAAACAAACAATCCCTCTGAAATCCCATTCAGAAGGATTGCGCACGAAATGCGAGCCAGGGTAGGAGTACATACAAGCTCTGCTATAATGAGAGGAACTACCAGTTTACCAATTCATTTTGTATCGTTCTTTAGTGAGAAAACGGGAGAAACGTGTATTTGCTTGTCTGTGTTTTTAATTAGTGTGGCGTCATCTGTGTGCAGCGCTATCAGGTTCAACGTCTAAAACTGGCCTTAGATTATTTTTGTGTTGATGTGTGCTTGCTTGTATAACCTTGATAGTGCAATGCCTCTTATGAACTTTCTTAATAATAAAGAAGTGCAATGCTCTAGAGGCTACCATGGCCACAAGTGTTGTTCTGTGAATTGTATGATTTGGGCTGTCCTAATTTGTTATTTTTGTGTTGTGTGCTTGCTTGTATAACCTTGATAGTGCAATGCCTCTTACGAACTTTCTTAATAATAAAGAAGTGTAATGCTCTAGAGGCTACCATGGCCACAAGTGTTGTTCTGTGAATTGTAGCGGAGCTCCAGCGCGGGCCGAAGGCCCGCGCAAGCGGAGCACCATACCTAAGGGAAAAACGTATAGTATACTATCGAGTTGATTTTGAACCTCACGGGCATTATGGATCATTTTGATGACGTCATTGATGACGAGTGGGCACGTGACTTTGGTGTAGAGTTCCTCTTATGGTCTTTGAAAGTTTGTCCAAGTTGGCTTCTATTGAAGCTTCGCTTCGGGAGATATGATTTTTTTTCTTTATTTTTCTGGTATTAAACCTATAGCGTACGCCGTCCGGTGTCCGGTGTCCGTCCGTGTACACATGGGAACCCTGTGGTACGCCAAGAAAAAATTATATCTCCTCAAGGGAACATGCTAAGACAACCATACTTGGGATATTTTGTCTATACCACAAGGGGGTGCTGTAACACGGTCACGTGATGTGACGTCATCGATGACGTCATCAATGATTGAAAAATTTATATCTCGTGAAGGGAAGACTCTAAAACAACCAAACTTTGGTAGTGTAGTCTAGATCATCAGATCAGCGAAATGAAGTGGTCACGTGATGTGACGTCATCGATGACGTCATCTATGCTTGAAAAATTTATATCTCGTGAAGGGAAGACTCTAAAGCAACCAAAACTTGGGTAGTGTAGTCTAGGTCACCAGATGAGCGAAATGAAGTGGTCACGTGATGTGACGTCATCGATGACGTCATCTATGCTTGAAAAATTAATATCTCGTTAAGGGAAGACTCTAAAACAACCAAACTTGGGTAGTGTAGTCTAGGTCACAGATGAGCGAAATGAAGTGGTCACGTGATGTAACGTCATCGATGACGTCATCTAGGCTTGAAATATTAATATCTCGTGAAGGGAAGACTCTAAAACAACCAAACTTTGGTAGTGTAGTCTAGATCATCAGATCAGCGAAATGAAGTGGTCACGTGATGTGACGTCATCGATTACGTCATCTATGCTTGAAAAATTAATATCTTGTGAAGGGAAGACTCTAAAACAACCAAACTTTTGTAGTGTAGTCTAGGTCACCAGATGAGCAAAATGAAGTGGTCAGGTGATATGACGTCATCGACGACGCCATCTATGCTTGAAAAAATATTCTCTTTATTGCACTTTTGAATCATTAAATTTGGAGCAACATACCGAAGAAAACACTGTTGTACAGATATCAAGAGACATTTTTTTTCTTAAAAAGCCTATAAGTATAAACCATGTACACATGGGGATCCCTTTCATTCGCACAGAAAATTTTATAACCGGGAGCTCCGCTTTTAGCCAGTGGCTAAATCTATATATTATGATTTGGGCTGTCCTAATTGTTATGTGCTTCCTTGTGTTTTGTGACGTTACGGATTGAAAACCATGTGGTCTGTGTGCTCTTTTGTATACTCTTTTGTATAACCTTAGTTTAGTTTATTTCCACACAGCTTATCACCTTGACAGGTAGAGTAGGTAGACTAAAAGAGGTGGCAGGGGGCCCATGAAACCATCAGGTTTATCGAGTAGGGTCCCTGTATTTAAGTTAAATAATAATAAAAATACATAAATGAATATATGGATATATGTCGACTCTTGATAATGTTCATTTGCATGCTGTTCTATATTATTTTTCATTTTTTTATATATATATATTTCTACATTGCCAGAAAAGTTGAGAGATTTAATTTGAATGAGGGAGGTTACTAGACGATGTTACAAAAAGAGGGAGAGAATTCCAAATTTTAGGACCTTGATATAAAATAGTAAACATCTTAATATTTGTTCTACAGGGGTGGCTACGGAATTGAGGGGCAGATCGTGTGTTATAATTATGAATTTCGCTACCAGTTAGAAATAAATGTGAAAGGGGGCTGGTAGTAGATCATGATAGTAAGAGAACATAAATTTAGCAACGTGAAATGAATTAATTTTGAATATGTCTAGGATTTTCAGTCTTGCCAAAAGGGGTGCTGAGTGGGCTCGAAATTCAGAATTTTTAATGGCACGGACCGCTCGCTTTTGGAGCAAAAAAATACGATTTAAGTTAGAAACATACGTTGAAGACCAGACAATGGTGCAGTAAGTAAGATACGGATAAATTAAGCTATAGTAAAGAGATACTTTGGTTGCAGTCGAAAGAAAAAAGCGAGACCTAAAAATAACACCGGCTGACTTAGAAATTTTTGGGCAAATATAGTTAATATGAAGTTTCCACGATAAATTGGAACCTTATAGTGCAATATAAATATAAACTTCCTTAGTAATTAAGGAGTGCAATGTTCTATAAGAAGCTACCAGGCCATACGCGCGAAAGCCCTAACGTGTACTGTTATGTAGTGTGTGGTACGAGTGCGTGCATTGTGTGCGTGTGTATGTGTGGGTGTTTTCTGCATCTCTTGTAACCCGCAGAGTGATAACACTCAACTGGCTTCAAGATTCTACTGCTAGTTGTTTGTTCTTTTCCATATTGTTCACATTATTCTGTTCGTCATTATCTCTGACAATCACGTTATTGAATAATGCGTATTTATCAGTACTTAGATAATTCAGTACTTAAATAATTCGAAATTAGGGTTTTAGATGAAACAAGAGTTTCGGAGAACGGGATTAGGAATCCGGAGAAAATGTAATTAGAAAATGTACTCCGAAGATTATAATTTGAATATGTAGTTAGAAAAAGTAATTAGAAATTGTATTCCAAGGATTATAATTTGAATGAAAAAACGTAAATGATAAAACCTAAGATTGGGGGTGCGGCGACTATAAACTGATTATCACTAAAATCTGGAAAAAAAAAATTTTAGGTTATGATTATCATCTCTTATATTTGTATTCTTATGTTTGTGTTTGTTTCCAGAATGTACTCATATTATATTTTGATGTTTGTTTCTTCCAGGTCCACGAAATTCCTATTTGTGAGCAAAAGGGTCTCTTCTGTATAACCAAGTTATCATGTGGTTGACTGTCTATTGCACCTGCTTATATCATGTACCATGTTCTGGACATCTGATTGTGCTGGAAGAGAGTCCTTTATTTCTAAAGAGAATATACTTCTACTGAATCAACCATGCTGTAAATACTGCGGACGTGGGACAATTATCCTTATTCATCATTGTCACCACCCCTTGTGTAGCCATTGACGCTTCATCATTGTAATTACCCTTGCGGATCTACATGCCCGTGACAACATACGATAAATCTCTGCTGTGTGACAATATACGATGGATCACTGCTGTGTTTATAAGCATATGACGTATTCCTGTACTATGCGATGGGCCTGCAGATAATGGCCTATAAATATTGTATGTGTATAGAGTTTCCATAACCTGTACATAAGGGAGCGCAAAATTGAGCATTGATATAATAATCACTCCACACTGTATACTCATACTATATGTACTTATTTACTGTGTATATAAATTGTTACATCCAAAAAAAGAAAAGGGGGTTACTTCAATATTTTGTTCATAATCTATTATTATCAGTCCATCATTATCCGTGGAGCCTTTTGAAAGCCACATGCCATATTAGGTAAGTTTTGTCATTAGTTCTCTTAATCGTCGGTCTACCACTCCCTCTTCTCGTGAATTGATATCAATTCATTGCGTGCTCTCTGTTTGATCTCCTCCTCTTCCCTATTTAGACTCTTCCTCCTCAGAATCAGAGCTCTCATGAGGCTCTTCCGTTCCCTCTCAACCCCCTCTCTCTCTCCTCATCTGCTTCTTTTATTATTTGCCGTAACACTTCCTCCTAACAGGATAATATCAGTACAGTAATTTTAAGCATGGTTACTTCTGCTCTCCATACAACATGACTTTCTTACTTATACTACGCCTCCAGATCGCAGATACAGATTTGATGGATGCTGGCGTCCCTAGCGTTTCAATTTATTATTCTTAATTTATCATTTTGCATCTTATCATTTTATTTGTTTTTACAATTTTTATGTCTCCATGTTTATATTTTTACAAACAGTTTGTCCGGTTATGTATTCTTCATCACACAGTTCCAGAGCAATACTTAAAAATATAATATTTCTCAACCTTATACTGAACTTATACTGAACTAATACTGAACGTATTGTGAGTCTCAGGATATATATATATATTAGTCCGAATTTTGATTAGTCAGAAGTTTGATTTCAATTTCCAAAACTAACACTATAATTCTGTTTTAAGTCCGATTCCAAATTCCAAATTCCGGTTACATACTTCCGGTTAAAACTTTAGGTACCAAATAAGGGATTTGCTTGTATTATGGTCTATAGCTACAGAACGCTTCATGGTAATTTCACTTCTTCAGGGGCTAGGGAAAGAACCGTGGACACAAGGTCGTTATGTTTCTGTTTTCCAATGGTACCACGGAAAACCTAGCCCAATAGCGTATGCGGTGGATCGATCACTTATTGCTGTCTTTCAGCCGATCTTTGCATTTTGTTTATTGAAATTAAGCCCCATAAATTGTTAATTCAGGTCGCGTGTATTACTGCGGTTTTCGTAATTCTGCGAACTCTCGGCTATGGATTTCCAACCGTAAAACCGCCTTCTGGCTTCCGTCAATAAAACTCTTGAGTCCTTTCGTCGTTGCTTTTTGATTGGCCAGCGCCTAAGCAGTCCTAAAATAGCTTCCTCTCACGCCAGCAACGGTACGTGTTGGCCAATCAAAAAGCACAAAGAGTAACGACGAAAAGACTTGGGAGTTTGATTGACAGAAGCCAGAAGGCGGTTTGACGGTTGGAAATCGTTAGCGAGAGTTCGCAGAATTATAAAAATCGCAGTAAAATTCCGTCAATAACTCCAAACGTTAATTTCTAATAAGGCAAGTCAGATTTTTTAAAACTGGAGGAGTAAAAAGTATAATGGAGTTCTCATGACATGGCTTTTACAAATTCCTGCTTAACTTCTGCCCTCAAATCTGCATCACAATAGAGATCAAGTGCTGTCATGGCCATTGCTTTGGCAGCAACTAGGGTCTTCTCATGGGCTAGGTCAGTACCGGCTGCTGCTGTAAATGCATGCGTGTGATTGACAGCTTGTGTTCCAATGCTATACAGAGGGTGGATGGATGGTACGGTATAGGACACATTCCCCATGTCAGTGGAGCCCAATACTTTAGTACGCTGTTCTTCTAAGGGTGGAAACGAAACACAAAGACGTTCTGCATTACGCTGGTAGAGTGCTGCCATTTTGGGTTTGACACCATATCCAAGGTGGGATCTTCGCAATACAAACTCATCTCAAGAGAACATCCTGTTAACAATGAAATAATTATATTATATGCAAAGTAACATACATGGCAAGAATGGACAATACAGTTTGTACCAATAGAGGTAAGGACAATAGAGAGGGAGGATCATAATTTATACAAGTATCAAAATAGATAGATACAGACAGACAGACGGACGGACGGACGGACGGACAGATAGGCCTGTCGTGAAAACTATGATGCGTCTATAATTTCCTTCTCCTAGCCCATCATTTAGATAGATAGATAGTTGTATTAATTTAACCATTGCAGCCCTACGGCTGAATTACTGAAAAATTACAATCTAAAAATTTAAAGTAAAATCTGATATATATTTTTTAACTTATTATATTTGTAATTTATTGATATTATTATTTATATTTCTATATATGACGAGAAGTTATAGTAAAAAAAATATAACAATAATAATCCTTTTATTAAAACTTCTCATCAACCATAGAACACAATGAGAACAATGGAAATACAATTCAGAATCAAAGAGAATATTGATGGATGGAAAGAGAATGTCGAAGAGCCAATGCCACGCGGCCAAACAACCTTTCGCGGCAAACGTTCGCGAGAAATACTTTACTAGTCGAATAGGGCCGCCAAATCACGGAAAACCAGAAGATGATTTTGAAGTGATTTAATTGACAAATAATCGAACGTAAACTGAAATACAATACAAGCAAACTATTTAAAAGCGAGTTACAAAGGTGCAATTCAAAAGTAGCAAAAACCGCATACATTCCGTTCATAGTTTTGGCCTTACAATCTTTAAAGTAAATTAGCAAAATGAGTAACATAGTGAATATATAAAATCTAAGCAATAACATCATAAAAATGGCATTACTGCTATATAATTTCTCATGACAATTGAACACCCCCTTCCCCTGGAATTTCCAGAGATCTTCAACACCCCCCTGGAATTTGAACATGCCCTCCCTTTGGATATTTCCAGGTTGCATAAACACCCCACTTTTTCACAGCTTAGAAAAACCCAGGATTTCCAAGGGTCCTTGACCCCTTCCTCTAGGAATTTCCAGTGTTCAGCTAGACCCCCTCCACTTGGAATTTCCCTCCCCCTGAAATTTTCAAGAGTCCTCAAGACTTCCCTAGTGTGAAAAGAAAGTGCAATCAGCCAATGAAAACCAAACATGGTGCCCAAACCTATTTGCTTGCATTATGGTAATTTAAGAGCATCCATCACAAACTGCGCACCAACAAGATTTCGCTGCATACTCTTAGCCAATCAGAATCGAGATAGGTAGTGGCATAGATGAATAATAATATATTTTATACAACGCCACAGAATTATACGGCCAATCAGAATACAGGAATTGCATTGTATATTCAGCGGTATTCCAGCAAAACTTCCCATCATGCACTGCATTCACGTAGAACATTCTTGCTTACTTTTCTGTAGTGTGGCCTTATAAAATAGCAAGAGTTATGAATTCTTGTGGCATACTGCAGAATATCCCACTTGTATTTTCTTACCATACCCTTGCCTGAGGGTTCATGTGTATACCAGAAAATTCAAGTGACGTGTGGGATGCTCAGCAGAATAGGCCTTATCACGGTTTCTGCTGCCACTTTGTTCAGTAGGCAAGATGTGCAGAATCCCACATAAACTCTGTAAACGCGAAGTGAAATCGTTGCGAAAATATTGCACATAGCAACAAAGTACTTAGCGTAAAACAATTCTACTTGGCCAAACAATCACTCTATCAAATTTAAGCTTCTACGCTCTCTATAAAGCGAGCAATTTTAGTTTTATTTTTCCACATCTACCGTACCCTTGTATTTTGACAGGCTTTTTACGCATCAATGCACACAGAATTAAAAACCTAATTACTCGATTCATACAGCAGCTATAACCTCTAAACTTTTAAGGTAAACAGTTTCAGCCACTCTCTCAATGCTACGATTCATATTTTACCGATATGTTTGATATTTTCGCAACAATTTCACTTCGCGTTTACAGAGTTTATGTGGAATTTTGCACATCTTGCCTACCGAACAAAATGGCGTCGGAAACCATGATAAGGCCTATTCCACTTGTATTTATTAAATATAAAATTTCTGACCTGTTGCTTGAGCAGCTCCTTCTAAACAGCTCATAATTTTACTCTTGAGAGTCCCTAGCTCACTGCGACTGGGAGCTCGGTATTCCACCATTAACTTAGCCCTCTCTGGTATAATGTTTGTACGGACCCCTCCCTCTTGTATTATGCTGTGCATTCTCCATGTGGGTTTCATCTGCTGCCGCATGACACTCATACTATTGTAGGCCATTACCACAGCATCAAGTGAATTGATACCATCCCAAGGAAATGCAGCAGCATGTGCAGAATGACCCTTATATGTTGCATACATTTTGTCATCAGCTAGGATATGTGGCACTGTCGAGTCATAAGGCGTTGGGTGTACCATCATGCAAAAATCCACATCATCAAAGCAGCCATTCTTTATCAATGTAATTTTTCCATTATTCTCTTCCTCAGCTGGTGTTCCAATAACAACTAGCCTACCGATGCTTTTTCTAGCTGAGTCAAGTGCACTCTTTATTCCTGAATATCATGCAAAACATACAGAATAACTATAAGACACAAATTGGTACAAAAGTGAACCAAGAGATGGTAAAAAAACATGGTTCCAGGTTTCATTCCACTCTATAAACTACCGGTATGGCAGGTATGCTAATTAAAATCTGATCCTAGCAAATTAAACCAGGGGCAGGGACACTAAAGGGATTAGCCAGTTTAAGCCCACATCACCATTGTTATCTACAGGAGGGTGTTTTGTTTAGGGACTGTTCGTTAATTACGGTGCATGGGGGGCTGGTGGTTTTGTATGGGGGGGGTTACGGTGCATGGGGGGCTGGTGGTTTTGTATGGGGGGGGGGGGGGGTAAATTTTGCAGAACGTTGAAAAAATTGGGGGTAAATTTTTAGAACATGCGAAACTTTTGGGGGGTGCATTTCAGTGTCATGCAAATTTTAAACAGACTAGGATTGAGATTGAGTGCAATTGCGTGAAACACAGAGCACTCCAGAGTGTCCTGGGCCAACTAAAGATTTCCTACTAAAGATTTCCGTCGAACTCTCCTCGGCTTTTCTTGACAGTTTAGAGCTTGTTCTACCGGTACATCCTCTTCAACAATCATACTTAGTTAGATGCCATTTTGATACTAGCTAAGTCGATTAGCGTGCAGGGGCAGGGGAGGGGGGTAAAATTTCAAATAGCCGTTTTTCGAAGGGGGTAGAAATTGAAACTACGTTTTTTGAACGGGGGTAAGTTTTCACAAAACCTACGAGCAGGAAAAACCACCAGCCCCCTCTGCAATGTAATTAACGAACAGTTCCTTATTGTATTCTTTGACCTTTTCCCAAGTGGCAGAGATATAAAGAAATAAAGATAAATATGGGCATTCCAAAATACTTTGATTGTAACAGATGACCCTCAAACCTGGGTTTAGAAGCCTAATTGGAACAGTTGGTAATGGCAGTCATCATTAGCATAACATCAGTATAAAAGGCACATAGGAAATTTTGCGTGCCTGTTATCAAGGCAATGAGTTTACTGCTCATCCTGAACCCTTTAAAAATGCTGGTTAAACGCTTATTTCCGGGGGTGCATGGGAACCCCTCCTTAATCCACTTACCCATGTGGTGTTTGTTTATACAGGCTAAAAGGAGATGAGGTTGAGGGTAACCCAAAAATATTGCAGTCTTTCTGTGGCTAAATTGTCTCTAATACAGTACATTGTCTCAAATTTATAGACAGGTGCTTAGTTTAACCAGAAAGAAATTCTGTTGTTATAGGCACCCTAAGGGATAGCAGACTCTTTGGATACCCAAATAAAGGAAAAAAAGTCTCTCCCTCTTCTATCCCACCAATATCAGACAGCCTATTGAAGAAGTTTAATAAAATCTACCTCAAAGCTCAGTTTAACACTTACATAAGGCTGCTTAATTTTTAATTTTTAATTTGAGGCAAATAAAATATTTGTCAGGTGTAAAGTGATTCCCTTTCTATGCACAGTGAATCCCTTGTAACATCCTTACATTATTGTGTAACACCTGTAACACTTTTACAGTTACACAATTAATACATACAACAAATCTCTTTGCATATTCAGAATACCCATTGACTAATTCGAAGTGTCTAAGAGTTCATGAGTTTCAGATTCCTTCTCAGTTGCTTGCAAAGTAAACAAAACTGCCTTTTTCACCATTTGTCAACGTAACATCCATAACAAATAAAAGAAGAAAACCTCAACTGAAGCTGCTTATCCTGAAACAACTCACATCAGTGCAATAGATATTTTTCTTTTAGAGTAAAAATGGTGCACTTGTAGTGCTAACCTTAGCTTGATAGAGCATTCTTTTGATTTTACAACGTTTCTTTGTCTCCTGACATCACACATGCTCTATTTCGCTGATATTCATAGAAAGTTGTGCTCTAATGCTTAAATATAGCTGATTATCATGTAGCATAAATTGTGACATATAACGAGAATTTTTTTTTCTGAAGACACCCCTGGCAGGTTTACAAAATAATTATAGGCTAAGTTTCAATGTTGTATTTGTGCTGTATATTGTCAGGGATCCCCCTTAGGGGTTTTATTAGACCTTTTTCCAAAATGGCCGCCGCAAATTCACATGTCTTAAAATTAAACTGACTGAAAATCAAATACTGGCACTAGAAAGGGTATCATCACATTAGTAATCTTTAAATTTTTGTTATGCCAAATGCCACGTTGGCTGAGAAAGCAGGGTCTGAAAATTGAAAATTTTACAGAGATTGCATGACTGGGGTATGACGCATACCCCCAGTCATACAAACGCTTGTAAATTTTCAAATTTTTAACTTTCGTTTTCTCGGAAGATATTGGATATAATGCAGCGAAATTTGTAGTTTTACTAAAGTGGTGATGTGTGTTTCTAGTGCTGGTGTTCATTTTAAACAAAAATCGATTTTAATTTTTGCCGGCCATTTGGAAGAAGGTCTATTTTACAAACCCCTAATTTTTTTCAAGGACCCCAATTTCTCATCAGTCCCCCCAACAAGTATTTTTGAATGCTCCCTTAGGACCAATGAGGCCTGAGTGGTAGTTTATTGAGTGATAGCGTGACAGCGGTAACCATGCCCCCCCGGGAACCCCAGGGATTTTGGTCATTTCTAAAAATAAAATTGAAAATTCCCCGCCCCTGGGCTAGCAAAAATGCAAAATACCCCACAACGGGGAAGACAAAAAACGGAAAATGCCCCTCCCCCCAGGACCAGAACAAGGTGAAGATTCCAACGATACTGCGTGATAAAGCTTCACAACAAAAAATTTCCGCTCAGAACTTCAACTCCCTTTATACTATCCAGGCATTTTTTCGTTTTTTAATGTACTTTAGTTTTCTCGTCTTTTGAATGAGTTCTCATTTCACTGAAAAGTGAGACAAAATATAAATAAAGAAGTGAAAAGAAATCTATAAAAATGTGGCGCAAAAAGTCTTCTACTAAGGTATTGTACATAATATTGTAAACTACCTTGAAACTCTCCACTATAAATTTTTCTAGACCATTTGCGGTTGTAGCGATTTGGCTGCAATTCCAATGATTGTACCCGGAATCTCTCAATGCGAAATTTACCTTCATTCTATTAGAAGAGCATGATTTTGCAGTTGTACTTGACTTTTTGTCAATTCATTTTTATGTTTTCCACTGAGACGAAATTGCGAAATCTGTTTCTTCTCTATAGAAGACGTTTTGCAAATGTTCTTCTCCAAACGTGGTGTTATACGGGCCATGCTCTCCATTATATTTTATGTAGCATTATTTTCTGTAACTGGGACATTGTAACTGCCAATCGATAGTTATAACTGGTGTTGTAGTTCTGCAAACTCGACACAATTGAGATGAGAGAACCAAAATTCCCCATCCCCCTCCCCCAGGGAAAAACAAATTGTACATAATATTGTAAACATACCTTGAAAACTCTCCACTAATATATAGATTTAGCCACTGGCTAAAAGCGGAGCTCCCAGTTGCATATTTTTTCCATGTGAATGGAAAAGGGTTCCCATTTAAGGTATTGTAATGGATGATACTATAGCAAAGGGTAAGGAGAAAAACGTTATGTGACATTTTTTTATTGAAACGATTTTTACTAAAATGTGTCATTCCAAAATCACCAAATTTATTGAAAATGTTAGTGTTATTGGTACAAACAAACCATGGAGGAATGAGTATGGATATTTTCTAGGATCCTACGATCCTCCAATACTTAATAATTAGATTACAAGCTCAAAATTTAATTTATAGCAGGATTGCGTGAATTAAAACTTGAACAGTCTTCTGCTTTGATTGCAACCAAGTGGACCACCCTGGGACTACCCCCTCCCAATGCACGATTGTGTAGCACATACTTAACCAAACTTATTATACATTGAATAACACAAGGAGTTTATATTTCAAGCAAATCAGACATTTGACACACATTGAGAAAGAGACTCAGAAGGTCATCTTCAGCATGCAAAACAGAAAGTTCTCAATGCCATAACTTCACAGCTATTTATCGGATCATACTCAATTTCTCTAATCATAATCTTAAGAGCACCAAAAATTGATTTAGCGTCATATGCTCTCGATTCTATTGACAAGTATTTATAGTAAAAAAAACTGTATAGCGGTTTTCACATGACTGTCATTAAAGCAAATCAGTAATTCACTATCCCATCAAATGCAATAGAAATTAGAAACAAACCAATCAGAGAGCGAGGTTCATTCACAATCTCTCCTTTTTGCGAGTGAAGTAATTTACAAGTAATGGGCAGTCGCAAAAAAATCCGCACCCCCCTGTTGAGGACCCGAGTCACAGCTACCCACCCTGGATTTTTTTAATTTGAACCACCCACCCTGGAATTCCAGTGATTTTCTCATGACCACCCTGGAAATTGCGCTTACCCACCCTGGAATTTCGTATTTTAAGGGTGCCCACCCTGGAATTCCAAGCTCTACTTTGACCACCCACCCTGGAATTCCGAGCTCCATTTTGACCACCCACCCTGGAAATCCAACAGGGGTCCTCAACAGGGGGGGCGCGAATTTTTTTTGCGACTGCCCGTCAATTGTGTTAACTGTGTAATTATTTTTTCTGCTTGATCTGATTGGCTGAAGGATCAAAAATCATGCTCTCATCCACTCACAACCAAAACCAATAGCAATTACCAAGTATTTTGTAATTACTCACAACAGTCATGTGAAAACCACTCTAACTATGTTTTACTTGTGTGATGGTATGGTCTATCTAAAAGCCACCTCTGCCTGCTGTTGTGTCACTGAAACTGAAAGATGATAACACCGGTAAGTCTGATAAGCCTTGAAGACAGATCTTTTATTTACCAGTCTTATGTAAAACATACATGGCTATGTGGATACTTTAGTAAGCTGAACATACTGGAACCATTGTTTTTGGCACAAAAATAATGAGTTCATCAAATCAAGGGTAAATAAAATCATTTCTTTTTTTATCATCTAATTGGTTAATTTTATCTTTTTCAATTTCATTTTTTGGCACATCAGATATTAGTAAAGGAATGTTATTGTATAAAACATTTGGTAACAAAGCATAGAAGGAAAGATGAAAAATAAACTTCAACAGTATTGACCCCCCCCCCCCCCCCAAAAAAAAAGTAGTACTTTTATGCCCTATATATCTTATGCCTGTATCAGGCACTCCTATCATCATTTTTTTTTCAATAATAACGGGGTTTTATCATTCCCCCACCCCCACCCCCACCCACCCCACTTGCCTACCGATAGAAGACCACTTTGTGAGGAGTCCCTAGCATGCTCTGGATCCTGATCTGGTTACATTCTGGGAACCAAAAATATACTCAATTCACCCTCGATATTGATCTTATTCAAGGTTGTAGAGTGAATTGGGCAATTCCAAAAATATGTACCCGGGACGGGCGGCATTTGGAATTCTGAATGGGAGAGGGGGTTTTCAAGCTTGGAATTCAGCCTGCAATTCTGCCAACTTTTAATTGTTTTATTGCCCATTCAAAATTAATTTCCCGGCTTTAATTTATTGAGAGAGCCAGGCAGTTTGCCATCAAGAATTTACTGGTGGTGCTCAACCAATCAGAAGCTTGAAAATATGTTGAATGAACAATAACAATTTATACATAATAATAAAAATAACATACATATTATACTTATCTTCAATGTAATGTTATGTTTTAGGGCAGGTGGTAAATTTGTCGGCGCTGACAATGAATGCCGGCGCAGCTAAGAGGGCAGGCTTGCAAGTCTGTGCAAACGTTGCATTCCTGGCAAATTTTCATGCTCCGGGTAAATTAGTTTTTTTGTTTTATTACATTTATCAGGGAGGGGGGGCTGGTGGAAATGAGGGGAGACCCTGCATTTTTTGGTGGCCCCCCTTTCATGTCCGTATTTTTTAGGTGGCCCCCCAAAATCCAATGTATTTTTTCTGGTGCCCCCCCCCCCTCTTATAAATGCTTGCACTGTAAGATAGACTCTTGCCTGAGTGATGCGGTCTCATTCTTCTTAACGTTTTTCTTACTTCTGTCAAAGCTAAGGAACCGATCCCCCCTCAGAACTATAAACGTTTTCGTGACACCCACCTCAGGTCCCCTATTTGACCTAGTAGAAGACATTTTACATAAGAGGGGGTCACATAATTCTTTCTTGCGTGCGAAGCGCGCCCAACTTTTGATAACCGCATTTAAACAAGCCTCAGAAAAAGGGTAGATGAAGGTTTTTTGTGTATAGTAAACAAAGCTTGTCAGGAGCCCAGGAAATACACTAATTATATAGGTTATATGAAAGCTCCTAGTGAAGGGCTCCTGAGCCTTTAGGTAATATTTTTCATGCGCTTTGCAAATCAAGAAATTATTATTATTCATGTGCGTGAAGCGCGGCCGAAATGACTAAACATTGAACTCACGCTTACCTAAGGTGTGTTCTTTCAAACATAGAGACTACCCGGCAGGCCTATCAGTGCATATTAGATGTTAAATTCTGCATGCGCGCAAAGCGCGCCGACATTTTATTTAAGTATTGAGTTGGGTGACACTGACCACACCTTCTCCTTCCCTGTAGAGGACTCGATAGACCTACTAGGCATGTCACTTGACAATAAATTAAGCTTTGAAAAGCATATTAGTAATTAATATCTGTAAAAAGTCATAACCAGCTTAATGTAATGATAAGAAAAAAAAGCTCATTAATAATGCCACACTGCTAAAATTGTATAAGGCTTTTATCCTCCCTCATTTTAATAACTGCTCAAGTGTCTGGCACTTTTGTGGAATGAGAAAGTTAGAGAAGCTGGAATCACTTAGCAAGCGGACCTTAAGACTTATTTTCAACAATTATAAATGTTCCTATCACAAACTGTTGGACAAATCTGGAACCATCTCGCTTTTTAATCAAAGAATTCAGAACATGATGCTTACTATTTTTAAATGTCTTCACAATCACAGACACCCTCAATATATGAAAGACCTGTTTGCTACCCACAAAACAAACTATTCTCTTAGGGGCAGCAACGTACTCAGACTTCCTAAGCCTATCACTACAACGTATGGGCTACACTCTTTTAAATATTTTGCTGCAAAAACTTGGAACTCCCTACCGGAACGCTTGAGAGGCGAACACACGTTTTCAACTTTTAAGTCTATGCTCAAGCTTCAAGAATTTTCTCTTTAAATGACTGACTGCATTATCTTTATAGCATCTATATAATATTATCGTCTGTTATGTGATCGTTTTTATGTGATCGTTTTCATGTTTACAAGCTACTCTGAAATTCGAGTTTAAATAAAGTTATGTATGTATGTATGTAGTGAAATTAGAAACATATAAGCAAGTTGAAAATTGTAACAAACATATTGCATTCTGTAAAAAATACAAACTTTTCGTTTCCTCCCTGTTATGTGCTTGTATTTTTTTGGGTGACCCCCCCTTTAATGGCGTATTTTTTGGGGTGACCCCCTTTTGAGGCCGTATTTTTTTGGGTGACCCCCCCCCCCCCCCCTCATTCCCCCCCCCCCCCCCCCCCCCCCCCATTTCCACCAGCCCCCTCTCCCTGATAAAAAATGAACGGTCCCTTGGCACAGATTTATATTTTGGATCAAGACCGCCCAACAAAAGAAGTTTCGCATGATAGAACGTCAGGAGTTGACAATGCTTGATTTTGTGGCGAGTGAAGGTATAAACGGCCCTCAAAATATACCAAGATGATTTTTTCAGCCGATGAAACTTGCAAGAATAGGTCAGTTCCAATGCAAGTATGAACATGAGAAAGCTTGGTTCTGGTGCAAAAGCTAGTTTCTTGAATATGTTCATATAATAATTATTGATTTAATTATAAAATTGGGCTTATTTTACTTCTGGACGTTCAATCATGCAAAACTTCTTTTGTTAGGCAGTATTGACCCCAACAAATAATCCGTGCAGATGCAGTAAAACAAAGAACGAATTAACCTGCCCACACATTTGGCAGGAATGCAACGCTAGCATAAGCTCACAAGCCTGGCCTCACTTTGACGAGCACATGCTCTATACAAATTTTCCACCTGCTACAGTATGTTTTAGTACGTTCAAGTCATCTGTATATTTTTTCATTCATAAAAAGTGATAATAACAAAAAAATCTATAACCTTGAATGAGACTAATACCGAGGGAGAATTTCATTTCCTTTTTTTCGTTCCCAAAATGGTGATGTATTTCCAGCTTTGAGGTGCAGATGATCCAGAGCATTCAGAAATTCCTGGCTACGCCACTGCCTCACAAAGTGGCCTTCTATTGGAAGGCAAGTACATATCATTTAAAAAATAAATGATAGGAGTGCGGCAGGTCCAAAATGCATACCAGAAAATGCAGACCGGAAAATGCAGACCAGAAAATGCAAATATGAGTCATTTACATTCCCGATAGATTTTCATATCCCGATATAATGTTTTGAAGTAGGCGGCTGCTCATAAAGATTAGCAGGCTGCAAAGAAAAACTGATGGCTGACATGATGCAAATTTTGTAGCTTCAAAGCAACATGTTAAGTTTCTTCGCCAAGCCAAATCTGACTCAGACTCAAGAATTCCAGTTTTATTTTATTTTAGAATATGAGGTGAGCTTTCAGGCTGCACTTAACAAAATTCTATGGTTCGAACTTTTCTCACATTCGGCAAAAAGGAGCCCGGTCGCCGGCTTATGTTTTGACAGCTCTGCTGTATCCCCGATAGATATGTTGTATCAAAAAGACACCTAAAACATATTGATCGTAGTTGTAATTTTCTCTTACTTAGCGAAGGGCAAATGTAAGCTAAAGTAGCGCTAAAAGTATCAAATCGTTTCAGGAAAATTCCTGAAATTTGCGTGTAAGATCGGAGATGAAAATGAAACTCCCTTGAGATGTAAAAGATAAAACAACCATCTACATAGTAACGGCATCCTGACAGTTCAAAATTATTTTACTGCATATTTCTACCTTTGGCCGCAGTTTGTCAGTGTTGTAATATTTTATGTACTAGCCATTCCATGAAACGATGAAATAAAACTGTTCTTTTGAGTTTTCAGAGAGAAGAGACCTGGTGTGCATTTTCCGGTATGCATTTTTCAGTCTGCATTTTGGACCTGCCGGATAGGAGTGTCTGATACACTACCATGTTAAAAAATCAATTTCAGGGGCCTGTCAAAACTTCAAGGAAATGAAAATTCGAAGTAAAAAATCCTCTTTGTTGAATCCCCTTGATTGATATTTTAAATATGGACTATGAATTGTATCTGTGAGCAAAATCTCCACTTTACTTCCACATCTGAAGTCCATGCCTTCTGTGTACTGTCGACAGAGAAGCATGCCATAAACTAATCGATAGAGAGAGCTGATAATTATTCCTAGATAGATATCCACTTGCCTGTTATATGTGAAATACTCTGTGAAGCATCCCCTGCAGCCAGGAATACATCTTGGGAATTTCTACAAAATTAAATTAAACACAAGAGTTTTATAAATTGGCCCTCCTTAAATCAATCTTAAGTGAAAAAACTCGGGAAAAACTCGTTGTAGCCGAACCAAATTGAGAAGTCGAAAAAAGGGTCTCAATTTTAAGAATAAATCGCTTAGTTACATTAGAGAATTCAAGAATCATTGTACCATTATCTATCTCTGAAGATTGGAACCCCATGGCGAATGCCTTTTAGTGATTCGCACTGATTTGTGCCCTTTTGATGACCAAAGCTCGCGAGCTCAACAAGATGGCTGCCATGACAGTTTATAATATCACTTTCTCCCGAGTCTCCCCGCCAAAGGATAAACACAGCCACGGCAGCCATCCCATTGTCAGCAATTCTAAATCACTAGAAAATATGGTATTCTGATAAAAAAAAAGCTTAAGACAATAGTTTAGCGTGTAAAAACGACAAATCTCCCGAGCGGCTGCTATATAAGTTAGTCTCATTCAGCTTTCATCTTTTTCAAACTAGCGTAGCGAGCCGTGAAAAACAGCCGCAAAAGCGCGAAAAACAAGAACAAAAACTCGAATGAAAGTTTGCGATAGTTAAAAATGATTACTACTAAATGCCACTTTTATACACTAGCTACAAAGTTTAAGTACCTACCTTGAAAATAGGTTTGTGGTCGTTGTTTGCGTTTTCTCTCGCGTGCTATTGTACTTGTAGTTGTAGCTCTTCGACTTCGTACTTCACACTCACAGCACAATCAACACAAATCAATTCGAGCAGGAACTACAAGAATATTTGCTTTTTTGGAAACTGGAAGAATTTCAGGAGTCAAATGCTTGTATTTATCGCTTTTTGTTCATGTATTTCTCCTCTGAATAATTATTGTAGGCTGGCTTTTTTTCAGCCGCTAACAGCCCTGTCGGCTGCAAAACTTGACAACGTGCCCCTCCCCCGTTAGTTGAGCATTCTTGACGTCACAATAGGGCTATTGTGACGTATCCCTTCACGAACTCGTACACATCCGGGACTTGCTGAGACGTCCAAAAATCGGATCGATCCCTAGCAAATTGCATAAGATACCCAATTGGAGTTATCAGTTATATTTTGCGATTATCTGCTTTTTTGACGCTGTTTTCTTAGGTATGGTGCTCCGCTCTGCGGCGGCCTTCGGCCGCCGCAAGGAGCTCCGCTATAAATTTTTCTAGGCCATTTGCGGTTGTAGCGATTTGGATGCAATTTCCAATGATTGTACCCGGAATCTCTCAATGCGAAATTTACCTTCATTCTATTAGAAGAGCAATGATTTTGCAGTTGTTACTTGACTTTTTGTCAATTCATTTTTATGTTTTTCCACTGAGACGAAATTGCGAAATCTGTTTCTTCTCTATAGAAGACGTCTTGCAAATGTGTCTTCTTCAAACGTGGTGTTATATGGGCCATGCTCTCCATTATATTTTATGTAGCATTATTTTCTGTAACTGGGACATTGTAACTGCCAATCGATAGTTATAACTGGTGTTGTAGTTCTGCAAAACTCGACACAATTGAGATGAGAGAACCAAAATTCCCGGGGGGGGGGGGGGGGGGGGGAGAAGGTCACCGCTGGAATTGACTGATACATAAAGCAATAAGATGCTTACCTAATGCGGCAGCAAGTCCAGCCTCAGCAATCAAATTATGGCCACATGCGTGCCCAACTTCAGGAAGTGCATCATACTCACAAATCACCCCAATACACGGCCCGGTATCGCAACCAGCCCGAGCACAGAATGCCGTCTCCAGCTTCCACTTTCGAGTCACATCAAAACCTCGCTCTGATAGGAAGTCTGTCAGTAGTTTATGCGCCGCTGTCTCTTCAGAGCTAAGTTCGGGGTTTTCCAGAAGCTGCTTATTTACTTTCCTGAGCTCATCTGCACTGTCATCAATCGCTCTACAAGCAACTTGTTTGAGCTTTTCTACGAGAACGGACGCCATTTCTGGTGCGGGATTGAGGGTCCCAGTGAGGACCCCAGTGAGGGTAGGTACTTCACATATGATATTGTGAAGTGTACCGAAATAGATGATAGATGAGTGTACCGAAACACACATGCATGTTGCATGGTATCCTCCTGTATCCTCCTGTATAGCCCTGCATCACCCTATATCGCCCAGTATCCTCCTATATCGCCCAGTATCCTCCTGTATCGCTCCGTATCCTCCTGTATCGCCCTGTATCTTCCTGTATCGCCCTGTATCCTCCTGTATCGCCCTGTATCCTCCTGTATCTTCCTGTATCCCCCTGTATCACCCTGTATCCTCCTGTACCGCCCTGTATCGCCCTGTATCTTCCTGTATCCCCCTGTATCACGCTGTATCCTCCTGTATCGCCCTGTATCCTCCTGTATCGCCCTGTATCCCCCTGTATCCTCCTGTATCGCCCTTTATTATATAGACACGAGTGTTTTACTGGGAAATACGCCACTCGTAGATCTCATATGAAGTTACATCCGGGTCCTGAGTGACATATTTTCCATATCATCACTAGTGAGGATATCGGTGAAAACAAAAGTGCTTGGAAATCAATTTGGAATATTTTTTTCTGGTTTGTCTATATAATAAAAAGAAAATTACACGGTGGCTTGAAGATATGAGTTTTATTTTCTCGTGTCAAAAACAATATTTTACTCATTCGCTTCGCTCATTCGTAAAATATTGTTCTTGACACTCGAAAATAAAACTCATATCTTCGCGCCACCGTGTAATATCCTCTATGTATCCTCCTGTATCGCCCTGTATCCTCCTGTATCTCCCTGTATCACCATGTATTCCCTGTATCCTCCTGTATCCCCTGTATCCCCCTGTATCCTCCTGTATCGCCCTGTATCTTCCTGTATCGCCCTGTATCCTCCTGTATCGCCCTGTATCTTCCTGTATCACCCTGTATCCTCCTGTATCCCCCTGTATCGCCCTGTATCACCCTGTATCCTCCTGTACCGCCCTGTATCTCCCTGTATCGCCCTGTATCTTCCTGTATCCCCCTGTATCACCCTGTATCCTCCTGTATCGCCCTGTATCCTCCTGTATCGCCCTGTATCCCCCTGTATCCTCCTGTATCGCCCTGTATCCTCCTGTATCGCCCTGTATCTTCCTGTATCCCCCTGTATCCTCCTGTATCGCCCTGTATCCTCCTGTATCTCCCTGTATCGCCATGTATCCCCTGTATCCTCCTGTATCCCCCTGTAACGCCATGTATCCTCCTGTATCCTCATGTATTCCCCGGTAACCTCCTGTATCGCCATGTATCGTCCTGTATCGCCATGTATCCTCCTGTTTCGCCCTGTATCCTCCTGTACCCCCCTGTATCCTCATGTATCCCCCTGTAACCTCTTGTATCGCAGTGTATTCTCCTGTATCACCATGTATCGCCCTGTATCCTCCTGTGTAACGCCCTGTATCGCCCTGTATCCTCCTGTATCGCCCTGTATCCTCATGTATCCCCATGTATCGCCATGTATCCTCCTGTATCGCCCTGTATCCTCCCGTATTCCCCTGTATCCTCATGTATCCCCCTGTAACCTCTTGTATCGCCATGTATCCTCCTGTATCGCCCTATCCTCCTGTATCCCCCTGCATCCTCATGTATCCCCCTGTAACCTCCTGTATTACCCTGTAACCTCCTGTATCGCCCTGTATCCTCATGTATCCACCTGTATCACCCTGTATCCTCCTGTATCGCCCTGTATCCTCCTGTATCGCCCTGTATCCTCCTGTATCCCCCTGTATCGCCATGTATCCCCTGTATCCTCCTGTATCCCCCTGTATCACCCTGTATCCTCCTGTATCCTCCTGTATCGCCCTGTATCTTCCTGTATCGCCCTGTATCTCTCTGTATCAACCTGTATCCTCCTGTATCCCACTGTATCCTCCTGTATCCCCCTGTATCCCCCTGTATCCCCTGTATCCCCCTGTACCACCCTGTATCCTCCTGTATCGCCCTGTATTTTCCTGTATCCTCCTGTATCGCCCTGTATCCTCCTGTATCACCCTGTATCCTCCTGTATCCCCCTGTATCACCATGTATCCTCCTGTATCGCCCTGTATCACCCTGTATCCTCCTGTATCGCCCTGTATCTTCCTGTATCCCCCTGTATCACCCTGTATCCTCCTGTATCCCCCTGTATCCTCCTGTATCGCCCTGTATCCTCCTGTATCCCCCTGTATCGCCATGTATCCCCTGTATCCTCCTGTATCCCCTTGTGTCACCCTGTATCCTCCTGTATCGCCCTGTATCTTCCTGTATCGCCCTGTATCCTCCTGTATCGCCCTGTATCTTGCTGTATCGCCCTGTATCCTCCTGTATCCCCCTCTATCCTGTATCCTCCTGTATCCCCCTGTATCCTCCTGTATCGCCCTGTATCCTCCTGTATCCCCCTGTATCGCCATGTATCCCCTGTATCCTCCTGTATCCCCCTGTATCACCCTGTATCTTGCTGTACCGCCCTGTATCCTCCTGTATGCCCCTGTATCACCCTGTATCCTCCTGTATCGCCCTATATCCTCCTGTATCGCCCTGTATCCCCCTGTATCCTCCTGTATCGCCATGTATCCTCCTGTATCCCCCTGTATCACCCTGTATCCTCCTGTATCACCCTGTATCGCCCTGTATCGCCCTGTATCCTCCTGTATCGCCCTGTATCTTCCTGTATCTTCCTGTATCCCCCTGTATCCTCCTGTATCGGCCTGTATCCTCATGTATCCCCATGTATCGCCATGTATCCCCTGTATCCTCCTGTATCACCCTGTATCCTCCTGTTTCGCCCTGTATCCTCCTGTATCGCCCTGTATCTTCCTGTATCCTCCTGTATCGCCCTGTATCCCTCTGTATCCTCCTGTATCGCCATGTATCCTCCTGTATCCCCCTGTATCACCCTGTATCCTCCTGTATCGCCCTGTATTTTCCTGTATCCTCCTGTATCGCCCTGTGTCCTCCTGTATCGCCCTGTATCCTCCTGTATCGCCCTGTATCTTCCTGTATCCTCCTGTATCCCCCTGTATCCTCCTGTATCCCCCTGTATCACACTGTATCGCCCTGTATCGCCCTGTATCCTCCTGTATCGCCCTGTATCGCCCTGTATCCTCCTGTATCCTCCTGTATCCCACTGTATCGTCTTGTATCCCCCTGTATCACCCTGTATCCTCCTGTATCGCCCTGTATCCTCATGTATCCCCATGTATCGCCATGTATCCCCTGTATCCTCCTGTATCCCCCTGTATCCTCCTGTATCGCCCTGTATCCTCCTGCATCGCCCTGTATCTTCCTGCATCGCCCTGTATCACCCTGTATCCTCCTGTATCCTCCTGTTTCGCCCTGTATCCTCCTGTACCCCCCTGTATCCTCATGTATCCCCCTGTAACCTCTTGTATCGCCATGTATTCTCCTGTATCACCATGTATCGCCCTGTATCCTCCTGTAACGCCCTGTATTGCCCTGTATCCTCCTGTATCGCACTGTATCCTCATGTATCCCCATGTATCGCCATGTATCCTCCTGTATCGCCCTGTATCCTCCCGTATTCCCCTGTATCCTCATGTATCCCCCTGTAACCTCTTGTATCGCCATGTATCCTCCTGTATCGCCCTATCCTCCTGTATCCCCCTGCATCCTCATGTATCCCCCTGTAACCTCCTGTATTGCCCTGTAACCTCCTGTATCGCCCTGTATCCTCATGTATCCACCTGTATCACCCTGTATCCTCCTGTTTCGCCCTGTATCCTCCTGTATCGCCCTGTTTCCTCCTGTATCCCCCTGTATCGCCATGTATCCCCTGTATCCTCCTGTATCCCCCTGTATCACCCTGTATCCTCCTGTATCGCCCTGTATGCCCTGTATTTTCCTGTATCCTCCTGTATCGCCCTGTATCCTCCTGTATCCTCCTGTATCCCCCTGTATCACCCTGTATCCTCCTGTATCGCCCTGTATGCCCTGTATTTTCCTGTATCCTCCTGTATCGCCCTGTATCCTCCTGTATCGCCCTGTATCCTCCTGTATCGCCCTGTATCTTCCTGTATCCTCCTGTATCCCCCTGTATCCTCCTGTATCCCCTGTATCACACTGTATCGCCCTGTATCGCCCTGTATCCTCCTGTATCGCCCTGTATCCTCATGTATCCCCATGTATCGCCATGTATCCCCTGTATCCTCCTGTATCCCCCTGTATCAACCTGTATCCTCCTGTATCGCCCTGTATCCTCCTGTATCGCCCTGTATCTTCCTGCATCGCCTTGTATCACCCTGTATCCTCCTGTATCGCCCTGTATCCTCCTGTATCCTCCTGTATCCCACTGTATCGTCTTGTATTCCCCTGTATCACCCTGTATCCTCCTGTATCGCCCTGTATCCTCATGTATCCCCATGTATCGCCATGTATCCCCTGTATCCTCCTGTATCCCCCTGTATCACCCTGTATCCTCCTGTATCGCCCTGTATCCTCCTGTATCGCCCTGTATCTTCCTGCATCGCCCTGTATCACCCTGTATCCTCCTGTATCCTCCTGTTTCGCCCTGTATCCTCCTGTACCCCCCTGTATCCTCATGTATCCCCCTGTAACCTCTTGTATCGCCATGTATTCTCCTGTATCACCATGTATCGCCCTGTATCCTCCTGTAACGCCCTGTATCGCCCTGTATCCTCCTGTATCGCCCTGTATCCTCATGTATCCCCATGTATCGCCATGTATCCTCCTGTATCGCCATGTATCCTCCCGTATCGCCCTGTATCCTCATGTATCCCCCTCTAACCTCTTGTATCGCCATGTATCCTCCTGTATCGCCATATCCTCCTGTATCCCCCTGCATCCTCATGTATCCCCCTGTAACCTCCTGTATTGCCCTGTAACCTCCTGTATCGCCCTGTATCCTCATGTATCCACCTGTATCACCCTGTATCCTCCTGTATCGCCCTGTATCCTCCTGTATCGCCCTGTATCCTCCTGTATCCCCCTGTATCGCCATGTATCCCCTGTATCCTCCTGTATCCCCCTGTATCACCCTGTATCCTCCTGTATCCCCCTGTATCCCCCTGTATCACCCTGTATCCTCCTGTATCGCCCTGTATTTTCCTGTATCCTCCTGTATCGCCCTGTATCCTCCTGTATCACCCTGTATCCTCCTGTATCGCCCTGTATCCTCCTGTATCGCCCTGTATCCTCCTGTATGCCCCTGTATCCTCCAGTATCGCCCTGTATCCTCCTGTATCCCCCTGTATCACCCTGTATCCTCCTGTATCGCCCTGTATCACCCTGTATCCTCCTGTATCCTCCTGTATCGCCCTGTATCTTCCTGTATCCCCCTGTATCACCCTGTATCCTCCTGTATCGCCCTGTATCACCCTGTATCCTCCTATATCCCCCTGTATCCTCCTGTATCGCCCTGTATCCTCCTGTATCCCCTGTATCGCCATGTATCCCCTGTATCCTCCTGTATCCCCCTGTATCACCCTGTATCCTCCTGTATCGCCCTGTATCTTCCTGTATCGCCCTGTATCCTCCTGTATCGCCCTGTATCTTCCTGTATCTTCCTGTATCCCCCTGTATCCTCCTGTATCGGCCTGTATCCTCATGTATCCCCATGTATCGCCATGTATCCCCTGTATCCTCCTGTATCACCCTGTATCCTCCTGTTTCGCCCTGTATCCTCCTGTATCGCCCTGTATCTTCCTGTATCCTCCTGTATCGCCCTGTATCCCTCTGTATCCTCCTGTATCGCCATGTATCCTCCTGTATCCCCTGTATCACCCTGTATCCTCCTGTATCGCCCTGTATTTTCCTGTATCCTCCTGTATCGCCCTGTATCCTCCTGTATCGCCCTGTATCCTCCTGTATCGCCCTGTATCTTCCTGTATCCTCCTGTATCCCCCTGTATCCTCCTGTATCCCCCTGTATCACACTTTATCGCCCTGTATCGCCCTGTATCCTCCTGTATCGCCCTGTATCGCCCTGTATCCTCCTGTATCGCCCTGTATCCTCATGTATCCCCATGTTTCGCCATGTATCCCCTGTATCCCCCTGTATCACCCTGTATCCTCCTGTATCGCCCTGTATCCTCCTGTATCGCCCTGTATCTTCCTGCATCGCCCTGTATCACCCTGTATCCTCCTGTATCGCCCTGTATCCTCCTGTATCCTCCTGTATCCCACTGTATCGTCTTGTATCCCCCTGTATCACCCTGTATCGCCCTGTATTTTCCTGTATCCTCCTGTATCGCCCTGTATCCTCCTGCATCGCCCTGTTTCTTCCTGTATCTTCCTGTATCCCCCTGTATCCTCCTGTATCCCCCTGTATCCTCCTGTATCCCCCTGTATCGCCATGTATCCCCTGTATCCTCCTGTATCCCCCTGTATCACCCTGTATCCTCCTGTATCCTCCTGTATCGCCCTGTATCTTCCTGTATCGCCCTGTATCCTCCTGTATCCCCCTGTATCACCCTGTATCCTCCTGTATCGCCCTGTGTCCCCCTGTATCACCCTGTATCCTCCTGTATCGCCCTGTATCTTCCTGTATCGCCCTGTATCCCCCTGTATCCTCCTGTGTCCTCCTGTATCGCCCTGTATCCTCCTGTATCCTCCTGTATCGCCCTGTATCCTCCTGTATCGCCCTGTATCTTCCTGTATCGCCCTGTATCCCCCTGTATCCTCCTGTGTCCTCCTGTATCGCCCTGTATCCTCCTGTATCGCCCTGTATCTTCCTGTATCCCACTGTATCCTCCTGTATCGCCCTGTATCCTCCTGTATCCTCCTGTATCCCATGTATCCCCCTGTAACCTCCTGTAACCTCCTGTATCGCCATGTATCCTCCTGTTTCGCCCTGTATCCTCCTGTACCCCCTGTATCCTCATGTATCCCCCTGTAACCTCTTGTATCGCCATGTATTCTCCTGTATCACCATGTATCGCCCTGTATCCTCCTGTATCGCCCTGCATTGCCCTGTATCCCCATGTATCCTCCTGTACCCCCCTGTATCCTCCTGCATCGCCCTGTATCCTCCTGTATCGCCCTGTATCCCCATGTATCGCCATGTATCCTCCTGTATCCTCCTGTATCCCCCTGTATCCCCCTGTATCGCCCTGTATCGCCCTGTATCCTCCTGTATCGCCCTGTATCTTCCTGTATCTTCCTGTATCCCCCTGTATCCTCCTGTATCGCCCTGTATCCTCATGTATCCCCATGTATCGCCATGTATCCTCTTGTATCGCCCTGTATCCTCCCGTATTCCCCTGTATCCTCGTGTATCCCCCTGTAACCTCTTGTATCGCCATGTATCCTCCTGTATCGCCCTATCCTCCTGTATCCCCCTGCATCCTCATGTATCCCCCTGTAACCTCCTGTATTGCCCTGTAACCTCCTGTATCGCCCTGTATCCTCATGTATCCCCCTGTATCACCCTGTATCCTCCGGTATCGCCCTGTATCCTCCTGTATCGCCATGTATCCTCCTGTATCGCCCTTTATCCTCCTGTATCCCCCTGTATCCCCCTGTAACCTCTTGTATCGCCATGTATCATCCTGTATCGCCCTATCCTCCTGTATCCCCCTGTATCCTCATGTATCCCCCTGTAACCTCCTGTATTGCCCTGTAACCTCCTGTATCGCCCTGTATCCCCCTGTAACCTCCTGTATCGCCATGTATCCTCCTGTATCCGTGACTCTCCCGCGTTTGAATCCATTTTCAAAGGCGACGCAAACAGTAGTTAGCCTAGGCACGATCGCTAGGCCAGCTCCATTCTGATTAACTGTTTCAGTACGTCTGACAGAAGTTATGTTAGTTTCAATACTTCTGGCAGAAGTTATTTTTAGTCGCCTGACAGGAGCTCGATGAGCCGTTTCATGCCAGAAATAGTAACAAGACCCCCAGCAACAAGCGCTGGATTTACTGTTTTTAGCGTGAGCCACAAAGTCGCTAAATATAGTATCATCTCTCGCGGCAACGAACGCCGTCGTTGGCTTGTCGAAGATGAATATCGTTGAAATTCGGCGCCGCTTGCAACGACGATTATGTAAAATGACAGATGATTCTGGAAAGTCTAACTGAGAGCGGTAAAAATAACGTCGAAAACTATGTTTTATAGCGTATAGGATAAATAAACGTAGAAGACCAGAATAAAGTAAATTAGTAGCTATCACAACGACTAAGGAGGACAAATTAAAAAAGTCGCTCAAATCCGACTGTGGCATTTGCTTCGGTTGCACTGGTCTAAATCCGCCCCTGTCCGTTGTGTAAACGGGGTCTCAGTAGTGAAGAGGAGTATAGCATATCATCACAAGATCTGAATTGGATGGCCACAAGATACAAAACATCATGGTCCCATGCTCTCACCTCAGGCGGTGATAGGCAGCAGAACACGAAACCCCAGGTGGTGTGATCGGCGCCAGAAGCAGTTTTAAACAAGCTTTTTAATTTTCAATTTGGCCATGCCATGTCAAGTGAACAGCCCTGTTAAGGAGTGGCTCCGCGTCTCGGTGTATATCCATCGCTATTCACCTCCCCTTCGGAGGATAGTTGTTTTGGTATATAGCAAATCAGTAGAATAAAATACGATAATCAAAAGGTTCGAAACGCAGTATTGCGCGCCAAACGAGCCGCCATTTTGAGAGTTTTCTCAAACCAGTAAATAGTTTGCTGGATGTCTATTAGTTCAGGAACCAATCAAAGCGCGCGCGAAAGTGACTATTCACTGATTTGGTATATACTAATTAAACTCATCGTCTGATTAGTTGGGGTTAGGTACCGGTGCGCATGCAGGTCGCTCGACCTAGCGCACCCGAGGAACCATAGCAAGCGGGCTGCAGCGGTTTCGGGACCAAAAAACATACTGCTTTCCCGAGGTTCCAGGAAATCAGTGCTTTATAATCATACCAAACGGAACAAATTAAAAGCAGAGACATAAAGAAGAGTTTTTTTACGTGAATGAATTGTCACGCCGGGCCCCTAGGCTCAAAAATCGCCGGGTTTGTTCCAACTTTGCGAGTTTTAATCCAATCACTACAAAATTTTGCATGTAAATAGTACTCATGAAATTAACAAAAATGACGTCATCAATCTTACACCAAAATTTCAAATCGATCATATGAAACTTTTATGACTCAGATATGAAAGAGCTCATTGAGATAGCCACAAAACCGTAACGATTTTTTAAATATCTCATGACTAAAAATTGTGTAAAAAAATCCTTCTAAACACGGTTATTTCAAAGATTTGCAGGTCAACACCTAGTTTATTATGTCGATGTTGTTACGTTTGAACATGAGTACAAGAAACCATCAATTAGGAGATCTGCAATTGGATGGAAATAAGCCAATAGCTGATCTTGTAAGAAATGGGTAAATACAAATGGCGCGCGTTACAGGAGAATCATCATCATCATCATCATCATCATCTTTATTAAAATTGAACACGGTTAAAAATCATCAGGCGAAATATAAATATCTTAATTACTATCTACACTATGAACAACTATCTATATTATATACAAACTAAGGAAAAGAAAATTAAAGCCTGTTTTCCATGAATGCCGTGTTGTTTGGGTATAAGTTTAATAACTGTCGCCGAAAATTTTGAAGAGACTGAGTTTCTCTTAAGTTGGGGGAAGTTTGTTCCACAGAACAGCACCACTATAGCTAAAGCTGTTTTTATAATAGTTAGTACGTGGCAGGGGAACAACCAACTTATTCTCGGAGTTTCTAAGATTATAGTTAGGAGATATATCCTCTCGGTGAACAAATCTAGAGGACAAGTAACTAGGCACTAGTTCATTGTGAGATTTGAACATCATTATTGCCTTAGTTATTTGACGTTGGCAGTGGAGATTGCGCCATCCTAACTGGTCAAAAGGAGGTTGGCATCGGCATAAAAAAACGTTGGATGTTAGAAGTTCGTTTATTTGTACTTAAAAGCCGTAAATATCCTACGAAACTGCCGGAGCCATTTACCGTAGATAGTGATGACAAAACAGTGTTTTTTTTTCGCACGAAGTTTACATTTTGGAGTACTTTAGACCGTTTATTATTGGAGTGATCTTGTGGGGATCGAGTTTTAAATGGCTGATGGCGCGCAAGCACGCATGGTGAGCCCTTCTTTTTTTGCATTTTTCCATTGTTCTTGACCTAAACTATTGAACAAGTTAGCTGTTTCTCAATTTCAACGAAATTACGTTTAAAAATGACAAAACAAATAGAAAATCAACAGAAATGACTCGTTATGATCCCCCAAAAGCGCAAACTACACTTTTCCGCACTTTTGACCCTTTTACCGCACTTTTTTCCGCCCTTTTTTCTTAAAAATCCCGCACTTTTCCGCACTTTTTTTACCGCACTTCCCCAGATGCCCTGTCTATTTAGTCATTGAACAACAGTAGATGATGCTTAGCAAGTTTTGGAAAAGCAAAGATGCTAGAATCCTTAATCCGAGATGGTAAATCTTTCCAGATATCAGACGCCATAAAAAGCAATTGATTCCTTGCCTATATTTGTTCTTACTCTGGGTTTGCAGAGATTTTTATTTGAGAAAAGAAAATAAAGAACAGTAAAACAAAATGATTTGATGGCGAAAGTTGCTTGCAATTTATCGAGCGAAATAACCTTACAATTACATTTAGTTTTCTTACCCTGTTTTACGATCAATTGCTTTCCATCGACGACTAATGAGTTTAAAAGACTATTCATTAAAATAGGATTTCAAATGTTAATTCAACTTCTCAATCTGGAATAAGAGACGTGTTATTATTTAGCAAGGGGGGGGGGGGGAGATCTCCTATTTTTGTGGGCAGGGTCCTAGTTTTTTCGCGTGTCTAAAGGAAATTTTTTCCACTCCTGTTTGGGGCAGGGTCATCACTTTTTCAGCAACATTTAGACGATGAGGAGGGTAAAATAGATGCCGATAGTGGTTATTTCAGCAACTTCTCTATCATTTTCCTCGCTGCGCATAAAGAATGACATCTATTTATCGCCTGGGGGGGAGGGAGCAGAGGATTTTTTGGGGGATCACTTCAGTTTGGGGCGAGCGAAAGGGGGGATCTCTCAAAACCTGAAGCCCTGAAAGCGGGGACCACAAGAAATTTTCTAAGTTGTTATTCCAGCAACTTCTCTACCATTTGCATTTTTCTATCTCACTTCACTCAATTACTTAATAAAAATTTCGGCAGAAACAATATCATGTAATATAGTCTTTGGCAACTCGCACAACGTAGACACTACCTTCGCACCGTTCACAAGAATAACTGTATTTTGGCGAGGAAAAACAAACTCTACCAACATGTACCAAAATTGCCTTGCAGTATAGACCTGGCGGGCAGTCACTTTGTTCGAAAGAAGAGTAAGCGTGTGTTTGACGTTACAGGCATAGAAATTCGTCATTTGGGCCGCGCTTCAAGCAAATGAATAATAATAATTTCGGCGCACAATTGCGCGCATGAATAATAAAAACTACAGGATTTGTTCACTATACATAAAAAACGGAATGTTCATCTACACTTTCTTGGTGAAAGTGCTTTTATCAATGAAATGGCTTGATGAAATGCGTTTATCAAAATAAGATAAATAATGACCGGTCCCTAATATACCCTTTGAGCAATGAACACACAACCCTCACGCCGTTTACAAGAACAAGTGTGTATCTTGACGAGGAAAAGCAAACTCTCCAAAATTAATGTCCTGCAATGATAAGCCTGGCGGGCAGTCACTAAATGTTTGAAAGAAGACCCCATAGGTAAGCGTGAGCTCGACGTTACAAGCAGTTCGCCATGTGGGCCGCGCTTCACGCAAATGAATAATAATATACTTTGTCATTTGAGGCGTGCAGTTGTGCGCATGAATAATATAACCTTGTTGGCTCAGGAGCCCATTTCATCTAACCTGTAATAGTTGAGGTAGCGTACTTCCTGGGCTCCTGGCAGGCTTTGTTTACTATACCGTACACAAAGCATGTTCATCTACCCTTGCTCAAAGGCTAGATGAAATGTGTTTATCAAAATACGGGCGCGCTTCGCGCGCAATGAAAGAAAAATGCGACCCCCTTTTCTGTAAATTGTCTTCAGTACTAGGTCAAATAGAGGACGGGAGAGGTTGAATCACATTTATCATTGTACTTATAGAGGAACGATCACTGCATTTTTACCGTGTATTACCCAAAATGCTCTCACGTAACGTAAATAGCCGAGGCGATAAATAATGACAGTGGTTCCTTAGCTTACATGGGGAGGGTCACAATTTTTTTTACCTACGACTGGGGGAGGTTCACATTTTGTTTGTTATGTTCAAGAGGAGGGTCCTACTTTTTTTTTAGCCTTGTTTGAAAACAATGGGACCCCCCCCCCCCCCGGTAAATAATGACACGTCCCTAACTGTCACCAAGGCGTTTTTTTTGGTAAAATCAGACATCTACACACTAGCAGCAACGTGGTCTTTGTACAACGTTTTTCTTGCATATTGACAATTCATGTTATTATAGCTATAAACTCGGGTGTGTTAAGGCTTGACTTGGGGCTTATACGAGGTAACCAAACTTAGCAGTTATTTTAATTTTACCATCTTCAAAATATTGACAGTACTGGTTGCCATGGAAATACAGGGCGATACATGGCGATGCAGGGTGATACAGGAGGATACATGGCGATACAGGAGGATACATGGCGATACTAGAGGATACACGGCGATACAGGAGGATACAGGGCGATACAGGGTGATACATGGCGATACAGGGTGATACAGGAGAATACAGAACGATACAGGAGGATACAGAGCGAAACAGGGTGATACATGGCAATAGAGGTTGATACAGGAGGATACAGAACGATACAGGAGGATACAGGGCGGTACAGGGCGATACAGCACGATACAGAAGTACACAGGGGGATACATGGCGATACAGGAGGATACAGGGCGATACAGGAGGATACAGGAGGATACAGGGCGATACAGGGCGATACAGGAGGATACAGCAGGATACAGGAGGGTACAGGGCGATACAGGAGGATAGAGGGTGACACAGGAAGATACCGGGGGATACAGGAGGATACAAGGGATACAGGAGGATACAAGGCGATGCAGGAGGATACAAGGCGATGCAGGATGATACAGGGCGATGCCGGGTGATACAGGAGGATACAGGGCGATGCAGGTGATACAGGGCGATACAAGGTGACACGGGGCGATACACGGTGATACAGGATGATACAGGAGGATACATGAGGATACAGGGCGATACAGGAGGATACAGGGCGATGCATGGCGGTACAGGAGGATACAGGGCAGTACATGGCGATACAGGAGGATACATGAGGATAACGGAGGATACATGAGGATAACGGAGGATGCATGAGGATACAGGGCCATACATGGCGATACAGTAGGATACATGGCGATACAGGAGGATATAGAGCGATGCAGGAGGATACATGGCGATGTAGGAGGATACAGGGCAATGCAGGGCGATACAGGGCGATACAGCGTGATACAGGGCGATACAGGGTGATACGCGGCGATACATGAGGATATAGGGCGATACATGGCAATACAGGAGGATACAAGGCGATGCAGGGTGATACAGGAGGATACAGGGCAGTACAGGAGGATACACGTTGATACAGGAGGATACAGGGCGATACTGGGTGATACATGGCGAGACAGGGTGATACAGGAGGATACAGGGCGACACTGGGCGATACAGGGCGATACAGGGCGATACAGGGCGATACAAGGCGATACAGGAGGATACATGGCGATACAAGAGGATACAGGGCGATACAGGAGGATACAGGAGGATACATGGCGATACAGGAGGATACATGGCGCTACTAGAGGATACACGGCGATACAGGAGGATACAGGGCGATACAGGGCGATACAGGGCGATACAGGGCGATACAGGGCGATACAGGGCGATACAGGAGGATACATGGCGATACAAGAGGATACAGGGCGATACAGGAGGATACAGGGCGATACAGAAGGATACAGGGTGATACAGGAGGATACAGGGCGATACAGGGTGATACAGGGCGATACAGGGCGATACAGGGCGATACAAGAGTATACATGGCGATACAGGAGAATACAGGGCGATACAGGAGGATACATGGCGATACAGGAGAATACAGGGCGATACAGGAGGATACAGGGCGATGCATGGCGATACAGGGCGATACAGGGCGTACAGGGCGATAGAGGGCGATACAGGGCGATACAGGGCGATACAGGAGGATACAGGGCGATACATGGCGATGCAAGGTGATACAGGAGGATACATGGCGCTACTAGAGGATACAGGGCGATACAGGAGGATACAGGGCGATACAGGAGGATACAGGGTGATACAGGAGGATACAGGGCGATACAGGGTGATACATGGCGATACAGGGCGATACAGGGCGATACAAGAGGATACATGGCGATACAGGAGAATACAGGGCGATACAGGAGGATACAGGGCGATACAGGGCGATAAAGGAGGATACATGGCGATACAGGAGGATACAGGGCGATGCAGGGTGATACAGGAGGATACATGGCGATACAGGAGGATACATGGCGCTACTAGAGGATACACGGCGATACAGGAGGATACAGGGCGATACATGGCGATACAGGGTGATGCAGGAGGATACAAAACGATACAGGAGGGTACAGGGCGATACAGGGTGATACATGGCGATACAGGTGATACAGGAGGATACAGAACGATGCAGGAGGATACAGGGCGGTACAGAACGATACAGGAGGATACAGTAGGATACAAGGTGATACAGGAGAATACAGGGCGATACAGGAGGATACAGGGCGATGCAGGAGGATACAGGAGGATACATGGCAATACATGGTGATACAGGAGGATACAGAACGATACAGGAGGATACAGGGCGATACATTTCGATACAGGGCGATACAGGGTGATACAGGAGGATACATGAGGATACATGGCGATACAGGAGGATACAGGGCGATACAGGAGGATACAGGGCCATGCAGGAGGATACAGGAGGATACAGGAGGATACATGGCGATACAGGGCGATACAGGGCGATACAGGAGGATACATGGCGATTCAGGGTGATACAGGAGGCTACAGAACGATACAGGGCGATACAGGGCGAAACATGGCGATACAGGAGGATACATGGCGATACAGAAGGATACAGGGAGACACAGGAGGATACAGGGCGATACATGGCGATGCAGGGTGATACAGGAGGATACATGGCGATGCAGGAGGATACATGGCGATACTAGAGGATAACCGGCGATACTGGAGGATACAGGGCGATACAGGGTGATACATGGCGATACAGGGTGATACAGGATGATACAGAACGATACAGGAGGATACAGGTCGTTACAGAACGATACAGGAGGATACAGTAGGATACATGGTGATACAGGAGAATACAGGGCGATACAGGAGGATACATGGCGCTACTAGAGGATACACGGCGATATAGGAGGATACAGAACGATACAGGAGGATACAAGGGAGTGTCATGCCAAAACCCTAACCAAAAACCAGGAGGATACATGAGGATACATGGCGATACAGGAGGATACAGGGCGATACAGGAGGATACAGGGCCATGCAGGAGGATACAGGAGGATACATGGCGATACAGGGCGATACAGGAGGACACAGGAGGATACGGGGGATACAGGGCGATACAGGAAGATACAGGGTGATACAGGAGGATACAGGGCGATACAGGAGGATACAGGAGGATACAGGGCGATACAGGAGGATACAGGGTGATGCAGGGGGATACAGGAGGATACAGGGCGATACAGGAGGATACAGGAGGATACAGGGCGATACAGGAGGATACAGGAGGATACAGGGCGATACAGGAGGATACAGGGTGATGCAGGGGATACAGGAGGATCCCAGGGGATACATGGCGATACAGGAGGATACAGGGTGATGCAGGGTGATACAGGAGGATACAGGGCGATACAGGAGGATACAGGAGGATACAGGAGGATACAGGAGGATACAGGAGGATACAGGACGATACAGGAGGATACAGGGTGATGCAGGGCGATACAGGAGGATACAGGGCGATACAGGAGGATACAGGAGGATACAGGGCGATACAGGAGGATACAGGGTGATGCAGGAGGATACAGGGTGATGCAGGGGGATACAGGAGGATACAGGGGGATACAGGAGGATACAGGAAGATGCAGGGCGATACAGGAGGATACAGGGAGATACAGGGGGATACAGGGCGATACAGGAGGATACAGGGCGATACAGGAGGATACAGGGTGATACAGGGGGATACAGGGGATACATGGCGATACAGGGAGATACAGGAGGATACAGGGCGATACAGGAGGATACAGGGGGATACAGGAAGATACAGGGCGATACAGGAGGATATAGGGCGATACAGGAGGATACAGGGCGATACAGGAGGATACAGGGGGATACAGGGCGATATAGGAGGATACAGGGCGATACAGGGGGATATAGGAGGATAAAGGGCGATACAGGGGGATACAGGAGGATACAGGGGGATACATGGCGATACAGGGGAATACAGGAGGATACAGGGCGATACAGGAGGACACAGGAGGATACAGGGGGATACTGGGCGATACAGGAAGATACAGGGTGATACAGGAGGATACAGGGCGATACAGGAGGATACAGGAGGATACAGGGCGATACAGGAAGATACACGGTGATGCAGGGGGATACAGGAGGATACAGGGCGATACAGGAGGATACAGGAGGATACAGGGCGATACAGGAGGATACAGGGTGATGCAGGGGGATACAGGAGGATTCAGGGGGATACATGGCGATACAGGAGGATACAGGGTGATGCAGGGTGATACAGGAGGATACAGGGCGATACAGGAGGATACAGGAGGATACAGGAGGATACAGGAGGATACAGGAGGATACAGGAGGATACAGGAGGATACAGGAGGATACAGGAGGATACAGGAGGATACAGGAGGATACAGGAGGATACAGGACGATACAGGAGGATACAGGGTGATGCAGGGGGATACAGGAGGATCCCAGGGGATACATGGCGATACAGGAGGATACAGGGTGATGCAGGGTGATACAGGAGGATACAGGGCGATACAGGAGGATACAGGAGGATACAGGAGGATACAGGAGGATACAGGACGATACAGGAGGATACAGGGTGATGCAGGGCGATAGAGGAGGATACAGGGCGATACAGGAGGATACAGGAGGATACAGGGCGATACAGGAGGATACAGGGTGATGCAGGAGGATACAGGGTGATGCAGGGGGATACAGGAGGATACAGGGGATACAGGAGGATACAGGAAGATGCAGGGCGATACAGGAGGATACAGGGAGATACAGGGGGATACAGGGCGATACAGGAGGATACAGGGCGATACAGGAGGATACAGGGTGATACAGGGGGATACAGGGGATACATGGCGATACAGGGAGATACAGGAGGATACAGGGCGATACAGGAGGATACAGGGGATACAGGAAGATACAGGGCGATACAGGAGGATATAGGGCGATACAGGAGGATACAGGGCGATACAGGAGGATACAGGGGGATACAGGGCGATATAGGAGGATACAGGGCGATACAGGGGGATACAGGAGGATAAAGGGCGATACAGGGGGATACAGGAGGATACAGGGGGATACATGGCGATACAGGGGAATACAGGAGGATACAGGGCGATACAGGAGGACACAGGAGGATACAGGGGGATACTGGGCGATACAGGAAGATACAGGGTGATACAGGAGGATACAGGGCGATACAGGAGGATACAGGAGGATACAGGGCGATACAGGAAGATACACGGTGATGCAGGGGGATACAGGAGGATACAGGGCGATACAGGAGGATACAGGAGGATACAGGGCGATACAGGAGGATACAGGGTGATGCAGGGGGATACAGGAGGATTCAGGGGATACATGGCGATACAGGAGGATACAGGGTGATGCAGGGTGATACAGGAGGATACAGGGCGATACAGGAGGATACAGGAGGATACAGGAGGATACAGGAGGATACAGGAGGATACAGGAGGATACAGGAGGATACAGGAGGATACAGGAGGATACAGGAGGATACAGGAGGATACAGGAGGATACAGGAGGATACAGGAGGATACAGGAGGATACAGGAGGATACAGGAGGATACAGGAGGATACAGGACGATACAGGAGGATACAGGGTGATGCAGGGCGATACAGGAGGATACAGGGCGATACAGGAGGATACAGGAGGATACAGTATTACAGGATACGGAGCGATACAGGAGGATACCATGCAACATGCATGTGTGTTTCGGTACACTTCACAATATCATATGTGAAGTATCTACCCCAGTGGGAAGGTAAACCGCTGGATGTGCGCGGGCGCTCGAGTTATTGCTCTCTCCCCGTACCGAAGGGTGTTAGGAGTGCTCGTCGTATTTTTTAGGGGTCAAAATCAACTCTCAGGTATTTTTTAGGGGGTACGCAAATGAATGAAAGGGTCACAAACCAAGCAAAACGTTTTCTGGCTTTCTTTATTCATTATAGCTCTAAAACACATCTAGGGTTAAAACGTTTTTTGCCATAGCGTGAACCACCATAACATGAACCTTGTACCGTAGAATGAACCTGAGTACCGTAGCATGAACCTTATACCGTAGCATGAACTTTGGTACCGTAGCGTGAACCTTATACCGTAGCGTGAACCTAGGTACCGTAGCGTGAACCTGAGTACCGTAGCATGAACCTTATACCGTGGCATGAACCTGGGTACCGTAGCGTGAACCTGGGTACCGTAGCGTGAACCTGGGTACCGTAGCGTGAACCTTATACCGTAGCGTGAGCCTGGGTACCGTAGCGTGAACCTGAGTACCGTAGCGTGAACCTGGGTACCGTAGCGTGAACTTGGGTACCGTAGCGTGAACCTAGGTACCGTAGCGTGAACCTTATACCGTAGCGTGAACCTGGGTACCGTACCGTGAACCTGAGTACCGTAGCATGAACCTTATACCGTGGCATGAACCTGGGTACCGTAGCGTGAACCTGGGTACCGTAGCGTGAACCTGGGTACCGTAGCGTGAACCTGGGTACCGTAGCGTGAACCTTATACCGTAGCGTGAGCCTGGGTACCGTAGCGTGAACCTGAGTACCGTAGCGTGAACCTGGGTACCGTAGCGTGAACTTGGGTACCGTAGCGTGAACCTGGGTACCGTAGCGTGAACCTTATACCGTAGCGTGAACCTTGGGTACCGTAGCGTGAACCTTATACCGTAGCGTGAACCTGGGTACCGTAGCGTGAACCTGAGTACTGTAGCGTGTACCTGAGTACCGTAGCGTGAACCTGAGCACCGTAGCGTGAACCTGAGTACCGTAGCGTGAACCTGAGTACCGTAGCGTGAGCCTGGGTACCGTAGCGTGAACCTGGGTACCGTAGCGTGAACCTTATACCGTAGCGTGAACCTTATACCGTAGCGTGAACCTGAGTACCGTAGCGTGAACGTTATACCGTAGCGTGAACCTGAGTACCGTAGCGTGAACCTTATACCGTAGCGTGAACCTCAGTACCGTAGCGTGAACCTTATACCGTAGCGTGAACCTGAGTACCGTAGCGTGAACCTTATACCGTAGCGTGAACCTGAGTACCGTAGCGTGAACCTTATACCGTAGCATGAACCTGGTTACCGTAGCGTGAACCTGGTACCGTAGCGTGAACCTTATACCGTAGCGTGAACCTGGGTACCGTAGCATGAACCTGGGTACCGTAGCGTGAACCTGGGTACCGTAGCGTGAACCTGGATACCGTAGCATGAACCTTATACCGTCGCGTGAACCTTACTACCGTAGCATAAACCTGGGTACCGTAGCGTGAACCTGGGTACCGTAGCATGAACCTTATACCGTAGCGTGAACCTCATACCGTAGCATGAACCTTGGTACCGTAGCATGAACCTTATACCGTAGCATGAACCTGGGTACCGTAGCGTGAACCTGAGTACCGTAGCGTGAACCTTATACCGTAGCATGAACCTGGGTACCGTAGCGTGAACCTTATACCGTAGCGTGAACCTGAGTACCGTAGCGTGAACCTTATACCGTAGCATGAACCTGGGTACCGTAGCGTGAACCTTATACCGTAGCGTGAACCTGAGTACCGTAGCGTGAACCTTACACCGTAGCATGAACCTGGGTACCGTAGCGTGAACCTTATACCGTAGCGTGAACCTGAGTACCGTAGCGTGAACCTTATACCGTAGCGTGAACCTGAGTACCGTAGCGTGAACCTTATACCGTAGCATGAACCTGGGTACCGTAGCGTGAACCTGGGTACCGTAGCATGAACCTGGGTACCGTAGCGTGTACCTGGGTACCGTAGAGTGAACCTGGGTACCGTACCGTCTTGTTGTGACGTCACAACATGGCGCCGTCGTAATAAGAAGCCTTTGACGTCACAACACGGAATCAGGCGAACTACCTCGAGAGACGGGGGAGGGGTGGGTGGCCCGGGGGGGGGGGGGGGGGGGGGGGAGGGGCAAAAACGAAACTACTAGAAGACTGCACTGAGCGAGTGCAGAAGAAAATACAGATCCAACTAGTGATGTGCTACGCAAACTTCGGAACTCACAACACAAGTCCGTTCAGCAAGAAGGCCGATACTTTTTAAGGACTTTTTAGAGGATAAGACTCAAGCTTATCTGGAGGAAGCTAAGGCTTTTACGTCGGAGATTTTATTGTTATTCGACTGTCGTGTCTTGTTGTGATCGTTCTGAGCTCCAAGGAGGTCACATAAACTTTGTCATTGAAGCATTGAAGCTTTACATGTTACTGCTTTTCCAGGTTGGTAGTGTTGGTCGATACGGTTTGTTTGAGTAGGAGAAATAATTTTGTGTGGGAGAAGACGAGTCTACATACTTAATTAATGTCTGCGCTGCGAGCCATTTAGGTTACAAGTTCGAGCCAAGGTATTGCCAAGGATTAACCACAGAACTTAAAAGCTACTCGGAATAATTAGGTAAGCGTCGCTGTTTATTGTGTATAAAGCATAGCATTTTTGAATCCGAGACGACATGCGAATCGGTAGGAAGTCTTAACTTAAGCTTACATTACTAAAACGACCGAGTCATTACACTGTAAGCTTTGTAAATGTAGATGCGAAGGATATTTGAACTTGGAATTTCTCTGAAATAAAAACCAAGACTTATAATACCCGATCACATTTATCTCCTATGTATCTAATAGATCGAGGCAGAATAAAAGAACGGATATAAGATTCAAATATGGAAACAAGTCGCATTATTTTGGTTTTCCTCGCCTAAAATTCGACAATTTCCTGCTAAATTCTGTTGTTCTACACAGTGGTGATGAAGTCTTGATCTCCCATCTACCTTGGATTTCCAAGCAGCAGGATATTTAGGTTGGTATGAAATATATTTTCAAGCTAGTTGTTTTGGATTCGGTGTTAACATCCTTGTGCGCTCAGCGCATCGACAGAAACACGTTAAACCCCTTTTAGAATTTCAAATACACCGTGTTTTGTATTGAATAGACTCATTGGGTTTTGGCATGATGTTTGCCCACTTCAGATCTTGTGGCATTCATTTCAATAATCTTTCTTTATTTGGGATTCTTCCATAGAAAAAAAAAATACTCTGGGTAATGCCACATGCTCTGAAATGGGAAATATTATGTTTAAATCAATCACCATGAATGACTACCATCATTTTAATTTTTTAACATAAAAATAAACATATGGAATATTAGTGACTATCACAGGGAATTTCTACATGAACCTATCCATGGGAAAGCTGAATCTCCCAAGGCACACGCATGGTAAGTGCTAGGAATTCACATGGATAGCCATGGGAAATCCGAACACTTCCCATTCTTCTACCATGGGAAAATCAGCTTTTCCCATAGATGGGTTTATGCAGAAATTCCCTGTTTATTCGCCTTGTTTTTTGCGAAACATTTTTAAATTAAAATTGTGTTCCATAAAATTTAACATGCCCAAGTTATAAAGTTTAAAGGTGTCTGAAATTTATTATCAAATAATTAATTTTTGTGCATCACAATGTTGTACTGGTATGAATTGTATCTGCAACAGAACTACCCAGGTAATATTTAACAATTAGTTGCCAAAGACATCATAAATCTCTGGCATTAGTATAATTACTCAAGTGATTATAAGAATTTACATGCTCTGATTTCCTGATTGGTCGAGAGTCTCGTTTTCACTCGTTATAATCACCTACAGGTTCACGATTATAACTGATTGAAATGATTGGGAGTGCATGCACAAGTTTTGTTATCAGTGAAAAAATTTAACAAACCAAGTTGTTTGTCTTTATGAATCGTTTGAGGCTCATTGTTAATCATGGAGCCTTTGGCAACTAACTGTTAAGACAGATTGTTTTAGTGATTCGAGCAACGTATGGCTAAAATTGAATTCCTAGAAGATACAAAGCCAATTTGCTTTAAAGCGGATTTCATATGACTGGACATGAGTAATAAGTTGTATCGTTTCACTAGCCAATCGCGAGCCAAGTCACAAGTCACAAGCCAGCCACACAAGTCAGTTCCAAAATGCGAATTTTTTCTTCCCGATTTTTTTTCTTAAAATGTTGTTATGGATTTAGAATTTTGCAAATAATTTCTTCAGTTTTCAATGAATTCCAGGTAACTTTAATGACTTCATTTACATCGACGAGTATCAAGAGGGCTACCTGTGGTGACAAGATGGCAGATCAGAATAGAAACCCTTTGCCCCTTCGAACACTGCAATTTGGGATTTTTCAGTCACTGGAATACCAGCGTTGAACAGTTGTGATAAATTGTACTCATAGCAGATCTGATTCTTTCCACACATAGGTATTATGTTCCAGGTGAGGTGCTTTATTGATGTAATTGTATAGTAAGCTTGGTATTCCGTAGATATTGAAAACTTTGCCAGAAAAATATTTGCCAAAATTCTAATCCCTAACAATATTTGAAACAATGAATTGAAGAAAAAAATCGGGAGGAATAAAAATTTACAATTTTGGACCTGACTCGTGGCTGAGACATGACTGACTCGGGCTCGCGATTGGCTCATGAAACGATACAACTCCATGAGTAATTGATAATTACTTTGTAATTACTCCTACAGGTTTTATTCAGAATTGGTGTAATTGCTTTGTGATTGGTTTCACTACAGTCATATGAAATCTGCTCTATTTTAGCATCTTTTGAAAGGTTTGCATGCAAGAAGTAACTTGAGTTAGTTCCATCAAGAAATCTTGAAGGGAGCCTGTGAAAATACATTGCGAAGTTTATATTCAAAGGTATAGGGATTTCGAAGTGATCATGCGCTTGACATGGAGAATTTCCTATTATTGTCCTCCAGGTAGTAAACTTTGAAAATTAATTTCTCTGCTTTCCATGTTAATTTCATGGCAGTACTAACCCAGGTTATTCCTTAAATGCAGTTATTCCAAAACCAAACCAAAATCAAGGCAAGTTTGCTATAAAGTTCTGAGTAACTGGATTTTTGATCACATTTTTAAAAAATTGCTTAAATCCTGGTAAAATTTCCAATCCCTTCCGTAGGGGAGGGGGGGATGGATATTTTTTGGAAACACACAATATAGCAAAATATGCTGACATATTGACCAGTCAGTGTCATTCAGAATCACTCAAGTAAATTATTCTAAAAACACCTAGTATATACCAAAATCAGTTATAATGAATGGTCATTTTCCTGCACTCTGATTGGTCCCTGAAATAGTAGATGTCCAACACATGATACAAACCCTATTAAAAAAGCAAGTTTCATTTTTGCTCCCATTCTTTGAGGTGTAGCTGGCTGAAATTTGGGCTTTAACTAAAATCAGTATGCTCTTTTCATTTCTGAGCATCATTTGGATGAATCTGCTCATTTTAAGGGTTTCCGGGTCACGTGACCGCTTGCTAGGCCAGAAAACACAGTCGGTATTTGATGCTTGACTAAGTCTAAAAAGTTAGGTGTAAAAATAAATTTTTATCAGGCACAGTTTTAAGCCATGCAACACTATTTACTGTTTCTAGAAAACACTCCAAATGGCGGCTCATTTTGAGTGATACTGCATTTCCAATCATTTAAAACAAATGTTTCCCCATCCTGGGGATGGGGTGGGGGATTGTTAATTTTCAGAGTGGTTTTCATAAAGGGTGTTAAAAAGTGGCCCAATACAGCCCGCCAGAATTTCGAAAGCTAATCATCCCCTAATGCATAGTTTATTTAAGACTGGAAGATAGATGATTTTTCTATAAGGAGGCTAAGTTTCATCAAACATATTGTTTTTTCTTCTTCAGTTTCAGTGACAATGCAGCCCCAGAGATCCCTCTTGGACAGGCAGTGATATCGATAGTATTACATGTTCATCAGAGACTATGCATTGCAATGAGGGGGTAAGGAGATAACATGAAAATCTGCTCAAAAGTGTAAGGGCTGTACCCCATCCCCCACCTCTGCCACCTATGTATTATGATTACTACTTGTAAAGACAGAATCAGTTTGAGACAGGATATTTTTCAACTTAGAGCAACATTTGACCAAAAATACTGTTATTCAATGATTTGTATCCTTATTTTGTAGATTTGTGGTCCACATATCGAAATATCACGAAAGGCAGAGGACTGGGTTCGTGCTGCCACAGAAATAAGCGTTCAAAAATGGAAAAATTTATATAGAAACTATAATAGGCTGTGATTTTGTGTTTGATAAAAAAATTATCCATTATTGGATAAATATCTGGTTTTATTTAACTGTATATATATTGACAAATAAAAGCTTTTATCTTTATTGCACTTTTTGGAATCAATTGATCCATTTGGACAGGTTATGGTTTCCAGCTCAGCCCGCCCGTCCATTGTGACTGCAGGGCAACGCTTTCCCTGTGTACTTATCAAGGGAAGCGGTTTTGCGCACAAGAATTTTTTTTTTGCTCTGCTTTTAGCCAGTTGCATATACAGTGGTGCCTATAGAGGCGTGTCTAGGGGAGAAGTTGCAACCCCCTTAGGGGAGGGGTTGGTTGTCCCGCGTTGTGCACCCCCCCCCCCCCCCCCCCCCCCCCGCTCCCATCGAGAGTGTGTCAGGGGAGGGTTGGCTGTCACGCGCTGGTTTCTTTGTTATCTCGCCCACGGGAAGGTTTCTCGGTGACACCAAAACAACCGACAACCTGGGTACGCGAACACACGACACGCGACTGACAGAAAGAAAGCTCTGTTAGCAGGTGAAATATAATCCTTTCAAGAGAGAAAACGGGAGAAAACGGGTCTCTCGACCAATCAGCGCGCGGAAATTTTTACAATGAGTATAAATTATACTGGATACAGAAATATCAACATTCCGGCTTTGTCACGTCCCCCGCATCAGAAATCGCATAAATTGGAACTTCGCTGCAGACATTAGCCTGCGTTGACAGCAACCCGGTTTAGTTTGGCTGTTAATGCAGGCTATACAGACATTTGCACTGCTGCAGATTAATATTTTCAACAAAAAGACGCCTAAAGGTGAGATTTCGACTTTCTCATCAATGGACTGTGAAATGTTGAAACGGCGTTTATTTTTTAAGATCCTTTATTTTATCTTCGCCTGACCGTGGAAACGAGCTAAAATGCTGCACTCTCGTAACATGAACATAAGTACCGTATAGTGAACCTACAGGTACCGTAGCGTGAACCTTATACCGTAGTGTAAACCTGAGTACCGTAGCATGAACCTGGGTACCGTAGCGTGAACCTGAGTACCGTAGCGTGAACCTGAGTACCGTAGAGTGAACCTGAGTACCGTAGTGTAAACCTGAGTACCGTAGAGTGAACCTGAGTACCGTAGCATGAACCTAGGTACCGTAGCCTGAACCTTATACCGTAGCATGAACCTGTGTGCCGTAGCCTGAACCTTATACCGTAGCATGAACCTGAGTACCGTAGCGTGAACCTTATACCGTAGCATGAACCTGGGTACCGTAGCGTGAACCTTATACCGTAGCGTGAACCTTATACCGTAGCGCGAACCTTATACCGTAGCATGGACCTGAGTACCGTAGCATGAACCTGAGTACCGTAGCGTGAACCTTATACCGTAGCATGAACCTGGGTACCGTAGCGTGAACCTTATACCGTAGCGTGAACCTTATACTGTAGCATGAACCTGAGTACCGTAGCGTGAACCTGGGTACCGTAGCGTGAACCTGGGTACCGTAGCGTGAACCTGGGTACCGTAGCGTGAACCTGAGTACCGTAGCTAGAACCTGGGTACCGTAGCGTGAACCTTATACCGGAGCATGAAACTGAGTACCGTAGCATGAACCTGAGTACCGTAGCATGAACCTGGGTACCGTAGCATGAACCTGGGTACCGTAGAGTGAACCTGAGTACCGTAGCATGAACTTTATACCGTAGCGTGAACATGAGTACCGTAGCATGAACCTGGGTACCGTAAAGTGAACCTGAGTACCGTAGCATGAACCTGAGTACCGTAGCATGAACATGAGTACCGTAGCATGAACCTGGGTACCGTAAAGTGAACCTGAGTACCGTAGCATGAACATGAGTACCGTAGCATGAACCGGAGTACCGTAGCGTGAACCTTATACCGTAGCGTGAACCTGAGTACCGTAGAGTGAACCTGAGTACCGTAGAGTGAACCTGAGTACCGTAGAGTGAACCTGAGTACTGTAGCTTGTACCTGAGTACCGTAGCGTGAACCTGAGTACCGTAGCATGAACATGAGTACCGTAGCATGAACCTGGGTACCGTAGCGTGTACCTGAGTACCGTAGCGTGAACCTGGGTACCGTAGCATGAACCTGGGTACCGTAGCGTGAACCTGGGTACCGTAGCGTGAACCTGGGTACCGTAGCATGAACCTGGGTACCGTAGCGTGAACTTGGGTACCGTAGCGTGTACCTGAGTATCGTAGCGTGAACCTGGGTACCGTAGCATGAACCTGGGTACCGTAGCGTGAACCTGGGTACCGTAGCGTGAACCTGGGTACCGTAGCGTGAACCTGAGTACCGTAGCGTGAACCTGGGTACCGTAGAGTGAACCTGAGTACCGTAGCGTGAACCTTATACCGTAGCATGAACCTGGGTACCGTAGCATGAACCTGGGTACCGTAGCGTGGACCTGGGTACCGTAGCGTGAACCTGCTGTGGGTACCGTAGCGTGAACCTGAGTACCGTAGCGTGAACCTGGGTACCGTAGAGTGAACCTGAGTACCGTAGAGTGAACCTTATACCGTAGCATGAACCTGGGTACCGTAGCGTGAACCTGGGTACCGTAGCGTGAACCTGGGTACCGTAGCGTGAACCTTATACCGTAGCATGAACCTGGGTACCGTAGCATGAACCTGGGTACCGTAGCATGAACCTGGGTACCGTAGAGTGAACCTGAGTACCGTAGAGTGAACCTGGGTACCGTAGCGTGAACCTGGGTACCGTAGCGTGAACCTGAGTACCGTAGCATGAACCTGGGTACCGTAGAGTGAACCTGAGTACCGTAGCATGAACCTGGGTACCGTAGCATGAACCTGGGTACCGTAGCGTGAACCTTATACTAGACTGCTTGCAGTCTCTTCTTTGGCGAACGTCCGTAAATCGAGAGAAAGGGAAGTCCGGTACCCAGGTTCACGCTACGGTACTCAGGTTCACGCTACGGTACTCAGGTTCACGCTACGGTATAAGGTTCACGCTACGGTACTCAGGTTCACTCTACGGTATAAGGTTCACGCTACGGTACCCAGGTTCACGCTACGGTACCAGTTCATGCTACGGTACCCAGGTTCACGCTACGGTACCCAGGTTCACGCTACGGTACCCAGGTTCACGCTACGGTACCCAGGTTCACGCTACGGTACCCAGGTTCACTAAACGGTACCCAGGTTCACGCTACGGTACTCAGGTTCACTCTACGGTACCCAGGTTCACTCTACGGTATAAGGTTCACGCTACGGTACCCAGGTTCACGCTACGGTACCCAGGTTCACTCTACGGTACTCAGGTTCACTCTACGGTACCCAGATTCACGCTACGGTACTCAGGTTCACTCTACGGTATAAGGTTCACGCTACGGTACCCAGGTTCACGCTACGGTACTCAGGTTCACTCTACGATACTCAGGTTCACTCTACGGTACTCAGGTTCACTCTACGGTACTCAGGTTCACTCTACGGTACTCAGGTTCTCTCTACGGTACTTAGATTCACGCTACGGTATAAGGTTCACCTTACGGTACCCAGGTTCACGCTACGGTATAAAGGTTCACGCTACGGTACCCAGGTTCACGCTACGGTACTCAGGTTCACTCTACGGTATAAGGTTCACGCTACGGTACCCAGGTTCACGCTACGGTACCCAGGTTCACGCTACGGTACCCAAGTTCACGCTACGGTACCCAGGTTCACGCTACGGTATAAGGTTCACGCTACGGTACTCAGGTTCACTCTACGGTATAAGGTTCACGCTACGGTATAAGGTTCACGCTACGGTACTCAGGTTCACTCTACGGTATAAGGTTCACGCTACGGTACCCAGGTTCACGCTACGGTACCAGTTCATGCTACGGTACCCAGGTTCACGCTACGGTACCCAGGTTCACGCTACGGTACCCAGGTTCACGCTACGGTACCCAGGTTCACGCTACGGTACCCAGGTTCACTAAACGGTACCCAGGTTCACGCTACGGTACTCAGGTTCACTCTACGGTACCCAGGTTCACTCTACGGTATAAGGTTCACGCTACGGTACCCAGGTTCACGCTACGGTACCCAGGTTCACTCTACGGTACTCAGGTTCACTCTACGGTACCCAGATTCACGCTACGGTACTCAGGTTCACTCTACGGTATAAGGTTCACGCTACGGTACCCAGGTTCACGCTACGGTACTCAGGTTCACTCTACGATACTCAGGTTCACTCTACGGTACTCAGGTTCACTCTACGGTACTCAGGTTCACTCTACGGTACTCAGGTTCTCTCTACGGTACTTAGATTCACGCTACGGTATAAGGTTCACCTTACGGTACCCAGGTTCACGCTACGGTATAAAGGTTCACGCTACGGTACCCAGGTTCACGCTACGGTACTCAGGTTCACTCTACGGTATAAGGTTCACGCTACGGTACCCAGGTTCACGCTACGGTACCCAGGTTCACGCTACGGTACCCAAGTTCACGCTACGGTACCCAGGTTCACGCTACGGTATAAGGTTCACGCTACGGTACTCAGGTTCACTCTACGGTATAAGGTTCACGCTACGGTACCCAGGTTCACGCTACGGTACCCAGGTTCACGCTACGGTACCCAAGTTCACGCTACGGTACTCAGGTTCACTCTACGGTATAAGGTTCACGCTACGGTGCTCAGGTTCACTAAACGGTACCCAGGTTCACTCTACGGTATAAGGTTCACGCTACGGTACCCAGGTTCACGCTACGGTACCCAGGTTCACTCTACGGTATATGGTTCACGCTACGGTACTCAGGTTCACTCTACGGTACCCAGATTCACGCTACGGTACTCAGGTTCACTCTACGGTATAAGGTTCACGCTACGGTACCCAGGTTCACGCTACGGTACCTAGGTTCACGCTACGGTACTCAGGTTCACTCTACGGTATAAGGTTCACGCTACGGTACCCAGGTTCACGCTACGGTACCCAGGTTCACGCTACGGTACCTAGGTTCACGCTACGGTACTCAGGTTCACTCTACGGTATAAGGTTCACGCTACGGTACTCAGGTTCACTCTACGGTATAAGGTTCACGCTGCGGTACCCAGGTTCACGCTACGGTACCCAGGTTCACGCTACGGTACTCAGGTTCACGCTACGGTACCCAGGTTCATGCTACGGCAGGTTCACGCTACGGTACTCAGGTTCACGCTACGGTACTCAGGTTCACGCTACGGTACCCAGGTTCGTGCTACGGCAGGTTCACGCTACGGTATTCAGGTTCACGCTACGGTCAAGGTTCATGCAATGGTGGTTCACGCTATGGTAAAAAACGTTTTATACCCTACTCCTAAAACAAGGGATATACTGGATGAGAAACAATAAACAATAACAAATAAGGTTTATTATTATTCAGCCATGCCACTATCTCGGTTCTGATTGGCTAAGAGTACGCAGCGAAACCTTGTTGGCGCGCAGTGCCTGACGTCATACTACAGACATTAGGATTGATGCACTCTAATTACGTCATAACGCAAGCCAATAGGTTGGCCGCCATCTTGGTTTTCATTTCCGAATTGAAAGCCGTTTTGCGAATATTCTCGTTCGATCTGTTATGAATTTTGCCAAGAGAGCATTGCTCAGGATATCTAAACATCAACTATGGCTATTTGAATTGAATACGAAAAGGAAAATACCAATGGACGTAAGATGAAGTTGAAAAACCGTGTCGCCGTGCACGGCCTCATCGCTGACTTCGTTTAGCTAGGTAAGAATTCTTGATTGCTGAATAATAAAACAATTATTGAATTCGGTTTCGCATGATAGTCAGATTTGTCAACGCCTCGAGTTAGTGTTATCCGCCTCAGCTTCGCTTCGGCAGATAACACAAACCTCGGCGTTGCCAAATCTCACTATCATGCTCAACCTCTCATCTAATAAGTGTTAATTGTTGGTAATTTTTATGGGTCATTTTGTTTGAAAAGGTATTTTTTAGGGGGAGTATTTTTTATGTCCTGGTATTTTTTAACCGTGTATTTTCCGATGTCCCGAAGAGCACCTCTATCACTCTTATGTACCAGTCAATTCCAGCGGTGACCATGCCCCCCCCCCCCCCCCGGGACACCGTGGGGCATTTGCACACCACTGGGTTCCCTGGGGTGGGGAATTTTTAAAATTTTGCTGGCCCGGGTTCCGGGGGCCGGGATTTGTTTTTCTCCAGGGAAGGGGGGTGGGGAATTTTTGTTCTCTTTCACAATCTTTGAGCGCGTTGAGTTTTGCGGAACTACAACACCAGTTCACTTTCCTGACCAGTTATAACTAATTGGCAGTTACAATGTCCCAGTTACAGAAAATAACGTCACACAAAATAAAATGCCGAGCATGGCCCGTATACACCACTCTAGTGTTGAGATTGAGAGATTGAGATTGTTGAGATTGAGAGACGACAAATGAATGGAGTTTGTAGCTAAATGGCTACAACCGCGAATGGCCAAGAGAAATTAGGGGCCGACCATTTGACTTCTGAGGGGGGGGGATGATTTTGAAAAAAAATTTCCTGCACAGCATTTTTGTCATAATCCTCAACTAATTTTACGAAATAAATATCCTACAATCTCTTAGAGACGTAAAAAAAATATTGCAAAAAAAAATCATGCCCCCCCCCCTCAAATGGTCGGCCCCTTAGTGGAGACTTTTGAAGGTGTGTTTACTATTCTAATACCTTAGGAGTGGACCATTAGAAAGTGGGGGAGGAGGGGGTGGCAATTCCCCCCCCCAAAAAAAAATCGCGCAAGGCCAATCCTTCCGTAAAAATAATCTTGCAGAGATTCAAGCTAGAAAATAGAAATCCTACAAAGACATGGCTTGGGCTTTCGTTAAAAAGATGTCTGAGGCTGCATATTTATTTAAAAATGAACGCCGTCTGGATGAAGTAGCGAAACCTGAAGTCCTGAAAGGAGAGACCAAAAATTTCGGCGCGCTTCGCGCGCAAACTACTATAATTTCTTAGAAATCGCGCAACGAAGACATTGCCTTACAAGAACAAGTGTCTTGCCAAGGAAAACAAACTCTCCCAAAAATGCCCTACAGCGATAGACCTGGCAGGCAGTCACTATGTTCATAGAAAGAACACTTGTGAGTTGTGACACGCGTGACTTCGACGTTACAAGTATAGCAATTCGTCATGTGGACTGCTTCACGCAAATGAATAATAATAATTTCGTCATTTGCGGCGCGCAGTTGCGCGCATAGATAATAAAACCTACAGGCTTTGTTTACTATATACATAAAAACGGAATGTTGATCTATCCTTTCTCTAAGGCTTGATAAAATGCATTTATCAAAAATCGGCCGCGCTTGGCGCGCAACGATAGAAAAATGCGATACCCTATATAATTATAGCATAAGAAAGTTTGCTTTACATATACATAGAGGAACAGGATTTTCTTACTCCATTTCTGAACCAATATAAATATAGTATAAGAAAATTGGGTTGATGCATATACATACAGCAATAGGATTTGGTTGGCCCCGTGGGAACGGAACGCCTCGGTATACATCCACTGTCCAGCTGTCTATGCTTCTCACTTCTGACAAGTTTCGGTATTTATGTATAACGTGTTATGACTACAAGATATGTCGTGTGTGTCTGCCGAAAAAACATTCGTACATGGGGGCATTCGAGTCCGAAAAAAAATTCTTGCACAACTTGATCACCGGAAAAAAAAATTCATACGCAAAAATATTACCATCCCCCCTCCCCCAATTTCTAATGGCCCACCCCTGACATGAAATTGGGCTTAGTTTACTTCTGAACGTTCAAACATGCAAAACTTCTTTTGTTAAACAAGAGAAGTTTTGCATGATTGAACGCTCAGAAGTAAGCTAAGCCCAATTTCATGTCGAGTGAAGCTATAGATGGCCCTCAAAATATACCTAGACAATTTTTTCAGCCCATAAAACTAGCAAAAATACTTCGGTTTCAATGCAAGGATGACCTTGTGAAATTTTGGTTCTGGTGCAAAAGCTACTTTCTCGAATATGTTAAAATGTTGTATTTTTACACGCAGACTTTGTCTGGAACAAACTAACAAGAAGATAATAACTATCAGCCATACGTACCCTGATCGTCTTGGGGACTGAACACATAGAAACATACAAATTTAACGCGTAATAATATCCAGGGCGATCGTGGTTCTTCAGTTTGATACTCAGATCTTGAACTTGTATATTTACCTAGTTCCCGGCAAGTTGCGTGTTAAAAATACAAAATATTAACATATTCGAAAAACCAGCTTTTGCACCAGAACCAAAATTTCACAGGGTCATCCTTTCATTGAAACCGAACTATCTTTGCTTGTTTTATCGGCTGAAAAAATCATCTTGGTATATTTTGAGGGCCGTTTATACCTTGACATGAAATCAAGCTTTGTCTACTCCTGGTCTTCTATCATGCGAAACTTCTTTTGTTAGATGGTCTTCACCGCAAAAATAAATCCGTGCAAATGTAATAAAACAAAGAACTAATTTACCCGGAGCATGAAAATTTGTCAGGAATGCAACGTTTGCGCAAACTCGCAAGCCTGCCCTCTTGGCTGCGCCCGCATTCATTTGTCAGCGTCGACAAATTTCCCACCTGCTGTCTATAGGAGTAATTACAAATTACCTTCTCGGCGGGGCTTCCTGTGGTAGAAGCGTGACGTCACAGGAAAAGCCCTCGCACATTCATTCAGCGGTTTACCTTATCACTGCATACAAGGAACGCCTGGGTCCAGGCTGGGATTGTGCATGGGCGATGGTCAAGGCTAGAAGGGATAACTCAGAAGGAGGTGATTAAGACGTAATCCATTTGAAAATCGAGTAACGATTGGAAAAAAATTCTTGGAACAAAATTATTTACATCATATTGTAGACTTACTTATTGCTTTTGATATCTGATCTAAAATAATCATTTCTTACAACACCGAACATCGAAAATGAATCCTGAAAGTTGTGCAAATCCACACAATTTGTGTAGGTTGACAGCACTATAAATGAAAATTAACAGCCAACACCAATCTTCACAACTTTGAAAAATTATTTCTCAGGTTACCTTGGGAATTTCTGCTCGGTGTTACCGCCAATTCTTTATTTAATCAATACCTTAAAATGCTAGAAACAAGGACTATTGGTTTTGTAATACTCTATCTAAAAATTGTTTCCACTGTGTCAAGATTACTCGGATTTCCTTTTCACGGTAGAACGAACCTACATATGCACTGTTATGCCCATGTTATGTCATGTAGCCTCGTTCTATTATTTATGCCTTTGAATTATTAAGCACCTCCACTGTGAGCATCCCATCTAGCCACGACCATGGGAGATTGTGCATGCTGACATTTTGGCCGAGAAAAACCCCCCGGACATTTCCTTACGCAAGAAGCACTTGAGAGGAGAGAACGCGGACTTCAACAATTTAATTTGCTTTTAACGAGATATGCAAGATCAATGTTATGCTTAGTTTACAGTTGACGCGGTTTCCATTGTTATTCGTAGGGAATTAACTCGGATAATGGCTCTCAACAAACTAAAAGTCGGGGAGGGATTTGAATTCTCCAGGGAAAGGTTGGGGTTGATCAATAGAATTGAATTGAATTTCTAGGTAAATATATTGCTCATTATGGATTCATAGGTAAATAAATGGCTTATTATGGATTCATAGGTAAATATCTAGCTATTTACCTATGAATCCATAATAAGCCATTTACTTACCTGTAAATATCCCCCCGGAAGAGTGTTGAAAAGTGACCCCCCCACCTCTCTGGAATTCCCGAAGAAAAATACAGTATTTGTATGGAAAATATATCCTTTCCTATTATCCTTCCTATGGATAATTTCTGGAACCACACAATAAGCCATTTTTACCAAGACTTCAAGGGGCACTGTCACGTTTGTTTCATCAAAATGTTTTAAAATAAGACAAGTGTTCTACAGAAACAACTCCGAACCTATATTCTGTTTCAAATTAGTCTTAAAAAAAAAGAAACTTGTTCAGCCTGTTCGAAAATCAAAAATGCCAATTAGCAATCCAATTCCATCCGCCCGATTATACACGAAAATACTCCAAATTTGTATTGATCTAGCAGCTGAAAGGTTAGTTAAAAAACGTAGACCATTATTTTGTTGATTTGTAGGGAGTTTGACTGCATTTAAGCTACTCAAAATGACCCCAAGTTAGACCAAATTCATGATAGACCATACAGTTGCCCCTTTCACAATGACTAATTCAATTATCAACCCAAACATTTAACTAGTGTATTCAAATCCATACACTTACCCCGAGAAAAAAAACATCCAATAATCTCAGTTTATGCATCTATGCTGACTGTCTGTCTATAACCAATATTTGCTTCTAAATATCCTTTATGCGAATCCCGTTGAACGCCACAAAACACGATTTCCGAGAACGCCTTCACTTGAACCATATTGAGAAGCGTTTGTCCAGTCTACTTGCTTGGTCTCATTGCCCATAGAGTGTGTTTAAGACGTAAACCTGAAAATACAGATAAAATCATGACCAGGTTCATTGCATATCTAATCGTAGAGAGCAACCAACGAGCGCAAAATACCTGAAACTTGCCTTCAGTTTCTCCATCTTGAATCATGTCCATCCGTTTTGCTAGACACAACGCCATAGTGTGGCTAGGTTAGTTTATATTGTATAGACTGGGTACCCTGTGTACATTGCCTCGTGTTCTGCGAGCATGCGCCCTAAGGTCCTCGTTCACGGCCCGGGCGCCATGGCCGCCATGACGGAATAAATACTGTGGTGAAGTAAACCCGACTCTTTGTCTCGTTAATATAATGGCGCAACGTTATGCAAATTGATCTGTAGTAGCTGTAGCTGTCAGGGCGTGGTACAAATGAAAGTAACCAGTAAGGACGTAGTTGCTTTTGTCTCTATTATTTTCGTTCTACAAAGGAGTTTTTTTGTCTCTAGTCTATTATCCTCGTTCTTTGTGTTGAGGTATAGGGTATTGTTGTATTATCCAACCAGAAAGGAGCTTTAAGCAGCTACGTACAGACCAAAATAACAGCGCTTTAATGAGTTGCGCTTTTACAAAAGGCCGCTTGATTGATTGAACTGGCTGTTGTACGGAAACAAAAGACGTAATTCGTGTTTGGAAACCTTTGTCAATCATGGTTGAATAAAAGTGGTCATTCATTTTCTTCAGCATCACAACTTTATTGTGCATGGTAAAAATTAATTGCAATAAGTTTCTCTTGGGAACCCACTTCTATAAAAGCAGCTAAATAACTAACAATAGTTCCTATTGGAATGCGCTATCTTTTTCAATTGTAAACTGTACTCCTTTTCAAAACTGTTCAATTCAATGAGAAGAATGCATTTCATTTGTCCCTGTTTTCTGAAAACCTTGGGATGTATTGGGGTTATTGCCGAGAATCGAGGTAATTAACTCTAACTTATCTCTTGTTCAAGCACAACTTTCAATCCATGTTCTCTCCTCTGAAGGGTGATATGCTCAAACGGCCACCAAAATGATTAATAACCGTCCTAGTGAACGGGACTGTCCGGTGTTCTGGACTCGCCGAAAAAGCGCGAAGATTTGTTCAAGGAGGATTTTCGGAAATCAAAATAAGAGCGTGTCTATTTGTGGGACTATGCAGAGGGCTGTAAATTTGCTTCGATTTAGTGGAAATCTGGATGCTGTGTCAAAAATCAGTGTGAAAAGCTGGCGGCGAAAGAAATTCACAACTCATTCCTATACATATGGTTTTGCATAAATTCAATTAAAATCTAGTATACGTGGAATTGCAAGGATTCTATATGAAGGTTGTAAATATTGTGCATGCACTCGTTTGATGCTGTTTGATTTAGACTTGCTTTATTCCTTGCTTTATTCAGAATCCTTAAAAAACGTATTCTTATTTATTTCATTAAACTGTCATTAACAATCTGATTTTGAAATTTTATATTTCAATCCAGTTGACTTTGTTTGTGATTCACATTTGACCATGTTGGCTTACGCGCTTCGTTCGTGCAGAGAGCTCCCTTTTCACTTATCTATGCGAAAATCAGTTGGCAATGTTATAAAAGCAACGTCCATGCATCAGTTCTGGGAGCACTTAATGAATAGTTGAGAGCCTAAGAGCCCTCAACTGTGCCTCGTGCAACTATTATGCTATAGATTACCAAACACGTCTTTTCTTCTATCACAAGTTTATTTTGCACTTTTATCACTGATCATTACTACAAATTATTTTTCTTAACACATGCCAACCGGAGGACCGCGTTGAGCTGGGTTGAAAGAGCCTCATATTTATCCACGTGAATGACGTTTACTGTTTTTCCATCGGCGATCTTGAGGAGCTCCGAATGGTTCACGTCAGGTCCGATTCCAACAACTATCACTTTCACATTCTTTTTCTGCAAGGTAGAAGATATGTTTTAAAGAACACATAGGCATGTTATGTGTGGAATAGATGGGTGGATCATAACGCCCCGTTTGTATCTAACAACCCGCTGGCCCACGACCATTAACATTTGTAGTCTCCCGTTAGTACAACTAGTTAGTACAACTTCTATTCCGTGCCGTATTGATATACGAACACCACACTGCTACTCACCTTTAGAGGTTGAAGTGCGTTACTATAAGGCCGGCTCCCCTTGCTAGTACGACCATTAGTCATGACAATCAGTACATCCGGTACCTTTGTCCTGTCTCCTCCACTCACTGAGAACAAGTCTGCACTCGCCAGCTCTAAGGCCAGGTCAATCCGCGTCATTCCACCCTTGTAGGGCATCCCATCAAGGGCCATATTCATGGCAACTGGAGACTGGACGGAACTGAAGCTGACCATACGGGTCGCAGTGGAGTCGAATACGATGATACCCATACGGTTTCCAGCGTCGGAGATTTTCAATCGAGCCGCTAGTACACTAAGGAACTCCTTGGCTTCCTTGAAATGCCGCGTGCCGACACTTCCTGAGCGATCAAGAAGAATTCCCACGTCCGAGACGGTGTTACAAGGTTTGCCGATGATCGGGATACCTAAAATGCAATATAGTTAAATCAGCAATGCCTTTATTGGAAATGGCGTGAGGTGTTTTCCAGAATCTTTGGTATCCGCTATATTAACATTTTCAGTGCAGAATCCGCATTGATCTCGATATCAGAAGATGGCACCTTTTTTCGTACGGGAGTTTAGCACGTTTTAAAAAAATCGCATTTCTTTTTACTATCAAATCAATTCGGAAAAGATCTGTTATTATAATCCAGTTTAGAAATTTCGTGGAACACACTGATATCTTGTTTGCAGGCTAAAATGTTTGTCAATAAATGGTTTAATATACGTACAAAGGGGCGTGACACCATGGAGACCGCTCAAACGTACCTCAAAACTGGAATTTCCCTGACCCGCCTAGCTATCCGCAAATTACAAAACATTAGTGCACAGAGTGCAATGATGCATGTCTCACCTGCCGGACATCCGTACACCTCCATTCGTAGTGAGATATGGCTGTGCCACGCGGTTGGGTGAATACGGATCATACGGATGCTAACAAGTGGTGGGTTGAATGAGTTAAGAACAACAGAGCCACGATCGTGGTTACCACTGAATACCTAGAAAACAAACAAGGAACACGATGATAATCATGTTTAGTATAATTACTCAAGCGATTCCACGTGCTGATTGGTCGAGACGTTTGGAATATTGAAATATTATAACATTGAAAGCATGGGGATCGCGCGCGCACTTTATTACGAGAAGCTAAAAAAAATACCCCTAAACCCGATTTTTATGGTCAAAAATCTTAAGTCGCTTGAGTAATTATACAAGGAGGCTGCCTACAGTTTTTCTTTGACTTAACCTCTCAACTTTGAGCAACCACAATTCTGAAATATCTTACACACCAAGCGCTAATCCTTAGGTAACTGTCTATACGTAAACGAATTTTAGAGAAAATTCACCAAGCCAATTTCAAGATATTCCACTGAGGCGACTTATTTTGCGTTTGAAATTCAAAATGTTTTCACTTGCTTTCAGAGTCGCGCCGTTCCAATACAAAACAATTTGAAAAAGGAAAGGTTCGACAGAAGAGCGGCTGAAGTTCGGCGTTTGCCGTAGGCCTAAGGCTCCAGAGAAAGTTCCTGATGGCGATTTTGTCCTCGCGCTCAAATTGACCATAGCGAGATGCTGTTCGCGTAAGAAAAACATTTACGTCGCGGATAGCGCCTGGTAAAATTCCTCTAATTTTTTTTCGTAGCGCTACGTCACACCAGTTACAGAGCATTCAAGAGAAAATGTGAGGATCGAGTAGACCTTTTTACAGTTCCCGAATTGCTGCGTCGCACCGAGGCTAAGGTTGACCAGACAATGATTAAAGACTTCTGCTCTTGGAATGCAAATTAGTCTCTTATAATGCTAACACGTTTCGCGTCCATAACAACTGAAATTGAGGACTTCGGAATTCGTGATTCACCTGTCGGCTCATTTCCATCGGATATATAATATTTATAATATAGCTTCGATATTTTCAAAGGATTTGTGTAAATTAAACATAAAACTTTGTGTTGTATTGTTATTACGAGATGTTTTTACGCGACTCAGTATTGAACGTAAAAAACAAACAACAACTATATTGTACGTTTCCCATAACCTTAGATTATGAACAATAAAATGGTAGGCATAATTGACGTTCTTTAGCCAAACTCGTAATGCACGTTTCGTACTCGACCCATGATTCATACCTTATTTTTGCCGCCTTCCTTGTACGTGTCAAACCTTCTACCAGTCTGACTGTATTGTACTGTGTAAGCCGTCACCCACTGATTAGCATCCTGACGCCCTTGGGTAGCAATACGGGTTACTGTCTTGTACGACTCAAACGTAACTTGAATCCACTGAATAATACAAATACAATGTTACGGTAATATGCACAGTCAGGGATAGTCCAAAAAAAATATATTGGCCGTAAAATATTCTACCGAACTTAAATTTGCTAAAATTATGTAGTATTCACCGCTCTTTTTTTCCTTTCTATAATTTGCTAATTTCAAAGAATCGTCTCTGGGGGTGAAAACCACCAATTAGTGTGGTTCCTTTAGCGTTAGAAATATGTCTCTACTTCTAGTACATATTCCTATTGTGTTCTGTGCGTTTATTTAATTGGTTAAGCCTGGTGCACACGAAATAACGACATAAGAAAAATATCGCACGAACAGAATTTAGTGGTTTCAAAGCGTTGAAGTTCACAAAAACCATAGGATTGCTTTGGTGAAGTAATCTAATGATGTTCCATGGAAAATACTGATTATTTCAATTATTTTCCCGTGCTTTTTACGTTGGAACATAACGTCCTTATGTCGCGAGTGTGCACCGGGCTTAGCGGGACGTTTGTACAATGTTATGGAAAAATATGTCTTCAATGGTCTTACCTGGTTCTTGTCGTTCTTTTTGGCCGACCACGCTCCTGATCGGTCACCATTACGAATAAGGTGCAAGCGGGCGTTACTGGGTCGAAGGGCATGGCTATGTGTTGAGGAAGCAGTGAATTGTTCGTCTTGGATTGATTGACATTGGCAACCCAGGGGATTTACGCAGTCGGGTTCCGGGGGAGGTTCAAATCCTAGGAATGGTAATAGATATGAAGAAGCACACCAGGACGTGAAACTCAGTGCTACGTTTTATGGTATGGCGAGAACGTGAGCGCGGCCATTATTTTATCCGAAGCTTCACTGAAGGACAAAAAAGCTGAGACCCCCTAGGCAAATTACGGTTAAAATAAAATAATGCCCTTAAAGACCTACAAAATCCATTTTGCAGAGCCCATCACCACTTCCGCCCTCCCCCACATGAAGAGGGGGGAGGGGGCTGAGCATGTGAGTTTTAACGAGATTCTCTATTTATCGTGTACATTAAGAAAGAGTCTCAGCTATTTGTCCCTGAGTGTTGGTCTCTGGTGACAGCCATTCGAGGATCTTTGCTGACAGGCTGTTTGAACATTGGAAAATGCGCAGAAAGATGTTTATCTCAACGGCTCTGTATCAAATCTCTCACATGCGTCAGTGGCTAGCAGAGCTTCCTTTGCCATTCTGGTACCCACAGACCAGCGGCAAGATTCGGTGCTCTAGGGAATCCGATTTGTGAGCATGCGTGGTAGCAAGAACGCTGATAAGACATTTCACGTGATTGTTTGGCTGAACATTTACCTTCGGTGCAACCATAGAACTGTACTCTCATGGATATGCGACTGTGCCAGCTGACTGGACGGACCCGGATGTAACGAGCGATGATTGGCGGGTTGATCACGTGACTAACCACGCTGTGCTGGTCTTTGTTGCCGGCGAATATCTAAGATCAGAATGAGGGTAGAAAGAAGCCCAGACGAGTTACGTGGATTACGACAAAATTACGCTAAAACGCTTCAAAACGTAAATGGTTTCAAAACGTTCGCAGATTTAGACTGATTTAACTCACCACGGAAGTCGTAACTTTGAAATGCCGTTTGTTCGTTTGTACTGACCTTGATTTGTCCCGGTACTTCACTATACGGTACAAACAGCGCTCCATCCAAACTGTATTCCAATGTGTAAGTCTTTACCCACTGCCCCGAGTCATGTCGTCCCTGGGTGGATACGCGGGTTACCTTTGTCGGGTGTGTAAACTTAAGCTGTAGGTATTGGTAGGCGTCATTAACACGTGCAACCCAGGCCCCATACCTCCCTCCGCCAGCCATGTGATGAAGGCGACCGTTCGCTGCCCTGTACGCGGAGCTGTATTCGGATGAAGCGGAGATTTGATTGTCTTTTACATCGACAGCGGACTCGCACTTCGGGGGTTTGGGTACCTCGAAACCTGAGGGAATGATACGCGACAATCATAAGCATGACTGGTCACCCTGTGCTTGGATCTCACTGCGATAAAACGGGCGTGACAAATTTTTGTAGACACAAACCAATCATGACATTATCGCATTTATCAACGCATCAGTCGAAACAATTTAGCCTGGAAACCCTACTTGAGAGCAAAGCGTATTGAATGCTAGTTAGTCGAACTATACGTTGGACGTCCGCGAAGGAGTAGGCTGGTATTTCTCAAAATTGATTAATTCGCGTCTTTAGTAATAAATCTAAAATGCGCCGGCGTTCTTACCTTTAGTACAGCCGTAGAGTTCTACTCTCAAGGCAATACGGCTGTACCACGTACGTGGATGAATACGAATGACTCGTGCTATGATAGCAGGCTCGATAATGTGACCCACGATTGTGATGCGGTCCTTGTTACCGGCAAACACCTGCGAAAAATAAGGAGAAAAATAATCAGTAGTATACCTTCTAGAATCATAAATAGCACAGATCCGGGCGAATTTATTTTTTACGCCCACTTCAAGATGGCGGCTAGCTAGTATAAATATTCATCATGATTCACATATTCTCGTTCTATGACTGAATTAAAAGGAGGATGTGACCTGCAAACTCTCTCGTACCTCATGCGTAAAGATATTAGGTTATGAACAGGTAATTTACACAGGGTTGAGGGTTCGCACCACCATGAATCCTTTTACTTTTTCTCAAAAATTGCATTAAAAATTTCTCAGTGCCATAAAGTGGGCGTAAATAAAAAAATCCGGTGAGACCAGGTAAGATCCTCAGCATGAACACAGCATTAATTGTGCGTGTGAACCTATATTTAAATTCACCCACAGTAGGACACTCGCATACCTACACTCAGGGACAAAATAGCTGAGACCCCGTAGGCAAATTACGGTTAAAATAAAATATTCCCCTTAAACACCTACAAAATCCCTTTTGGAGAGCCCTTAACCACCTCCCCCCTCCCCCGCATCAATGTTGTTTCCAGACCAATCGTTGTCCTCCAACATTGAAGAGGGGGAGGGGGCCGAGCATGTTGAAAGCGAGTTTTAACGAATTCTCTATTTTTCGTGTACAGTAAGAAAGAGTCTCAGCTATTTTTGTCCCTGAGTGTAGGTATCAGCTATCACAAAACACGTACGCCAGGAAAGATTCTTACAGGTATTTCCTAAGAAGGACGTTTTGCAACGTCGGCAAGTCCACGGTTTTGGGAGAGATTTTCTTGATATGTGTACCTTGTGATTGTTGTAGGTTTCAAAGTGTCCATTTACACCATGAGTATAAGAGAGGGTATAACTGGTCACCCATTGGTTGGAGTCCTGGCGTCCCTGAGTTGCTATCCGTGTCACTTTAGTCACTTGACCGAGATCAATCTGTAACCACTGCCCCTGATCACCATGTAGGGGCACCCATGCGCCTTTAAGGTTGCCTTGTCTAGAGATACGGAGCCTGCCCCGTGATGGGGCGAAGTAACTATTATATATGGAAGAGGCCGAGAGACGAGAGTCCGGGATATTTTTGCTTTCCATTCCAAGGGCATCAGCACAAGCCGTGGGAGGTGTTTGGAATCCTGGAAGAGAACAAGTTGGTATTAGCTTTCATCGGCAAGTTATGATTAAGCTTTGCTAAAAGTGATGATTGCCACGGTCGTTTGAACAAAAATCTATTTTAGATCTGCACAGAATCCTATATTGTACTTCATCTCAGTCTAAGAAAGTGAAAGGAACTGAAATGCGCATAAGCATCATTATATAGGATTTTAACAGGTTCGGCCTAGTAAGAAATAATAAGGAGCAATTCACATACCGTTTCAAGCCGTTCGTAAAACACTCGAAAATTTGTACTCATCTCTCGCAGTTTTGTGCTTATTTCTTCTGAACGGAACTTTATTTAAGATAACTCAGTTAGTCCTAAAATCTTGGAACGGAGCTGGGTCGTATTATTTTCAATGTGTTATTATTATCACCTTGTCTGCAACCGTAGAACTCCGCCCTCAGAGATATATGACTATGCCACGTGACCGGATGGATGCGTATGAATCGTGATATTATCGCAGGTTGAAGCTCATGAATGACGACAGAATGTTGATCAACGTTACCGCTGAAAATCTGTTGAAACAAGCGTCGGAAATAAAACTACGAGAAGATTAGGATGTCATATATACATTTTCCGGGACACGTTGTCACTGAAAAAAGCAACAAAACTTGGTGCGCAATGGAGTATGGGTAAATATTTATTTGAATTTCTTAACATATTAGAAACAAACATGCTTGAGATGTGCTGAAATTTAATGTTACCTGCACGGTTGCGGTAACTATCCGATTTCAGATCAAACAGTAGCAGTTTAGATGCCCCCATTATCCTTTGCGCTTCAAGCTTATAGGCTTTTGGGTGACAACGTTTCCCGGAAACGGTATATCAAACACGAGACAGTGTTTCATCAGGTTTTTCAAATGAGGCAATGCCAACTTCGAGATGTTTTGAAATCCTGACACTGTCGAGGTTTTGATATAGCATTCAAAAGAATAATTTAATGCCGAAAAAAAGGAATCAAATCTCAAAAATCAATGTTCCGCGTCTCCAAATCTCCTTCACTCTTATGATTTTATGCTTGATTATAGAGTGCTGACTGCTGCATGATGCTGGGGCATTACTAGATTTGATCATGATACTAGTAACCGAGTTGAAAATCGTTATCGCTGATAGCGAGAGAGACAAAATTGTTGTCCATTAGCGGAAATGTTGGGCCCTGAAAAGTGTTTTTCGTCCCAAGGAAGGGTAAAGGGGAGACATTCAGCTACACACGGAAAGCGAAACGAAAATTGAATCGAAAATGGAAGGTTGCATTGAGGGAATGTAAAGTGACGCTAGAATAGTCTTCAACGGGTTTGTTTTCTACCACTATCTAGCATCCTGCTGTACTGGTTGTACGTGTAGTTTACCGCTTTAATGGCTCCCTGTTGGTAGTATTCCCAGTACACTCCATCCCTACTGTACTCTAGAGAGTAACTCTTCACCCACTGTCCTCCATCTTGTCTACCTTGAGTCGCAACGCGTTGGATTTTCACGATCTGAGAGAAGTCAACCTGAGACAGGAAAACAAAGTTTCTTTACAACAAAACATTGCTTTGAGGATATGGGTTTTCTGTTTCGCCAGTAAGAAATCAATTTGATTTGCACATTTTGCACATTTTGCACTCAGGAAAGAGGTTGAACAACCTTGCCTCGCAAAGTATTCTTAAAAAGCAGATGCTTGCAAGGGTCTTGCATTGAGTCGTTAGCTCCTTGTTTGCATACTATGAAGTTGCGTGGTACAGCTGCAATACTATCTTTCCACGATTGATAGAAATCTTTGGCAGCAAATATCTCATGGCAAACTCACCTGGAGCCATTGATTAACGTTATTAGATCGTGCGGACCAAGAACCTGTCCTCCCGCTGCCCGCATGGAAATGCAGCCTCCCGTTGGCCGCGCGGTAAGACCTGCTATACTCAGACGATGCGGTCATCTTAGCATCTGTGACGTCACCACTTCTTAGACCAAGAGGTGACACGCAATTAGGCGTAGGGGGAGGGATGAAACCTGAAAACAAAATTAGTAATTGATAGTGCATGAAACAGTGACGACCGAGTAATTGTTACCATGGTTACCTTTCTGGCATCCGTAGAACTCGAGCCTCATGGAGATGTGACTCTGCCACGTGGTTGGATGAACTCGAATGTACAGCGCTATGATTGGAGGAGAGATCACGTGACTAACCACAGAGTAACGGTCAGTGTTGCCGGTGAAAATCTGAAAAAAAGAAAAATAGTAGTCATGCATGCAAGAACTAGGCAAACCTCCATTGTTCTACGGCCTTGAGGGTTCCCCACATAGAATATGTCCTATTTTTCTACCACAATAAGTTGCCATGACTAGTGACATAATAAAGCTGAAAAATTGACAGACCAATCAGATTAAAGGTCTCCGTAGAATTTAATTGCATTCCAGCACGCTTTGCCGTTGGCTTGCGTATGTTTTAGCACAAATCGTCCAAAAATCCTCGCATAATATGGTCTCTTTTTTTGACGCCGAACGAAAGCACGATCCTTTTCTGACTTTCTTCATACATTGTCAGCTTAGAAATGAAAAAATCATTCAAATTAGTCCCATTGCATTATTATAATCAGAAAACACAGTCAATTTTAAACAAATTCTCCTTTGTGGGGATGGGGTGCGTCGAAATTGTCACAATACAAGGGAATCTGCAAAGAAATGGGCCTATAGTTCATGATATATGAAACGCCTGAATTTTATGCTACATAACTTCCCATCTTCACTACATTTATTTTCACATTTTTTTGCAACATCTAAAATATCTGATCCAGTTTTTAACACCACGCCCTCCCCCATGCCGATTTCAATAGTCATCATTGTACTGAGAAACACTTATGTGGTTTAGAGGAAGTCAAAATCACTAGCATTAGAAGCATTAGAAGGTACCAACCTTAAGTCAAGTAGAAACGTATCATTCAAGAACCAACTAATCAGTACGTACGACTTAATTTTAGCAAGGAAACAAGAGTTGTTGGATTGTTGGCTTTTCTTCGCCGTCTTATTGGCTGAATAAACAATTTCTCAAGTCTGCAACCAATAGGAACGTGTAGAGAACGCACTTTTTGGCAGTTACCTAAATCCGCCCAAGCGAGCTGAGGAGGTCTATTATTCATTTATTTACCTTGACTTTGCCATTTGTATCATACTGTGTAAAGATCCCACCATCCATGCTGTAATCCAGCGAGTATTTTTTCACCCATTGGCTAGCATCCTGTCGTCCTTGGGTAGCAATGCGGGTTACCTTTGTTGGCTTGCGGAATTGGAGCTCGAAAAACTGGTAGACATCGTTAACCCTGGCCGACCACGACCCACTTCTTCCTGAGCGCGAGTAGAAATATAACCTGGCATTCTGCGGTTTAGTTCCTTGGTTGTGCGAGGACGAGGCGGACATCTGGTCGTCCGACATAGACAGTTTTGACTGACAGCTCGGTAGGTTTGGAACCGGGAAACCTATGAGGGAAACACGTATTCCTCAAGCTGCTACAGAATCAATTTCTTAAAAAGCTACTTCTCAAATTCGTAATATTTCGAACCAGAGTGCCCCTTGGATTTAGTGAGCCTTTATCACACAACAACTTTACTGGATAAAATTATTTGTTTTCCCGTGGAAACTCGTAATCATGACGAGGATGCACATTAAGACAAAAGATTTATCCAAAATGGCTGCCGTGTGATAAAGGACCAAAGGGTAGACTACGCGCAGGGATACATTTACAGGGTGCCTGGTACCTATATAAGGGTAAATTGTTCACATGTTTTGTCGTCACGTGAAACGACGTTTTGAGCCGTTCGATGATCGCACATGAGGAAAATCAGTAGAATATAAATATTTTGCTGTTTGAATTATTATTGGCCAATAATCTCCTTCATGCTTTGGAAGATTGAAAGATTCCAAACTTCGATGTTTCGCATGCAGACACAATGTTTTGCACGCCTTCGTTCACGGGCAGATGAAATCGACGTTAGCAACCCCGGACAACGTCACCCCATTCCCTGCCCTCTCCGTTTTCAGGAAGAAGTAATACTTACTGACCTTCCAAACAAGGAAAGAGAGATTTCCTAATAAGGCTGCAAGTTTTGGGAATGTTTAGGCGATTTAGCAACTATTATCCAAATAGTAAACAGAAACTTCCGTATAAGAAAATTGATATGAGCTCAGCACGAGGAAACTCGGGTTACTAGGATATCTCCATCCACCAGACATACCCTTACCGTCTTTGCAGCCATAAAGTTCGAGCCTCATACAAACGTGACCGTGCCACGTGACAGGTTGGACCCGGATGTAACGCGTGATGATTGCTGACTTAAGGATGTTCACGCGTACTCCATTGTTGTTAGTGTTTCCGGTTAAGGTTTTGCGATTGCCGTACGGTTTGTAGTAACCATTATCCAGACTGTAACTCAGACGGTAGGATTTGACATACTGGTTTGCATCTTGACGACCTTGAGTCGCGATTCGTGTAATTTTGGTTGCCTTCCCCAAATCGATCTGCAAAAACTGAAAACAAAACAGCAAACGTGACCAGATGAGCGACGAAATAGAAAACGCAAAAAATACACTCTGCCAATCTGGAGCGAGATAAATTCAGGTTGCTGTTTTTTTTATAGTTTTTTCGCATTCTCATCGGTTTACTAAACAATGATTCAAGGAATCAACCAATAGGAACGTGTCGTGCAAGCCTGCGACTCGTGATTTTAGAACGTTCTCGTGTCTCCCCGAACGCATGCTTTATTTCGCCGATAAGCTCATAGTAAGTTGTGATCTAATGCTAAATTACCTAGCACTTTCGAATTTTATAAAGAAAATGAAGTCGAAATGTATAAGAGCAATATTTCGTCCATAGGAAACACAATCATAAACTCACAACATAATGTTTGTTCTAGCCTACTTAGCCCATTGTCCAAAATGTTTGGTTAGCGACTTCATCTTTGCATTGTTCTATGTTTCTCAGGCGTTTTTCTCCCTGTACTCTCCAACAAAACGACTCGTTGTTCTCACAAACAGAGGGTCGGAATGTTGGAATGTAAGTGCGAATTTGATTTACCCTTCCTCCCTCTTTTATCCCACCTGTCCTTGGTCGTTAACACTTGCTGCCCAGGACCCTAATTTAGGGCTGTGTTTTTGCAGATATAGCCTGGCAAGATCGGGTGAATAGTTCTTGTTCAAGAAAGTGGAGGCCGTGATGCTTGAGCTCACAATACTACGGTCTACCATACCCAGAGGTACTGCGCAATCCTCCTCGGCGACATAGAAGCCTAAAAAAGATTTACAGCGGTGAACCTGTCGACTAGACGGAAATGTCTATTTCCCTCCGTAACAAGAGTTAAAGCATTTGTGGGCATCGCAGCAAAACGCATTTGCCATGCGCTAAAGATTCACCTTCTGTGAAATGACATTGTCGAACCCAGAGCTCCCCAGCTCGTCGCCTCGCAGGGGAGGCTCTGGTGACATCCATTTCAGGGCCTACGCTGATTCGCTTATTATTATACATTGTACTCACTATCTCGATTCTGATTGTCTAAAAGCGCGCTTTACTTTGGAAATCACGCACTGGAATCACGCACTTTGATGGTCTCCAAGAATCAGCTAGCTGATTCTTGATTACGCGCGCAATGCATAGTGGGACTAGAGAATGTTTTCCTTATTTAACAAGGCGCTTGTGTAAAAGAAATTGCTTGACAGAAAAAAAGGTATTTTTACTGAATCAATCTCATCCAATAATTGCTTAATAACGCGCACGCCAACATAAAAACGTATCTGTCAAAATAACACTGGCATTCGTTTCCCATGCGTCTTTTCAACCTATGCTTATGACTTGAACGCTCCAAAAGTAATTATGAGGCATAAAACCACCATTTTCTTATACGCATGCGTCGGTGGCTGTCACCTGAGCCTCTCCGCGATATGACGAGCCTGGGAGCTCTTGGTACGAGAATGGTGAAATTAAAAAAAAAATCTACATAACAAAAATATCTCGTGCTGTCTTGGAAGTTTGGAAAACGTGAGCTCTTGACACAAAAAGGCCAAAAATTGTAGAGCAAAATTGTAGAATATGATCATGTCTTTCTGAACTTTTGCACTTCGCACATTAAGGCTTGCACCCGAGGGAAAGTTATGGTTGAACAAAATTTATCGTTCGCTGTTGTTATGTAGATTTTTCAATTGCCTTCATTTCATAGGCCAGTGAATCTTTAGCGCATGTGAACTGCGTTTTGCCGCGGTGTAGCATTTGTGGGACTGCAGAAGCCAACGCCGTTGTACCAATATACCGCGTCGTCAGTGTCAATCAATGAATTGTCACGTTATTCACATACCGGATCTACATCCATAAAACTCTGCTCTAAGAGAAATCCAGCTGTGCCAGGTCCTAGGGTGAATGTGGACAAATCGTGCGGTGATTGGTGGAGATATATCGTTGGAGACGATCGTTTTCCTGTCCTTGTTGCCTGTGAACACCTGCAATCAGAAAGGTTATTGTAATCGTTAATGTTTTACCTGGGACAGATATAGAAGTTATTACATAGCCGCGCGGAGGTACGGATTTTATTTTCGAGTGTAGAAAATGCATCTCCCGAGTCGGCGCAGCAACCACTTGGAAGAAACGACCAAAGCATCAACTTTCACATGAATAGAGTTATCGACATATTGTATGTATATACTGAATATCAGGCCCCTACCTAAGCTAGTTTCTGTGGCTTCGAAATATTGGTTATTCCTCTGCTTTGCACGGCGCACTCTGTTCTGCGCATCGACGCGCGCACTATTCCTTCGAAAATGACTTCATCGCGAATGACAACTACATGATGAAAGACTCACCGGAGACTAAAGCTCTGTACGCAGGGTATATATAAACACAATTGGATAAACAATTTCATACGAATTTACATGTTGGGAACCTATAGTGTATAATACCGATTATTTTTATTCACTTTTTCTTAAAGTTTGTTACCATTAATAAACCATTCTGGTTCAAAAGATTGGAGTTACTTAAAAAACTAACCTTTTTGTACGGAAGCCACACGATTTTATCAGGACTGTAATCCAGTGCATAACTCTTGACCCATTGGTCGGCGTCTTGCCGGCCCTGTGTCGCTACGCCTGTAATTTTTACCGTCTGTCCGAAATCAACTTGTAGCCATTGTAATTTGTTATTTGTTCTCGCTGACCACGCCCCATTTCTCCCGTCATGTTTTGTGAATCCCAATCTCCCGTTAGCTGCGCGGAGACTGCTGCTGTGTTGACTAGAGGCTGTTACTTGCGAGTCTGTGATCACGCCGGTTTTCATACCCAGTGGTCCATTGCAAGTTGCCACGGGTGACACATCTGGAAAATATGATAATGAACCGTCATTATTTCTCGCCTGGGGGGGGGGGGGGGGGACGGAAAAGATAGTTGCTGGAATAAGTACTTAGAAAATTGCATGTGGTTCCCCCTTTCAGGGCTTCAGGTTTTGAGAGATCCCCCTTTCGCTCGCCCCAAAATGAAGTGATCCCCCCAAAAATCCCCCCCCCCCCCCCGACGATAAATAATGACCTGGCCCTAATGTAAGGTGTCAGTTGTCAACACCACAGAATAATACCAATATCACAACAGCCCTCTAAATCGTGTTCAAATATAATTTACAGATCTGAGATCGGTTCCGAAGCATTTTGGTACCCATTGCTTTCCGGTCGTCACGTCGCGAGGGAAGCTCTGGTGACAGCCATCTGAGGGCGTGTTTACATGGGTCACCCGCCTAGGCGAGCGTTTATACGTGTGTTTCCCTATAAAACGCGACAAACTGTTTACATGAGAAAACAAAAGTTGGCTCGGCTAGAAGGGCCATCCTCCTGTCTCGACCGGGTGACGTGGGGGGACCCGAGTAGGATGGTGACCCTACTAACCGAGTCAACTTTTGTTTTTTTGTGTAAAAAGTTTGTCGCGTTTTATATGGAAATGTATGTAATCCTGGCTCGCCAAGAGGAGCTCGTCTAGGCGGGTGATCCGGCTGCCCGAGCCAAGTTTTCCCCATGTAAACAGGCCCCGAGAGCCTTCTCTGAATGGCGCGCATGCGTACATAAAAACTCTCATTCTTGTTCCTTTGACCCGCGGATGAGGCTCTCGTAACAGCCGCGTCACGCATGCGGAATAGTGAAAGTCAGCAAGTGTAAGTGAATACCAGAATGGTTCCAATAGTCAGGCGGCTAAGCCAAATGATTGTGCTTTTGATAAAAGCATGAAACTTTCCAATATGATTGGCCTACGGGTACTTGTCAATTTTTGATTGGGAGGCATCTCTGAATTTTTTTTTACAAGAATTATTTAGACAACTCGCAAAGTTATTGTTCAGCTGCCATCTTGCCTTTGTTATTCATGAGTTTGTGGCACTGTGATTCTCCAGACTCTGCAGCAAAATCCCTGCAACTTTGTTTCATTCAGAGGCCATTAATACCTTTGCACATATGGTCTATACTCTGGTAGCTATGTCGCAAGCTGATATCAACCTGTGTGCCGAAGAATCCCAATATTTTTTCCTGATTTTATATCTCCGAAACAGTGTCTGACTGGGAATTCGAAAACATGTTTTCGTAAATAGAAGAAAGCATCTAGAAAAGTAATTTAGATATCAAATGTTCACTTGTCATATTCCAATGATCATTTCTCTTCGCCATAAATGTTTAGAGTTTTGTCTATCTGGCGCTACACTCTATAAATTTATCTAGTAGAATAAGAGCTCAAGTGCCACGAAACTATAACAAAGGACAAGATGGCGGCTGAACAATGGCCGCCCGAATTGTCTAAAATATTGCTGTAAAAAGATTTTTCAGAGATGCCTCCCAATCAATAATTAACAAGTACCCTCTGAAATCTCATCCTGGAAAGTTTCATGCTTTTATCAGAAAACGCACAATTCGCAATAAAATTTGGACTTGCCGCCTGACTACAACGTTTCTAATAAATTCGTACATTTGCAGTAGGGACGCAAGTGCAGACACGGAAGTTTAAAATTACACCATAAAATTGTGTACTATAGCTCTTTCACATAACTTGACATAGCATTTTGTATTTTTAAAAAGAACCTTATCAGGGGGTGTACTCGTATCTGAAAATGACGGAAGGGGATCAGAGGGATCTAAAAATATTGTAACCCAAAAAACCTAGACCTTGAAATGCGTATCACCCTTAAGGTTACTGAGAACCTTCGCGCACGTCCTCGGAAAAAAAAAATCATACTCGTCCTTAGTTTAACCAAAACAAGTCAACCTATATATCGTTGGAAAGCTTATAGAATGGACTAGAAGTAACTTTTTAATAAATATAAATATAAATATAAATAAATTGCGCTCAGGTAGCTACAAAATCCACTAAGAGGTTTCATACTAAGGCAATTCCATGGGACTCACGTGCCTGAGTGAGTAACGAAATTCTATAGCATCCCGAGTGCCTGTTTGCTACGGCCCTGGTTTATTCAAAAGTGCTTTTTGTGTTCTCTGTTTATTGAAAAGTGCTTTTGGTGCCCCTAATATCTTCCATCCAAAACCCCCTCTACTGCCAAGAAGGTAAAACCTAATTTTAATCTACATTACCAGTTGTATTAAGATAGTGATAAAGAGAGCTATTGAATGTCGGCACTAATTCGTTAGCCACAGAAACACACACACACACAAAATCACTGACAAATTTCTCAACCGAAAATAATTCTCAAACTGAAATAGTTAACTCCATCTGAACCCCCTTGTTACGTTCGGACCAAGTACCACCCTTGGGAAAAACTGCCCTAAAATAAAAGGATCTTTCAATCCTTAACTCCAAAATTCTAGGTTCTTATATGCCAGATTTTACTATACTTCTATCGAAATTTTCAGTAACGTACCACGAATGAGCTGAACGAGCTCTATGAGTAAAACTCTTACCTTGCACGAGGAAAATCAGTAATAGAAGAGTTGCGCACACTAGGCGCCTTGACATAACGGTAGAGAATAAATCGAGATCTGAAAAAGAGACAAGAACAATGATGTTACAATTATAGAAATTATAATTACAATTATAGCATTTATAGAAAGAAGAACGTATTATTTCGCTCGCTACCGCCGGAACATTTCTGTAAAATACTTTACTTTTTCATAATTACGCGAAGTCGAGTCTATACGGCAAGTAATAACACGCGGTCTGGTTTCCGTCAATCAAATAAGTTAACAGCGCTAGCTCTTGGTAATTTTAACTAATAAGGACTTCAAAATCAAGTTTTCTACCATAAAATGCAACGAATGGTTTGATGGCCGGAAGCCAAAACCCAGCTTGACGTTTGGAAATGTAAAGCGAGAGTTCCTAGAATTATGAAAATCGCAGTAAACACAGTTGCGTACAATTTAAGCAAAAAATAAGATATGGTTTTGCCTTCACGATTAACAGAACACGAAGTATTTTCTTTCAAGCAGCTCTTTCATGTAGATTAGGCCGCGGCCAAACTAGTTCAACATTTGGTTCAATATTTGTTAACTTCTCCATTAACAAGCTGTTTCAAAACCCTGCGAAGGTCGTTAAAAAATGTCAATGCATATAAAGCGCGCGGTGTTTAACGTTGTTTAATGCAAGAAAAACGTTTTATAAACCACTGAAAAGATTAATCGTGCTGAAAACTGATGAATCATGTAATAAAATGCCGTTCAAAATTCGTGTAAAAGGTCCGTAAAAATCAAGGTTCTCGTCGTGTGAAATGATTCAAATCTTCAAAAGTGCTATCTTTTAGTGATTGAGTATATACTGAGAATCGCTTGCAATAACAAAGGAAAAGTTGAATGTTTGGCCAGCAAGCCTTACAAGCATCTAGTCATGCAAAGCTTTCCAATGATCTTTACCTTCTATTATGCAGTCTCTATCCCGATTTCAGATGTCCCCGAGCAGCGCCGTGTTTTCTACTGCGAACCTAAATTGTTACTCATGCCTTAAACCCCTTGCTCATTTTATACGCTCGATGACATGTTGGTTATGCAACTCGTAAATAGCTCGCGAACAAAACAGTGTTATTCCGCTGTAAGGTTACATCACTACCTACTAATTTGGCAAATACCGACAGAAAAAATCCTCCCAAACAATTCTCTCTTAACATAAGCATCGAATCCATCACAAATATTTGGAACATTCCACTGCTGGCAGTAATTTGGACCACTTTTACGATGAATGGTTCGTCCGCGACTAGACTCGCAATGCATTCCACTTCCTTTATTGCACAATAGTGTATTCTTTGCTATGTTTAAAGAAAAACATTTCGCTGGCTTTGTACGGTTGATTGTTACATCAAGAACTGGAAAAATGAAAACTGTTGTTCGATGAACCAATGTACTTTGCGCGGGACGATAAGCGGCAGGAAAAATATCATCTCTGAAGAAAAAGTAACAACAGCGGTAAAAATTTAACATTATAGCGGAGCTCCAGCGCGGGCCGAAGGCCCGCGCTAGCGGAGCACCATACCTAAGAGAAAAACGTATAGTATACTATCGAGTTGATTTTTGAACGTCACGGGCATTGTGGATCTTTTTGATGACGTCATTGATGACGTAAGGGCACGTGACTTTGGCATAGAGTTCCTCTTATGGTCTTTGAAAGTTTGTCCAAGTTTGGCTTCTATAGAAGCTACCCTTCGGGAGATATGATTTTTCTTTATTTTTCTGGTATTAGCGGAGCTCCTTAGCGGCCGAAGGCCGCAGAGCGGAGCACCATAGGTATCGCAGGAAGAATACAATAGGTCAAAGCAGAACTCAGGTATACGATCGACTTCATTTTTCATGGTTCAGCGGTATTTCCATTTGGGCATCGCTGGCGCGTCCGTGTCTGCGTGTCCGTCTGCGCGCCCCTACACAGGCAAACCAATGTACAAATTCGTGAGTGGCGGGAAAATACAACGCGCACGCGTCCATGTGCTTAAATGCTTAAATGCTTAAATAAATTTTCCTAATTTTTAGCTTACGCTAATGTCTAGGATGGCGCCTTATAAGGTCTTATAAGCGCCTTAGGTGGCCGGGGGCCCTGACAGATCTTAGCGCCGGCAGGGCGCTTGATTTAAATAATTCTAAAGACGAGGCATTAGTTACCTCCCTAGGTAGCAGGTTCCAAGTTCTAATAGTTCTAGGAAAAAAAGAGTAGTTATAACTGTCAATATTAGACTGGAGTTGGAAATAGTGGTCTGAGTTTCTTCTTGAAGGTCTAGGATTAAGAACAACACATGGAGGAAAGACAATGTTCACTAAGTTGTTCCGGATTTTGTAAAAGAGACATAGTTGAGCGTGTAGTCTACGGACTTCGAGAGTGTCCCAGTTCAGGGATGCAACAAGTTCAGACGTGCTTGCTCTTGGATGGTAGGTGTTCGTCACAAACCGCGCCGCATTCTTTTGTACTTGTTCCAGCTTGTATACATCCTTATTGGTGTATGGGCTCCATACGGCTCCAGCATACTCCAGAATTGGTCTAACCATTGAGATGTAAGCCCGTTCTTTAACACTTCGGCTGCATGGTTTTAACGTCCGTCGCAAAAGCCCAAGCATCTTATTGGCTTTGGCTGATATTTTGGTGCAGTGCCTACCCCAACGTAAGTCACATGAGCATCTAACGCCTAGATAATCATGCTCAACCGTTAAGGAGAGGGGATCAGAGTTCAATGAGTATGAGAATAGACTACTGTTCCGTTTGTTGGTGATGGCAAGTAGCTGGCACTTTGATGTATTGAACTGCATTTGCCATGTATTGGCCCAGGCTTCGAGATTTGCGAGATCTTGTTGGAGGATATGGTGGTCATCTTGAGTAGTGATATTCCGGTAAACAACTGCGTCATCAGCAAACAGTCGCATATTAGAACTGCATTGTTCCACAACATCATTGATGTAGATAAGAAACAAAATTGGACCTAGGACTGTGCCTTGAGGGACGCCCGAAGATACCCGAACTTTGTTGGAATGAGAACCGTCCACAGCTACGAACTGAGACCGATCAGAAAGAAAAGCCACAATCCACTGTAGTGTTTTGCCCCCTATACCAAGGTGATGAAGTTTGAGAGCAAGTTTCTTGTGGGAGACCTTATCAAAGGCTTTACTGAAATCAAGCATAACGGCGTCAACTTGGCCACGGCAGTTCAAAGTGCTCACCCAATCGTGTGCTGCCAGTATGAGCTGGGTCTCACAAGAGAAACCTCGTCGGAAACCATGCTGTAGATGTGATAGAATACCATAGAAGCTCAGATGGTTATGAATATGGCTTGAAACGATGTGTTCCATGATTTTACACACGAGGCACGTCAGGGAAATTGGGCGGTAATTTGCTGGATTGTCCCTCAGGTCTTTTTTAAAGACTGGAATAACCATGGCAATGGACCAGTCCTGCGGAAGAGTGCCATTGTCAAAGCTCTGTTGGTAGAGGAAGCACAGCATCCCAGCTAAATCACCTGACAGGTCATGCAGGATGCGAGCAGGTAACCCGTCCGGGCCTGCGGCTTTGCACGTGTGAATGTTGTCAAGCTGTTTTTTGACGCCCGCAGGGGTAAAGGTGATATTACTAATGCATTGGTGTTTTGGAGGACCAACATCCGGTAGGGACCCATTGTCGACTGTAAATACGCTTTGGAACTGATTGTTGAGGACCTCGGCTTTGTCACGAGCCGAAATATAGATCGATTCATCAGACCTAAGCGTTGGGACACCTGTGGTTTCGGTACGACGATGTCTGACGTAATTCCAAAACTTTTTCGGGTTGGTCTCTAGACTTCCTCCAACAACCTCGTCAAGATATTGATTATGAGCATGCTTCAGAGCCTTGGACACTTTGTTCCTGGAACGCTTGTATGTTAGCCATGCCTGGCTGGTTTTGTCCCCACAGCGTTTTGCAACCCGTAAGAGGCGCTCGCGTTTGCGCACTTGTCTCTTTAGAACAGTGGTCATCCAAGGGACGTCGGGCTTCCGTTTGGTCATTTTAGAGGGTACATAAGTATCTATAGCAGACCTAACGCCCTCCTTCACGATCAACCAGTTCTCTTCAACAGATCTTGTATGGGGGGATGACATGAATCTGGCCTCAAGCTTTGCAACGTCATGCTGGAGCCCTTTAAGGTTCATCTTGTTGAACAGGTATACCTTATGGGGAGATCTAATTTCTCTGCGTGGATATAGATTTATACGAAAATTTACGATGTCATGGTCACTCATGCCAGGTTGCACGTTGACATTTGAGACAAGACTTGGTACAGATGACAATACAAGATCTAATGTTTTCAACGAAGCTGGACGAGTGGGATCTGTGACATATTGCGTAAGAGCATGGTCGTCAATGAAATCAAGTAAGGTGTTCATCATAGAGGCAGTACTCTGGTTTGTGGCTCTAGGAGGACTTTCTTTCCAATCAATGTCTCCACAATTGAAGTCCCCTGAGATCACTACGTTAGGATGGGATTTCTTGTGCTTGTCGAATACCCTTAGTAATGCCCGGGAAAGGAGGTCCAAGCGAGATACAGGCGCAGATGGAGGTTTATAAAACGCGCATAGGTAGAGATCCTTTCGTCGGAATCCCTCACTGAGACCCACAGTGATTCATCCTCGGGATCAGTCGAAATGTCATCCACTATATGAGAGGGAATAGACGAGCCAACAGCAATAAAAATTCCACCACCCCCACTGTCATGACGGTCCTTGCGATAGATGGTGTACCCTTGGGGAAATGCTGATGGTGAGGCGATATTTGAATCGAGTTTGGACTCGCACCCAAAGATGATATCTGGATTATAACGTGCGACAAGATCTGCAAGGAGTGCAGCCCTCTCTGCACTTCTGATACTGTCGCAGTTTACTTCCATACACCGCAGATTACGCTTGGATATAGAAGTGACTGGCGATGACGCTGCGATAGGAGAGGGACTGGGTTCAAGTGAAGACAAGTTTTCCCTGCAACTGTTAAGCACACTGAAGGTGTTTGAATCAGCCGTATCCTCCATACTACTAAGAAGTGACGACGAGAAGTTTGGAAGGCCGCAATTACAACAAATCCAAGATGCACTTGAATTGCTAAGGGCCTGATAGGTGTGAAGAGACATTTCCAAACATCTAGTGTGGTACCAGCTGTCGCAGCCATCACAACAAATGGCGAGTTGGTTGGACTTGACCGGTTTGGTACAAGAACCACAGGGAAATTTTACTGGACCTGGGTTAAGGATACTCCCATCTGTGCTGATAATCAATAACATGGCGAGCCAGGTGTTTGTACTGGTCAGCGGAGCTGGTTTCGGCTTGAATATTGACTTTGCATGCTTAAACGTGTAAAAGCACAAAACTCCTGCAGTTGATGGAATTTGCATCGACGTAGACTTCAGTAGCAGACAATCCCGTAGAGAATGGCGATGGAGAATGTTCCCTATGACAAGTGCGGCAGCTACAAGCAGTAAAACAGCCTTCATGATATAACCAAGATGGCCGACGTAACGAGTATTACACGAAGTTGACCCAGTTTCAACAAGAAACTTGTCCCGTAGACTCGATCGCTCCCTGTCTGGTTTCTGGTTCCTGGTTCCTAGTTCTAAGCCTAGCTTCCAGCTTCCAGTTTCCAGCTTAGGATAGCTGAGACAATGAAGGAACCAAAACCAAGATGGCGGCGGTAGTCGAGATTCAGAAGTTCCAACAATACTGTTTAACCAAACAAAACAGTCAGAATCACGCCAAAAAACACTCCAGGAGTAGCGGCAGCAACTTAATAAGCAAACTGGATAAACTAATTTAAGTAGCTACGGAAAACCTATCAAGTTTAACGAAAAGTTACGGAGCTGTTTAGAACACAACCAAACGCCCTCGCGGCCAGGCCTCATCATGTGAGGTTTATATGTCGATGAACACGGGAGTTTCACGAGGAAAACCTTGATAAGCGAAGGATGGAGAATGAGGGAGAAATACAGCGGGAATGACAAGTCGGAAGACAAACACGACTGCCCGATCGAGAGAGAACGGGAAATTAATGTTTTCAGCAGGAGGATTGAGGTTAAAACTACGGCTGAGACTAAAACTACGGAAAAAAATGTCCAGAATATTTCTCGGAGTTTCCGAAGGAAAGATTGAACGAAAGCGCAAGATAAAACTTAATTAACCGGAGAGGGAAGGTCAAAACTCGGAAGACTGTGGTCGTGCCGTGAAGTGAAACATAAAGAAAAGTATTCTTAAGGTATGTCCTTGCCATGTTTAAGTTCGTCTAACTTCGCTCGTTGTTTTAGCTTTAAAAATAAAAGGTTTTACCTTGAAAAGTTTAAAAGTGGCATTTCACAACTACCGCAAATTTTCATTCAGAGTTTTTTCGCGCCCCGGCGGCTGGCTTACGATCGTTTTGTTGTTTGTTTGAGGATTCCTAGTGAAATACCGTCTCACTTTTTAAGTGATTTTCAGTTTGACAGTGATTTTACTTCCGTTGCCATAGCTATGTGGTATTTCTACTTGGGAGAATTTATGCCAAGGTAGCCATCTTGAATTGAACGTGATCGAACTTTGGTCAGCAGAAAAACTATGGAACGCAATTTCCAAACGCCACCAGACTTCTGATTTTGGCAAAGGTACAGTATTTTTTTTAATTTACTAACCTGTAATTCTTAGAATTTCGAATTATTTTATTAATTTCGCTCGAGGAGATAACTGAGGAGACTAACTGACTGAGGAGATAAGCTAACTGTTGAATGCTTGATTTAATTTGTAGGTTCCCGAGATATTTTCTGGTTATGATAGGGTGTGCTTCACGGTCATATTACAGGCAAGTGGAGGATTTAATCAAAGACAAATCAATCCTGAGTTGTAGCGCAAAGTGAGTTTATGTTGTAAGGTTAAGTTTTTAATAGGCAAACTTTACATTTCTTTTTGTTCAGTGTCATGGTTATCTAAATTTCCCTTTTGCACTGGAAAAAGTGTCCAGAGAAACTGAAACTGAAACACAATTTTGTTGCCTGCAAAAAGGGGTGGGCCTAAAAAAACAAGCCATGCATTTGGGGTTGGCCACATAGAAATCAAGCTGGCTTTTAGTCTGACAACAACTGCCTTGTGTGTTTTGCATGTCATGCCCCCAGTTTTTGGAGGCTATGGCCCTGTTGCATATTCTAAGAAAAAGTAGAAAGGGAGTACAAGGGCAACAGTAGCTACTGAGGATGGGTCATTTATTTCTGCTCTTGCAAATAAGAGTGGGCCATTGATTATATTGGCCAACAAGAGAGGGTGGGTCGCACGAAAAGTTACTTGCTGTTGTATGATTTTTTCAGCCCACCCCCTATACTCTATGACCAGTCCCTTAGATTCGACGTGGCAAAAGACAGGCCTGAAAGTACTTATAAAAACCGAAGTTGCTGGGAACAACTCACAAAGTGCATACGTTCTTAGTTTTAGGGGATCAATTTTATTGAATTTAGTTTTCTTAGAACAAGTACAATCTCCCTCATGATATTTGGCCTTTCAAGCTTGGGGTCTTTTGATGCAATATATTTCAGTTAAAAAAAACCACACAGATAATTCATAGATAATTCACCATTTGTATATATACTAGGACTCCATGCTGTCCAAATAAGAAAAAATTGGATGATTCAGATGATTTGCTGTTGTACGATTTTTTCGGCCCACCCCCCTGTACTTTATGACCAGTCCCTTAGATTCGACGTGGCAAAAGACAGGCCTGAAAGTACTTAATAAAAACCGAAGTTGCTGGGAACAACTCACAAAGTGCATACGTTCTTAGTTTTAGGGGATCAATTTTATTGAATTTAGTTTTCTTAGAACAAGTACAATCTCCCTCATGATATTTGGCCTTTCAACCTTGGGGTCTTTTGATGCAATTAATATATTTCAGTTAAAAAAAACACACAGATAATTCATAGATAATTCACCATTTGTATATATAATAGGACTCCATGCTGTCCAAATGAAAAAAAAAAAATGGATGATTCAGAGGAACTCTAAAATTGGACGAGACCGCAGGAGTTTCGAGGAATCATCTATTTTTCTAATAAATGTTATTTATTAATTAGTGAAGGATAAAATGCAGAAATTGTCCAATTTCAGCGCGTGCGATCCAATTTAAAAATAATTGGACAGTCTATAACAATGGATTTTGCGCTGGCATATAATTAAATAATAAATAACAATCTTCAATCATTTGTATCTGTAACTAGTTTTATTTTTCCTTGCAAAAAATGATAATATAGTAAACAAAGAAATCAAAAACATCTTTGCTTGCGTTTCGAATAGGGAACACTCTGTGAGAATTCGCTGGCTGCATCCCTGGCCCTGCAGTCATCACACTCAGTGGAATGTACTCAATAATGACTGTAGCCAGAAACACATAAAATGTGTAGTTCCAGAAGTATAAGGAAGGGATTCGAAATTCTTGAGCAATTTTCTTTAACTTTAACTTTAATTTAATTAATCAATTGTCACTAGCAAGCTAATCTGGCAATGGGTGGTTGACGACAATGTGCCAGCGTACAACAATGAAATTTGTTTTTATTACAGTCAAAAGACATGAAGCAAGTCCCCCTAGAGTCCAATATAATTCATTGTTCCATTATTGATTTCATTATTCAATCCAAAAATGCATTTTTCAATCGAATATTAAAAATGTTAAATGTGCAAATTTTGACTTCTGAATAAGAAATTGTTCACCCAGAGTAATTATTTAGATTTAAAAAAATTCAATATTGAATTGAAAATTGCATTTTTGGATTGAATAATGAAATCAATAATGGAAATGAATGGAATATTCAACTCTAGGGGGGGGGGAATAGTTATCGCATGCAGATGTCGTAGAACTGCCATTACCGAATTAGCTTGCCAGGGAGGCTTGATAGGAAACAAAGGCAAAGAAGGGGTGTCTGGAAAAATGCATTGAGGAAGGCTGTTCTAAACTGGGACAGACCTGACAAAAAAAGAGGACTTGTGGACATTTACAGTGGAGGAATTTCATACAAATACTCAGGTGTTTTCCTTTGGAATCCAGGGTGGGTGAGGGATGGGGAGATGAAAAATTGAAAATCTGCTGAAAAATGGAGGGGCTGCTTGAAGCCCCCTCCCTCCCTGGGCTCTGCCGTCCATGTGTTATGATTACTAAATACCAAGACAGAATCAATTTTGTTCAAGGGTGCCCCTCCCCTCTGAGCCCCCTCCCCCCGAAAAAAGGTCTTCTGGTTCAGCGGAATTTGCAATAAATTTTAAAAGGTATGAATAAAAAGACTAAAATTGGCAGGCATTTATTTCTGAATTTCTCTTCACATTAAATGGTGGGTATTGGTATTTTCTCAAATGACACATTAATTTTAGGAAAAATACACTGCACATGTAATAAATGGTACATGTGTTGTGATTTCAATTAAAAAGACTTGCGACAAATATTTACTTATCTCTTTATTGCACTAAAGTTAGAATCTTTCCATTGGGAGGGGTACGTAAGTACCCTATTTTTCTATTTTTTCTGAAGGGGGTTCTTTACCTTACTTCGACAGGCCAAGCTTATTTGTACATATACCTTTATGCATGTTATTGTAACAAAACACCAAAGAAAATACTGTATACATATCAAATATGTAACCGGGAGCTCCGCTTTTAGCCAGTGGCTAAATCTATATTAGCCGAGGTTTAATTTGACCATATTTTGACGCGATGCGAGCGAGTTAAAAATAATTCTGAAAAACGCGTTTAATTTTGTTGGAGTCACCTTGCACAACTTTTAAAATATTCATGTTTTATATGTTCCGGTTTCGAATCGTTGAAGTGAAAACAAACTAGATGTATAGTATTGAAAAAGCATTAGGATACGTCCAAGAAATTTTGAAAGTCTCTTGGAAAAAGAACAAGTTAACGTTTGTCGAGGTTTAATAGCCTGCGTAGCTGGCGGTTTTGTGTGTTTTCCGAGACGATTTCATCGATGAGAGCGAAGATTGTTTCCAGGAGAGCGAGTTGTTCGATAGATGGCCGGGCGATGATCGAACAACTCGCTCTAGTGGAAACAATATCACAATATTCGCTCTCGCCGATGAAATCGTCTCGGAAAATACACAAAAGGCTAGGCTTGGGGTTTATAAAAGACGCAAAAATATATTTCTAGACCATAGACACGAATAGACCTCTAGAAATAACCAAGCTTATTATTAGTGCATGGTCAAGTAGTGTCAAGTTAGAGTCATTTCAAAATTGTCCATGGTCAATGGCCGACCAGTGTTCCGGTTTCGAATCGTTGAAGTGAAGCCGAACAAACTGGTTACAATAAAATGCTGGTAGGAAAAGTCCGAGAAGTTTAAAAAGTCTTGTCGAACTCTTGTCGGGGTTTATAAAATACATTTTAGCCTGGAATATATTTTTGTATTAGAACGTTTGCCGCGTCGAATATAATTGTTAGAAATTTTATTTGCAGCTTCTAAGGACACTTTGTCTAGTGCAAAAGGTAAATCTAGATGAGTCATAGCACAACAATAAGGAATGTTGAAGTTTGTTTTTCTTGTTTATTCTTCCTTTTATTCTTCCTTTTATGGCGAAAGGGTGAAAAACAGTCGGCTGGAATTGGATTCGACGCGGCAAACGGATCGACGTTTTGAAATGGAAATAGGCCTTAGTCAGTGTGAGCCATTTACAAAGGCTCATTACAGAAAACCTCTTTTAGAGATCGAAACATAACTATATTTTGTAGATATAGAGGCTATCAGAAACGATCAAATTTGCTTGGGCACCTAAGGCGAAACAATATATTTTGGTCAAATATCTGTTCGGAGGCCATCTATGCGACTGCTTGACCTTTTTGCAACTTATTGTTCCAGATGTTTCTTCTGTACTGTGTATCCTAGGATTTTCGAACTCGGAAACATGAAATCTTTGAACATTTGAGCAAAAGTCGCCTAAGAATTTTCGGACAATTTCTGCCTGGCATTTTCGGAAAACCCTTTTTTGTTCTCCAGAATTTTCGCAATCCTTAGACTCTCTAGCAATCTGATCAGATACAAAAACAGATACAGGGAGTATACTTATGACTTTTTTTCGTTTTCGGGGGATCTAAGAAGTGCAAAAAGAAAGTCTCAAATATTTCGCAACGTATAACCATTCACGCAAAAAAGGATCAAAACAGGAAAAGTGGTGATATTGCTCTCCTGGCATCGAGATCAAAAACAAAATTCCTAAAAAACGAGGGAACTGAGGAACGTAGATCAAAAGTAGAGCCATAAACAATCTGTTTTCTTTTCGTTTTGGAAATTTCTTCCAAAAAACGTTATTTGCCTCATGTTTCATGATTTCATATTTAACTTAAGTTACTTCACTTATCAACTGCTTGAGATCCAATGTAAAATTAGCCGAATTTCTATGGAAATTAGAATAATGGACTTTGGATCTGAGGTTACAAAGAATGCATAAAATGTTTCGTTTCTTTGTAAATAAAAAACAATTAATGGGTACAATCATAGAAAGGCTCAGACCGAGAAGAAATTAATTTCGCAAGTAGAACACGGATACATGTACATGTAGTTATAATGTTTTCTGTATCATTGCCATTGCGTTGGCCTAAAAGGCTTAAAGCGCGGCCAGAAATTGCGGAAAATATTCATGGCTGGTTGCGCCACAAAAGATCCACTTTAATAGCAAAATTATGCAATGGCATTCAATTAAAGCTGAAAATAGGTACAGCATTGGGTATTTAAAGGAGGCTACACCTATAGCCCAACACTCTACATCTAGGAGAGCAACGCAGCAGACTCTTTCCATGAGTAACTTCACCACTTTTTAGCCTGCATCTATATGGCTTCCAAATTGTTAATCAGTGCCCTTGTACTTGTGGCAGTACTCTACGCCAATGCAGAGGAAAATGAAAATTCTGTAGAGCGAAGAGCAGCTGCCAAATACCCCTATTTGGTTGCAGAAATCAAACAAATCAAAGCTAGGTAAGTTTACCACTGTATGCATTGCTACGCGACCTTCAAAATTCACTGTTGCGATTGGCGATTTTACGCAAGAAAATTTTAATATCAATTTTCTTGAACAGAGAGTTAAACATTCTAGGCAAGGGAAGCCAAAGGATAGCTTAAAACCATTTTGGTTTATTTTGTAATCAATATCGATCCAGTAAAGCAGCCGAATCCCGCGTTTTGGTTTGATTGACGGCTAAAAATCGCCCATCGCCCATCGCAACATTTAATTTTGAGGTCGCGTAGCAATGCATACAGTGGTAACAATACTTTTAAAGGAGCGGTGTTGCGATTTTAGCACACTGACTTTTGATATGTAAAAACATCCAGATAACTTACGGATAGCCATTGAAATACTAGTCTAGGTTTGTTAACCTTATTAGTGGGCATTGTTGTCATTTCGTCTGTTTTTAAGATAGCATGTAAATATCATTCTAAAGCTTTTGACAAAAGCTTGGCTTGGCTAAATTGGCTAAAAAGCTTAGATTGGCTAAATCGTCCGCACTCACTCCGCTTGGCCCTGAAGCTGTGTCGCCATACGAAGTTCACAAACCTGAAGAGAAAGTGGATATCTCCACAGTGGGCGTGTTTTGGTTGGAAAAGATTCACCCTGGGCTAAGTTCTAATTCAAGCGATTTTTTCAGTGAAGGACAAAGCCGCCATCGCGGCCATGTTGAAATCTCCCACATAAACTAAAAAAGAACACAGTTCCCTTGCCGTAGCACCATAGACATTCAACGTAAATGGTTCTATTACAGATTACTTACATTTGTGTGTAGGGATAATTCTAATTCGAGAAAGATTTGAGCTGAGAAAAATTTCATTCAAGTTTGAACAAACTTACACCTGGCACTGCCTACAGAGCGCGCGCTAATGATATTCTCTAAATATTCCTATGACTAACTAAGAAATTTCTTAGAACAGTTTAACTTTACCTGTTTCTTCTCTCGTGCCTTACTGATAAGCATTATACAAACAATTCCGAAGTCAAATGTTTTTCTGTAATAGGCTGCGTTTTTCATTTTAGCGGGTTCTTAGACAGATTTGAGAACCGGACTGACTCACCAAGACAAGGGAAGTGTGAGAGACTTCCCTGCCAAGACACACACACGTGCGTCATTTTCTCCACCAAAATCAGGGAGACCAGTGCAAAACAAACACACAAAAAGGGAGTTCATTAGTAATGTAAATCAGCAGTTTATGGAAGGAGGAACTTAGGTTGGGTCTTCTAGAGTCACGAAGTGACGGGCTGTTTTCTTGTACGATATTATTATTGGTGATTAGTAATAAATTATTAATAAAGTCAATAATTATTTGTCAAAAACTTTTCTCGTTTGACCAAGTTCTAGTCCGTCAGAATTCAATAGAACTTTCCGGTTTTGCATCATCTTGAATGACCCTAAAGGAGCACTCCAAAATTGTGTCAGCTGACACAGCGACTTAAAAAAAAAAGTTTGTTCCAATTTTTATTACGATTTTTTTTCAGTCCGAGCTTTTTCGGTTACCATCCTTCAAACAAAAAAAAATATTTCAAGGATCCAAGCAAGAAAAAACATCATGCAAAGTCGGGAAAAGAATTCTTGCAAAACCTGATCCCCGAGAAAAAATCATATGCAAAAAAATTGCTACCCCCTTTTCCACGTCACTATGAGTGTACCTTGACGGCCATTCAGCATTTATTTTCGTTATTCTGAAATTATTCTTTTTTCAGAAATTATTTTCGCAATTCAGAAATTATTTTCTTTTTTCACAAATTATTTTCACAATTCAGAAATTATTTTCTTTTTTCACAAATTATTTTTGTAATTCTCAAATTATCTCGTGCTTCTGAAGTTATTTCCGTATTTTTGAAATTATTTTCTAAATTCTGAAATTATTTTCACAATTCTCAAATTGTTTTCGTACTTTTGAAATTATTTCCGTACTTCTGAAATTATTTTCGCAATTCTCAAATTTTCGTAATTCTCAAATTAATTGTAAATGTTCATCATATGATTCCGAAAAGTGGAACGCACCTTCCACTTTTTTACTTTAGTATGGCTGAGCTTTGGCACAAGGCTATTGTAGCAGTGTAGGGTGCCATAGATTCCATTACCTTTCCCTGGGCCATTGGTAGGCTAGTACCTTAGTATCATGTCATCGTGCCATAGTAGGTTGGCACACTAGAGCACAGGCAGGGCGCCCAAGATCATTGTTTGTGAAAAGTCGATCCTGTTCTGTCCCGTTAAAATGCCCTGTATCGTTAAAATGCTCCAAAAACGTGAAAATATTGTAAAAAAAAATCTTACCTCTATACATTGTCTTTGTGATGCTTTGGAGGTATTTGTAGTCCAGAAAAGTGCTCCATATTGCGTAAAACAGCCTGTAAAAGTCACAGTTCCTGACACCACTTCCCCCCTTGTACAAGGGGGGAAGTGGTGTCAGGAACTTTGGCTTTTACAGGCTGTTTTACGCAATATGGGGCCATTTTCTGGACTACAAAGAACTCCAAAGCATTACAGAGACAATGTACAGAGGTAAGATTTTTTTATTTGAAAATTGGACAATATTTTTACGTTTTTAGAGCATTTTAACGATACAGGGGGCATTTTAACGGGACGAGAACAGGATCGACTTTTCACAAACAATGATCATGGGCGCACTGTGACTAGAGCCTTTAAGTCATCACCCTGCTACAATCACCTTGTTCCTTGCCGGAGCTCAGTCGATGGTTTAGTAGTAATCCTCAGTCGTACTAAGCCCCCCCCCCTACTAAGGTGGAAGGTGCGCTGCGCTTTCGGGATAATATAATGAACATTTCAGAGTTGTGAAAATCAATTTCAAAAGTATGAAAATAATTTTGGCGTTGCGAAATAATTTCAGCAGTGTCAGAAATAAGAAAATAATTTCAGAATTAAAAATAATTTCAGCATTACGAAAATACTTTCAGACTTGCGAAAATAATTTTAGAAGTACGGAATAATTTCAGAATTAGGAAAATAATTCAGGTGGGAAAAAACATTTCAGAATGATGGAAATAATTGCTGAATGGCCGCAAAGGTATACTGCGAAAATAACTTCAGAAATACGGATATAATTTCAGAAGTACTTTGAGAATTGTGAAAATAATTTCAGTATGGCGAAAATAATTTGAGAATTACGAAATTAATTTCTGAAAAAAGAAAATAATTTCAGAATAACGAAAATAAATGCTGAATGGCCGCAAAGGTACACTCATAGTCACCCCTTAGAGGTTGTTCAGACTTTGTGTTATACTGTAATTTTAAACCTGCCCCCATCTTCCTTTTCTTGTTGTTTTTCAGGCTGGCCGCGCTGACCGCAAAACATTATTCTCTTTTGAGGGGTAAGTGTTCGAAAAAAAAAAAGTGTTCGAAAAATTATATTTAGCAACAATTAGACCTCGAGGTTGAGCCTGCATATTCTGTCTTTCGAGTCTCTCCTCGAACGAACCCGCGTAAATATACAAACTTTGGCAAGACTTAGCTGTCGCGATTGGTAAAGGTTTGAAACTAAAAATTACACTAACTTTGAGGCGCCGGCGCGGCCTTTCAGCTGTGTAGATGTATCTGTGTTCCTTGGCCTAATTTGCAAAACCTCGACAAGGTCTATTGCCTTCAACAATTGCTTTCAAGAAAATTTCAAAAAATATGTAAAATTATTTATTCTTGTTTTTATATAGGAAGAGATGGTCGTGATGGGCGCGATGGGTCTCCTGGTCCACAAGGTAAGACTTCACCCATATTGGCGTTTATAATATAGCTACGCTGTAAAGGGAAAGACGAGAAACTCAAACAGAAATATAAGTAAATAAGGTAAAAAGCAGACAAAACAGGAGCCGAGAGATGCCAACGTTTCGGATTTTGCTTTCAATCCTTCATCAGGGCGGCTACTAAAACCGTTACAAAGATGATGTGTATATACAAAGCATGAGATGCGCGCGCTCAAGAAAGCAAACAAACAAACGCGCGCAAGGAAAAGAATACGCTTGTTACTTTTTTACTGCTTTTTACCTTATTTAATATAGCTACGCTATAACGCGCGCTCTGATTGGTCCCAATCTATGCTCTATTTCACCGGTAAAGTAATGATTCTCTCCCGCTATGATCATAAAAGCATTAGAGCCAACTTTCTATGACTCTATCGGCAAATAGAGCACTTGATGCTGGGAGAGACACCCGCCTGCGGCTCGTGATTTTATAACGTTCTCGTGGCTCTCCCCCCAACATCACGCGTGCTCTATTACATCACTCAACGTATATATAGGTCTGTTGCGATTAGTACTCCATGTGGGTTGTTTCGGCGCGTTCATGGTTGAGCGAAAACATTATCAGCTAGTCTACGCCTCGTTCATTAATCATTATACAGTCTTTGTGGGTCACGTGATGTCTTTTATCGAAACAATCTATACAAGGTGTTCAAATGGACGATTCCAGCATGTCAGTAGCTGTGTTACATTTCACGAATCAAGTGCCTTGTATGCGCGCGTAGCAAGCTGGTAGTTTTGTTACATCCAAGATTACATCCCAAATATAAAAGCATTTCAAAAGAAAACAGAGAGCGCGCGCTTATGACTTGAATCGTCCCAATCTCGTACCCAGAGCCCGTGCATCTTTGAGCCAGCGGCAAGATACAGGGCTCTGGAATAATCAATTTTTTTATACCCAAAATCTGGGTACTCTTCAGTGCGCATGCGTTTGGAACATGGCAGAATGCAGGACTAGTTTCGATAGGAATCCATGCCGTTCTAAGAGATTTGCTTTAGAAACGATACTTAAAAGATTGGCAGCAAGGAATTTTGTGGATCACGAAACAACATGGGAAGATTTTAGATATTTTATTCGTCGATTTTAAGCATTTCCTGCTGTCAAAAGGCTCGCTTCTTCTTGGCTTCTTCTACGACTACTATTGCCAAGCTATCTACTACATGATGGGACTACTTTCGAATTCATTTTAAAGATACTTGGAGAATGGAGTAGCCATTTTGGAGTTGGAAATGTGTCTTCCTTCATGGCAGTTATCGATCGTCAAGCACATTTCTAGCGTTGATGAGTCATACGATGAGTTGTGCACTCTGTAAGAATTTATGGACGAAGGCCATCTCACGAGACAACGGTAGGTTTACGAACAACGCAGAATGCTTTTACTCACAAACTTATAATAGACGAGAATGTATCTACTAGGGCCATGAAAAATGATGCAATTCCAGACTATTGGGGGTACATGTAAGAACACTATAAAGTGGGTGTGTGGGGAGGGGGTATTCTGTGTTTCTGCACTCTGTGGCATTATGCCTATAATCACACCATCTGTGTTTTTAACCTGAACATTGATCATGATAACGCAAGACGCCCTCAACTAAATTGTTTGATAGTTTGCTCCGACTAGAAAAAGCAAGAACACAAGTAAAACCTTTAGTAGTGATTATGTTTGATTTTGTTTCTTTTCCAAGAAAAGTCATAGTGGAGTGGTTTTCATAATGAAGTTTCTTCAGTCGGGATATTTTCCTATCGCTGACCTACTGTAGGTCACAGAAAATGTTGACCTTATTTGTTATAAAAGCAGACCATTTTCTTCTTTTGTTGCGAAAAGTGTATTATTGCGGTGAGCCATGCCATTAGGTGGTTGCCAACATTTACGTATTCATGGATGAAAACAATTTATAGATCTTCCTTTCACATCACAGCTAAAATGTATTTATCAACTGCCAATAATAATGCTAATGCTCAATGCATTCTGTGGATGGATTTAATCACTTGTCATAGCAGCACACACTACTAATATCATTCTCATTCACGGTGGCTTGTTCGACTCAATCTGTGAGAAAAACCTTTCAAGAACATTATGTACATTATATATAGGTAGTTGTAAAATCCGGTCATTTTTTATTTTCATGTTCTAAGCACTAAAATCAAAGAAAAAATGCATAGTTAGTGTGTATTTGCATAAAATCAGAAACATATAAGTGAGCTGCAATGTGCAACAGTCAAACATCTCTTCGATAACAAGCGTGACCACATTCAAACATGTCGGGGTACAAATCTTGACCATATTATTTGGAGACGGGTTCAACAATCAAAATCGTGAAAGCCAATCGGAAGTTTGTTGGTCATTGCTCTCAAACTACATTTTTAGTAAATGAGGTTATGATAAAAGAAAACACCATCAAGGCCAGTTTTCTATTGATTTCTAGATTTCTAGCTAAAAATATATACAGAGTTACGAGAAGCACCTCCAAAAAACTGCCTTGGAAATGTTTATGGTTGTTTTGCTGGTCTAGTACATAAAGAGATGGCTTTTTATGGTGATGCTGTTAGCTACAGACCATCCTCAGTATCACTTCCTATGTCACAGCTGTTGTCTTCTGCATCTTCATAATCTATCCCATCATCATCATCATCACAGTTAGCAAAGAAATCCTTGCTGAGTCGTCTCTTATGTCTTGTTAGCCATGCATGAAGGAGAGACACATCAAGCTGATCTAGTGGACTTTTACTGATCGTCGGAAATGATCTGTGAGCTCTTCCAGGATGGAACTGAAAAGGCTTAATTGAGTGCAAGAGCTTGATCATCTCTTTGATGTCCTCTTCTTTGCTGGTGTGAGTGTGACTTGTTGAGTCTGGAGGCACAGTGCTTTGTAAGTCAAAACTCTGGGCAACTTTGCTTAAGCCATATGCAGCCCCACTACTTCTTTCAACAGCGGCTAGGGTTTTGTTGCCACAAAGGCCCTTCAGGATTCCCTTGTAGTGCTTTACCAGCATTTCCATCCGAAGGTCATTTGCAACATTTTGTCCATGTCCACCTTTTGTGTTCACAAACTGACCATGAATGATTCTGTGTGCCATTCTTTCAGTGTATAGCCCATTGACACACGTTATCAACCTCATAGCTTCAAATGCATACTTCATGCCACGCTGTCTTGACCGAAAGTAAAGCATTAGAAGCTTCCAGTTGATTAGGCTTCTTGTGCCATCTCCCTCCTTCTCAGTATCATTCAGCTGCATCAACATCACTCCAAGCTGCAAGCATTGTAACCCATAGTTCATCACTCTGTCATCACGTGAGTGTGGTGGAATATCAGACATGGGTGAAGGTAACTTAGGATTGTTGTCTTGACTTGGCAGTGAATTTGCTGTTGTGACATTAGGGATTGCCAGGTGTTTACGTGGCCAAATAAGTAGCTGTCCCACACAGATCTTATCTGACGCACATGCTTCTACAGCTGCTACAAGAACTTCAACATTCTGACCTAATTGGAGAATAGAGTAAGAAAAGTAATGTTTAGCAATTTAACCTAATTTTATTTTATTTTAGGCCAACAAATTTTGGTCCTCATTAGTTGTCAGAAGGAGCTAGAGTTTATTATTTCTCACCACTGTCAGAGTCACCACACAGTGCTTGTTTTTGTGTTAATTTAAGAGCATATTTTTTCTTGACATAGCTGTATGTCACAGTGTGATTATACTTGGCCCAATGGAATGTAGTTTTATTTGGCTTGTGATTGGCTGATGAGGAAACCATTGAGCAGTAAATTTTCCTGGTTTATGATTGATTAGGTTTATTTGGTTCTATTTTCATGGGTAATTGAATTCCAACCTGTATCACTTGCAACTTGGCCAACACCAAGGACTTCGTAACTGCTTTGCTCGTTTGGCTGGACAAGAATAACAACTTGATCTTCAAGAAAAAAGGAAAAAGAGATTTATTGAGCTACAAGATCCCGTCATAATTATATGAAGATATCTAGTAATTGTTTCAGTGAGAATCCATTTCATGTAAAGATGATAGTTTCTAGTATAATGTAATGTTTCATTAACAATCAATCACAATTCCAACTAACAAATTATGTGACCTGCTACTACATGTATGATGCTCATTCCAGAACAACAACACAGACCCCCTCGTCACAGGAAAACTCAAATGTGCATAACATTTAATGGGTATAAAGTATGTAAGAGATCAACTATGTGATTAATATAATTATATTTCTCTCCCACTTTTAAGTTAAAGGTAAAGAAATTAGTTTTCCTAAAATAATCTCCAACTAAAACTTAACAGACTACTGGCTGAGGTCTCAGACATTGATCCTGACTGTGGATCCTGAGACATCTGGAGAAGTCTCTTACTATTTTTGTAATTAAAATTCTCTGACATTTCTTTCCTCTGATACTCTATAGGAGGATCCTTTGTTTACAATTTGAGCTCATTAGCATAAGCAATGTTGAGAATCAGATCTTTTGAGGGAGCTACAAAATGAATATCAATAGAGGACTGTAAATAAAACATAATTGGACAATTTCAAGCTGATATCTTGAATTCTAAGCATGTAGTGTAACATTCAATTTAGAGGAAACTATGTGAGATAATGAGCGTTTTGCCCCAATGATTTCACACAATTTTGAAAAGCTTCAACTACCCTGAAAACAGGAAACAGGAAAAAAGGAAACAGATCAAGACTTTTTAAGAATAAAAAATGAACTTATTTTGAGCTTTTCGTTGCATTTTCAAAGCTAAGATACGGCGTTTCAGAATTTAGTGAATGTAAACAATGACGTCAGCAAGGATCGACCTATAACAGTACATAAGGATAGGTTTAAAGAGGACAATGATCTCATGCATGATTACATTTTGAAGCTCAAACTTTTCCCATTTCAATAGGATGTACACTTGGTACCTTTTGTTAGTTTAGGCAATATTGGCATGGTAGATGCACAGGAGTTAGTTGGCTGATATCTGTTTGCTCTGAATTCCCTCTGCTGCTGTTGTTGCTGCTGTTGTTCCAACCAGGCCTTCTCAATGTCAAACTCTGTAAGGACATACTCCTCAACAAACTTTCCAATCTTGCTATCAATGAAACTTTTCTTTTCTTCCTCACTGCTTTTTTCATCAACTACATTTATCCTGGTTGGTGTTCCATCTAGGTCTTCCATACCAGCCCATTCCATGAATGCACAGCATAAGTATGCCTTGGTTGCACACAGCATCAGGTTTTCAGCAGTTTGATAGTTCTTCTTCACACTGGTATATACATTTGTCATGTGCCACTGTTGTCTCAGGTGGTAAAGTGTGCCAGGTTCTCTGGATGATGTTGCATTTGCCTTATACAGCTGCTCCCATGTGTACTGCAAAAACAAAAAATGCACCTTAGTTAAAATGCAGCCACAACTTGTATAATCAGATGGGATAAAAAAAAATACTCTGCTTTGATTTACTCAGGAAAATCCCTTACATTTCCCTGATTAAATCTGTGGATGAAAGATGCAATTGCAGAAAATATCTGATAATATAACAACATCACTCTGCAGAAACTGGCCTAAAAATTCATTATCATTTTTATTATTATTATTTATTTACTAAAATAGATATCATTTTGCTATGCATCTGTACTGTAATATATGCGCGACTGACATCAAAGCATATCATGAACAAAAAACGAGATGTAGTTGAGTGGTGTGACTGTTGTTCTTACCCCAAGAAAGGACTGTTTGGCATGCCACAAGGTAGCATTCTCTGTGATGTTGTCAAAGCGCTCAGTAGCCCTGTCACATCCCATTCTCGTCTTTTTGGCTCCTGTTACTCTTTCTCGCCCCAATAGGTCACCACTAAGAGGCACCTTCACATCTTGCAAAATCCTCTCTTTCTGAGCTGACATGTCAGCGGCAGAAGCTTCAGGTGGCAAAGGGGGCTCATCATCAGGGATAAACACTTTTGACAGGAAGTCTTGCACATATTGCAGATATTGACAGACATCAGCATGCTTTGACTGGTTGAATGGGACAACAGGTAGTCCTATGACAGTTGATTTCTCAGACATCTCTTTGGAGTATCTGGAATATGAAAGAAGCATATTTTTAATAGAAGTATTACAAGTTAGTATTAGTATTGGTATCATTATCATCATCATTATTATGATTAAATTATTAAATTATTATGATTATTCATTCTGTTGAACACACCCATGCTGAACTACAACATTAATTTGCAATGAACCCTTAAATGTGGCTCAACTAATGTGATAAAAATTAATGGCATTGTCAAACAAGTTCAACAAGCTCATTAAGCAAAATGTTGGACCAAAATGTTTAACTGGTTTAGCTCCAGCCAAATTAATATGAGACACTCCAAAAAAGGGGGTAGGTGATCAACACACCTCATCTTCTCCACACAATCACTATATTTATTTTTAGCCTAGTCAAGGTATGTAAATTCTGTGATGGGGAATGGAGCATTTTTGGAAACACATTTCCAGGAACAAAAACGTACCATCACCAATGGAGGGAACTAAGAGTTTTGTTTTTGTTTTCTTGGCCCTTATAGTGCATGCTTTGTGAATAATAAAGATGATATCAATATTGTTTCTTTGATAAGTTATTCATTCCTACCTGTGAGGTATGTGAGTGCTGACAGAACTTTCAAGGTGCTTCAGGCATCCGATATATTTCACCAGAACCCTTGATACCAGAACTGTGAAGTCAGATTTGATCTTATTTTGTTCCCTCTCATTCAACAGGTAGTTGGTGTTTTCAAACTTTGACATGTCAGGCACCAGTGGGTGGCTGTCATCTAGAAGGTGTGAAGGTACCCTGTCGAAAGTGAGGTACTGCCCTATCCAGTGCATGTCTGAGTTTCTGTGGCTCTTTAGTGGTATGTTTGCCAGGATGGTGAAGTCAAGATTGTCAAAGACAAGTCGCAAGCTGCTTTTCGACTCCACCACCTGGCGCACCTCTGTAATCACATCTCCACCAATGCTGTCCATCACGCCCAGCAAACTGTCCCGACTCTGGGTCACACCACATCGATTCAGTCTTTGGAATGTCTGAAATTCATAGATGCAAATGAAGGTGTGTTACATTTTTATTACATGACTGTACACAGAGTGAAGAGGGTTGGATCCATTTATGAACTAAAAATATTTTTCTTTTTGAAAACCTCTATTTAGATACAATACCATGATCGCCTCTGTTTTTTTTTTGTTCTCCGGGGGACATATTTTACTAGCATTCATTATAAATGCAAGGGAAATTTAGTAGACAAAACAATCCTTTGTCTTTTACTAAATTTCCATTTTTAAAATTCTAGTGGGAAATTTAATCCCTATTTTCCCTTGGTGCCATGTTATTACTTATAAAAATAATGTATAATAGAAAATGAGGTGTCAATATACAATGAAGGTGTCTGGAGTTCTTCACAGCATTGACAATTAAAAGCCTCAGTCAGCTGCCATTTTGTCAGCCTAGCAACAAACCCTGTCAGAGGAAGCACCCAATTGAGTTAAGCAATGAAGTGTGATATTTTTTTAAATTGAATTAGGAATAACAGTAAATGGAGAATATACCTGGGTCTGGTTGCTTGAAAGTGGGTTATCACTAATCCATCTTTAATTACCATGGTGACTCAATGATTTTGTTCAGAAATAAAACTGGTTTACATTTAACCAACATTTGAACAACCCCTGTGCCTGGTTTTTAGGTGGTTATTTTGATATTGATATGCAAAGCTTGTCTTCTTTTTATAAAGCGTGGCTGACTAGAGATCATTAAACGAAATAATATTTATCTGATGATATTATTATTACCTTCTTAGATGAGTGTCCCACACCTAAGAGAACTGCATTAACTTTCTGAACCAAGGAAAGCTCCCTGTTCCTGCAAAACATGACCATTATTCCAATTTTTAGTATTCTTTGACATTACTGTATAGCCTGCTTGTCTCGTAATATCCTATAAAACAATATTTTGTAATAAGCACACAGGCAAACTGGCAAGCAGGCTAATGATTCAATGTTAAAGACCTAATTTTCCTATGTGAAGGAAAAAATTGTTATGGTTAAATATTACAAATGACTTGTATCTAGAACAGTAATGGCTAATTACCTGGTGTTCATGAGAAGCCCATAAGCAGTACAAATTCTTGGGATTTGGCTGCCATCATCTTTTACCTCCTCTATAGCTACTGCACATAGCATATCGAGCACATCTGGAGCTCTTTCCTTCATTTCCTTTAGAATGGCCATCCACTCAAAGTGATGAAGCTGCTTTTGATCATCTTTGTCACACGTAGCACTGATGGGCCCCGCTTACGCTGACACAGCTGTTTACATTGGTTGCTTATTTCTTGTAGGTAGATTGCCTTGATACATCTCTTCATCTGTGGATTCTTTAACAAGGCTTCAGCAACAGTTGGTGGTTGTGACTGGATAATACTTTCTATAAGTTCTTCCTTTTCGGCAGTTGTTAGCAGGTCAGTTGGAGATGTACATGTAGCCTGTATACAAATTAACACTTTGTTACATATTATTTACTGACTGAATAGAATTCCATATAAAACGCATTTTGACTTTTGTGGAACAAGTTTATTATGTTCTGTATCTATTAAAAGTTAGCTGTTGAATTGTATTTTGCAAAAGTTCAGGAATTAATAAAGAAGAATAAGCATGCACAGTATCAGAGTAGTTAGTCAGGTGGGTGCAGTTTGGACTAAGTTTTTCAGGGATGTTCCATGAAATAATATTAAGAATAATTTATTGCACAAAGACATCAAAATGCCTTAGTTATCTCTCATCTCCGCTTCCCTTCTAATTTGTAATTCCAGAAAAGTTATCAAATGAGCCTCTACATTGTTAGTAGGTTCACCCAAAGCGACTCAGCTTGGTTTCAAGAGTTTTACTCAAAAAGCTGTTTGTCAATAAGACTTATTCCTTCTAGGAATTAGGTTTTTCCAGCAGCATGGCCAGGGGTGAAGCCAGCCCCCCTTTTCCAACCAAATGCAAAAATACTGTATGGGAGGCATTTAAGATATATGAGAAATGTCTTACAGATGATCCCTTGGACCCCCCTTCCTATTAAAAATCCTGGCTAAGCCCCCTGCTTTAGGGAGTGTTCATTATTTATGGTTGGGGGGGGGGGGGGGGGGGAGGCTCAAAAGTTTAAATCCCAAATTTTAAGTCGAGGAAACTTAACACGAGTAGTCAATTTCAAGCCGTTTATTAGCACTTCAAAAAACGAATATCCCAAGTACCAGATAGACCAAGGGCATGGGAGGATTTTATCTATTACTAATAAGTAGGCAATAACACATACAGGAACATCAACTGAATGTTTGTACAGTCCAAATTGCAATGTTTTGCCCTACTTGGCTTGATTTTGTATTGCTTAGTATTGATGATGGTCTGGGGTGTTTAAAAAAGTTTTGCTACTGTCAAAGGGGGGGCTAAACAGAAAACGAAAGTGGAGTTTCACGGAACACCAAAAAAATAATAATGAACACTCCCTTATATAGCATGAGTAACATTCAATTTGATGACAGATCAGATTTGTTTTCTTTACCAAATTCCGCGGTACAATGAAATGCAACGGAGTGAGCTTACCTTTTTCTTTTGAAGTGCAGAGGAGGAGAGAATTTCAACGCCATTTTGCTTGTCAGTGTCAGATTTTTTCATTTCTTTCGGTTTCAAAAATTCCGGTAATCTTTTATCACGAGTGCTCATGCCAACTGATGTTGGATTTGGCCCGCTCGGTTTGTTCGCCGCTGTTATAAGCTCCATAGGTTCTGCATTTGTTCTAGGAACTGGTGGTGGTTTGGGGGCTATTGGTATTGATGAACTGACTTTCATAAAATTGAAAAGTTTTCCTGATGACACATTGTCCATTCTTATTTTTTTGCCCTTGTGCGCAACGGATGCCGAAATACCCGGAGAAATGCTCTCCTCTGGGTGCTTGTTCCCCTTTTCGTTCTCTTCTATTAGCTCTGACGCAGCCCCAGCTCTCTGCAGGCGATCGGATTCCAGGCAAAGAGACCTAAACTTTGCACATGACTTGATAGTGCGTCCACAAGGACGACATATCGTCGGCGACAATCCATCGTCTTCGCATACTTGGACTCCGGTCAACTCACTCAGATCTCTTTTAATGTTGTCTTTTTCCGATTTCTCGCCGAAAAGAGAGATCGGTTTTTCATCTCTCACGTCCCTGAGACAACAGCGACATATCTTTTTCAAAACAAGACATTTGTTTGGGATGTTGTTGTTTGACATCACGGTGCCATCATTTCCCGCAACTTTTTCAAACTTTCCCGGCAACAACCAAAGGGTCGGCAACAGATGATGTGTACAAAATGTTTACTTCCGGTAGCTAAGTTAAGTTCCCGCTTTTCTCTCTTACAATCAAGCAAATGAGGGGTTATACATTGAGCTAAACAGGGTTGTGCATGATATGCTATAGTTTGAACGGTTATTCAAATGCTGGAGAAATCTCCAAATATATTTTTTTTACGGTCAACTCGGGCATGTAATTACCAACCCATCCCCTCTTAGTAGTGTGAACTGTATTGCGTGACGACGGTGTATGACAATATGGCGACCAAAACAAATGCGAGTTTTGATGCGGATGCATTCAATGATGCCATAGAATACTCTCTTAAAAGTCTCGGAAAGTCTGATGTTATGCTAAAAGAGCCACAGTATGAAGCACTGAAATCTGTTGTCCAAAATAGGGATGTTTTGGTGGTTTTGCCCACGGGATTTGGCAAGTCTCTCATTTATCAATGCCTGCCCTTCATTTACGACTTTTTGAATAGTGAAACAAATTCGGCTATTGTTATTGTATCTCCGTTAAATGCACTAATGGAAGATCAGATTCAGAAGCTGCGGAGCCATGCTAATGTGTGTGTTGCGAAGGCCAGCCCGGAGGAACTGAGCAAGAATCCGTCTAGCGCTAGCGAGAGGCAAATGGGAAGTGCAAAGTTCATTTTTGCACATCCCGAAGTTTTTGTTAACACCAATACTTTTAGGAATAAGGCACTCCAGAAGAAGGTCCGAGGGGTTTGTGTCGATGAGGCTCATCTTATTGAAGAATGGTATGTAATTTATCTCTATAATGTATATTCAGTCCCTAATTGTATCGGTTTCAATATGCGCTACTGGTCTGGGGTCTTTCAGCTTACGACAAATAGCAGAGCATTTAAAGTCGGTTTCTGCAAGCGGAAACATAGTATCAGGGTTATTCTGAGCCAGTGTGACCAAAAGCTTTGGGGAGCAATAATAACAAAGTCTAATAAATCAAATAGCGCTTGATGACCTATCCCCCGTTGAGAATGCGTGACCTTCGGGGGCATTGACGTGTCTAGAGATCTGATATTGATAATTGCTTCCCTTTATCTTGGACTGATGAATAACTTTTGGGTGAATTCAATGAGAGATTATTTTGTTTTGATCTGAATGCTTTCACTGACCCTTGCCCCTTGGTGGGGCTCTTCTATTATTGATATCAGTTTCCAGGCCTGTAGCCAGGGATTTTTGTGGGGGGTGCTAATCTAGAAAAAGCGGACCAATGTGGTATGAATTCATTTTTTATTGGGAAACTGCTAGACAAATTTCGCCAGAAAAAGCAAGTATAATATAAGACAGTACTTTATTTACTCTGTACAAATGTGGACTTTTTTGACGCATGGAGGGGTTGCTTGCACACCCCCAGAACCTCCCTGGCTACAGGCCTGGTTTATCACCTCATAGTTTCCCACCTGCTTTCTCACCCCAGTACATAATTTATAAAACATATAATGTTTTACATGTATGTAAAAATGTCAAATGTCTTGGGTACATTTCCTCTGCATGGAGATATGGTTTTTTTTTTCTTTGCACATTACAAAATAATACAAATTACAGTCAAAAGACATGAAGTGTGCCCCCAATCCCCCCTCCCCCGTAGAGTCGAATATTCAATTCCTTATTCCATTGTTGATTTCATCATGCAATCTAAAAATTTTGTAATCTAAATAATTACTCTGGGTGAACAATTGCTTTTTCAGAAATCAAAATGTGAACATTGAACATTTTTAATATTGAATTGAAAAATGCATTTTTGGATTGAATAATGAAATTAATAATGGAATAATGAATTGAATATTCGACTCTATTCGGGGGGGGGGGGGGCAAGCTTCATGTCATTTAACTGTAAATAAGATGACTGCTCCCAGGAAAGGTCTGTTATTGGTTAAACAAAATTTTGGCCAGTCCATATAGAGGGAGTTATGAAGGTATGAACACCCCGCCACAGATGTAAAATCAGTAAAGACTGAATAAAGTGTTCCCTAAAATTCAGACTTGATATTATTTTCCCTTTCTTTCCAGGAAAGACTTCCGGCCTGCTTACTGTGAACTTGGAATTCTTGGGAATTATTTCCCAGGAGTTCCTATCATAGGTATGACAGCTACTGCCACTTCAGGAATGGTAGAGTCTATATGCAATCGGCTTGGCTTGTTTGACCCAGATGTGATTGTGGTCAACCCAGACAGACCAAACATTTACTTTGAAGTATCAAAAAGAGCTGCCACTGGGGACAATAAATTAAATGACATTCTGAACCCATTAGTTGAACAATTAAAAGCAGACAGAAGTGCATTCCCCTTGACATTAGTTTATGCCAATTTAGAAACAATCGCACAATGTTACTCATACTTTTCTGAAGAAATGGGTGAACATCAATATGAACCAATTGGTGCTAAGGGAGCAAAAAACCGTCTGTTTTCCCTTTATCATGCTCAATATCCTGAGCATGAAAGACAGCGTATAGTGAGGGAACTAACAAATGGCACTTCAAAACTGAGAATACTCTTTGTGACAGTTGCCTTTGGCATTGGGGTGGACATAAAAAGCATAAGAACAGTTATTCACATAGGGGTGCCGTATACTATGGAGGAGTATTTTCAGGAGGCTGGACGCTGTGGGCGAGATGGTTTGCCTTCACAGGCTATAATGTTTTACAATGCATATGACATTTCAAAATCTAAAAAAAATATGTCTGATATCATGAGGCAATATGTGTCTAAAGATAAATGCAGAAGGGAGATCATTCTACAATATTTTGGATATGTTGTTCCAAACCTCATTGCCCCATGCATCTATGTTGTGATTTCCATGCCAAGACATGTAACTGTGACACTTGTCTGCTATTGGCTGTAACTGAAATGAGTTCCTCTACTTCTACAACTAACACTTCTGCTATGGATTGGGCTTTCACAGATACACCAGTAACACAAACACTTCAAACCAGAGAACTCCACAATGAAATAAGTGCATACAGATTGACGCTATGTAGTACTGGTAGATCTTGTGTTGGAGGCACTTCCCTGTCTACAGGCTTCAGCATACAACTCATTGACCAGATTGTTGAAGCCGCCAGTGTTGATCCTGTACTTTTTAGAACAGTGGAAGGAGTCAAAGCCTCATTCCCAATTTTCAGTGATATTCATGCACAGAAAATATGTGCAATTGTACAGAAGTACTGTATTTAACGATCATGAGCCATGATATCTAATGAGACCATAACACCTGTGACCTCATGGTCGATAATGGCCAATTCAGTGAGTATAAATCAACTAGATGGTCAATCACAGAAAATAACCTTTGCCATTTTTTCCCACTGGCCACTGGAAATGCAGGCTAGAGCAAAATTCCAATTCCCTACAGTAATAGCGTGATGGGAAATAGAAATGCATGAATTGTTATAGACCTCAGTGGATTTATACTAAGTCATCAACACCACATAAATACGGTGAGAGCCTCAGTTTCAAGTTGAAAAAGTGGTGAATGAGGAGAATGTGATAAAGCTTGAATTGAGAAAATAGACAAACTTGAGAAAACTTTCTTGGGAGGCTCCCACTGTATTCATGTCCCAGGTTGATGCCTATTCAGTAGAGAGAACAGAATGCAAAAACTGAATTTTTGGGCATTCAAAGGATATGCAATGTATAGTTTCGTATGAGCGATCAGGAAACAATGTCCTATTTTTATTTTCTCAACTACCAAAGGAACTTTCAAAATAGAGGGAGCTTCATTCTTTTATATTCATCTCTTGCGGTCTCATTGATATTAATTAGCAATAGAATGAGACAGTACAACTCAGCTGTGTTTTGACAAAAAAGCAAATACAAGTAAATCAAACTTGAACTTGTTATCAAGGAGAGGGAGGGGGGAGGTTCATGGTTTCTGTCATAAACAGAGGTACATTTTATGAGCTCGAGTGGAACACCCCTACCCAACTTTGGGTTGAGGGCCCCCACCAAATCAGGCCTGGAAATTGTGTCTGTGTGTGTCACTTTTGCAACTGAATTCTTCCTTTTTGTGACTAAAATTTTGGAAATTCTGGATGCATGGGGGGGGGGGGGGGGGGTCAAAAACGGCCTGTCCCAGGGTACATATATTTTCTGGAATTGCCCAGTATGGGAATTTGGAAGAAACAGCAAAAAGCAAAATATTGGGGTGAGAGTAGTCTCTCAAAAGCAACTTTTAAGTGGTGACGAAAATTTATCATTTTTGACAACTGTGCAATTTAAGCAATCTTCAGGGTCAACAAAATTAACATAATCCCAAGATTTATAAGAATTAACTGGAACAAACGTCTGACTTTTAATCTATTTCTACTAGAATTGCAAAATTCAGACATTTTCTAGTAGATGAATGAGTCAAAAAAGGACACCCAGTAAAACAATAAGCTTTAACGTATGGCCGTTACCATGTTTTCAATTCATGTAGTTCAACTTATGTGAAATGTTATGTCTTCGGTCTCTTCGATGTTTTGATAGTTGTCCTTCTTTTTTGAACAAAGTATTAAGCCGTATTAAGCCTATAGTTTGTCTGAAATTGCGACTGAAAGCCACTTTCAAAATGCTTAAAACGAAGAATAGCTAATCAAAAAAGTCGAAGTTTTACAAATTTTCGGACGCGGAAATCTATGACTTTCATTCCCTTGTGTGTTATATCTATGATATCCCTCAAGACTTACAAAATGTCTCTTTTCAGAAGAGTTAAAGTCCCATTAAAGTTTAAATAAGATTACGAACTTTTAAGCTTAAGAATTTGTTTTTAATATTTTCCTTGTTTCTACACAAGTCTTGGTTCTATGACCAGTGAAAATAAGTCTTACATTACTGTTCTTCTTCGTCACAACGGATTTCTACTTACACATTAGCTACCTGGCATATGTCCAAGAAAGAGCCTAGTATTTGTTCACAATCATATACTGCTTCAAAAGCATGGCTTTTCTCTTTCGTCGAAGACAAATCCATTACATATTTGAGCTCGCCTCTGAAACGTTGTTCGATGAAAAACGAGGTTGTGCGTAGTGCGCATGGGTAGGTAACAGCCAATCAGATTTGCTCCTCAAATTGATTATTCCAGAGCTCCGTATCTTGGCGCTGGCCTAAAAGATACGCGGGCTCTGGGAACGAGATTGGAATCGTCCATTTTAGTACCTTTACTTCTACGCATGCGCACTCATGCTAATGAAAAGATCGTAGCTCAGAAAGTTCACTTTGTGATGTTGTTTTTACTGCTTGCAGCCTCTTGAAAGACAATAAAAATCAACGCCAAATTTGATTCCTTATTTCGAAGACTATGCACACACATTTCTCTATGCGCACATTCAGAGATTGGGCTGCCTATGCTTTGTCCAATCTTGGTTCCCTGTTCGTGTTATGTTAGAGAATCGATGTCTGTTGGGGGTGATAATCGGTCTATTGTTTTTATCTAATATGGCAAGAAACGTTCACAATAAAAGCACTAGTTTACTGTCCTGATTGAATATCACTCAAGGCAGTTTAAAGCCTTCAGTTTAAAGCCAAACGAAACGCAAAGTTCACGCAAGTCCACGCAAGATTTGCTATTTGCGTCGACTTGCGCTCGTTTGGCCACCAACTTAATGACTTGCTTTGACTTGTGTTCACTTTGGCATGGCCACATTTTCACGCAACTTGCGACAACTTGCGCCTCGTTTGCCTAAGGGACCGGTCATTATTTATGTCGGAGAGGGGGGTGGAGGAGAAAATACCTGTGATCCAAAATATTTTCAAGAACCCCACCTGATAGCATTGATTGTTTTCGGGAGCCCCCTCTGATAGACTGAAACATTTGAGGACCCCCCCTTCCCCTCCATCCATGTCAGTCAAAATGATTCAAACAGGTCCTGAAGGGGATCCAAATCCCATTTCTCAGGTGTAAAAGTTTCGCAAGATCCCAGGCCTGAAGTTTTCCCAGTCAAAGTTTTCAAAATCCCAGCATTAAAAAGTGACTTTTAGACATGCGTACAGTGTTTGTATTGCAGTCGTAGGCCCAAAATTTTAAAAGCAGTTCACAAATTTTTAAAGCCACTCTTTACAGACATTGATATTTGATTGTCTTTCTTAACAGTTTTCCCATTTCTAATTCTATTGGCCAAATCCAGTCCCAGTGACTCCAATCCCATTTCCAAGCCTAACATAAGGTCTCCCACAATGGCAAGTCACTAAAACCTCCTACCTCCCCTCTTTCTGAAGGCAGTATCTGGGTCTCTTAAAATGATCAGGAGTGCTAAGATTGATTATAATTTTTTTTAGACTTTTTGATGATATAGACAAAATAATCGTTTCTCAAGACCCCCCTTAACTGCCATTTTCGCCTTTCAAGACCCCCCTTGTGTTCGCTTAAAAAATTTCAGGGCCCCCCATTTTCTCCTCCAGCCCCCCCCCCCCCACCCCTCCGACTTAAATAATGACCGGTCCCTAACTCGACGCAAGTCTGTGTAAGTCACAACTTGCGTTTCGTTTGGTCAGGGCTTAAGATTAAAGATCGATAGAAATTCGATAGAAATAGAGATTTAGACGGATTGAGTTCACTACGTTTGCTTTACCTCATTTTTTCGTCGTCTTGTAACCTCTTGACTCTTCTTTATGAATTACTGACAGAATTTTACTCGTTGTCCGCAACCCGTAAAATATCAGTCCGTATTACATGAAAATTCATCTAAAATATATCTATGCAATTCTTCAATTTCAGGTCCTCCCGGACCACCTGGTAGAAACGGGGCACGAGGTATCCGGGGGCCACCGGGGCTCCGAGGCCCTAGGGGATTCGGATCTGCAGGATTGCAATACATCCACTGGGGTCGTAGGGACTGCCCTCGAGGTGCCATGGTGTTATACAGAGGTAGGTATCAGGATACTGTGTTGTGGCTTTCTGCGAATACGGTTCTACTAAACAAACAAAGCTTTGTGACGCAACTCGTGAACAATACACAGGTTCTTACACGGAGATAGAGCAGATCCACCAAAATTGCAGCTCAAGGAACATCGCACCCATGGTCGCCATTTTGTTGTTCCCTCGGCCAAAGGGCCTGAGACGAGATTTAAAACCACAGACAGCCCGCGCGGATATAATATGACATCAATGTTTTCCTTAGGTTGGATGGGTGGGGAGTTTTACACACACCATGGAGGAGGAGTTAATTATCTCTGCATGCCTGATGTACCCAGATACGACCGATTCCGCCTGGATCTCAGAACGGAGGCAAAATCTACCAGACAGAGTTTGAAACCAACGATAATCACATCTTTGGGCGGGGCCTACACGACCATGATGCCACGTGTGCCGCTTGTTACGTCCGGACGAGGAGCGCTAAGATCATGATTCCCGCCACTAATGTTTGCCCACGTGGGTGGAGACGCGAATACCATGGTTACTTGATGACGGAGCACTATGGCCACCCACACCCGCGAGACTACGTGTGTATGGCTGCCAACTCACGCGCTTTCCCTGGTACGCAGCCCAATCGCAATGGCGCCTTGCTGTACGCTGTTGAGTCTCATTGTAGCGCTAAGCAGTGCAAGAATTATGTGCATAGCCGAGAGCTGACTTGTGTGGTCTGTACCAGATGAAACTGAACAACAACCAGGAACGAAGATGATGAACGCAACCCATAATTAGAATTCACCGATACTAAATAAGGAAAGACGGCCAAATAAAGTGCACACGGCACACAACGGACGTAGTGTTCCACAGGAAACCTGTTCCTCGCCCCCTGCCTCTTGCTTGGAATTTTACAGGGAATTTCTGCAGAAACCCATCCATGGGAAAAGCTGAATTTCACATGGTAGACGAATGGAAAGTGTTCGTATTTCCCATTGGCATCGAAGGAAATTCCAAACACTTCCCATGCGTGTGCCTTGGGAAATTCAGCTTTTCCCATGGATGGATTTCTGCAGAAATTCCCTTTGATGTTTGCATTTTACCCTTGCAAACAAATTTATTGTAGTTTTGGAACTTATGAGTCAGGGAATTTCTTAGTCATCCGTGTTTTTTTAATGGATATGGGCTTATATTTTCTTTTTTGCTTGCTTTATGGCATTTTGACGAAATGCTGGCTTATTTGAAATTATCCAATCTTCGACACTGCTGGCAAATTCTCTGATCTACCTTTCTGTACCTTGCCTGGCAAAAAAGTACAGTTCAGTAAAGTTTTGCAACCAAGTTACTTTTTTGTACATGCTTAGAAATGACTAAATCTGTACTGAATCTGCCGCTGGAGCTCGATGTGTGCCTGTGACTACAGGGTAATCTAAAAATAGATGTCATTACTCAATGTATTTAGGAAAATTAACAGATAAAAAAAATCTAGTTTGTTGTAAAGTTTCTCTGTTTTCTGTCAGATAAGGGACGTGTCATTATTTAGCGGGGGGGGGGGGGGGGGGGGGGGGGCTCCTATTTTTGTGGGGAGGGTCCTAATTTTTTTCGCGTGTCTAAAGGGAGGGTCCAAATTTTTTCACTCCTATTTGGGGAGGGTCAAATTTTTTTCAGCAACATTTGGACGATGAAGAGGGTAAAACAAATGGCGATAGTGGTTATTTCAGCAACTTCTCCATAAAAATTTCGGCGCGCTCCGCCGCGCGCATAAACAATGACATAATATACTCTTTTAGCTATGAGGACACTACCGTTGGCAAGAACAAGTTATCTTGACGAGGAAAATCAAGTTATCTTGACGAGGAAAATGAAACTCTCCCTAAATTTCCCTGCAAATGATAGGCCTGGAGTCAAGTCACTATATGTTTGAAAGAAGACCCCTTAGGTAAGCGTGAGTTTTCGACGTTCCAAGCAAATATAAATTCGTCCGTTGGGCCGCGCTTCGCGCACATGAATATTAATAACTTCGTCATTTGCGGAGCGCAGTTGTGCGCATGAATAATATAACCTAACCTATATAGCTGAAGTAGTGTACTTCCTGACAGGCTTTGTTTACTATGCCATACACAAAACATGTTCATCTACCCTTTCTCTGAGGCTTGATGAAATGCGATGAACAAATAAAAAAACGATGAACAAACAAACAAACGTTTATCAAAATTGGGCACGCTTCGCGCGCAACGAAGGATATGCGAGCCCGTTTTTCTGTAAAATGTCTACAGTACTAGGTCAAACAGGGGACGGGAGATGTGGGATTACGTTAATCATTGCACTTAGAGGGAGGATCACTGTATTTTACCTGTGTATTATAAACATCCTCACGTAAATAATCGAGGCGATGAATAATATATGCACCAGTCAATTGACACCCCGGCCCCCACCCCCCGGACAGGGCGGGAAAGCAACGCGGTCAGGCCGGGGATTTAACACATTAATCTACGGAAGGACAGGGAATTTAACACGGACCTTCTATAGCGGGAATATTCAGCGGGGCATTAACGGAAAATTAACGCTGAGCCAGAAGTTCCGAAGTTCGATTCTCGTGCGAAAATATATTGGTTTAAGGATCACCGAGGTCGGAGGATTTTGGGAGGGATCACTTCATTTTTGGGCGAGTGAAAAGGATCTCTCGAAACCTGAAGCCTTGAAAGAGAGATTCCAGAAACGAGTTCTATATCATTTTCTAGTTTTATTTCACTCATTATTGAAGATTTCGGCGCGCTGCGCGCTCATAAGGAATGACATCTAATCTACTTTTAGAGAACTTGCCCAAATAAAACAATACGCTTGTGGCGCTTAAATGGAATGCGCACGAATGTCGTTACAAGCATGTGTATCTTGACAAGGACAAATGAAAACCCCCCAAAGCCCTCCAGTGATACGCCTGGTTGGCAGTCAATATGTTCCAAAGAAGTGAGTTCGACGTTACAAGCTTCATAGAAATTCGTTTTTGGGCTGCGCTTCACGCACATGAATCATAATAATTTGTAGCGCGTGAAGAATAAAACCAACAGGCTTTTTTACTACACGCAGAAAATAAAACGTTATCTTTTCTCTGGAGGCTTGATGAAATGCGTTTATCAAAACAAAGGCGCGTTTCGCCATGTTGCAAAAGTGTCCCCGGGGGCCTGAAGCTTTAACAACGACCATGTCCCTGGTGACCGGGAAAATAGTAACATTTAACACTTAGTGAATGTTAAATTGGGGGGCCGTGATGTCAATTGACTGGTGCATGACAGAAGTAAGAAAAAAGTAGTTCTGTTATTAAGAAGAAAGAAAGAGACATTACATCACTTGGACAATAGTCTATCTAACAGGTTTTTCAGAAATAAATTGCATGGGGGAGGGTCCCAATTTATTTTACCTATGACTTGGGGAGGGTCAAATTTTTTTTGTTATGTTCAACGGGAGGGTCCTAATTTTTTTTAGCCTTGTTTGAAAAAATGGACCCCCCCCCCCCCCCCCGGTAAATAATGACACGTCCCTAAGGGTTGAGGTGACTATTCGCCGATATTTACGGAGCCTGAGGCGACTAGTAATTGTCTTAGTATAATTACTCAAGCGACTTTTATTTCAAGGGGTATGTTTTTAGTCTCGTAATGAAGTGTGCGCGCTATCCCCAATGCATTCAATGTTATATACACTTAAGGTGAATATATCAAAATATGGCGAACGTCTCGACCAATCAGCGCGCTGAATCGCTTGAGCAATTATACTAAATAATGGTATGTCACTGCGAGCAGAGCTTTCTCCTGTGATTCTTGATCCAGCATACCTAAGCAAGTTAAGCCTGGCGTAGGATCACGTATTTTAAGCAGCGATTTTTCTCGCACACGCGTCAACTCAAAATTACTAATGTAAACCATAGTGTAAACTGTAGGTGCAACTCGGCGCGATCTGCCGCGATTTTTGTTGCGTGATGTCGTGGAGATTTCAAACATGTTGGAGACTCTTTGCAACTTAATACGATGAAGAAAAGCGAGCACAGAAATCGAACGAATTTACACAAGAGAGTTGGAATTGCAACTCGCGCGAAAACAATCGCCGCGACAACTAAAACACAAGTGTTAACCGGCCTTTACTATGGCATCGGTCCGGTGGAAAATGTATGCATAGAATGTAACCACCATGACAGGCTTTGCTGGATTTTCTTGTTCAAGACAGTCTGTCAGAGCTGGACGTCACTCTATTTCAACTTCCTGTTGACTGTTTTCGATTCATGACGATTTTTCGATTCTTCGCCTGCTTAAGATAATCTGTCAGAGCTGGACGTCACCTCTATTTCAACTTCCTGTTGATTGTTTTAGATTCATGACAATCTTTCGATTTGATTTTCTTGCTCAAGACAGTCTCTTCGAAGTCTCTGTCAGAGCTCACAAACCCCTATTTCAACTTCCTGTTGCTGTTGTTACGTCACGATTTTTATGAAAGTACAATTTTCAACGCAGACCTGTTTCAAACGTTTGGCCCTGTTTTGGTGATATTTTTAGGTGTACCTAAGTTAGCCAAATTTAGGAAATGAAAGTGAGTGTTTCGTTTCAGTAAGTGGAAGCCTTTTTGCGGGAATCTCCTTCAGCGAGATTAACAGGTGTCTGCTTCGAGAGCTCGAACAGGTCTGGATACTATAATTATATTCGTAAACAACTTTGTAACCTCTTGTACACCAAAATCAAGCGGTCTCAGCAATTTTGATTGCGCAGTAGAGAACAGCCGAGTTTACAAGCTCGGGAGGCTTTATAGTTTTGTAAAAGTTAAGTTTGTCAGCCCGAGCTTGTAAACCAACAACCCCTCTTGATGTTGGTGGGACAATTTATCCGTTGTATGATCATGAATGAAATTTTGTAGTCACGCTGTCCTTAAAGGCATGCGCAGTTAGTCAGCCTTGTAGTAACGTTGTCTTTTAGGACATGCGCTCTTAGTATCTCTAATTTTGTAAACTTTGTCATTTTTCTATTTTAGCGGAGCTCCTGCGCGGGCCGAAGGCCGCGCAAGCGGAGCACCATACCTAAGGAAATAACGTCTAACATAACTATGGAGTTGATTTTCAAACGTCACGGGCTTTCTTGCCCATTTTGCTTACGTTATTGACGGCGCCAAGTCAAATGATTAGGGCGTTGAAATGGTATCGCCCAAAAGATGAATGGTCCAAGTTTGGTTGCCATAGGTTGTTCCCTTCTTGAGATATGAATTTTTTGTTTCTTCCTGGTATTAAAGGTATAGCGTACGTCCGTCCGTCCGGCGTCCGTCCGTCCGCCGTACGCGGAAACTCATGGGAACCCTGTGGTATACTAAGAAAACAATTATTTCTCTTCAAGGGAACATGCTAAGACAACCAAACTTGGGATATTTTCTCTGTGCTACCAGGGGGGTGCTGTAACATGATCACGTGATGTGACGTCATCGATGACGTCATGAAAGAGAAAAAGAATATATCTCTGGAAGGGATGAACCCCAGACAACCAAACTCGGACTTTTGCAAGGGGGGTGCAACTGCATGGTCACGTGGTACTACGTCATCGATGACGTTATCACAAGAGAAAAAGGACATATCTCAGGAAGGGATAAACCTCAGACAACCAGACTTGTGTGGTGGGGGTTGCAAGTGCTTAGTCGAGTGGTATGACGGTGCAAGACTACGCCTATGTACAATGGCAACCCTTTGCCTCGTTATAACAGAAAAATATGTAACCGGGAGCTCCGCTTTTAGCCAGTGGCTAAATCTATATATTAAACCTATAGCGTACGCCGTCCGTCCGTCTGTCGTCCGTCTGTCCGTCCGTCCGTCCGTCCGTGTACACATGGGAACCCTGTGGTATGCAAAGAAAAAATTATATCTCCTCAAGGGAACACGCTAAGACAACCATACTTGGGATATTTTGTCTATGCCACAAGGGGGGTGCTGTAACCCGGACACGTGATGTGACGTCATCGATGACGTCATCAGTGATTGAAAAATTAATATATCGTGAAGGGAAGACTCTAAGACAACCAAACTTTGGTAGTGTAGTCTAGGTCACCAGGTGAGCGAAATGAAGTGGTCACGTGATATAACGTTATCGATGACGTCATCTATGCTTCAAAAATGAATATCTCATGAAAGGAAGACTCTAAAACAACCAAACTTGGGAAGTGTAGTCTAAGTCACCAGATGAGCGGAATGAAGTGGTCACGTGATGTGACGTAATCGATGACGTCATCTATGCTTGAAAAATCAATATCTGGTGAAGGGAAGACTCTAAAACAACCAAACTTGGGTAGTGTAGTCTAGACCACCAGATGAGCGAAATGAAGTGGTCACGTGATATGACGTCATCGATGACGTCATCTATGCTTAAAAATTAATAGCGGAGCACCATACCTAAGAAAACAGCGTCAAAAACTGAAAATATAGTATTGGGTACCCTGTGTGAATTATTGAGTAACCTGTGGAAATTGCTAGGGGTCGATCCGAATTTTGGACGTCTCAAGCCCCGGATGTGTACGAGTTCGTGAAGCCTGACGTCACAATAGCCCTATTGTGACGTCAAGCATGCTCAACTAACTGGGGGAGGGTCACGTTGTCAGGAGGGAGGAGGGAGTGCTCAACTAACGGGGAGGGGCGCGTTGTCAGGGGGGATGCTGATGCTCACGTGAAAGGTAAAATCGCAGGCACAAATACCAGCATGTTTTGGCAACATCCAAAAAAGACTACAGGGCTGCTAGCGGCTGAAAAAACGACATACAATAATTACTCAAAGGAGAAATGCCCGAAAAGAAGCCATGGAATCCAAACATTTGGTAGAGTGGGGAATAATAATCAAGTTGGAGTATTTTCTTTGCCGGCTTGCTCCTGAAATTCTTCCAGTCGGAGTTTCAAGGCCGAGAAATGACAGCTAACTGCAGAACCGTGCTATCACGCATTACGCCTCAAAGGATAAAAATACGAAGAGGAAGCCATAGAATACAAACATTGGGTCGAGGGATGAGGAAGGAATCGAGGAATGATAAATTTGGTTAAAATTATCTCTAGTAGAAGAGCAGAAAGCAGAAAGAAATGGAAGCACCAGAGACTCTCAGAGAGACCTAGACGGAAATTGCGCCCGGGAAGAAGGGTGAAGAAGCGGGGCAAGATCAGAGCAGAAAGTAAACCACCAAAGAGAGGCATCCTGTTTTTTCCATCATATCTTTTTGAGACTACTCGATAGTCGAGGATTAATAATGGTAATTGAACTGAGTGGAGTGCAATTGGTCTGAAATCATACGCGTGATTTCAAATCAAACGAGCGCGCGTAGCGCGAGTTTGATTTGAAATCACAAGTATGATTTCAGACCAAAATTGCACGACACGAAGTTCAATTACCACTTTATTATATCCATTTTGAAATCACATTCTAGGCCCAGAGGATTCTATCATTTTATTTTCTTGAAACCGGAAATGCCTCACAAAACCATTGTATGCAAAACGAACTCATTACTTAACTTATATGCAGAAATTGTCATGTGAGAAACAAAACGATTTCGATTACTCATAACCTGCAAAGTTCATTCAGAGTTGAGATCACTTATGTTTAAAATTACACCATACACAATTCAACAAAGTAATTTTCTTTGTCTGACAAAAGGAAGGAATGCTCGTCGCTTTTATTGCGGCCTTGGAGATGGAGTGGAGTTGGAGACGTAGAAATATTGAAATATTGAAGTTTTGCGATGGAACTGTGACTTTGCTGGGCGAATGACTTGCGATGGCATAAAATCAAAACTTGGCTGCAAGTTATGCTTGGAAGCCATGAGCTGTATTGCTAAATTTCATCACTTGCTGCATCTGGCTGTGGATGGTAGTGTTCTTTATGTTTGAAGAGAGTGGAGTTTGACAGACGAGCGGAGGTGATATTCAAGATGGCGGCATCGTTTCACTATCAGCTGTGAATTTGCGACAAATCAGCTTTGTGTTAACCGGGAAGCTTTGTGTTAACCGGGAAGTGTTATTGATCACTTTAGACTTCAGCTCTTCTACCACATTGTCTACCGGAAAGCATGTAAAATCATCATCTTTTGATTTTGTGGAATTTGCTGTTGTTTGTTTTTCGGTGGACTCGGATTCCTGGACTCGGCCTCGGGACCGGAATTTTGCACCAGACGTGCTGGATTATTCGCTTGAAAATCCTCCATATTGTCGTGAACCTGATATCATACTCTGGAAAAACGACAGATAAAAAGGTACTGTAAATATTTAAAGTTTTATCCATAGTTTTGTCTTTGTTTCTTGTTTTTCTTTTCAAGCAGAAGAAGAAAGTGGGGAATTTCCCCCAAAAATTGCAGGAAGATGGTTTTCCTGCCATTATTTTCCTGTAATCTGATTGGTCACTGCCTTTTAACCCTGAAATCTGATTGGCTGATTGATTTTTGTGCTTCATTTTGATTGGCTGAGAAAAAGATGCGATTTGGACTCAAAAGGATGCGATTTGGGAATAAATCGCACTGTTGTAAGCTAATCAGATTGCAGGGATTGACAGTGATTTCAAAATGGATATAATAAACATGGAAACGGTTTCGTTTGTTCCCCTATTTTCGGCTCTCCTCGACAGCTGATGGACTTAGTGTCAGGACTATAGCTGGATTCACAGGAACTGAAAAGGTTTGTCACGGGTTACAGTACAACAACAATGGTGCCCAAATCGAGCACGGGAGTTTTCGTGTTTTGCCGTGTTTTTTGGGTTCTTCAGCTCCCTAAAGACATTGAAGAGCTTTGAAAGTCACGGATATAATGGGTGCGGTGTGGATTGGAAACTCACTGTTCGCTGGAGTTGGACAAACATTCAGTATGAAGTGGATTAAACTGCAAGCTCTTTGGTAAGAATGTTTTTTTTATTTTTTATGAGAAATATTTTCTCTGACTAGACGAGATCTCCTCAGGAAATTTGATTCCTCGGTCGTACGATTTAGAAAAGATGATCATAGACTTTCAACTGTGTTTTGGCCATTCATTGATTTATAGAATTGATTACTTTATTCTATCTATTGATAGCTATCTATTATAAGATATTTCTTGAAAACTTTCGACCTGTGTTTCAATTTGTTTTGGATTCTTCGTGAGTAATGCACTAGTCAATTGAAACCCCCACCCCTAGGGACTCGGGGAAGGGTGGGGTTATCGTGGGGGTTTAAAGCATTTTAAAACAAGAGTCTGTTCCGAGGGGGTGGTGGATTTGACTGGTTTTGATTCTGGAATCTGTCCCCACCCCCGGGGAATGTTTATTTGCTTTCAAATAAATTATTTCGGTCAATCTCTCACTTTGATTTTGGCCATGAAAATCTACATGTTCTACGATGCAATTGATTGGAATCATTCGATTTTAATGCATTTTTCTGTACTTGCATCCCTTGTTTCATATAGGACACCACACTAGCTGAGGCCCACTCCCCTTTGACGATCATAGAAAGGTGTGTTCTTTCTTTGATGCTTGCAAGTAAAAGGTGATTTCGGAGGCCCCAAGGGTAGGGGCATTTCACAGGAATTTCCTCCCGATGGAGTGGGGACTTAAACAGCTTTTGTTCAGGGGTAAACTCAAATCCCCAACCCTTCCCTGAGTCCCTAGGGGTGGGGGCTTCAATTAACTAATGCATAACCGGTTTGTCCCCAGCCAAATATAAGTTAAATGTTATGCATCAATAATATTTTCCTTGCTCAAAGGAAAGTCAGTAGAGTGCACAGAACGTTTTCCCATTTCTGTTGGATCAGAATAAAGAGAGCCTCTGTTATATGTTTCTGCTGTAGTTTCATTGTTTTCACCTCTTCCTAAAACCCAATAGAAGTATCTTGATCCAAGTTTTTCAAACTTTTCTCAGGGGGAGCATGCCCCCTCAAACAGAAATTATTTTGTTTTCTGTCTTATTTCTATTTTCTCTCCCCCCCCCCCCAACCCCCATATTTTTTCAGTATTTTAAGTGCAATTAGGTGAAATTCAAGAACTTTTTTTTCCTTTTCTGGACATCTTGTAAACCTGAAACTTCATGAATTTCAGACCCTTCTACAAAATTGCTCCACCCATAATATGGAGTTATGTATTTGGAACACTTTGGACTTTGCGGCCTTCTGCTTAACACCCGTATGGCCAGGAGTAGTGTCTGGTCCAATATCTTTTGAAGGGTCTGCACGCAAGTATAGTAACTTGTGTTATTTCCATTATGAAATCTAGTAGCAACCTGTTTCAATATACAGCTGAGGGTTTTTATAGAATTGGGTCAACATAGAGTTTCATTGTAGTACTCCAGGGTGGAGAACTTTGACATTATATTTCTCTGTTTTCATTTTGTTGTTCATGGCATACATTTAGTTTCCAAAATAGACCAAATCAAGGAAGTGATTCTAAGTGTTTCAGCAACTGGATTTTTGGCCACTTTGCAAAAATTGCCCAGAATCCTGGTAAAATGTCTCATATTAATTTCTCTGGTGTATCTATCAATAATATTGTCTTGTGAATATATACTACTTACTATTCTGTCAGATAATGTAGTTTTTTCCACTGAGGAATAAATTTGTCCTGAATAAATCATGAAAGTTATTCTGTCCCCTGGTTATTGTGTCCCCAGCTGACCCCCAGCCAGTAATCCTCGTTGAGAGGGGTAGACTGTATTGGAAAAAGTAAAAAAGTAAAGTCCCCCCTGCCCAGAAGGGTGTTGAAAAGTGACCCCCACCCCTATGGAATTTCTAAAAAAATTACAGTATTTGTATGGAAAAGAGCAGGGAGCATGCTAATTCTGACTGTAAGCTGTGGGACATGTGCCAAGCAATAAAATAAATCAAGCCAATCAAGCAATCAAATTTATTTGAAAATTTAGTCATTACAAAATTTGAAACTGCAAACTTTTTTAGGGTTGAAAAGATTACCAAATATTTTAGGGGGATATTTTTCGGATATTTTGCAGGGATACAGCTGAGGCACCAAATGAGGCAAGATATGGGGATAAGGGGATATTTTGGTCCCCAGACTTGCCTCTATACAATCCCTCTGTGTTGAAATCAAACAATTCACTTGTGACCGAGACAACTCTGGGCTGAGAGATATGGTATTTGTGTAGGGACAGCATAAAACTGTCTATCTCAGGGGTCATATGAGTCAAGAAATAGGACAGGGCAATTCTTGTTAGGGCTGATGTAAGGCCTAACAGCCCCAAACAGCACAGGGCTGCTGTTAGGGACAAACAGCTGGGAGGAAGCATTCCTTACTCCCCACTCTAAAGGCGGGGTACATATTATGATCAACACCTACAGCCCTAACAGCCCTTACAGCCCTAACAGCCCTGGCTGGCCTGACAACCCTAACAGCCAACAAACCTAACAGCCCTAACAAACCTAACAGTCCTAAACAGCAGAGAGGAAGCATTCCTAAAAGGCAGGGCACATATTATGATCAACACCTAGACTGTTAGAGCTGATAGGACTGTTAGAGCTGTTAAGACTGTTAGGTCTGTAAGTGGTGTTCAGGGGCGTAGCCAGGTGGGGGTTCCAGAACCCCCCTCTCCTGCAGCGGAACCCCCCTCGCCTCTGTTCTGGACCGACTTACTACTAAAATTGTAAATATTTAATAGACAACAAATAAAAGCTCCAATAAAATGTAGCAAATTTCTTCAAACGCTAGTTTTTCCCCGAGATCATATTTTTGGCTGGGTTTCCTGTGGCGAGAACCCAAAAAACATGTCTGATCTATGGAGTTTTTTATTTTTTGAATTTTGGAACCCCCCTCTCATAAGTGCTGGCTACGCCCCTGGTGTTAGGGTTGTTAGTAGGTGTTAATCATAATTTGTGCCCCAGGTCTTTTAAGAGGTGGAAGTAAGGAATGTTTTCTCAATACTGTTTGGGCTGTTAGGTCTGTTATGCCCAACAACAGCCCTAACAAGAATTTCCCCGTCCTATTCCTTGACAGGTCAGGGGTTGGGCCAACTTTCTTGATAGTGCGTGCCGCATGTGTTAGCCACAACACCAAGATAACTTGCATTTTTTTTTCTCATGTGAAACAGGTGCCAGTTTTGTCCCTACCCCAAAGTTGTCTCAGGGTCTTCTCCATCGTTTTTCAAAATGGTGGTTGACTCGGGAGAAAACCCTGGGGGAGGCTGAGTCACATGACCATTTCACAACAAAGGACAACCTCGTTCCTATGTTTTCAAACAGTGGTCATGTGACTCAGCCTCCCCCAGGGTCCTCTACTCGACCAACCGCCATCTTGAAAATTACCCACAAGACCCTGGGGACGAGGTTGATATCTCACCTCATGTGAACTACGGGTGTCTACATTTTTATTAGTTGAGTTGTCCTCGTGCTTTTTGTGTTTTGTAAAAGGCACAAAGGCAATAATATTAGTCTAAATATAATAAATGTATTTTTGATACTACAATTAACTACTACCATCTTTTATTCCTTATAATAGTTGGAAGCTCCGCTTTTAGGCAGTGCCTAAATCTATATATTATCTCGTGAAGGGAAGACTCTAAACGACCAAACTTGGGTTGTGTAGTATAGACCACCAGATGAGCGAAATGAAGTGGTCACGTGATATGACGTCATCGATGACGTCATCTATGCTTAAAAAATGAATATCACGTGAAGGGAAGACTCTAAAACAACCAAACTTGGGTAGTGTAGTCTAGACCACCAGATGAGCGAAATGAAGTGGTCACGTTATATGACGTCATCGATGACGACATCTATGCTTAAAAATGAATATCACGTGAAGAGAAGACTCTAAAACAACCAAACTTGGGTAGTGTAGTCTAGGCCACCGGATGAGCGAAATGAAGTGGTCACGTGACATAACGTCATCGATGACGTCATCTATGCTTGAAAATTAATATCTCGTGAAGGGAAGACTCTAAAGCAACCATATAAACCATGTACACATGGGAATCCCTTTCATTCACATAGAAAATTTTATGACCAGGAGCTCCGCTTTTAGCCAGTGGCTAAATCTATATATTACCAGGGCTTGAAAATAAGAAATAACAAAGTTATAATTTTACACCTTAAACAAAAAACAAAGGCGCAATTCATCACAACTCTAGGCGTAACAAATCAATTTCGAGAACACTGCAAAAATTGAAAACACAGTCGTTTTACGCCTAAGGGAAAAAAGTTAGGCTTATAAAAACGTTCCCTGCGAGCAGAGGCTACTTTTTATCTCCTTGCATTTCTTTCACCTTTAGTGTTTCTTATGTTTTTCAACTGCGCAAAAGTAGCCTCTGCACACTGTAGCCTGTAGCCTCTGTGCATGTGTGAGAAAAATGCCGTAAGCTTGAAGAAACTGGTCGATCAAGTTTGTGCGCGAGCAACAAAATATCAATTTATCTGCTCTACAACTTACACAAAATCACTTTTTGGGACCTTTAGATGGCTCGCGTACTCAATTTAAAGTCTCTTAAACGCAGCTCTGATACTCATTCTAACGTTTACGTGGAGATTAATTGATTTTCCATCGAAACTTGAGCAAAATGTTGTGTGCTGGTCATTGAACAGAAATCCCAAGAAAGCGCGCGCTGTTTTCGAAGCAAAAACGCTGACGCCATTCTGGTAAAACCAGCCAACCAGTCAAGTACGTCCAGGATCCTGGACGAGGTTGTGACATTTGTATGCAGAGGCCACTTTATAAGTGGTCTCTGCTAGCAGGGAAATAAAAACGAAACTGTTACGGCTTGATTTCCTACGCTGTAACATTCTTATTCTACTCAATGGAAAACAATGAAATCAGCCAATGGCTCATTGCCAAAATTGTAGGCACCGTGTATATGAACTGGGAACTTAATTTATGGGCAGGGATATTTGCCACGGTAAACAGTCGCTTTGATAAAGGGTTTTATATTAATTCTTTTTTCCACTAGTGCATATTTTTTCCTTGATTTATTTAAACGTTCGTTTTTTCTTTAAAAATGTGATCTAGTTCGTCCCTTTGATGGGGGAATGGAATCAAGTCACCACAGCGATACCATGTCAGAAATCAAAATGCAACTCAAAAACGTCACCCTAGCCAAACATGGAAAGCAAAACCTCTAACTACAGAACTGAAACTGAAGAAAATCAGGTCAGATGAATTTTGCACTCATACCAACCATTTTGAACCTTCTATCGCGCAGTCAACATAACACACCTATGACCCAGACTGAAATACATGTCAGTACAAAAGTTGGGGAGATCGGAGTTAGTATCACGTGACAATCGGACCAACGATCTGAAGATATTTTAGGATTTCTAAATCAGGGGTTTAATCTATGTAAAATTCAGTATAGTGAATTACCTTCATGGTTATAAATTGAAGGATTTCATAGCTCACTCTATTTGTATGTCTAAAAATAGAAATGCAAGTATCAACATAATTGCCTCACAGCTCACCGCGAAATTTGGGCCTACTTTCACGAAATTTAGTCTGATTTGAAAAACTCTAGTTTTTTTAGAGTAGAGTTTGTCGTCAACGTTTCATTTCAATAGGACATTTGCATGATGACGTGGCTGACTACAACTACCAGAAACCTTTGCGTAGCGGCTTATTGTGTAGAAAATTAAGGCTTTACACCACTTTTATAATTCAGTCTTTCTAGTTAAAGAGGAAAGAAATACTTACTGTAGTCAAAAACTTGCTGCTCAGAACATTGATACATCAGAATACGCAGATGCAGAAATTTAGTATATTTGGTTAAATATTGACGGAATTATAGGACCTCACAAATACAGAGTTTTGTATGGGATTTTCACTATAAGCCTCTCTGGCCTCGTTTTGGTGTATTTTGAGAACTTCAGATGCTTATATCTCGTCCAAGATTACCTGGTTTCAACTCAACTTCACATACGCTTTGAAAGTCATCAGGCGCTATAACTTTAAATCATTTCCATGTCAAAATTTCAAATAGCTTTAAAGTTTGAATGCCTCATGCAAATGAGCGGCGGCCATTGTGAAAGTGGTGTATCATGTTCTTATTCACCTAGAAGGAATTTGTTGATCTGAATGACTGGAAGCAGCGAGGTGGTGTACATTTAGACAATGTGCCATTTTTTGCAGTTAAAATCAATTTTAAAAGCATCGGTTTGCAGTAAGCTCATTCTCTAAGCTCAAGTCTATGCACCTAATACTCAACTTTCCCTGGAAAAATAATTTTTGTGAAAAAAGTTTTTCAGGATGAAAAATCATTATAAATATCTCTGTTTTTATGCAAATTTGCATGTCCCAGCGTCACACGTTCAGCGCCTGGTGTAAAAATATTTTTACTTATTTCTTCATGGTAAAAACATACAACGCAAAATTTGCCATTAATCGAAGTTTCAATCCTAAATGAAATAAATTATATGGTATTTTCTTCAATATATGCATCTTCTTCGATATTATTAGTGAAAATGTCTTTGCCATTTTCGTGTCCCAAAAATTTGATAATTTTAGCGTATTTCAGGTTCTTTAGATTTATTGTCAAAATAAGCAACGCCGCAATGAAACAAACTGATCCAACTGTGGTCTATAGATCTTTATGTCGAAATGTGGCATTCTGACGGAGATCGGAAATAAGTTCTTGGAAATATAAAATTTCGAAGTTTACTGAAAGCATTGTCCCCCACCAAAATTTAAAGCATAACAATACGACCGGGGTTTGCATTTCCTCTAATATATAGATAACCATAAGCCTTATTGCACTAAGAACTACAGATGTGTGGTCTAGTAAAATTGCAGTCATTTGGTCTATTTTCCGGACTTATAGCCTATTTTGAGAGAGCTTAGGAATGGCGTGAAGTTTACTGAAAGTTTTGTCCCCCACTTCATAAAATTTGCATATCTAAACAAACGACAGCAAATGTGACTGCTACCGAAGTTTGTTTCTAATTTCTTCGTTTACATTTAAAAAAATCAAGGTTTTTTGCTCAAACTATTTAAATATATACATCTGAGATTTCATTCGCATCGATGAGGTAGATTTCGGCTATAACAGACGAGATTTAAAACTCACAATGTTATTTTTGTAATTTATGCAATTCGGAGAAATTCATTACAGTTTAGAAAAAGTTCTTCATTTTTTCTGTTTTTCAGATAATTTTAGCGCGCGATTACCCTCACATTTATCGCAAATCAACGGGAGTTCTTTCAAGACAATAGGTATCTTAGTAGATTTGAAGCGTTGTCTATATTTTGCAAAAAAAAATAGGTATTTTGAACCACTGCCATTGCGTGTTATTAATAAAAAACTAAGAAAATTTGCACTTTAAGGTGGCTTATAGCAGTTTTTAGTTCACTCTTCGGTCTAGTATGGCCTGTATCTCACGCACTATACATACACAGAAAGGCAAGCCACTTTGCAAGAATCATGCAATTGATCGTTATATGTGTTTACATGTTTTGTTTAAATTGACGCTTCCCATTCTCGAACCCAGAGCTCCCCTGCTCGTTACCTCGCGGGGGAGGCACTGGTGACAGCCACTTACGCATGCGCGAGATTTATTACAGAGCCGCTGAGAGAAAGACCAATCAGCGACGACTCTCAAATGGATGTCCCCAGAGCCTCCCCTGCGAGCAGACGAGCCAGGGTGCTCTGGGTACGAGAATGGACGCTTCCATGACAACGAAATGGCGGCCCTCCATTTTTTGAGTTGAAGAATCCACCCAGACATGCAAGATAACTTTTCGCAATACCAACGCCAATGAGGTCAGACTATAAGTTTGAAGAAAGAGGCCAAGAGCGTCTCGAAGACCATTTTTTTGGTCAAGAAAATCAAGCGTAGTCAATCAAAATCGTGAGCCAATCAGATCCTTTCCTAGTTTCGCCTAGTGCGACATGTCTGTTGCGACATGTCTCGAAAAACAAGCCAAAGGAATGCACTGAATTAGGATCCGATTCGCCTCTGTCACACGGCAGCCATCTTGGATTTTTTCTTACAGAAATGACTATGCGTGGGTGAGCTTACACGCTTGGCCTCGCTTTCATGCAAGCTTCGCTGTATTAGAAAATCCAAGATGGCTGCCGTGTGACAAAGGGGAATTGGCTCACACGATTCTGATTGACTACGCAGCAAACTTAACTGTCAAAGGCTCACTAGATTTGAACATACAGGATCGGGTGTTATCTGAAACAGTTGCAAATGGCATTTCTAAAACAAAGGTATTAATTATAAACGTTGTGACTGGTGATTTTTCCAACTGTTATGTACCGTTCGAATTTTTGATATTGAGAGAGTGCAAGTGGATTTTTTTTGCAAAAGAAAGGAATCTTGCGTTTGATTAGTTACCAGGCCCCACCCGGTAAGGAGATAAAATTGCTCATATTATCAGAAATATTTATCAAATCAGTCGAAAAGCAGATAATTCGACGTATTTCTGTATAACGATAGTACAAAGTAACCAAATGGAAAACGTTATAAGTAAAGAAAAATATGTCGCAAAACTCGCATGTGACCACCTCGCTGCTTCCAGTCAATAAGAAAGGGAAACTGAAAAGCATTCTGGTAGTTGTAGTCAAATGACGTCATCATGCAAATGTCCTATTGAAAACCTCGATGGTTATCATTGATAAATCTTTTGTTCTTCGTTCGGCATAAAATCCAATGCGGCGCACGTAGATATTTGCGCCTAATTGCTCTTCGAATCTCCCACCGACATAAGGTAATTAAATGCACAACAAAAGACTGAAAATTATCATACATCGGAGAGTAGTCAAGCCAACCTGCGCTCCATTGGAATTCTATATTTTGCCCAACGAACTACAGAAATCAATCCAATATTTATCGATCTTTGCGTGCCCAGTTGATAGCCTTAAATGTTGTAAATTGTTACAAAACGTTGGAGACAAATGTGACGTAATATATCAAACACTAGAGAGCTTGTTTCATCAGGATTTCCAAACATTGAGAAGTGGGTTGAAAAAACGGCAAAGCCGAGTTTTTAAACCGGATAAGGATTCGAAATCCTGATGAAAAGCTCTATCGGGTGTTTGATATTACTTCTCAAACGAATGATTTAATGCCGAGAAAAAGAAGGAATAAAATCTCAAAGTTCTGTGCAAATTAAGACTGCGTTTTCCGAGCTCTTCTACGGTTATGATTTTCTTTGTTTAAGCTTCATGAATTATTAATGAGTTTGAGAAGCGGAAAAAAATGCCCGTCTCCGCCACTCCTTTGCTATTGTTCTAGTCTGATATTAGAAGACGAATTACGTGTAGAAAGCTCTTTATAAACATCTAAAAACAAAGTTTCAGATTTGATTTACCAAATTCAACCAAGAACATTGCTCTATATTATCTTTTGGTATGTTACTATGATGTCAAATGTTGGCTGCCATAGGCTCTCCAACTACATGTTTTAAAATCAGACTAAAGTTCGTGAAAGTAGGCCCAAATTTCGCGGTGAGCTGATGCGTGGGGCAATTATGTTGATAATTACATTTGTATCCTTGGCGAAATCGCAAACAATAGGGAAAATATTGATTTCACCTCAGATTATAGTACACGAAAATTTTGCATGATTTATGGCCAATTGTGCAAATTAGGGAACAAGCAGACAGAGTTTGACGACGAGCTGAACATTTCTAGAGGTGGAGCCACGCCCCAAAATGGATACTTCCAGTTTTATAGCCATGGAAATAATTATCGTAAATAATTTTAAAACAACAGTTAATGTTTACCAAAAGCCGTGAAACTTAGGACGGGGAGTAAGCAAGGGACGGTCAATCATCACATATGTATTTTTAGAAACAACACTGAACGTCTCTCAAAAGTCTTGAAACTTAGGACCATGATAAAGCTAGCAATGGACATTCGGTCAATATGCACAAGGGCCACGCCCTTTGATGTAACAACAACAACAACAACATTTTATTTTGATTTGTATAATTTTGCGTGATTTATGATTGATGATGTATACTTGTAGAGATAATAGTGCCGGATACAATTTTATATAAAACGATCACAGATAAACTGTATGTGGCAAGACTATTTTGAAATTTGGTACATAGGATCTATTCACCACTGCAAGTGCCTTGAAAGGTGGAGCCACGCCCCAAAACGGATCTTCTAGCTTTTCAACCATGGAATTCATTTTCAAGATCTTTTAGAAACAACGCTTAACGTTTTCAAAAGTCATGAAACTTAAAACAGTGACAAGGGAAAGTACAATCAGCCATTATACGCACAGAGCCACGCCTTGAATTAGTATTTACAGAGATCACAGTACTGAATACAATTATTACCAAAATGGCCACTGAGAAACTGCGTGTGGTCGGTGTTGTTTGAAATTTACCACATAGAATGTTTAGCGTTCCATTTAGCTCGAGAGTGGAGCCACGCCATAAAATAAATGTTTCCAGTTTTCCAGGCATGGAATTTATCATCTTGAATCATCTTATTTTTAAGGTATGAGTATACCTTTGAGGGGTGTCGCGGGAAAAAAATTCGTATCGCGTCACAATTTACACGAAAAACGTCGTTCATATATCATTTTAAAGCTAAAAGGTTGGTCTATCTGATGAATGATTTTGTTTTCATTATATTGTACATGAACATATATTTTTTTAGCTCTAAAGAAAAAAGTACGGACTTTCTTTAAAAAGTTCCAGCTTCTTCGAATTAAATTGCACAGCTCCAAATTTAAGCAAAATGTATTCTTTAGAAGGCCATCTAAAAAAAGGTATGCGGGATTTTTGCTTTTCCTTTCAAAACAGATTTTATGTAAGCATTGCCAAAAATATCGATTTCCAACCTGTTTTACGTGATATTTCCGCAAATACGTAAAATATCAATAATCCCACACACCCTTTTTCAGATCGCCCTCTAAGGATACATTTTGCGGAAATCTGGAGCTTTTAACATTAACTGGAAGTTGCAGGAGCTCTTAAAAAGCAAAAATTGTCACTTTTCCTTTGAAGCACAAAACGACGAAAACGATCCATCAAAGTAACTTGCATAAAACTATACAACTTAGTAAGTAAGACCGTTCCATAAGCTTTAAAACGATATATAAATGGCCCTTGTAGTGTAAATAATAAGGCGACGGTGATTTTTTTTCGCGAAAATTCACATCCCTCGCGCAAAGGTATACACATACCTTAAAACAGAAAATATGACATCCTCAAATTTAGCACGGTAATAAAGGAAACTAAAATCAACCATTATACACACAGAACCATTCCCTTTTAGTTAAGAGTCGGAGTTGAAATGGCGAAATATTGCGTCAAAATCAGACCCCTTCCAACAGACAGTATTGGGTCCTGTCCAGAAGCAAAAGAGTGGGCTTTATCGATCTATTGATACGAAGGAAATAACTATTTTGGAGAAGATCTGCGAGGGAACTTCCCGATAAGTGCATGGTATCAAGGACATCACAGCTAGTTTGGAGGTTATATCCAATGTTCATAGCATAGAAATCTGGTACATGACCACTTTAAGGACTTTTGTACCTGAGGAATATAATAACTGATAGAGAGAATGTGACAAAACTTTTAATAGCGAAATTCGTCTCGGAAGGACAACTAAAAATACCTGAATTACCGTAAAGGATCATCATCAACCGACAGCCTCTACGGGCTATTAGTCAATCAAAGCAGCCGAAAAACAATATCAATTTGGAAAGGAAAAGAAAACGGGGCGCGCGATGGCTATTGGGTTGATGATGGGTCTTTAAGTCTCGGACAGTAGTATTTTCCTTTACTCTTTTGGCGTGAAAGTTGATGCTGATTCAGTGATTGAGAGTCTCCTTTGTCCTCTCCGCTGAAACATATCCGATTGTTCTTGACATGTCCCGACATTAAGGAACTATGAGATGTTTCCGCCAACGAGAACTGTGTAACCCCGTCCTGGTCGATTGAGACTACATAGTTTCGAAAAGCAAGTTATAGTACCAAGTCAGGTCAACATATGGTGTCTCGAGTAATTGCCCACTTCTCTCTAGTGTTGGATTGTGCTGAAAAAGGATGTCTGTTTATTCCCTAGCTAAGGCCTGCGACCTTATAAGGGGACGTTTCATAATAACTAAGCTTATGTACCCTTTTCTCTCAGTCAAACTCATGTTCAATGATGCAAGAAAAACATACGAAGCCAAACAACATATAGCGAAGGAAGGAAATCGCCTATGGCCGGGTATCATGAAAGAAAATGGGGAGCCTCTGTTTCAGTTTCTGTCAAACTTTTTTTTAATGCTTTTTGAATTTTATTTTAATATTTATGTTCCTTTTTAGTGAGGTGTGACTGTTTAAAAGGTTGTTTAAGTTTTCATTGAAATTTGTAGTGTGTATATGTAGTACGGCTAAAAACTAGACGTTTCAATTTTGTGGCGTGTTTCCTCTTCTCAAGATTCTTCAAATGGAAAAGCATTTTTATGTTCCATATTTCAAATAGACCGGCATGGCATAGTTTCTCAGTGGTCAGTTTAGATCAGCACTATTATCTCTGCAAGTATCCTACAAGGGCGTGGCTCTAGGTGTATATCGACCAAATGTACTTTTGTCATGGTTCTAAGTTTCAAAACGTTTGAGAGACTTTAAACGTTTTTTTTAATTTATTTTTTAGATAATATAAACTCCATGGTTGTAAAATTGGAAGTACCAATTTTGGGGCGTGGCCCCACCCCTCAAGTTATTTGCAACGATAAATACCTTCTAGAGGCCCAATTTCAAAATAGTCTAGCCACATATCTTTTCTCTGTGGTTATTTTACTAATAATTGATAAAGCACTTCTATCTCTGGAAGTATCGTTCAAAGGGCGTGGCTCCGTATGTTAAATATTTTAAACAGGGCTTTGAGGGCAGGGTCACACTTGTTAGCCGGCGAAACTGAAACCTCTCCCCCCTAAATATTGAAAATTTTATAATCTAAATAACTACTGTGGGTGAGCAATTGCTTATTCAGAAATCAAAATCTGAACATTTAATATTTTAAATATTGAATTCAAAAATGCAGGATCGAATAATGGATCGAATAATGAAATCAATAATGGTCTAATGAATTGAATCTTCTCAGGCACTTTAATGCCTGGGTCAAAGGGACCACGCCCTGTTTAGCATTCGATTTGTTCTTAGTTAACATACGTCCAACTTATCCTTCCAATTCCCTTACAATATTAAAGACCTCAACGTCCTTGATAATTTCATAAGTTGCTGTTACCATAGAAACAAAAGCCCGACCTTTGACTCTGTTTCAAAAATTTTCGTTTCAAAGCTTGACGAGGAATGGAAAATGCAAACTAACCAGCAATTAAACTAAATGAAGTAATAGGCCATACCTTGAAGTTTATCAGTCCAACTAGATATCGTGCAGAATGTTTTCATTTACGAAGTTATTAGCAGATATCATATTTCAGAATGTCCAAAATAGGTTTCCTGATGAAATGGACATCATATCTAGTTGGACCAGTGATACTTGTCCTAGCATAAATTACATAACATCTTGATATCCTTAAAATTTTTTGCCTTTCCTTTCCTCGCGAGGCAGTTTTTTAAATTTCTTTTCTTTGGAGTTCAAAGGTCACATTCCACGTTGCCATGGGGATGTCAACTGGGATTTGTTTAACTTTTGCCATGCTAGCTTAGAGTCAGATCTTCTAATTGATGGGTATAGACACTACATCAAATGTCGCGCGAAAACAGGAAACCGCTTCTCGGGGGTTTGGCAGTATATTTTAGTCATGACATACAAAAAGGTATCAAATATGTACCAACTAAAATGAACAAGTTGTGTGGCTGAAGTTGAGGAAAGAATTTTTTAATTTACAAAGAGATATCTATTTAGGTACAGTTTACCTGAGTCCAAGCGAGCAAGGAAAAAACGATGACGTCATAGACGAATTAGAAATTGATATCTTTAACTTTTGTTCAAAGGGGATATATTAATACAAGGGGATTTCAATGCGTGAACAGGGGAGTTGCAGGAATTTGTTTTGTCTGATACTGCTAGCCACCTGGAACTCCCTGATGATTATATAATAGATGAACAAAACAATAGGTACTCACAAGATAAGGAAGCCGTGAATGTAAGAGGGAGAGCTCTTATTGATACCTGCACTGCGTTTAACTTGCGAATATTTAATGGTCGAGTAATTGGGAATTTGACAGGAAAGAAAACATGATTTAAATATAACGGTAGTAGTCTTGTGGATTACGTTATAGGTCAGTCTGAATTTTTAGAGAAAATGCGATTTTTATTGGTTAACTCCTTACAACCACACTTATCTGACCATTGTGTCCTTACATATAGCATCAGAATACCAATCAGTCAATCAAAAGAAAAATATCAAGCTAAAAATATCACCATGACCAAACATAGCCAAGTTATTTGGAGCGATAAAGCGAAAGTAAAAATACAAGAAATATTACGTTCAGAGCATGTACAAAACAAGATAAATGACATCTTGGAAAACAGTGATGTAGAAATCATGACAAGGAAATTTACTCAGTGTCTAACTGAAATAGGAGAGCTGTCAGGTTTAATAATAATAATAATAATAATCTTTATTTCTTAAGATAAACAGTACATATCCTAAGTTACAAAATTGAAATAAATATCTATCTAAATTACACTATATACACGATTAAAATATACAAAATTTAAAAACTATTCCTATATACCATATTTAAAAATAATCCTATTACTAAAAGCATTCTTGAATCTGTCAGTTTGAATCTTAGGGCGTATAGTTGATTTTTTTCTTAATTGATATTTGGTGTCTTTTGTCTTAGGTAAAATTGAAAACAGGGGACATTCTGGGTCATTCGATCTTCTTGCGTAAAGTTTCTTATCAGCCTTTTCTAAAAGATCTCTTATCTTTATATGCTTGGACGTATACCTCCTCTTAAAACTTCGATCTAAAAAATTCTGTATAACGGTTAGATCTGTATCGGATCTGTATCGGAGGTTTAAAAGTAAAAAAAGAAATGCCAAACCGGGGACACAAAAATGACCGGCCATGGTTTGACAAAGACTGTACGATCGAGAAGTGCGCCTTAAAATCCCTCGGAAAGGAGGTTTGCGATGACCCTAACAACTCTGTTTTACGACTAAACTTGCACAACAAGAAAAAGGCATTCAAAAAGCTATGTAGACGAAAGAAAAGAAAGCAATTCCAAAAACAAATTTCCGACCTTGACTTCGGTGACGCAAAATACTTATGGAAAAACATTAAAAAAGTATTAAAGTTGGGCAAAAATAAAGAAACGTCGAGCACATGCAGAGTAACTGGAGAGGAATTTTATGACCATTTTAAAAATCTGAACGAAGGTAGCAATGCACAAACGATAAATTTGGAAGGAAATGTCGATGCCGAGGAAGGCCCTTTAGATTATCCGATAACATTGGAAGAGGTAGAAAACGCATTTGGGAAACTAAAGAAACGTAAGGCGCCGGGGCCAGACAATATCTCCAACGAATTTCTACAAGCAGGCAAAGATTCATTAAAAAATCACATAAAGACCCTTTTTAACAACATTCTAACTAGTGAACAGTATCCTGAATCATGGAATGTTGGTCATATAGTTCCTATTTTTAAAAAATCGGACCCATCCAAGGCGGAAAACTATAGAGGTATTACTTTACTTTCAGCCTTAGGGAAAATTTTCACTTCGATAATCAACTCGAGGCTATACGAACACCTAGTTTCACAGGGGTTGTTGAAAAAGGAGCAAGGCGGTTTTAGAAAGAATCGCGGCACTGTAGATAGCATTTCGGTTCTGAAGTCGGTAATAGACAAATATGTTAAAAGCAAACCAAAGAAAAGAAAAACCTGCTGTTTTCTTGCTTCATTGATTTTCAAAAAGCTTTCGATTGTATCCCCCGTCAAAACTGTTAAAGAAATTACAAAGCGTTGGGGTATTCGGAAAATTCCTTAAATTAATAGCATAAATGTACACAACCGATAAATCAGCAGTAAAACTAGGTGACACAGTAACCCCAGCTTTCGAGTGTAAAACCGGCGTGAAGCAGGGATGTATGATCAGCCCCACCCTATTTAATCTTTACTTACATGATTTACCCGACTTACTCAATCAACAGAATAATGAGGATGTAAAATTAGACGAGAGCCCATTGAGTTGCCTCATATATGCCGATGATCTAGTGATATTCTCAAAATCGGAACGTGGCTTACAAAGGTATTTGCATGTAGTCGAAACTTTTTGTGAGGAATCAGGTCTGAAAGTGAATATAGAAAAGACAAAAATACTTCTTTTCAATAACAATGGTAAAACAATGAATAATTATAGTTTCTCTCTCGATGGAAGGAGACTTGAAAATGTTAATCGTATAAGTATTTAGGCTTACAGATGTCAGCATTTGGAAATTTCACACTCGCCAAGCACGAACTCAAGAAGACAGCTCTCAAGGCTCTTTTAAAGTTCAAAAAAGAAATGGGCGATTTTTTCAGATCGAAACCAAAATTAACGCTTAGACTTTTTGATGCACTGATATTACCCATACTCCTTTACGGCAGCGAAATATGGGGAATAGAAACCGCGACCTCAAATGATAAAGAACCAATGGAACAAGTACATACTAAATTCTGCAACATGTTGCTAGGAGTTAACAAATATGCAAGTAACAACGCATGCAGAAGCGAACTTGGAAGATTTCCGTTAAGGACACAAGCACAGATAAGGTCCCTAAACTTCTGGCTTAAACTTGCCAGCCCTAGTACTTCCCAAAAATTATCTAAAATTGCTTACCATGACTGTCAGAACTCAGAAAACAAAGCATTTTGGAGCACGAAAGTAAAAAATCGACTGAGCCAGATAGGATTCGCAGAAATCTGGTTCAACCAAGACAGACTCGGAGAAAACAGCAACTTAATTGGGCAAACTATTAAACAACAAATCAAAGATATTGAAATTCAGAAATGGCTAGGCGAGATCCACAATGACTGCAGGAAAGAGAGCAGCCAACAAAATAAGTTAAGAACGTTTAGGAAATTTAAGATCTCTTACGATTTCGAACCCTATCTTAATCAAGTCCCCAATATTAAACACAGAACTGCATTAACAAAATTACGAATAAGTAGCCATAAACTAGAAATTGAAGTCGGGCGACACAAGAAGCCATATCAAAAAGTAGGGGAAAGACTTTGCCGCTTATGTTGCAACGGAGAAATAGAAGATGAAAAACACTTCCTATTAAATTGTAGTTATTTTAAAATTGAACGGAATAAACTTTTCAAACAGATAGAGCAGTCAAGGAAAATTAAGACAAGCAGAATATCAGACAATGAGCTCTTCCTCTTACTGATCAATCCACCTGAAAACTTAAGCAAAATTATTTCAAAGTATATTATTAATGCATTTACTGCAAGACAGAATTTTCTTTCCTTTTAATGGCCAATAATAGCATGATCTACTGATAAGATATATATCCTAAATGTTTGTTTTTGCTTTAATTATTTTATTAATTTATTGGAATTACACCGATGTAAATTTAGTCATTTACAAAGTGCCAATAAAACATGTCTATGTCTTAATCTTCGGCCTTCCTTTTCTTATTAGGGGTTCCACTTGCAGATGTGGTATTGGTTGAAGTACTCCTTTTCTGATATTCTTCTTCATGTTAGATACTGAAAAATAAGAAATACTGTTTTGGTGGAGGAAGGAGGTAATAATTTACTAAAATATATTTTAGTAAAGATAAGATATTTGGACCTTTATCTAATACTCTCCCTCTGGGAGGCTATTTTATTCTGGGAATTCAAAAAACAGTTTCTGAAGAAAATCTACTCAAACAAAGCTATTACTTGCTGTTTTTTACACTATGGTCTGGAGGCTCAAATACAAATTGACACTTGACGCTGATGGCAATTGTTGCCAATATTTTGATACAAACTGAGAGTTCAAGGCAGGACCTAGAAATGTTTGCCTGGGGGCCAAGGGAGGGGCGGGGGGGACCAGCTTTTTCTCCACATGTTGACACTAAAATGTTACTTTGTTTGGGGGGAGGGGGCAACTGCCCCTCCCCCGCTAGTTACGGCACTTTAGTTGACTAAAGGAAAACTCGGTTTTTTAACCTTCCGTCTTCAAGCCTAAATGTAAAATAACTGACCTCTCATTGCCATTGTCGTTGTACGCTGACATATACTCCTTGAGGCTGATGGCCATTGTTGCCAATTTTATGCTGAACTCAAATGTGGCCGGCCTGTCCTCATTAATGTCTGGGGACTTTGCCTTGTGGAAGAACATCACCTGCAAGCAAATAAGCATTTGCAATTAACTATTATAAATTAAATGATTTCCTTCCTTAGTATAACCTGTAGAACACAATCAAATGTAATTGGTGGGACTAAAATGCATGTCCTCCCTGCACTATATCACTGGGGTGCAATGAGCCCTACTTTATGTTCTCCTGGTTCTCAAAGTGTGACCTCCAACTAGTATACTTCACTAGGAAGCAATGAACCCACAAATTCAATTATGAGGAGTGAGCCCTGGAAGGAATGAAGCCTAATTGATGTTTTCCTCGTTCTCAAATCATGCCCTCCCACAAATCCAATAATCACGCTGGGGCCAACCACCCCCCTAAATGAGTCATTAAAAGTGACCAAAAATCAAATCTCGCCATAACTTTCTACCCCTTGCGTCTATTTTTACTAAACTTCGTACATTGGATGACATTATGAAGACAAACATTTTGAATGTATTGAGTGGTCACCATGGTGATTGTGACGTCACTGGCGTTAACGTATTTATTGGACCATTTTTCGTAATGTTGAACCTGCTTGTTTTTTGTAGCGGCAATGATAGATTTCAACAAGAAAAGCTAAACGTCGAAAACCGTTTGCTTTTAGGATTTATATTAGCTTAGTTATGATTTTTTCATGATTTGTATAAGGTTGGATCTACCTTACCAGTTGAAAAAGTTTACAAAATAATTAATTACTGCACGGTAACATCATTGCACATACAGATATCTTAGTATATAGGTTATATTAGTTGACTACAAAATAACTGCACACATTTCCACTTTCGATCATTTATTTTCCGTGTTTTAAAATCCCAAAGATGTATACTCATGACGTAATAGATTATGACGTCACAATATAACAATGCTTTATATCTTCGCTCTAAGGACGAAATTCAAAATTTCAAATCATATGATTTTAGATACCATTTTGCTTGACACTTAACAACAGAAATCGGTTCAATTGACTAAAAACTAAAAAAAATTACCAGTGAGTTTGTTTCCCATACATTTGCCACTGTAACAAAAAAGGTAGGGGAGGGGAGGGGGTCATTCTTTGAAATGCTAGACCTCAGCTATTTTTTATGCTATCAACAAACGGTTTTCGGTTTTCAACATCTCTTGATAAGGTGTATCATCGCCATTACAGAAATAGTGCATATTCCAATTCTTAAAAATGATCAAACGATTGCGCAATCTCTGGTGACGTCACAAAGCATCATAGTGACGTCAAAAGTAATGGAAAATATTTGTCATCGTAATCTTATCCTATCTACCAAATTTGGTCAAAATAGCCTCAGAGGATGGAAAGTCATGTTGAGTCAAAGTTTGAATGACGCATTTTGGGGGGTGGTTGGCCCCAGCGTGAATGAGGAGTGCGTGCCCTCCCACAAATCCAACAGTGAGGAGTGAGCCCTGGAAGGAATGAACCCTAATTGATGTTTTCCTGGTTCTCAAAGCGTGCCCTCCCACGAATCCAATAGTGAAGGAATGAACCTTAATTGATGTTTTCCTGGTTCTCAAAGCGTGCCCTCCCACAAATCCAATAGTGAAGGAATGAACCCTAATTGATGTTTTCCTCGTCCTCAAAGCGTGCCCTCAAACAAATCCAATAATGATGGAATGACCCCTAACTGATGTTTTCCTTGTTCTCAAAGCGTGCCCTCACACAAATCGAATAGTGAAGGAATGAACCTAACTGATGTTTTCCTGGTTCTTAAAGCGTGCCCTCGCACAAATTCAATAGTGAAGGAATGAGCCCTAATTGATGTTTTCCTGGTTCTCAAAGCGTGCCCTCCCACAAATCCAATAGTGAAGGAATGAACCTAATTGATGTTTTCCTGGTTCTCAAAGCATGCTATCCCACAAATCCAATAGTGAAGGAATGAACCCTAATCGAGGTTTTCCTCGTTCTCAAAGCATGCCCTCCCACAAATGCAATAGCGGTTTATCTCCGGTGTAATAACCTGTGAGTGCGCACGAACTGCGTCATAAAGCTTCCTTTGTTTGGTAGAACGAATCAGGATGAAATAAGAACTGAATACAAAGGTGTCCTCTGGGAATGGTTATTACACCGGAGTTAACCCGCAATAGCGAGGAGTGAGTCCTGGAAGGAATGAGCCATAACTTATGTGTTCCTCGTTGTCAAAGCGTGCCCTCCCACAAATCCAATAATGAAGGAATGACCCCTAACTGATGTTTTCCTCGTTCTCAAAGCGTGCCCTCACACCATTTCTCTTATGAGGAATAAGCTCTAATGTATGTTGTCTTTGTTCTCAAGCATTACCTCCAACAAATGCACTAGAGGAGTTAGCCCTGAAAGGAATAGCCCTAATAGGCCATTTGCACTAATGTCTGGTTCACACTAGTGACATAACATCATAATGACATAACCTTAAATGAGAACATAAGAACAATAACAGGCTAACAAAATAAATATCATAAGATTGTTTTGGTGAAGAAATCTAACGATTATCCATGGAGAATACTGATTTTTAAAATTATCTTCCCATGCTATTTCCGTTGTCACTAATGCTCTTATGTCGCTAGTGTGCACTGGCTATAAGAACATAACGATTTATGTTGTTATGTCTACGACATTATGTCGGATGTATTGTCTTTATGTCGCTAGTATCAGGCATAATTGGGTCACGTGACCCAAATCCCATACATTCTGAATAAAATTTTGAAGATTCAACTCGCTGCCATTTGTTCCAGGTGAAACTTGAGTTTCTGACAAGTATCAATTGGTTCTTTGTATTTCTGGCATTGATTTTGACAAAACATCTCGTTGAGAGGTAGTTGGGGTCACGTGACCGAGTTAGTGCAAGTGGCCTATTGATGTTTTCCTCATTCCAAAAACGTGCCCTTGCACTAATGTATGTTTTCCTTATCAAAGGGTGGGGAATTATACCTAATGAAGTTTCTCAAATTCTAAAATAACTTCTTGTTTTTAATACTTTGGATTTGTTTTGGGTGGTGAATGATTCCTCTTGTCCCAGACCCAAATGGACTAGCTCACTCAAAGTTGCCAACATCCTGGCTCTGGCGGTCTTCTCAGCTCCGGCCTTCCTTTGTCGAAACACTCCCTTCTTTATCAAAGGGAGAGGCTGACCACTTTGCCTTGGGAAAGCAGGGTTGATTTGAGGTCCTTTTCCAAGGCTTCTGTTTCAGGTGTTGGGGTGGCGTCGGAGGTGGCTTGAATCTCGAACAGGAGATTGGCTTCTGCTGGCTAGTCTTCTTCGTTCGCCCCCCAGACATAAATTTTATCAGCGATGATGCCTTTAAGAGATAAATAAAACTAAATCAGAAACTGTTTACCAAATCGCCATGCAAAAATACCTTCTAATAGGACACTAGATTTTCAAGGAATTCCTGTACAGAGTAATTCTGTCTTAATAATTTGATGATTACAACAAGCTCTATAACCCAAAAGCCAGCAATACAAAAATACTTGTACAATAACCTAGCAATTTAGAAATCTACAGTCCAGAACTTGACATTTTAAAACCCCAAAGTTATAAGAACATAGCATAGAACGTTTCTCATATTACTGCAGTGCACCACAAAACACAAAGCACCAATTTTGAATAAAACGTATATTGGGAATTACTCATGATAGTTATCTGAAATCTACTCTAATTGCACAAAATATTGATGAGTTGGGCTTTTTTTTAATACATTTTCCCATGAAAATCAGGTTTCGTGGTATGGGAGCATACTTACAAACTTGCGTCAGGCTAGCTGTCACAATGGACATAGCAATAGACAAAATCGGCTAACTCGGTGGCCTCTGGTCACGTGACCTGAATTGGGTACCAAATCAAAACAAACATGGCGGATTGCTACACGTGCTGAATGTTACAAACACGGATTGTTGCAATTACGTGCGAAATGCCTCATTTCTGCTGCGCAGGACGTTGCGAAAACACTTCTAATGTTCACAAGGATCTCTCCTTTCATGGACTGCCTATCGGAAAGGGCCAGAAGCATTTGCTGAATAAATGGCTGAATCGAATGCATCGTAACAACGACTACTTCAAACCAACCAAACACTCGAAAATTTGTAGCGCACACTTCTTGCGTAAAGATTTCATTAACCCTGATGCTTCAAAACGACGATTAAAACCTCACGCAGTCCCTTCTAAATTTGCCTGGACTAAAGATACCCCGCAAGATGAAAGTGAAGAAGATGAAGAAGAAGTTCGACCAGCTGTTCGGAAGCTCGAAGCTTTTAGACAAGAACAAGACGAAGCCACCGATACGGCATCGGAGGGTGAAGGTGACTTGATTACTTATTTCGATAAATACTTATATCGAAAAAAACCCAAACGTTTGATGACGATTTTTGCAGTGAATTACAGGGAAGTCATGTAAATAGAATGCCCTGTTCGCATAAATTCTCAGTTTCTCATCTGCTGTCAAAATGCACAACACTACAGAAAGAGAAAAAGTTGTTTACACATTTCACTGGTTTCAATTCGCATGAAGAATTTATCAATACCTTGAACTTTATAATGCCTGACTTAGACAGGAAAAGACTGATTTATTGGGACAGTGTGGCAGGAAAATCCCGAGTAATTGACACGGAAAAGCTCTTTGAGCAGGAAGACAACCAAGGCTTTGCCAACGACTCAGGAGGCGAAAGTGCAGACGAAGAAAACCCTGCTGACACAAGTAATAAGACTAGACCAACCGCTCACAAACTACCAGTTGAAGATGAATACCTTCTCGTTCTCATGAAACTTCGAATGGGCCTAGCCAATACTGACCTTGCTGAAAGGTTTGGGGTAGCTGAGAGCACAATAACAAACATTTTTCTCACATGGACAAATTACATTTATATTTTAGTTGGTTCTCTTAAGATGTGGCCACATAGGAGTGTCATTTTGAAGAACAGCCCTAAAGACTTTCTTGAGAAATATCCTAATAATATTATCATTGTGGATGCCACTGAACTCCGGGTTCAAGTGCCAAGTGCCCTACAAAAACACAGTGAGTGTTACAGCAGCTACAAGTCTCACACCACACTGAAGTGTTTAATTGGGGTTGACCCAAATGGAGGTGTCATGTTTGTCTCACACTTGTATGAAGGTTCAATCAGTGATAAACAAATAGTGCAAAGGTCTGGGTTTCTTGCTGTACTTCAGAAGAAACTTTATGTAGGAGACATCAAAGAAGGGGATGCCATAATGGCTGATAAAGGGTTCGATATTTCTAATGAGTTAGAGAACCTTGGTCTGAATCTTAATATCCCCCCATTCCTGAGAGATCAGACTGGTTTTGAGGAAGATGATGTGATTAAGACACAAACTGTAGCTGCACATCGGATACATGTTGAGAGGGCTATCGGCAAGATCAGGCGTTTTCGTATTTTCAGAACAGAAATTCCAGTAACAATGTTTGGAATCATTAATCAGATCTGGTCTGTTGCCTGCTTTCTTTCAAATTTCCAAAATCCTGTGCTATAACACAACTTGATTAAGAAGTTGGTAAAACTGCCATAGTAAAATAATGTGAACAATGTGTGGTTCCAGAAATTACCCATACCCTCTCTACGGAAGGGCAATGGAAATTCCGGAGGGGTGGGGGTCAATTTACCTGATCATTTCCATGCAAATACTGTATTTTTCCTTGGAAATTCCAGAGGGTGGGGGGGGGGGGGGTCACTTTTCAACACCCTTCCGTGGAGGGGGATGGATATTTTCTGGAACCACATAATCTTGTAAAATATAAAGACCCCCCAATCATCAAAAGGTGGAGGCAGGGCCCTCAATATTCGCTGACATAATCAGATTGAAGTTCATAATGTTCCATTCCAGTTACAATGCATGTTGGCTGCATGTGTAAATTTGGCATAAAATTGCACACTAGGTATACACTAGGTAGTTGTGGGACATCAAAAAGCTTACTGATTAACAAATGAATGCACATTTATAGCTGGAATGGCCATGAACCCTAGCAACTACAGATGTGGTCATTGACAAGAGAAGCACACATAACTAGAAACACAGATTTCTTGGATTGTATAATTCACAAAGTTTTTTTTCGTGATTTTTGTGTTGAAGCCCCCAAAAGAAAGGGTAGATTTCAAAACAGGAACAATTCCTGTGGTTTTTATTACTACAAACTTTTGTAAGCAATTTCTAATCATCAAATTGCCTTCTGGCTTCTGTGGGATGTTTGCAAAGTTAGCCACAAAGGTCAAAGAGTTATGAGCAGTACTATTATTTTTGATTTTTAAAATTCATAAGAACTCTTGTTGTGTCACATAATTTATAAGCAGCTACTTAAAGATATAGAATGCTGTGTGAGCCACAAAACACAGCAAAATAAAAATATGAGTGTGGAAAGAGTCTGCACATAGATCTCAAATCTTGGGCATTCGTTTATCCATATATAGACCAAACAAAATACATAGACAGTGAAACCTAGAATAAAGCTACAGTAAAGGAAACAATCCATTTACATTTTCAGTTTTAAGTGAACATGAGAGAGCATAAATGGAAATTTTAAGACCATAAGAGTGTATGCACTATAACTTAAGGGAACATAAGCTATGTAAAAAAATGTTTATTTACATTCACTTACATTCCCTAGAAATGTTCACTCATGTTCACCTTAAGTCACTTCTTTTCACAATTTCTGGATGCTTAGTTCTATGCTCTACTGTTAGCTTATGTGGGCTATGGTCACTTGTGTTTCTAAAATTTCAAGGAACTCTGAAGCTAGCATTGATGGGCATCAGTCAGACATCCCATCTACTGAACTTTCAGTCAGGAATTTCAAGGCATAGCTCATAAAGAACTCCTCTAACTTTGGAAGAAGCTTTTCGGACCAATATTTGTTGTCAAATTTTATCCTGTTCACACACATCTCGTTAGAAGTAGACAGATAAACACAAAAGTCACACCATGGTAGGCCGGTAAGTGCTAATTGCCCTTGGACCTGGGCGTAGTACCCAGATGAATGTTCCTTCTTAAGAAAATAATGCTCTCCAACTCTCTCCAAATAAAAGCTAGCATCATCAGCAGCTTCTTGTAAAGTGTCTGCACGCTTTGAAAATGGACATTTGATTTCCAGCAAGCCATACTTTTCAGTCCTGCATGAGGGATCAAAACCTTACCATCCGGGCTTGCCCCAAGATAGGGTAAAGATGGGTGGATAGACAGTCCTGCCTCAAAAACTGTGAAGTTTGGTTGGCCTTTTTGCATTTTCCTGGCATAGATTGTTCTTGCTAAGGCTTCTTTGGACTTGCCATGGGCAATAGCCAGAACTTTAGACAAATTTTTAGATTGAAAAATGTTTCTTACCATAGCCTCTGATGGCTTCTGCTTGCGAAAATAAATTCGGCCAAAGTTTGAAGCTGTGAGTATTTGGTTGTGTTTCCTCTGCCACTCAGTAGAGTCACCCTGGAGTACTGTTCTCTTTTCAAGTGCATGAGCTTCTGGAAGGTCAAGTGAAAGGTTGTCAAAATAATCCTTTGCCACTGCATAATCTACACTTGTGAAGGATTTAAGCCTATTTACATCAAATTGTTTAGCTTGTCCTTGGCAGAATGGAATTTCTGGAAATGAGCTACACTTATCTTTGCATGGGCTATTATTGCTTGGCTGATAATTACTAACAAATAACGTGTGAGGTCTTCCAAAATCCTGAAGTTGATAAGATAAGGGAGCCCCAAGTGGTACATTTCCAATACAGTGTTCACCATATGGACAGGTTCTTGGTCACAAAGAAGATATGAAAACGGCGGGGGCTTTTCCTTTCCAATAAGGTGATTTACTTGATCCATAACGTGACTATTTCTAAGGCGACCTCTAAACTCACAACCCCTGGCCTCGTATAATTTACACCTCACAGGATCTCTTAACCTCCTACCCTCACGATCAGTCTCAGCACGCGCATAATGGGTGGCCATTACTGGCATTGGACAAATACTTGTAGCCCTTGGAATATGCCATGTCTGTCCAATACTTGTGCAAGTAGCATCAGCTGGAATATCGATAATCTTCCGACAAGTGAAGTCATTCAGCTGATACAACAATCCGAAAACATGGTTACAGTGTCCGCCGCTTCCGGCTTTGCACGAACAGTGCGCTTTATTCACTTGTGCAGTTCCCCCGGCCCCAGTGTCTTTAAGTTCCACAAAGAGCTTATGTGGCTCCTCACTCTTTTTCAAGGATCTGCGACAGCGAGCTCTGACAATAAGTATAGATTTGCCTTGCCGTATTTGACAACAAGTAAAGATCTCCCGCAAATACCTCTCGCAGAAAAATTTATAGCTTTTTTCCCCGACGTTCTTCTTGCCACCTTCTAACCACTTACTCCAGGTTGTTGGAGTGATCTGGGGAAAATTTCTCAAAGATTTGGACCATTTATCGGAGAAACTATTGAAGAAACAGACGCAGCAAGATGAATGGAAACTACAACACCTGCACCTGGCCGCCATCTTGAATTGAAATGTAAATACCCATTTCAGGTCACGTGACACATTAGCCGATTTTGTCTATGTCCATTGCTTTCTTCTTGATTAGGTACACTTCTTTATTGGGTTCAATTGGTTTATCTTCACCAATGCTGAACTTTGAATCAAAGGTGTTGAAGAGGTCCTGCGAAATAATTGAATGTTTGCTCTGCATGTACTTCCCCAGATTCTTCTTCTTCTCCTGGAGATCCATGGTCTGCCTTCCCTGGGGTCCGAATCAGCACCGATACAGCAAGTCCCACAATTTGCAACCTTCCACGGGAAAAGAGCCCTAAGATATAAATTAATGCAACAACGTTAGAACAACTCACACCATTAAAGCCATATACATGTAACCAGTATGTATAAAATGTTTGAAAATGAATCTCTTGCATGTGAGATATAAAATGGAATAGTTTTTGAAATATTGTGGAATAGTTTTTGAAATAATGTCTACTAGATGGACCGCCGTATCCTAATTCCAAATTATTGAAAATGAATCAATATTTATTTTCTTAACGAAATCCCAATCTTGACTTTGGGTGAAATAACAGAAATTTCGACAACGATACGCAAGCTTTGCGAAAATGCGAAAAGCTCAGTTTTGAAATGCAGACAACTGACATGTGACCCCCTTGGTATGGGCTAATTGGCACGTAGGGTGGAGATCTTAAAAGAAAACTCTATGGCACCAGTACCTGATATCATGTCATCATACTTGAATTTCTTACAAATCCCAAGCTCCCAGTGACCTTTAGGAATGCCTCCTTGGCAAGTTGTGACATGCAGAAGCATCTCTCATGCACCTGAACTTTAGTGACATTGACTGCTGTCATCACAATAGATGTACTTTCGCCAGTGTTGAAAAGGTCTGCCAGGTAGTCCACTGAAAAATGTAAAATGTAATATATAGATTTAGGCACTGCCTAAAAGCGGAGCTTCCAACTATTATAAGGAATAAAAGATGGTAGTAGTTAATTGTAGTATCAAAAATACATTTATTATATTTAGACTAATATTATTGCCTTTGTGCCTTTTACAAAACACAAAAAGCACGAGGACAACTCAACTAATAAAAATGTAGACACCCGTAGTTCACATGAGGTGAGATATCAACCTCATCTCCAGGGTCTTGTGGGTAATTTTCAAGATGGCGGTTGGTTGAGTAGAAGACCCTGGGGAGGCTGAGTCACATGACCACTGTTTGAAAACATGGGAACGAGGTTGTCCTTTGTTGTGAAATGGTCATGTGACTCAGCCTCCCCCAGGGTTTTCTCCCGAGTCAACCACCATTTTGAAAAACGATGGAGAAGACCCTGAGACAACTTTGGGGTAGGGACAAAACTGGCAACTGTTTCACATGAGAAAAAAAATGCAAGATATCTTGGTGTTGTGGCTAACACATGCGGCACGCACTATCAAGAAAGTTGGCCCAACCCCTGACCTGTCAAGGAATAGGACAGGGAAATTCTTGTTAGGGCTGTTGTTAGGCCTAACAGACCTAACAGCCCAAACAGCATTGAGAAAACATTCCTTACTTCCACCTCTTAAAAGACCTGGGGCACAAATTATGATAAACACCTACTAACAACCCTAACACCAGGGGCGTAGCCAGCACTTATGAGAGGGGGGGTTCCAAAATTCAAAAATAAAAACTCCATAGATCGTGTTTTTTGCGTTCTCGCCACAGGAAACCCAGCCAAAAATATTGATCTCGGGGTAAAACTAGCGTTTGAAGAAATTTGCTACATTTTATTGGAGCTTTTATTTGTTGTCTACGCCCCTGAACACCACTTACAGACCTAACAGCTCTAACAGTCCTATCAGCTCTAACAGTCTAAACAGCCCTAACAGAGGGCTGTTAGGTGTTGATCATAATATGTGCCCTGCCTTTTAGGAATGCTTCGTCTCTGCTGTTTAGGACTGTTAGGTTTGTTAGGGCTGTTAGGTTTGTTGGCTGTTAGGGTTGTCAGGCCAGCCAGGGCTGTTAGGGCTGTAAGGGTTGTAGGTGTTGATCATAATGTGCCCTGCCTTTTAGACGTGGGAGTAAGGAATGCTTCCTCCCAGCTGTTTGTCCCTAACAGCAGCCCTGTGCTGTTTGGGGCTGTTAGGCCTTACAGCAGCCCCTAACAAGAATTGCCCTGTCCTATTTCTTGACTCATATGACCCCTGAGATAGACAGTTTTATGCTGTTCCTACACAAATACCATATCTCTCAGCCCAGAGTTGTCTCGGTCACAAGTGAATTGTTTGATTTCAACACAGAGGGATTGTATAGAGGCAAGTCTGGGGACCAAAATATCCCCTTATCCCCATATCTTGCCTCATTTGGTGCCTCAGCTGTATCCCTGCAAAATATCCGAAAAATATCCCCCTAAAATATTTGGTAATCTTTTCAACCCTAAAAAAGTTTGCAGTTTCAAATTTGTAATGACTAAATTTTCAAATTTTCAAATAAATTTGATTGCTTGATTGGCTTGATTTATTTTATTGCTTGGCACATGTCCCACGGCTTACAGTCAGAATTAGCATGCTCCCTGCTCTTTTCCATACAAATACTGTAATTTTTTTTAGAAATTCCATAGGGGTGGGGGTCACTTTTCAACACCCTTCTGGGCAGGGGGGGACTTTACTTTTTTACTTTTTCCAATACAGCCTACCCCTCTCAACGAGGATTACTGGCTGGGGGTCAGCTGGGGGACACAATAACCAGGGGACAGAATAACTTTCATGATTTATTCAGGACAATATTTATTCCTCAGTGGAAAAAACTGCATTATCTGACAGAATAGTAAGTAGTATATATTCACAAGACAATATTATTGATAGATACACCAGAGAAATTAATATGAGACATTTTACTAGGATTCCGGGTAATTTTGGCAAAGTGGCCAAAAATCCAGTTACTGAAACACTTAGAATCACTTCCTTGATTTTGGTCTATTTTGGAAACTAAATGTATGCCATGAACAACAAAATGAAAAACAGAGAAATATAATGTCAAAGTTCTCCACCCTGGAGTACAACAATGAAACTCTATGTTGACCCAATTCTATGAAAACCCTCAGCTGTATATTGAAACAGGTTGCTACTAGATTTCATAATGGAAATAACACAAGTTACTATACTTGCGTGCAGACCCTTCAAAAGATATTGGACCAGACACTGCTCCTGGCCATACGGGTGTTAAGCAGAAGGCCGCAAAGTCCAAAGTGTTCCAAATACATAACTCCATATTATGGGTGGAGCAATTTTGTAGAAGGGTCTGAAATTCCTGAAGTTTCAGGTTTACAAGATGTCCAGAAAAGGAAAAAAAAGGTACTTGAATTTCACCTAATTGCACTTAAAATACTGAAAAAATATGGGGGTTGGGGGCTGGGGGGGGGGGGGGGGGGGGGGGAGAGAAAATAGAAATAAGACAACAAAACAAATAATTTTTGTTTGAGGGGGCATTCTCCCCCTGAGAAAAGTTTGAAAAACTTGGATCAAGATACTTCTATTGGGTTTTAGGAAGAGGTGAAAACAATGAAACTACAGCAGAAACATATAACAGAGGCTCTCTTTATTCTGATCCAACAGAAATGGGAAAACGTTCTGTGCACTCTACTGACTTTCCTTTGAGCAAGGAAAATATTATTGATGCATAACATTTAACTTATATTTGGCTGGGAACAAACCGGTTATGCACTAGTTAATTGAAGCCCCCACCCCTAGGGACCCACGGAAGGGTTGGGGATTTGAGTTTACCCCTGAACACAAGCTGTTTAAGTCCCCACTCCATCGGGAGGAAATTCCTGTGAAATGCCCCTACCCTTGGGGCCTCCAAAATCACCTTTTACTTGCAAGCATCAAGAAAGAACACACCTTTCTATGATCGTCAAAGGGGAGTGGGACTCAGCTAGTGTGGTGTCCTATATGAAACAAGGGATGCAAGTACAGAAAAATGCATTAAAATCGAATGATTCCAATGAATTGCATCGTAGAACATGTAGATTTTCATGGCCAAAATCAAAGTGAAAGATTGACCGAAATAATTTATTTGAAAGCAAATAAACATTCCCCGGGGGGTGGGGACAGGTTCCAGAATCAAAACCAGTCAAATCCACCACCCCCTCGGAACAGACTCTTGTTTTAAAATGCTTTAAACCCCCACGATAACCCCACCCTTCCCGGGTCCCTAGGGGTGGGGGTTTCAATTGACTAGTGCATTACTCACGAAGAATCCAAAACAAATTAAAACACAGGTCGAAAGTTTTTAAGAAATATCTTATAATAGATAGCTATCAATAGATAGAATAAAGTAATCAATTCTATAAATCAATGAATGGCCAAAACACAGTTGAAAGTCTATGATCATCTTTTCTAAATCGTACGACCGAGGAATCAAATTCCCAGAAGAGATCGTCTAGTCAGAGAAAATATTTCTCATAAAAAATAAATAAACATTCTTACCAAAGAGCTTGCAGTTTAATCCACTTCATACTGAATGTTTTTTTCCAACTCCAGCCAACAGTGAGTTTCCAATCCACACCGCACCCATTACATCCGTGACTTTCAAAGCTATTCCATGTCTTTAGGGAGCTGAAGAACCCACAAAACACGGCAAAACATGAAAACTCCCGCGCTTGATTTGGGCACCATTGTTGTTGCACTGTAACTCGTTCCTGTGAATCCAGCTATAGTCCTGACACTTAGTCCATCAGCTGCCGAGGAGAGCCGAAAATAGGGAACAAACGAAACCGTTTCCATGTTTATTATATCCATTTTGAAATCACTGTCAATCCCTGCAATCTGATTGGCTTACAACAGTGCGATTTATTCCCAAATCGCATCCTTTTGAGTCCAAATCGCATCTTTTTCTCAGCCAATCAAAATGAAGCACAAAAATCAATCAGCCAATCAGATTTCAGGGTTAAATGGCAGTGACCAATCAGATTACAGGAAAATAATGGCAGGAAAACCATCTTCCTGCAATTTTTTGGGGAAATTCCCCCTTTCTTCTTCTGCTTGAAAAGAAAAACAAGAAACAAAGACAAACTATGGATAAAACTTTAAATATTTACAGTACCTTTTTATCTGTCGTTTTTCCAGAGTATGATATCAGTTTCACGACAATATGGAGGATTTTCAAGCGAATAATCCGGCACGTCTGGTGCAAAATTCCGGTCCCGAGTCCAGGAATCCGAGTCCACCGAAAAACAAACAACAGCAAATTCCACAAAATCAAAGATGTTGATTTTACATGCTTTCCGGTAGATAATGTGGTAGAAGAGCTGAAGTCTAAAGTGATCAATAAGAACACTTCCCGGTTAACACAAAGCTGGATGAAAGTGTTTCGCAAATTCACAGCTGATAGTGAAACGATGCCGCCATCTTGAAAATCACCTCCGCTCATCTATCAAACTCCACTCTCTTCAAACATGAAACACTACCATCCACAGCCAGATGCAGCAAGTGATGAAATTTAGCAATACAGCTCATGGCTTCCAAGCATAATTTGCAGTCAAGTTTTGATTTTATGCCATCGCAAGTCATTCGCCCAGCGAAGTCACAGTTCCATCGCAAAACTTCAATATTTCTACGTCTCCAACTCCACTCCATCTCCAAGGCCGCAATAAAAGCGACGAGCATTCCTTCCTTTTGTCAGACAATGAAAATTACTTTGTTGAATTGTGTATGGTGTAATTTTAAACATAAGTGATCTCAACTCTGAATGAACTTTGCAGGTTATGAGTGATCGAAATCGTTTTGTTTGTCACATGACAATTTCTGCATATAAGTAAGTACTTAATGAGTTCGTTTTGCATACAATGTTTTTGTGAGGCATTTCCGGTTTCAAGAAAATAAATTGATAGAATCCTCTGGGCCTAGAATGTGATTTCAAAATGGATAATGATATATATGTCGTGCAATTTTGGTCTGAAATCATACTTGTGATTTCAAATCAAACTCGCGCTACGCGCGCTCGTTTGATTTTGAAATCACGCATGATTTCAGACCAAATTGCACTCCACTCAGTTCAATTACCATTATTAATCCTCGACTATCGAGTAGTCTCAAAAAGATATGATGGAAAAAACAGGATGCCTCTCTTTGGTGGTTTACTTTCTGCTCTGATCTCATGCTTTGCCCCGCTTCTTCACCCTTCTTCCCGGGCGCAATTTCCGTCTAGGTCTCTCTGAGAGTCTCTGGTGCTTCCATTTCTTTCTGCTTCTTCTACTAGAGATAATTTTAACCAATTTATCATTCCTCGATCCCTTCCTCATCCCTCGACCCAATGTTTGTATTCTATGGCTTCCTCTTCGCGTATTTTTATCATTTGAGGCGTAATGCGTGATAGCACGGTTCTGCAGTTGCTGTCATTTCTCGGCCTTGAAACTCCGACTGGAAGAATTTCAGGAGCAAGCCGGCAAAGAAAATACTCCAACTTGATTATTATTCCCCACTCTACCAAATGTTTGGATTCCATGGCTTCTTTTCGGACATTTCTCCTTTGAGTAATTGTTGTAGGTCGTTTTTTCAGCCGCTAGCAGCCCTGTAGTCTTTTTTGGATGTTTCCAAAACATGCTGGTATTTGTGCCTGCGATTTTACCTTTCACGTGAGCATCAGCATCCCCCCTGACAACGCGCCCCTCCCCCGTTAGTTGAGCACTGCCTCGTGACAACGCGCCCCTCCCCCAGTTAGTTGAGCATGCTTGACGTCACAATAGGGCTATTGTGACGTCAGGCTTCACGAACTCGTACACATCCGGGGCTTGCTGAGACGTCCAAAAATCGGATCGACCCCTAGCAATTTCCACAGGTTACTCATACATTCACACAGGGTACCCAATACTATATTTTCAGTTTTTGACGCTGTTTTCTTAGGTATGGTGCTCCGCTTTGCGGCGGCCTTCGGCCGCCGCAAGGAGCTCCGCTAAAATACCATGATTGAGTTATTTGAATGATATAATTGAAATTTGTTTCCACTTCAATCGATGATGGTTTAAGTTACAACTCTACAATCCCTTCAACAAATCCTTTCTGAGGCGCAGGGGTCGCGCCTCGCATGGGCCTTGAGCCCGTTTGCGCGTCCCCTATTCGACATTACATTTCCCTTGTAGATTTATTAATTTTTTTATGTGATATTTTAAATTTGATTCTGATTATTTGATTCTGTCCAATAAAGTTAAAAAAAGGTATTGGAAATTCATAAAATTACTATTTTCCCCGAAATTAAAATTGATACTGTCCTAAAGACAGGGTTAGAAATTCGTTTTTTTTTTACACAAGATGTTTTTTTTTTCTCATAGAGATGAGATCTAAATGCCAAAAATGGGCAAGTAAAACGCTATCTTCATAACACACTCGATAATAGGAACTTCTACTGGCATTTGGCAAGTTAGCTTGTGGGAAATTCGAACACTTGAAGTATATTTCTAAAACGTCAAATGACACGTCAACTGTTTTCCTAGCCGTCCATTGCCCATTATTTTCTATTGGCCGCCACTCATTTTCTGTAATTAAATTAACTTAACACGCGTTTTCTAGCACTTTTATTTTAGGTCAATTTTCACCTTCGCAAACTTCTGACCCCGCACAATTTAAGATATCTGCTTCAAATTGTCTGTGTTGTTAGAAAGTGATCAGAACCAAAAAACTGTGCGAGGGAATCGTTAATTTTTTAATCAATCTGACGATTTAGAGATTCCCTGCTAGTTTGAAATACAGTAATCTTACACAGCACCACATGCATGGCTCAGAAATATTTTTAGTTGTTTGTTGTTGATTTCGTTTTGTCCATAGAATTAAGATACCCATTTTAACAACGCACTCCTCCATTTTTCTCCTCTCTCTTTTGTTTAGGCCGTTCTCCTGAAAACGGCAGAACTGTGGTTCTGGAAATAGCCACAGGAACCTAGGGGTGAAGCCCTTTGCACTGTTGGCTCCATCCAGGAGTAATGGAATCGCCTTCTTGGGCTGGGTAAACCCAAACATGTTGTACGATGTTCTGTCCATTTCAAAGTTTGCATTTCCACCAACTGCCAAGCAACAAAAAAATATTAACATTTATTTAAAACAGCCTCAGTTGAGTAGCTTGCTCAACTAAATTAAACATTTCTTTTTTAACTGAATTTTTGAACATTTGTAATTTCAATGATATTACTTTGAATGAACAATTGCATATTTTAAAGTCAAATTTAACATCTTAATAATAATTTTGCAAAATATGTTTCCGTTTTGGTTTTAATAATGGTTATCAATGAATATTCAATGTAGTATTTAACGGTGGTAAGGGGGCAGGTTACGTATGTCTTTTCTTTCTACTTTAAAGGTTTATGGGCATGCAATGATTGAAGCCAAAATTATATACATACCAGTCTCTCTTGTCTTTTCTTTGCCAGAGTACATCTGTAAGAAATCTTGGTATTCTCTGGTATCACTCACTCATCTGAAAGTGATGTAAACAAAATTATGTTGAAAGGATTTGATTTCATGAGGGGCGTGTTCTATGACAAGAGTTTTCTAAACTACGATCGTAGTAGCGTAGGAAGCGTAGTGGCATTCCGTGCATAGTTTAGAAAAAGCTACAGCGATATAAAATGGTAGTTTTCAACCATCGCTCTCGAAATGCTGTAGAGCGCGTTAGGAATGCAGCGCGGCTCGATACAAAATGGTTGTTTTCAACCATCGCCCTCGAAATAGCGTATTATATAGATTTAGCCACTGGCTAAAAGCGAAGCTCACAGTTTTTCCGTGTATGAGTGAAACAGGGTTGCCTATGTGACCATGAAAAAAATATATTGACAAAATTATCTTGAGATTTATACATATACAGGAAGCGTTGAGTGACCGACTGCATGAGGACGATAAACTCTCCCAATGGAATGATTCTAACAAAGCACAGAACTGCAGTTAAAAGAAAAGCTATTATTTGCGCAGTGTGTCATTCAAGAAAATACCCACCATGGCATGAGCAAAGAAAGTAAGAATAGTCGGTTGCCATCTTTATTTTCTATTCATCCTCCTTTGCTTTATTGGAAATTCCAATAGTAAGGGAAGGAACGTTTTTCTTCTTCTTGGAAAATTGGGGGGGGGGGGGGTCATAAAGGGAAGGCCATACACATGTGCGAGCATTTCAGGGGAGGGTCACAGCGTTCTTTACGTTGCTTTCCATTGAATAGGTCAATATTTTAAATGGACTACTTAGAACTACAGTACTAATAGAACTACAGTACTAATACTACCTAAGATATACACTCATTTTAAATTTCATGATGCATAGTTTACTCAGAGGGACATGACATATATACTCAAGTGAGGGGAGAGTTGTACCGTTCCTAGACCCATGCAGATTGGGAGTAATATGTTTTCCCTAAAAATGCATGGGAGGGTCAACACCTGGAAAACAATTGCTGATTTTTCCCCAGTCCTCTCCTCCCTACCCTAAAAAACTACCTTTCCTATGTGCAAAGCCATGGAGAGAAGAGCATGGTTATTCTGATATTACACAATTATGTAACAATAAATTATAACAAGTTAGAGATATATTTGGGCTAGATTTATATTATTATCAAGATCATAACGTGAATGAGGAGTCTTTCAGTTTATGGAAATCTAGACCAAGTAATCTATTGTTTTAGTGTTCACCAACCAGAGAACCAATAATAGTGAATAAATACTCTAATCAAAACACAAGACTGAGACAGGGTCTAGCGCATGCTATGCTAATTGCTTTGTGTATTATTTCAGAAACCACAGCTTTTGCACCCTCATCAGCTGGTTTAGACTATTTTTAGACAAAACTGGTTGATGCATTACATCCTTCAAAATAATAACAGCAATGTACTAGCATTTTCATCCATCCATGAAGTGTGATGATTTTTCAGAAAGATTCACTTTTCAATTACGTGTACGTTTTGCCAAAATAGTCACACTTCTCGCTCTCTGATTGGCTGAAAAATAGCGGTCAAAACTGCAGCCAATCACATGACACATGTACACCTGAAAAGTAAACCTTAAAAAAATTATCACACTTCATGGATGGACACACATGGTAGTAATGCATTAAAGTGATTCTGGATGGAAGAGGTGGTGGTGGTGGTGTGGTGGTGGGGGGGGGGGGGGGGGGGGGTACCTTTTCACTAATCAGCAATGTTCATGTTTTCTCTAAACGATCCCCCCCGCTCACACACACAAACATTGCCATACATAGTATCTGAAAATCCCCCTCATTTCAGAGTGTTTTCCGCAGTCTATGTAATACTGTTGATATTATCTTTGACTTGTGCCATATAGACTGTCCAAGGCAAGAACCATAATGTCTCTGGCCGCTGCTCTGATGCTGAAATTGAAATAGAATAACCAATAACTCTGGTGAACTTTAAACATAGATGATCTTGTATGTCCAAGCCTTGCATGGCTATACATACAAGGAGCAGATCCAGGGGTTTCAGAAAGGGGTGGCCAAATAGTGATAATAGGGCCAAAAGTTCCAGTAAATGTATGGGAAAATCTCCCCCAAAAAGGGGGCAGTGGTCCCCTCGGCCTCCTCGCCATCCCCTGTAAATCCGCCCCTGGATGCTATACAGGGGCTATACATTACATGCAAATTGTAGAAGGGATCATACTGGAACCCCCTTGTCATTATAAAGCCATAACAATTATGAATTGATCAAATCAAGAATGAATATATATTTGTTTTGTCTAATCAAGGAGTTTTTATGTGAGATGCAACTCAAACAACCAGTGGGCAGGTTCTTTGAGAAGCATTTTTAAACTGTCTAGTTTCATTGGACATTACAGTCTATGATTTCATCGAATTCTATAGGTAAATCCATTGCCTGACGAGGGAATTCCACGCTAAATTTCACGCGAAAAACTGATATCGCTCGAGTCGCGCAGTCGTGAAATTTAGCGTGGAATTCCCGAGTCAGGTAATGGATTTTCTTTGAATCCCATGCCGGACATTTTTAGAGAATAAGTCTAAATTTAAGGGAATTTGACAGTGGATTTCGAGTGCTTGAAAGCCGCGCTAGTGCGAAAGCGATGGAATTTTCTGAATCTCAAAACGAAAGTCCCTTGAAATTAGGCTTTGCTGCAATAGCGAATCTTTAAACATGAAATTACAATATATAAATGTTTAGATGAGAGAAAATTCATTCAGTTCAGTGTTCAGTGTTCATTCAGTTCAGTGTCAACACACTGAAAGTGACTGAAGCCAATTTGACTATGAAAGCGATCGAGTCTACAAAGAGTTTCAAATGATTTGAATTAGTAGAATTATCTTACTGATCGAAAATGTTTAAACTTTTAAAGCTTACTTGTTTGATTTCTTGTTCCCTTAGGGCTTTCTATCTCCTTTATTCTTGGTAAAAATTTGAATTTGAGTTTATTTTCCACACACAGCTTACATTACAGTTTGACAAGTAAAAAGGAGGTGGCAGGGGACCCATGAAACCATCAGGTTTATCGAGTAGGGTCCCCTGTATTTAAGTTAAATAATAATAATAATAAATTAGTGAATAAAAGGATTATGTCTTAATAATGTTCATTTGCGTGCTGTTCTCAGTATTTTTATTTTTCGTTTTATATATATATATATATATATATATATATATATATATATATATATATATATATATATATATATATATATATATATATATATAATCATGCAAATTGATATATATATATATATATATAAAGTGCAGCTCCTGTAGTGTTTTTCGTTTTGCATGTGCTTTCCACCTCTAACATTTGACAGAACTTTTCAATCGATGACAGAACTTTTAAGTCGAACTAGCCAACAGCTTCTCGTTGAAATTATCTTGTAAATTAAATATCTGGACATTGCCTTGCATACCCAGGGTAGAAATACCCGAAACGTTGGAGGAACCAGAGAGATTTTGTTTCCAAAACTTGTTGTGTTGACCAGACGAGAGTTTTGTGTCTTGTGGAGGCGCGTGTGTGCCCACGTTTCACAAAGCGCGCGAAAAACTGTGATACGAAAAAAGGAGATAAATACATTTCCCCTGCTTTTATCGTAGCTAACTTCTATAGGTAAATCCATTACCCGACGAGGGAACTCCACACTAAATCTCCCGCGAAAAATCGATATCGCCGCGACAAAATTTAATTTCGTAGAAATTTAATTTCGTGGGCGTCCTGTGTTTTCATTAGATTCTACTTTTGCAGCCATGTAATTCCACAAAAAATCTCCCTCGATTTCAGCCAATCAGCGCGCGAGATAGAGTCATAGCATGGGATTCTAACTAATAAAAAGCATGGCCTTCCTCAAACATACACAAATAGAATGAACTATAAAAACTTTCAATTTATAACCATGAAGTACCAAACTCTGTCATGTTAATTCACTTCAATGAATTATAGCCCTGATAACTCTGATCTCCCCAACTTTTGCACTGACATGTATTTCAGTCTATGGGTAATATGTGTGTTACATATATTGGCTGTGCCATAAAAATCAACCTGCTTTTATATGAGAGATTCAAATTGTTTGGCATGGGTGCAAAATTACTGGGTCGATCCACCTTAAGCAGCCACTTGGCTCTGTCCCGAGGTAACACTGTGTATTAAGGAATGTCATAGAGTATGAGGCAAGAGGCCTCCGGGGAGAAGAATAACAGGAACCCTTGACAAGGTAAATGACACTCTTATATGAAAGGCGTTAAGAGATAGGCAGTGGAGTGGATGTTATGGGGTACTTATTCAAGGTTTGCTGTTGCTGTAACTTTAAAGATTTACTGTACTGTAGTGGTATGCTGCCTATACCAAAATTGCACATGTATAAGTCACTTTTGCAACTAAACTTTTATCATTTGGGACTGAATTTTCAGTTAAATTCTCACTTAGTCGTTCAGTAAAATGAAAAAAAAAAAGATGGAAACCACTCGTTTTTCTAAATTTCCAGCTCTGAATACTTGATTATCTCAGACAAGACTTGCACCGAAATTGAGAAGACCAATTTGTGGTTCCAGAAAATATTCCCTCCCCTCCCTTCCTTACAGGAATTTCCAAATAAAAATACAGTATTTGTATGGAAACATTCAGGTAAATTGAGACTTTTTCAGGTCATGCTTAAAATCAGAAACTTCTACCATACATAAATTCCAAGGGGACGATTTACAAAGAAAACCACACACAAGACAGTACATTTAGTCTATGACATTGAAAAATATCCATGTGCTTTTAGATTTTCTGGTATTGTGTGCTTCCAGAAATTATCCATTTCCATTTACCCGGTCATTTCCATACAAATACTGTATTTTTCCTTAGAAATTTCTGAGGGGTGGGGTAGGGTGTGTGTGTGTGGGGGGTGGGGGGGGGGGGGGTGGGGGGGGGGGGTCACTTTTCAACACCCTTCCGTGGAGGGGATCAATAAAAATTGGCCCTATTACCAAAACGGTAAAAAATGCGCTGAAGACCCTGAAGAATGGAAAGGCAGCCGGGTTCGACAACATCCCCGCGGAAGCTTGGAAAGAAGGAGACTGGATTTCGGAGGAGGTTCTATACTACCTTTTGAATAAGATCTGGAATGATGAAGATATACCCGAGGACTGGAAGATGGGACTCTTGGTGAAGTTGCCAAAGAAAGGTGACCTAAGTGATTGCGCCAACTCGAGAGGCATAATGTTGCTGGCGATAGTCAGCAAAGTTCTTTGCAGGATCATCTTGTCAAGAATGCAAAGCCCCGTTGAAGAGACAGGCGGGCCCCATTGACGAGCAGGCGGGCTTTCGCAGGGAACGCTCATGCTGTGACCAAATAACAACACTCAGGATCATTATAGAGCAGTCACTCGAATGGAACACTGGATTATATATGGTATTTGTAGACTTCGAAAAAGCCTTCGATTCTATCGACAGGGAGATGCTCTGGAAGATCTTGAGGCACTATGGCATTCCATCTAAGATCGTGAGAATGATCCAGGTCCTGTACGAAGGCTATCAAGCAAGAGTTTTGCATGAAGGGAAGATGACTGAGCCATTTGAAATGACTACCGGGGTAAGTGGCATTGGACTGGGTAACAAGAAAAGCATACGGAGAGAACAAGACCGGGATCCAGTTTTCCATGCTGACGAAACTTGAAGATCTTGAATTTGCGGACGATATTGTATTACTAAGCCAGAAGATCGCCCATGCACGCGCGAAGTTTGAAGCATTACAAACGAAGCGGCCAAAGTGGGATTGAAAGTCAACAGGACCAAAACCAAAGAAATGAGGATAGGCACCCCTAGCAACGCTGGTAACATATTGTGCAATGACCAATTACTAGAGCGTGTAGAAAGCTTTACATACTTGGGTAGCATCGTCAACACTACAGGAGGCTCTGATGAAGATGTAGAGTCAAGGTGTAGAAAAGCTCAAGCGGTGTTCTACTTATTGAGACCTATTTGGAAATCTAAATATATATCCCTACGGACGAACAGAGTACGCAGGAGGAAGCTTGTGGAGGCCCTATGCTCCGATAGGAGCGAAGAGGGTTAAGTAAGTAAGTAGCAAGTACGTGGAGGGGGTATGGATATTGTCTGGAACCACACATTATACCCACACTGAGCATACTTGCATCATTCTGCTTCTGTATCACAGAATAAGTAATGTTTTCCCTTAACATGAAGCTGATTGAAATGCTTCAAAATCTATTTTCAATAAATTCTTATTCAAAGTGGGAAATTTAAAAGACTGACTTTTTTTATAATGACCAATATCTATTTGTCAATTACAAAATTGTTTTCTTCTTTTTAAGCAGCATGGTTCAGTGTAAAAGCTTGTGCTTTACTTAACTGCTTTTCCTTCTGTTTTGTTGCCAAAATGTCTTTCTTATTATAGTCTCTCTCTCTCTCTAGTGGTCTGCCTTTTAAGGCCGGTCCTACTCTCATAAATTGGTGCCCCTCCCCCTTCATAAATGAAACGCTGATATTTCTCTATAGTGAATAAAACAATACAAACAATTAGTGTAGAACTTAGTCGTTTGTATGGTAAATTTGACATTATTTAACAATTAGCCGCCGAAGGTGCCGTAAATATCGGCAAAAAAGTCACCCAGACGAAGTCAAGGTGTATTCGCCGATATTTACGGCGCCTGGGGTGATTTAGATGACTGTCATGAGTAATTCGCAATTACTTTGTGATTACTTATTCCTATAGGTTTTACACAGAATAACTCGCTTTGCGAGTGGTTTCACTACAGTTATATAAAACCTCTCTAATGATGTGTTTCTAATTCTGGCTTCAGTGGGTAAGGTTTTATCAGTTAATACGTGAAGAAGTTGATAAATTTGCAACGGAAGCATACAATGGAACATGACTTAAGTTAATTTTCCTGAGAGAAAGTCCGGAAAATCGAACATTTAGGCGAGGAAAACCCGCAATAAAACGAGAAATTGTCTTGTTGTTCTCTTCTAGTTCTGATTTTTTAGGAACGCTAACAACACCTTCGCTTTACAAAAAACAACTAACAGCTTCCTGCTAGCAGAGGCCTCTCTCTTTTCTCTGCATTTCGCTGGCTGAAAATCGCGAGAAAATAGACCCTCAGCCAGCGAAATGTAAGCTTAGAGAAGGGAGGCAACAAGAAGAGACGATAGTTGATAACCTTCCTTTTCCGTGACATAGTTTCAGCCACGTAGCTTCCTTCAGGTTATTTAGACCCCGAAAAAGCCACTGTCCTGTTCCAAACACCTCAGGTTCAAAGAAATCTCGAAAAAGGTGAAGGCGAAGATAAACTTTCCCTTGATCGCTGCAGCATGACATTTAGTACAAGCAGACTGGTGAAGTTGCCCGCTCAAGAAGAAACTCTTTTGACTTCTACAGACTTGTAGTCTGTACTTGTAGTCCCGAAATTCGCGTAGCACGAATCTAGTTGGTTCTGTAGTTCTTCTGTAGTCGCTTGCAGTATTAATTTTCTTCATGGCCACGATAGAAGTAACTCAACATAAATTTGCTCGAGGATTCACCTGGTACTGTATTTTAAAAATCTTCTGTAATGACGTCACAGTCACAGTCACGTGAACACCCCCCCCCCCCCCCCCCCCCCCCCCCCGACCACCCATCCCTCCACCCGTCATTCCAGCTTCCTTGATCGTCGCCTTGCTCCATGTTGCGACGTCACTGGCACGCGACTGGTCGAAGGCGACCAGTCCCCTCCCCCCGAGTCATTCACATTCGGCGCCATGTTGTGACGTCAGAAGGCTTCAAAGAAACACGCAGGATTTACGTTCAGAAATCACTTCGACCCCTTTCTGGACGCTTTTTTCGTATTGGGTACCCTGTTCATCTGGCTTCACAGGAACACGCGGGAGTACGTTCAAAAATCACACCGACCCCTTTCCGGACTGTTTTTTCTTACTGGGTACCCTGTGGAATTGGCTTCACTGGAATACGCGGGAATTACGCTAAAAAATCACTTCGACCTCTTTCTTGACGTGTTTTTTCTTATTGGGTACCCTGTGGATTTGGCTTCACAGGAACACGCGGGAGTTATGTTCAAAAATCACTTCGATCCCTTTCTGGTTCTGGACGCTTTTTTCTTAGGTATGGTGCACCACTCTGCGGCCTTCGGCCGCTAAAGAGCTCCGCTATAAAATCCTAATTTTCAACCATCGCCCTCCAAGTAGGGGAGTGAGCGCAGGGTGGCTCGATATAAAAATGGTAGTTTTCAACCATCGCCCTCCAAATAGCGTAGTGAGCGTAGTGAGTGCAGTGAGGCTCGATATAAAACGGTAGTTTTCAACCATCGCCCTCGAAATAGGGTAGTGAGCGTAGTGAGTGCAGTGCGGCTCGATATAAAATGGTAGTTTTCAACCATCGCCCTCGAAATAGCGTAGTGAGTGCAGTGAGGCTCGATACATATATGTTATTTACCGGCTGGGAGATCCGGATCGTGAAATACCGTGACCGAGGTCTTGAAAATACTGACCGAAGCCGAAGGCTGAGGTGGCTTCGGTTAGGCGGAGGTCACGGTATTTCACGATCCGGACCGACCTTTAGCCGGTAAATAATATATTTATTTTTTTCGTTGAGAAATTTATGTGAGAAAGGCTCTCACAAATTCGATGTAAAATTATTCTTATTCGCATGCGCGCGCTTCAAAAGCCATGCAACTGTTTTCTATCATGTCCAACCCATATTTGGTAATGGTACTGACCATATTTGTGATTCATGACTGACAAAAGCAAACGTCACGTACACTTGAATGAACTTGTCAATGCTTTTCAAAAAAGAAAATTCCATCAAAGAATGGATCGTAGAAATCAAAGTCACTGTTCTAGCTAAGAAACAATGCCCAAATCAGATCAGAAGCTAGAAATGTTCTCCATTATGAAAAGAAATGTCTCACTCCAATCAGATTCTTCGTGAAAAGCAACACGCTTTCTTTTGCTTTCACTGGAGCACATTGTGGTACTGGCAGTTGGAGCAACGAAGCTGAAATGGAATGTGCAGTCCTCAAACGTTCTGATGTTGGCACCTGAAAACAGCCCAGTGGTTGTTGTACTTGCAGATTCACCGTAGTTGAAGCTTGTGGTGGACTGAACAGCCAGACCTTGGGCTGTTGTTGATCTTGAAATAACATTTGACATTTTCCTTTGATGTACGGGTGACGCGGCTTTGTATGAATCCAGACTCTTAAGGTTTTATGACCATTTAGTTGAACTACGTAATTGTCAGGAATGTCGGTGTATATGAAGCGGGAAATGCAGGTTTTTCTGACAGAATGATTTGTTACGTTTCCTGGCAGACCTGCGGCTTTGGCGGCATTTACTAGGAACTTTCCGATAGAGTTTTTTCCCATAGCGCCATTGCTGTACCAGATCTGTGAATCCGGCTTTCGCTTGTGATTGATCGTCAGAAAAAAGGGAGCCTCTGGATCCTTTGCTGCATCCGGTCTGTGACTTGCAAAGGCTTTGTAGATCTCTACAGGACAACGGCGATTCCCAGTTGCTTACGCTTTGGGGTAAAAAGCACGCTGTTGACCTTCGCCATGTCGTGTCTTGCTCCCTCGCTCCGCTCGCGCAAGAACTTCCTCTCCTGTTTCTGCTTCAGCCTCAAGACCGACGTCTACCCACTTTAGTTTTCTGGATTCATCCCGGGCCCTGAATCCAAAGTGAAGAGCCAAAACCCACCAGACGGTTCGCTGCAGAACTTCGGCTTCGCGAGTGCCGAAAAGGCCCTTGTCAAACAGCAAATCTTCCTCGTCTTCCGTCAAGGCTCGGGCTGCTTGTGGACGGTTTCCCTTTGCAAAAACCTCAACCAGCTGCTTTTTTCGGGCCACCAGCACCTCTCTTGACTTGATTAGCTCGGGGTTTTTGAAAAGATTGATACTTGACCCACAATAATTCAGCTAACGCTGGATGCCTCGTTGGAATGAGGTGAGAGAGGACGGCTCGTATACGTCGCCATTTTTCTTTTTCACGGACATGAAAAAGTTGCAAAGCAGCATGTTCAGTTCTTCAGCAGGTATGTCTTCAAGTTTTCTGGCTTCATTGACACTTTCACAGAATTTCTGCCAAACATTTACATCGTAGGTGGTCTTCTTTGTTGTATTTTCTGCTCTCTGGCCATCGATAAATTCTTGAACTTCTTGTGCATTGGCCGATTGCACTTTTTTGTTTTCTCCACGATTTTCCTTTGAATTGTCGGCCTGAGGATAGTAAAATTCGCTTTCGCTATCGTTCTCCCATTCCATTTTGTACAAAACAATGTTTTTGTAATGATATGAGTTCAAATAAATTATGTTAAAATGTTGAAAAACATTGAAATTTGTTGTTTGTTTTGAAAGAGCAAGGAGCGGGTCGGATCGGGGTCCGGATCGTAGGATTCCGGCCCGCTCGCTCCGGCCCAATCACAACGCGCGATTTGATGGATACCGGACCGTGAAAAAAAATAAAAAATGGTAGTTTTCAACCATCGCCCTCTAAATAGCGTAGTGAGCGTAGTGAGTGCAGTGAGGCTCGATACAAAATGGTAGTTTTCAGCCATCGCCCTCCAAATAGCGTAGTGAGCGTAGTGAGTGCAGTGCACGGTGTGGTGTAGTTTTCTCATTGACGTACTGCTGTGGCTGAGGTGGGACTAGAGTGTCTGGGCACGAAAGCCTGGAGAAAAGGATCATGGGTATTCCTTTCTGCGGTGTGAAGAAAAGTGTGAAAAAACATGGCGTCTCGCAAAAGACAAAAGCCATCCTTCTACCTGAAGAATATTTGGCGGCGATTTGCGAAGAGAGAAAAACTGTGACACTTGTAACGGAGTTCAAAGAAAGGTTGGACTCAAAAACACTTCAATTGTACCTGGATTCCGAGGCACCAGACACAGGGGTACTCGCTTTTCGATTTTCCATGCGCTGTCTGCGCCATGTGCCTCCGGCTTTTTCTCTTAGGAAGAACCTAAGAGAGTAGATTTTCGGACATTGGACATTCAAAATCGCTAAACCCTTGTTTGGGCGATATAAAGGCGAAATAACTATATACTATTCTGAATGAATTCCCTGTGTTGATGAGTGGAATCGACACAGCGAGCACCAGCCAGGAGTTTGGGCGGCCCTCACCAGGTTAAGCGTAGCCAAAAAGCTGGGCTACAACCTCTTTTTGGCACCTTCAGTGGAAATGTGAGAAAGCTGTGATTGGGCCTTGTATGCTCCCAATGAGCCTGTGCAATCTATTGTATACACCCCAGATGGCCCTAAGTCAGCGAAAAGGACATCGCTTCGCTGCCGTGAGTGCTCGATCTCATACAACCAGTGTATGAGGAGGACCCCGGAGGGATGCACATACTATCCGAAGGACAGTCTAAACAGATATGTGGAAGGGTCCAACGTCGCTTTCATTGATAAACGACTATACAAATGGATTCCCACTTTAATGTGAGTAGATGTATTTACTAAATAAAGCCCTTCTGGCGGCTGTAATATCGGCGGATAATGTCCAAGGATGAAAAATGGTACGAAAAATGAACAGTTGGCCGAGAAGCGAAGCTTCGAGGGCAACTGTGAAAATTTGAGGACCATTTTTCATCCGCGGACATTATTCGCCGATATTACAGCAAGCCAAGAAGGGGTTTATTTATTTTATATCCCAGCGACTTCACTGAAAAACTCGAGAGAGAAAAAGGCATTGTGAACGTGAGAAAACCACTTAACTGCAGTATGACGCGAAAAGGCAAATCGTAAGCGGTGATTGGCTTATATATTTTTATTCGAGCTGTGATTGGTTGATACAAAAACTGTCAATCAAACCCTAACGTAGGGCTAGAAGAAATCAGAGCGAATTCACAAAACAAATTTACAACGCACAAGTTCTAGTGCTTTCCCGAGTACTTTTCAACAGAAATCTAACCCAGACTCTGGGCAAGCAATTCAGAATGGGAGGGGCAGGAATCAGGCAACTTCGAAGCTGACGAGGTGGATGCAATTTCTCCACGCATCATTCTAGATAAGGCACAGTCTTTGTTTTTCCCCGGGGGCTATTCAACAACAGCCGGAAACCTCTGCGACCTAAAAACTGTACTAGGTAATTTTTCCAAGGAGGAAATAACTCGATTCACTACATCGACAGGGCAGCCCTGCACCTACCTGGGGTATTTGAAAGACTATTCTCGTCTAGAGTTACGTTTTATGTTTTAACAACAGAAGAAAACAAAAGTGCAGCACAGTCAAGATGAAGAACACGAGAATGCTAAAGAAGAAAGGATGAAGTAGGATGAAGTAGTTTAAAATTGAAGGTTGAAAGTGATAATCCCTGCCACGTCAGAGACCTGACCTTGGAATACGAGGAGATAATCGAGTCGTCGTATTCTGAAGTGATTGTCAGAAGTTTATCGTTCAGCATCCTACAATGCAACGAACTGCAATCCACGACTGACCTTTTCCTAAAGGATATTCCTTTAACAGAATACTGCCCTTTCGCACATGGCCCATACGGACTCCGTAAGTGTAAAAAGGTGCTGAATGCTTTCTGGATGTAATCTCGGAGCCTTTCTGTGATAACCCAGAGATTAAAGTATGTTCCTACACGTTCCCACAAGCAAGCGATTCAGAAGATGGTAAGATTATATTGCATCCACCGTCACAACTGTGGGGGTATGATGGGAACAGGCTAATTGTGGCTGTAGTGTCATGGTCACATTTGGTATAAGGATGGTCGTATTATCAAACAATGCACCTTACTTTGTAGCACCCCGATCGATAACCCTGGAGAATATGCGGCGGAGATTCAGTATGAAGATATCAAACAGGTAACAGAACCTTTCAAAGTTATCGCTGACGTTGTTTCGCCCAGTGCGCAGACATCACCTGATGGGACAAACGGCAATGATTTGACACCACAGCTCCCCCGTTTTGATGACAATTCAGTAGACGAGCACCCTACGACCCTCCCTCTTGTCGAAAAGGACGAAATTGCAATTCTTTCGGAAATAGGGAGGGGTTTGTTTGGAACAGTCATAAAGCCGTATGGGTGGGGACCGAAGTGGCAGTGAAAGTGATAAGAGTTCGTAATGCTAAGCGCATGTCAGCCTCTTTCGAAAACGAAGTCGCCATCAGCAGCCTCGTTAGGCATCCAAACATCGTACAAATTATGGGCGTGTCCCTCCTGAAAAACTCCGTGTATGACATTTCGGAATTGATTGATGGCGAAAATCTCGACGAGATTCTCTTTGGGGATGATAAAAACAAGTCCATGGTATTGACCGATTTAATCAAACTGAACATATGTAGACACATTTCCCAGGCTATGACATACATGCACAATCTGAAGCAACAAATCATCCACAGAGACATCAAACCTGACAATGTTATGGCTTTGAAAGTCTCGTATGTCGCCAAACTTTGCGACATGGGACTTTCAAAACTCAAGTCTAATCACAGCCTTACCCACACTGGATTGTCGGTCCCTGGAACTCCGCAATACATGGCACCAGAGTGCTTGGTCATTAAAGAGACCGCAACAGCCGCCAGCGATATATGGTCGCTGGTATGTACGGTGGTGAAATGCCTCACTGAGGAAGATTTGTGGGGTGACGAACTTTCGGAGGTGAATACTGCCTCTAACCAGACCGCTGCATTAACAAAAATCCTGCAGAAGGGCGAAAAGCCACGAGCTTGAGAGTGGAAGCACTGACGTTTTGTCACGTTGTTTGAATTACGATCCTTTATCAAGGCCAACTGCTGTAGAGGTACTCGAGAGCACCAACCAGTGCTATGATTTTACAGGATAAACGAGCACGCGGTTTCACATGGCGAGCACAAACTAACGAGTTATACCTGCCTCATGTACACACCACCCCAAAAGAGTTTGCGGTTTCTAAGGCCCTCGTTTATTTATTTAAAAAATTAAAAAATAATCAAAGAATAGATTTTTAAAATGTATATAGAACTCAGCTGGAACAATTCTTGATTTTACAAGCTAGAGGCAAAGAAGGGGCCAGAGATCTTCACGGTAAGCTGTCATTCTGCTCTAGTGGCACTCTCACGGCAAAATGTCGGGTTTCTATTTTAAATCTATATTTTGCCTGTGTTTTAAAGTACAAGAAACTCCGCTGTATTGGTAAATTGATGAACGCAGAGGCATGCCGTTATGTTTATATGTTAATGTTACTTTATTTCTTTAATGAAATCAATGACACTAGTTGATGTTGAATTTAGTTGAGTTTACTAAATAAACCCCTTCTGGCGGCTGTAATAACGGCGGATAATTTGGCCGAGAAGCGAAGCTTCGAGGGCAACTGTGAAATTTGGAGGACCATTTTTCATCCGCGGACATTATCCGCCGATATTACAGCAAGCCAAGAAGGGGTTTATTTATTTGATATCCGAGCGACTTCACTGAAAAACTCGAGAGAAAAAAGCATTGTGAACGTGAGAAAACCACTAAACTGCAGTATGGCGCGAAAAGGCAAATCGTAAGCGTATTGGCTAAGATATTTTTATTCGAGCTGTGATTGGTTGACACAAAAACTGTCAATCAAACCCTAACGTGGGGCGAGAAGAAATCAGAGCGAATTCAAAAAACAAATTTACAACGCACAAGTTCTAGTGCTTTCCCGAGTGCTTTTCTACAGAATCTAGTCCTGATTCCGGGTTTACAGGTCTAGTTCCTTGCCGGACCGTTAATTATTTGTTCTGCTGTGAACTGAAGTATAAATTACAGCCATGAAATGCAGAGTTTGAAAAATTTAGCGCTGCTGATCGAACTTGGAAGTCGGCTTGCTGGACTACACTCGAAGTGGTTAAATTTTGGTTGAGCTGATTGCAAGTTGTTTTTTTATTTGTCAAGCTACGACAAAATGGTAAGTTTAAAAACAATTCTTTGATCGTCATTTTGCTCTTTTTTGTTTAGTTCTTTCATTTTTTTCGCGAATGTCAAACGGAATTAACTTGGATTGAAACAACAACAAAAAACTAACAACTTTGTAAACCATTCACGGCCTGTTTAGTTGACTTTTTTGTGTTTTCCGGTGTCGCCTCAGTCACCAATTTCCGTATTTCAAAAACCTTGGTTGCTTGTTTTCCATTATTTTTTTAACAGAAAATATCCAGTTTTTGCTTAAAACATTTCTCCCAGGACGGATATCACTTCCGACGGACAATATCGTCTGATATCTATCCTGTGAAAATGCACCACGTGATACGTTTCAACCAATGAGCGCGCGTTAAAATTGATCACTGGGATATAATGAAAAATATGACCCGTCGTCTTCTCAGACAACCCCTAAATCTATTTATATACCTCATGTGACTTTTAGAAAGCAATAGAAGCAAAATAATTGAAGTTTGTCTTAGTTTAGTAGCATTTTTGTGGCATATTTTCATTTACTGCTTTGTATTGTACGGGCCGTAACGATTAAAAAACAAAAAGTTTTAATCCAATTCTATCCGCTCAATAACAGATAAAATGTTCATCTACAAACCTAGATAGTTATTTTGGCTATTCTCAATGAACGAAACTGTATTTTAGCCTCTTCAAAGTAAGGCTAAATTTCGCTATGCCGTGACAGCCTCCCTTTAAGTTGTCGATGGGAAAGCAGGACCCTATATCTAGTGACATTTATAGCTACGCTAAGATGAGCGAGGAAGTATGCGTGAAATGTACGTTCGAAGAGGTGGCATATCTTATTCAGATCGGCCTGAATCCTGATCCCCAGCACCGACCAACGCTATTGCGGATGGCTCGGGCCATGAACGCAGTAGCAAAGTAAATTATTCGTCAATTAGACAATGAGCATGCTTACTAGAGTTCTCATTATATTCTGCCTGATGGGCGGCCATTCTCATAGCAATCTTAATTTTCAGCTTTGTATGCATAAAAATTCATGTAACCGGAGCTCCGCTCGTTTTCCATCGAGCGAGTACTTCACAGTCAGACGGCTTAGGAAACTCGGAATCAGTACAGGATGAGGAAGAAGAGCAGCCGGACTCAGCTACTGTTGACGCTCCTGAGCAGCCCCCTGAGCAGATAATGGACACAGAGCAGCCTGACGATCCTGAGCTTCCGGAACAAAGTATCGACACAGAACCACCCGTCACCCAGGAATGCGACGCCCAAGAGATGCCACAGCCGGATGAACTGGTAGGACCACTAGGAGGTGCTGAGGAAGGACGGCCACAGCGCAGCCGCCGTCCTACACCAATGTTTCAGTACAGCTCCTTTGGTGGTACACCACACTATATCTCCGACGCTCAGATATGGTCCAGCGCTCATCCCACGATGGACAGCAGCTAGGAACATCCCATTAGTACAAGCATATCAATAGAGACATTTAAACATTATATCAAGCGTAGAACAATAAGCCTGTAAACACTCATTTAATCATTTGTAAAAACAAAAGGAACTTGGAGACTCTCATATGGTCACCTGACCATCGGATGGTATAACATATACAAGATAGAAAGGATAGGGATATTGAACAGTAGATGTCATGATATTGCCATTGCATGATTATTGGTCAATATTTTGAGTAGTGCCTGTTATGATTATGTTGGGCTTGATCACCCCACACCGTTATGGACTCCTATCTAACTATTAGTGTGTACAAAGGTATCTTTACCTCATAGTCAGTAATGTAATGCAGATGAAATTTCGCGGACGACATTCTCCTTAGGAGGGGAGTGTGTGAGATGTTGAAAATTGATATATTTTCAGTAAGATTGTTTAAGATCGTTTTCCTTATAATTAGCTACCGTGACCGCAAAGTGTCTAAGATAATTAGTGTGCAAACTGTCAATTTTATATGTGCGCTTATCGCTAGTTATTTTAGAATGGCACGCAATATAGAAAAACGTGTTAGAAGACACGCGATACAGCATGTAATATATAATAGTTACCAGAGAGACAACTGTGGAAAGCACAAGAGAATATTAAAAGAGTCTTCATGAAACACAATTATTCCGTTTTAATTGGGCAACACATACTTTGTCAGTTTGTTCGAGATCTCGGGGCCAAGATGGCGTCCCTGGTAGAGAGCTTCCATAATGGTCTCACTGTGCTCATCCCTAGGCCTGGTGGGGCTAAAAGCCAGTTCTTTTACCCACCCACCCACTCTCATTTTGCAGTTGTCTCATTGTGCTCATCCCTTAAGGCCTGGTGGGCCAGAAGCCACCCTCCCGCGTTTTGCAGTTGCCATCTTGGGCTCCGCCAGGTCTCCTTCCTATAACTTATATAAAGCACAATGGGACCAAGTGAGAATATAGTACAATCGGCGTGCTACCCTCACCTACACATTCGAATGCGTCAGCGAGTTCAAGTGCTATGGGAAGCCGAGCAAAGTTACCCAAGATTAATTAACCAATCTTCAAGGGCGACGTGAAGCAGTTTAAGACTTCGAGAATTCCGTCAACTCAAGGCAAAACGTAAGCAAGATCGACAAGGTTACCTATTTGGTAAGTCTTTTGGAGGGAGCGGATCGTCGAGCCATAGAGGGTCTTCTTATCACTGAAGATAACTACGACGGCGCGATTGAAATTCTTGTCAAAAGATTTGGCAGACCACAGCAATTAATCACTGCACATATGTACGAACTTCTCAAGGTTCAAGCTTGTGATTCCGATTGTAAACCTAGTCAATTACGACACATATACAATAAACTGAACATCAATATCCGTGACTTGGAATCTCTAGGAGTGAACTGAGCTCAATATGGGAGTATTTTGATTCCCATCGTAATGTCTAAGTTGCCTGCCGAGATACGGCTTCAAATTACACGCAACACGAAGGAAGATGTTTGGGAATTTGAACCCATTTTGGTCATCATAGACCGAGAAAAACATGCGCGAGAGTTGAGTGAGAGGGTTAAAACAACTACAGGAGAAAGAAAACAGCCGCCTCAAAATTCTGCAACGCGGGATAATTCCGGGAGCTCCAGTGGAACTACTAGAGCGCTGCTCAACAACTCAAGCACTACCAGAGATAAATGGGCAACGCCCACGTGTGTTTATTGTTCGGGGAAGCACTTCTCTGCTTCATGCAATGCAGTCAAGAACGCGGCCGAAAGAAGGGACATTCTCCGTCGTGATAGATGGTATGCATGTTTAAAGAAAGGTCACCGACAAGACGAATGTGATCGTAGCTGTAGAAAATCCTCGAGGAAACATCACCAGTCCATTGTAATGAGGATCAAGCGAACCGACCTGCCAATCAAGGTCAACATCAAGAGAAACGCCACGGAATGACAACGAGGGGACAACTAGTCAAGAGTCGGAGGAAGTTACTACTACAGCATCTGTGAACGTTAGATCCCCGAGAAAAGTGCTTCTACAAACTGCCGCAGCTAAGGCTTCAAACGACAATAAGAATTCTGCACCTGTATTAACATATATATATATATATATAAAAACGAAAATTATATACTGAGAACAGCACGGAAATGAACATTATTAAGACATAATCCTTTTATTCACTAATTTTTATTATTATTATTTAACTTAAATACAGGGGACCCTACTCGATAAACCTGATGGTTTCATGGGTCCCCTGCCACCTCCTTTTTTACTTGTCAAACTGTAATGTAAGCTGTGTGTGGAAAATAAACTCAAAATTCAATTCTAGGAACGACGATTTTGCATCACCTAAAATTGCACGCACAGAGTGACCCTGAAATGACAGGGTTGCTCTCTAAGTCATTATACGTTGACGATTTTGTGACTTGTTGCGATACTGAACAATCTGCACTTGAAATTTACACTCGATCTAAGAAGATCATGGCCGCAGGAGGATTCATTCGCGACAATGGAAATCAAACTCTGTCGCAGTACAGAAACAGATTAACAACTTGAAGTATCTGTGCATGCAACTTCTCTTACTGCAAACGATCCAATATCTGCGACTACGGAAATGGATAACGCCAGCGTTATGGGCATGAAATGGAACACCACGACTGATGAAATGTTTTATGATTTTCAAGATGTTTGTTCGCACGCTGATTCACTTCCGTTGACCAAGAGGTCAATACTTAGCGTTACGGCTAAGTTATTTGACCCTTTGGGTCTGTTGACGCCCTTTTCTTGAACTTGGATAGTCAAGCGTGGGACGACGAACTCCAAGGGGAGTTGTTGAGTCAATGGAAATCGTTTCAGAATGAACTGAGACATTTAAGCAACAACAGAGTCCCTAGATGCTATTTTTCTGGGAAACCGATCAATGTCACGCTATATGGGTTTTGCGACGCCTCTCAAAGTGCTTATGCTGCTGTTGTCTATGGGAGGAGCGTCTACAGTGATGGTCGAATCGACGTTCGCCTAGTTGCTTCAAAAACGAGAGTTGCGCCGATTAAGAAGCAATCAATAGTTCCACGACTAGAACTGTTAAGAGCCTTGACACTGGCTCGTTTGGCCAAACAATTACAATCTGTTCTGGAAATCGAAGTAACAAAATCCATGGACAGACTCTATGACAACTTTATGTTGGATCCAGAACAATCGCTTATGGAAACAATATGTCAATGTGCTTGTTGAAGAAATTGGTCGATTATTACCTGCAGACCTTTGGGGACATTGTCCGGGGAACTTAATCCCGCAGAGTTACCGTCGCGCGGACTGACAGCTAAGGCTTTGAGCGACAGTACAACCTGGTGGAATGGGCCGGAATTTCTGTACCTCTCGGAAAGGGAATGACCTACGTTTCGTTCTCTACATGAGCACGTCAATGACGAAGATGTCTCGCGTGAAGCAAGGAAAGTGGAACCTACTAGGACTCATGCATTGAACATTGTGGATGCTAGCACAACCGATGTTGGAGTTGATCGTATTATTGACATTGATAGGTATAGTGATTCGAACAAACTGTTGCGCGTGACCTCTTATGTGATCACATTTGTACATAATCTAAAGGATAAGTTACGTAAGAAACAAACACAACACGCACCTATTACGGGCGGGATATTGAACGCTACGGACTTGAAACACGCAGAGAACTTATGGATACGAGCTGTGTAAGCTTCATCGTTTAAGGAGGAACTTTTCTTTCTTTCGACTGGCAAGGGAAGCATTCCTATACGTGTTTATCAACTTGATCTATATTTAGACCTTCGAATCATTACTTTGTTAGACTTTTAGTTATACGAGAACATTTGCGTGTGAAGCACTATGGAATAAGAGACACGTTAACAATGATTAGAGAGAAGACATATTTTATTCTCTTGACATGTGCGTCGACAAGAGCTGTACACCTAGAACTTAGGAATTTTTGCTGGCTTTTAGGCGATTTGCAGCAAGAAGAGGACTGCCAGCAACTGTTCAATCAGACAACGCAAAGACATTCGAAAGCGCATCGAAAGACATTACAGATATTATCCGCTCTCCTGAGGTTTGGAAATATCTCATGGACAATCAGATTCAATGGGACTTTATTGTAGAGCATGCCCCATGGTGGGGAGGCTATTGGGAGAGACTAGTACAAAGTGTAAAGTCGCCTTTAAAGAAGGCTATTGGACGATCGAATTTGAACTATAATGAACTGAATACTCTGTTAGTAGAAGTGGAGGGAATAACTACTTCCAGACCTCTTACGTATGTTTATGATGATGATAGTTCTATTTCTTATCCATTGACACCATCCGACTTGATATACGGGCGTAGAGTGACTACCGCTCCCAATGGAACTCACTTTGAGATAGATAGTACATGCGAAGCGACTCCACCATCATCGAAACGTATAGCGACAATTTGCGCGTCAGTGGCGCAAGGAATATCTGACGGGACTTCGAATTTAATTCAAATTGGCTCGGCGATAGTGCGACAGCTGATCTAAACCTCGCGCCAGCGTCGCACTTAATTTTGAAATATGTTTCGAACTTCCTGTGTCATGTATATAAGGCCAGGATACCCAGCTAAACTATTGGCGCGAAAATATAAAATGACAACAAAATAAAGATGGACAGTGAGAATTCAGGCGGACAATTCCGACCTTTGCTGCTTTTAAATGCTATCAAGAAAGCAAGGAGAAGAAATCTTTCTTTGTTGAGGGAATTATTGAGAAGAAGACGGCGTCTTGTTGTTTTTCTCGTCACTTGTTGTTTTTGACAACATTTGCAGCAACTCTGGAATACAAAACAGTGTCTCCAAGATCATGTCGCCGTCTACAGCGAAACCAGGAATGGTGGGAACTCGTAAGCACATACTCAGATAAAAGATTCAAAAAGACAGTTCGCGTTTCCAAGACCACGTTTAACTTCATTTTGGGGTGTATCAGACAAGATTGTTGCGTGACACTGTGTCTGAAGATCCCATTTCTCCAGAAACGAGGCTGGGAATTTGCCTCTACCGATTAGGTAGAGGAGATTACTATTACACTATAGCCAAAATGTCTGGTATTGGAGTTAGCACGGTACCCGTTATTGTCCAGGAAGTTTGTGAAGTATTGATCAAGAATATGTGGACCGCAAGCGTTTCTTCGCACTTCCCAAACACTGAAAATGACTTTAGAGAAAAAGTGCTAGATACTGATGAACTGTGGCAGTTCCCATGCTGTTGGGCAGCTGTGGATGGCTGCCATATCCCAATAAAATACCCCCCTGGGTGTCTAGAAGCATGCAAGGAATATCATAACTTTTAAAACTTTACTCAGTAATATTGATGGCCATGGTAGATGCCAAATATAGATTTATATGAGGAAGCTGCGGATTCCCCGGTAATTCGCATGATTCTACAATATTACAAGCTACCATGCTATGGGAACAGTTGACAAACGGATCCATTATTCCTCAGGTATCCAAGACTATTAACGGAGTTGAGGTGCCTCAACTCATTGTCGGAGATTCAGCTTTCCCTTTTGTACGTTGGTTAATGAAACCTACACCAAGGCCGTGCTTACCCCAAGACAAAACATACTTTAACTATAGACTCAGTAGAGCTAGGACGGTCATTGAAGGGGCATATGGCCAACTCAAAGGAAGGTGGAGATTGCTCATGAAAAAAATGTGAAAGAAGCCATGATCACGTAAAGATCAAAACTCTTGCTTGTATTATTCTCCACAATACTTGTATTGATAAAGGGGACACCATTGCTAGAAAGCTGGACTTGTCAGTGGATGGTGATGGCGAGAGACGGGACAGAGAAATACTGCGAAACTTGCTACACATGACTCGTTGTGAGCCCATCAGGGATTCCAATGACCAGACCAATGCTGTTCGAGAGTGCTTAACAGAAACCTTTTGGAGAGAAAAGCAGGGAAATGGTGTCAGCTGAAAGTCTTTGCAGTTTTAGACAACTAGCAAGAGGGAAATTAACACCCTTTTTTGCTAGTCCATCCTTAAAGTTGGACTTTTCACAAAAGTACAAAGAAACATAAACCAAACTAGGGAATGCACCGTAAACATATTGCTGTGGACATGAGCACAGTGGTATGCTAGCCAGAAAGTGCAAACCTTCCCCCCCCCCCCCCCCCCCCCAGTTCAAATACCCAGGGTGTGGGGGAAATGGTTTCACTTTCTGGATCACAGACTACAGTGTTTCTCTTATCCCTAGTATACAGACCTGTAAACAGTTGAGTTCTTATCTATACTCCCTGATGGTAATATCCATAAGTGATTTTATGAATGTAACATAATCTCACATAGAGGTTTTATGAAGGTCAAGTGGCAAACATAAATTTTCAGGGAATTCATTAAAGTAATCATAGATAAGTGATTTTTTTTTGTAAATATTTTTCTTTAAATGATCACAGAGCAGATTTCAAATAAATGCTGTGAAAGCAATCACAATTAGGCAATCACTAGCAAATCAGAATCAAGAAATTACAACTTGTTGCTAAATGGCTTCCATGAGAGTCAATCAGAAGTCAAACTAATTTACAATTACTATGTAATTACACAATGTATTATTAATCACAGAATTGCATTTACTAGGGAATTTGATTGGCTTCTGGAAATAAACAGCTAACAAGAAAGCAAATACATTTCAGTTACAAATAAACTATTTCAAATCTGGTCTCTATGCAAATAAGAACTATTTTCATGTCATATTTTCGGCAAGAAAAAAAGACAATCGTATTGGAATTTTTTTAACTGTTCTATACTGCACTATTGGCATTCAAGATGGCATTCCTGAATTTGAAGCAATATCAAGAAACGTGGCACTAAATGAAATTTTTGCATTCTTCTTATGAATAATTTGATCATTGCACTGAAAATGTAAAAAATTCCCTAAAAATAAATGTGTCATGTGACCTGAGCAAAACCTCTGTAGTGTCAACAAACAGTTATAAAACCAGGTGTTCTGACAATGGTGATGTCTATAGCTAATGATGGGACTCATAGTCGTATCCATCTGTGTCATGTGAGCTGAGAAAACCCTCCATAATGTAAACAAACAGTTATAAAACCAGGTGTTCTGACAATGGTGATGTGTATAGTGAACGATAGGACTCATAGTCATATCCATCTGTGTCATATGACCTGAGCAAAACCTCGATAATGTAAACAAACAGTTATAAAAGCAGGTGTTCTCTCACTGGCAATGTCTATAGCGAATGATAGGACTGATAGTCATTTCCATCTGGATAGCACTGGACGGTGCAGCAGGTTGAAATGATGGTGCCCCATGTTAGTTTTAAAAAGGCCTATTTTCTGTTTTCTTGATTTCACTGAAAAGTGATTAGTTAATTTGTAGAATGTTCTAGATTGTAATCGCGCAAGTTGCACGAGTCATTCCGTGCGCCCACAAGTCCGTAAATATTCCGCTAGGAAGTACGCAACTCGCCCTATTTTCCGCTACGCCCTAGGCACGGCACACGTCCCAAACAGGGATATATAAAGGCGTACACGAATTTATCACAGTTAGTTAGTTGCTATCTATGCTACCAGCAGTGTTATGGAACCTGCTACCCTTTTGCTATCTACGTTGGTACAAGCGTAAACCAAAGTAAGTCTCTACACCTTTTATTTTTTTTGTCATTTCAAGTGTTGCATATGTCAAATTTGTCAGTTTACACGTTATATCACGCAATGATATTGTCTAGTTATTATTGACGCTATTATCGTTATGAAGCCAAGAATATTAGTCGTGCACAGAGTCAAATTCTATAAGTTTCCATGCAACACTATTCGATGTAATAATCCCTAGGTTTAGTGTAATAGTATTCACTATATTATGTCCCATACTCCAATGTGTGTAAACCCCTTCCCCGACTCCTTAGTTATGGAAACCTGTCAAAGCGTATGTATATGGCATATCACAGTGTCGCTATCGGAGAGACATGCAGTCCTTGTTTTTCTTCTTTCCCTTCGGTATACCGTGCCACATGCAAACGCTATAAGTCTATAATGTTTCATGCTTTTATTGTTATGCTATGTATGCTATTCAATTCATGTTTAGTTAAGGTAGAATCTACAATTTTGTATTTTCAATTATCGTCCTAGTTCGAACCTACGAATTACGAACTGGCTACCCTTTGCTACAACCCTCATCCACATCAACCATATCTACAAACTTCAACCACGAACATTGCCTTGTGCAAAGCTATCATTCGATTTCGGTATCGCGTCCCGAAATTGTCGATTCTACCATCATTATTGTCTTCAAACTGTATATAATTTCTAACTGATTGTTTGTCTGATTCTGTACATAATAAATCGCTTTAAATCAACCCGTCGAGTTCGAAATGCTAACTTGCACCAATATGACCATGTGGCTGTTTTGAGGGCTTTGGAGTATCCGCAACCTCCGTTAGTTCCGAGCAGTTACATTAGTTCGAATTTGGCTACATTGTTTGAGAGTTGCCGATTCGATTCAATCGCTTCGCGTCTGTGAGAGAATTCGAAGAATCCGATTACGTCAGTGCGACATTCGATACTTCGAGCCGCCACCCTGCTATCACTGTCGATATACAAACACTGTCGTCTTGACAGATTTATTAGTTCAGATCCGATTATATTCGCTATTGGATTGAGAGTTCTTCATCGTCGGCATGGAAACCGAGTTGCGAATAGCCCGTGGTCACGCTAAGGCTACGATAACAAACCGATCAAAGCAAATCATTCACCTCATGCGTAATAGAGCAAATGAAGAGCTGGTTCAACAAAAGTTGTCGGAACTGAAAGAGGCATTTGGTATATTCGAAGTGTCCCACGAAGAATACCATTTCCAGTTGTCAGGGACAGACTTAATTGAGGATTCAGTGGCGTACTATGAGATAGTTAGAGAGCAAGTCATGCAAATTGAAGAAAACGTCGATATCTGGAGCGCCGGCTTGGAAGTAGAAATTTGGAAGTAGATATTCAGCCGGAAGATTCCATCAGCCAGGTCGGATCCCGAGTGGGTTCTCTCGCTAAAAGATCTACACGAACAAGCCAGATAACCGATCGCCGAGAGCAAGCAAGCGAAGTAAATTCAATAACTGCTAGAGAAGAAGCCCTTGGAGAGCTCCTAGAAGTAGAAGCGGAAGAATGAAAAATTCGACGGCGAAAGGCGCAACTAAGGCTAGAACTCGAATTAGCTAATATTAAGGCCGACGAAGAAGCCCTGCTAGGAGCAGTAAAACGCGGATCCGAATGTGGAAGTAAGTCTGAAGCCAAGCCGAAGATAAAGCCTGAGCCGTCCCAGCTAGTAGAAGCCACGATTAGAAGATCGGGACAACCGACCGTAACCGAAAATGCGACCCTAGTCCAACCCAAGCCCGAGCCAACGGGGCAGATAGAATTGCTTATTAGGCAACAACAAGAGGCGATTAGCGCACTCACGCTACCCCAACCAGAAATACAAGTCTTTGGCGGAGACTCCATCGAATACCACGATTTCATTAGGGCGTTCGAACACCTTATAGAGAGGAAAACGCAAAGTTCGAGCGCTCGTCTTTATTATTTGGTGCAATACACCACCGGCCAGGTACGAGACCTGGTCCGGAGTTGCCTTGCTATGTCAGAGGCTACTGGCTACGCAAAGGCCAGAGAGCTGTTAGCTGACAGGTACGGACAGCCGTACCATATAGCTACTGCATTCGTAGAGCGCATAACTAGTGGGCCTCAAATTCAGAATGAAAATGCTGAAGCCCTCCAGAAGTTCTCCATTCTTCTAACGAGCTGTACTAACACTCTTAAAGAAATCGGCTATCTAAATCGGCTAGAAAATCCAGATGGTCTGCGCAAGATCATGGAACGTCTGCCTTACAGTCTAAGACAAAAATGGCGCGAAAGAGCCGATGCAATCATGGTGAGAGAGAAAAGAGACGCCACCCTCGCAGACATGACTGACTTTGTGACAGCCAGATCGAGAGTAGCAAATAACCCAATCTTTGGAAAATTGTCAGACCCGAAGCCGCAGAACAACAATCCGCCGCGTCAACCTAGAAGAGGAGGAAGATCATTTGTCTCCGAAGCCAAAAATCCATCGCCACCTCAGCAGTCTCCTTCTCCGGCTAAGTTTCAAATTAAGTGTCCATCATGTGAGAAGGATCACTGGCTATCACAATGCGGCGATTTTAAGAAGTTGAAAGTTCCTGATCGGTATAAGTTTGTTAGAACCAAGAGACTTTGTCTGAACTGCCTGGTCCCGGGTCACTATGTAAACGTCTGCCCCAAGAAAAGTTTCTGTCGAGTGGAAGGCTGCGAGAAGAAACACTCCACATTTCTGCACGACAACGAGCAAAAAGAACCACCTGTAGAGCCGAAAGAAAGCGCAAAAGAAAGTGAACGCCAGTCAAATCCCGAAACCAAGGAAACCGGCTCAAAAAATTCCCCGTCAAACGGCTATGTCCATACCAGCGAAACCTTCAAAACGTCTTCACACCCTAGCTCTGTAGTGGGATTACCGATCGTTCCCGTGCAAGTCCGAGCCAAGGGTCGCGACCAGACGGTGCAAACCTATGCATTCCTCGATCCAGGTTCTAATACCTCATTCTGCACTGATGAAGTTTTAAGAAAGCTACATTTGAAAGGAAAGAAAACCACGCTGTCACTAACAACGCTACACGGAAAAGACCAGCCGATTGAATGCTCGCTAGTAGATCTAGAAATCCTAGACCTAAATAGCAATTCATGTGTCAATCTTCCATCCGTCTATTCTCGCCCCAGTCTCCCAGTGTCAACCAACGCTATCGGCCAACAAGCAGACATAGACAAGTGGCCACACCTAAGGGGAGTCCGCGTCCAATCGATAGAATCCGGAGTGGGCCTCCTAATCGGGAATGATTGTCCCGCGGCCTTACAACCCAGCGAAGTAAGACAGAGCCAAGATGGCGGGCCCTTCGCCGCACGCACTGTGTTTGGTTGGGTATTGAATGGCCCTCTGGGAAGAGAAGAAAAGAACGTCCCCACAGCGAATATCATAGATTCTAATGACCAAGAACAACTAAATCGACAGTTCGAGAACTACTGTAATTTGGAATTCAACGACTCCGCTTATGCGTCAACCCTCTCACTCTCCCAAAACGACCGGCGAGCTCTGCAGATAATGGAAGATACCATAGAGCTGAAAGACGGACATTACGAAATCGCGCTACCATGGAAAGGTTACCCGCCTGCCTTGGAGAATAATCGTTTCCTCGCAGAATCCCGTCTGGAACTTCTAAAGAAACGACTAGAAGCAAACCCAACAGTTCATCAGAAATATTCAGAGTTTATGAGTGATCTATTAAAGAAAAAATATGCATGCTAAGTCCCCAACGAAAAAGTAAAAGATACTAGCAAGAACACCTACTATCTGGTTCATTTCCCAATTTTGCCCACTATCACTAAACCAAAAGTCCGCGTCGTATATGATTGTCAAGCAAAGTACAAGGGCACATCCTTTAACGACCAGCTTTTACAGGGGCCGGACCTGACGAATTCTCTGGTCGGAGTATTAACCCGGTTCCGCAAAGAATCCATAGCCTTCATGTCAGACATCGAAGCAATGTTCTACCAGGTTCGAGTGCGACCAAGTGACTGCGACTACCTTAGATTCCTATGGTGGCCAGATGGGAACCTCGAACTAGAGCCCGAAGAATACCAGATGTTGGTACATCTATTTGGCAGTGTCTCTTCACCAAGCGGCGCAAATTACGCGCTCAAGAGAACAGCCGAAGACAACAAAAGCGACTATGATCCGTCCGTAATTCAAGCTGTGAACAAGAGTTTCTATGTAGATGACTGTCTACATTCCGTCGCTACCGAGGCAGAGGCAGAGAAGCTTGCTTCTGATCTACGCGAGTTACTGGCAAAGGGAGGATTTCGCTTGACAAAATGGATATCCAATTCTAAGAAGCTGTTAGGTTCTCTACCGGAATCAGAAAGAGCAACCTCTGTCAAGAACCTCGATTTCGATAACGTCACACTTACAGAGAGAGCGCTTGGAGTTCAGTGGAACGTCAATGAAGACACGTTCAGCTATAAAATCACTCCTAAGGAGAAACGCGCAAACAGGCGAGGCTTGTTGTCTATAATAAGTTCTGTTTACGACCCACTAGGATTCGTATCACCATGCATCCTTCCCGCCAAAGCTATTTTACAAGACCTATGTCGTCGAGGACTGGGATGGGACGACGAGATTCCCGAAGCCGACAAAGTTAAGTGGAAGACCTGGTTAAGCGATCTACCCAAGCTAGAGCAGTTTTCTATCCCACGATCCTTCAAATCACCTGATCTAGGAAAGATTGAGCGATACGAGTTGCACCATTTCTCAGATGCGTCGAGTACAGGATATGGCGCGGTGTCTTATTTACGGCAAGTCGACACCAATGGTAAAGCACATTGCTCACTCGTGATGGCGAAATCAAGAATGGCGCCACTCAAAGCAATAACGATTCCAAGGATGGAGTTGTCTGCGGCGGTGCTAGCAACAAGATTAGACCAGATGATCAAACAAGAAATCAACCTTCCACTGGCCCAATCCACGTTCTGGACAGACAGCACGTGTGTTATGCGATATATCGAAAATCAAGACAAGCGATTTCAAGTATTTGTGGCCAACCGAGTCGCGGCTATACATGAGCAATCCGTGCCGGCGCAATGGAGATATATCGAGACTGCACACAATCCCGCCGACGAGGCTTCAAGAGGGATGTCAGTAGACGAGTTGCTAAGCAACGAGCGCTGGACAAAGGGGCCGGCGTTTCTACAGCAACCAGAGGACACATGGCCACAGAGACCTATTGCTATCGGCGTTGTTTCATCTGAAGATCCAGAGGTAAAGAAAGAGCCCGCAGCTTACGCAAGCCTGTCTACTATAGGCGACGCAGTAAATAAAATGTTTGAGAAGTTTTCTTCTTGGACGCGCCTCAAGAGAGTTACAGCTTGGATCTTGCGTTATAAGGCCAAATTGCAGCAACACGTCCAGAAACGCAAGGATAACTTGACGATACGCTATACTTCCGCTATAAATTCTATCGAGCCACTTACAGTATCTGAAGTAAAAGATGCAGAAATCGAAATTCTGAAGAACGTCCTGAAGAAAAGCTTCGCAAGCGAGATATCAACCCTGGCGCAAAATGCCATCCAAGAAACGAACTCTCCAAGACAAACGAAGAAAACAAGGTTATTGCGAACAGTCACAAAAACAAGCAACCTGTTCAAGCTAGACCCGCTCTTGAAGGACGGCCTCTTGCTCGTTGGAGGACGGCTACAACGAGCATCTATCGATAAACACGCAAAGCATCCGACCATAGTCCCAAAGAATCATCACGTCGTGCGATTAATTATCGAGTATTATCATCGTCTATCTGGACATTCGGGTGTCGAGTACACACTCTCCCTAATGCGTCAGAAGTTCTGGATCGTCGGCGCAAGATCTTCAGTGCGCAAGATCGTTGGTTCATGTATCGATTGCCGGCGACGCCAAGCTCCCGTCATGCAACAAAAGATGTCTAATTTACCCGAATCCCGCGTCACAGCGTCAAGGCCTCCGTTCAATTTTACGGCAGTAGACGCCTTCGGGCCTTACTACGTCAAAAGAGGAAGAGCAGTAGTCAAGAGATACGGCATCCTATTCACGTGTCTAGCACTGAGAGCCGTACATATCGAGATCGCTAACTCGCTAGATACGGACTCGTTCATAAACGCGTTGCGACGATTCATTGCGAGAAGAGGTTTGCCGGAGGAGATGCGATCGGATAATGGAGGAAATTTCGTAGCTGGCGAAAGAGAGCTCAGAGAAGCAATCGAAGGGTGGAATCAAACCCGCATACATGATTATCTAGCTCAACGCGGAATCAAGTGGATATTCAACCCCCCAGCAGGCTCTCACCATGGCGGCGTATGGGAGCGTTGCATACGTACGGTGCGTAAAGTGCTACGGGCGACATTGAAGGAGCAGCGACCAGACGACGAGAGTCTAACGACGTTCATGTGTGAAGTCGAGTCTATCGTGAACGGGCGACCTATCACCAAGCTATCTGATGATCCTCGAGATGAGGAACCACTCACCCCCAACCATCTACTGTTATTACGGGCGGGGCCAGTAGCACCCCCTGGGATGTTCGACAAACAAGACCTCTACAGTCGGGGGCGCTGGCGCCAAGTACAGTACCTAGCTGACGTATTTTGGAAAAGATGGGTCAGAGAGTACCTGCCGTCACTACAAGAACGGCAAAAGTGGAACAAGGAACAAAGGAACAAAGGAACGTGGCAGCCAACGATATCGTTCTGGTCCTGGATGAAAGCAAACCGCGCTGCTCTTGGCCGCTGGCCAAAGTCCTGGAAGTACACACAAGCAGCAACGATGGCTTAATACGCTCAGTCAAGCTAAAGACGAGCACCGGAGTACTCGTGCGTCCAGTTGACAAGATCGTCATGCTTGAGGCTGCAGACGCTACAACAGCGAACGCTGATAAGTAAACAGGACTGAACTGTTGAACTGTGGTCTACTAAGATCATCTATACGGTATAGCTTAGTTAGTCAATGATTATTGTTAGTTTTTATAAGTAAAGGCTAGCACCTTTAAGGGGCCGGAATGTTAGTTTTAAAAAGGCCTATTTTCTGTTTTCTTGATTTCACTGAAAAGTGATTAGTTAATTTGTAGAATGTTCTAGATTGTAATCGCGCAAGTTGCACGAGTCATTCCGTGCGCCCACAAGTCCGTAAATATTCCGCTAGGAAGTACGCAACTCGCCCTATTTTCCGCTACGCCCTAGGCACGGCACACGTCCCAAACAGGGATATATAAAGGCGTACACGAATTTATCACAGTTAGTTAGTTGCTATCTATGCTACCAGCAGTGTTATGGAACCTGCTACCCTTTTGCTATCTACGTTGGTACAAGCGTAAACCAAAGTAAGTCTCTACACCTTTTATTATTTTTGCCATTTCAAGTGTTGCATATGTCAAATTTGTCAGTTTACACGTTATATCACGCAATGATATTGTCTAGTTATTATTGACGCTATTATCGTTATGAAGCCAAGAATATTAGTCGTGCACAGAGTCAAATTCTATAAGTTTCCATGCAACACTATTCGATGTAATAATCCCTAGGTTTAGTGTAGTAGTATTCACTATATTATGTCCCATACTCCAATGTGTGTAAACCCCTTCCCCGACTCCTTAGTTATGGAAACCTGTCAAAGCGCATGTATATGGCATATCACAGTGTCGCTATCGGAGAGACATGCAGTCCTTGTTTTTCTTCTTTCCCTTCGGTATACCGTGCCACATGCAAACGCTATAAGTCTATAATGTTTCATGCTTTTATTGTTATGCTATGTATGCTATTCAATTCATGTTTAGTTAAGGTAGAATCTACAATTTTGTATTTTCAATTATCGTCCTAGTTCGAACCTACAAATTACGAACTGGCTACCCTTTGCTACAACCCTCATCCACATCAACCATATCTACAAACTTCAACCACGAACATTGCCTTGTGCAAAGCTATCATTCGATTTCGGTATCGCGTCCCGAAATTGTCGATTCTACCATCATTATTGTCTTCAAACTGTATATAATTTCTAACTGATTGTTTGTCTGATTCTGTACATAATAAATCGCTTTAAATCAACCCGTCGAGCTCGAAATGCTAACTTGTACCAATATGACCATGTGGCTGTTTTGAGGGCTTTGGAGTATCCGCAACCTCCGTTAGTTCCGAGCAGTTACACCCCATACATTGGTGGAGGAAGAGAATGGGGAGGTGACATGGGTGTTGTTTCAGACCTCAATACAGGGCTCATTAGCAACTGCATCATTCTTAGCTCATGCTCTCATGCTCGTTCATTCTCTTCTTTGAAGAAGCTCAAAATATCTTTTGTTGTATTTTCTTTTTCAAGCGTAGCTTGCATCGCCTCAAGTGCAGATGCAACAGAGGTTTCTATTGCCTTCTTCCTTGGGGCCCTTTTTACTGTAACAAACATTGTTCGACTTGGCTTCAATTCGTATTCATTTTCATCATCTGTTTCGAGTGTGCTAGTAGATTAGACCTCTACAGTCGGGCGCGCTGGCGCCAAGTACAGTACCTAGCTGACGTATTTTGGAAAAGATGGGTCAGAGAGTACCTGCCGTCACTACAAGAACGGCAAAAGTGGAACAAGGAACAAAGGAACGTGGCAGCCAACGATATCGTTCTGGTCCTGGATGAAAGCAAACCGCGCTGCTCTTGGCCGCTGGCCAAAGTCCTGGAAGTACACACAAGCAGCAACGATGGCTTAATACGCTCAGTCAAGCTAAAGACGAGCACCGGAGTACTCGTGCGTCCAGTTGACAAGATCGTCATGCTTGAGGCTGCAGACGCTACAACAGCGAACGCTGATAAGTAAACAGGACTGAACTGTTGAACTGTGGTCTACTAAGATCATCTATACGGTATAGCTTAGTTATTCAATGATTATTGTTAGTTTTTATAAGTAAAGGCTAGCACCTTTAAGGGGCCGGAATGTTAGTTTTAAAAAGGCCTATTTTCTGTTTTCTTGATTTCACTGAAAAGTGATTAGTTAATTTGTAGAATGTTCTAGATTGTAATCGCGCAAGTTGCACGAGTCATTCCGTGCGCCCACAAGTCCGTAAATATTCCGCTAGGAAGTACGCAACTCGCCCTATTTTCCGCTACGCCCTAGGCACGGCACACGTCCCAAACAGGGATATATCAAGGCGTACACGAATTTATCACAGTTAGTTAGTTGCTATCTATGCTACCAGCAGTGTTATGGAACCTGCTACCCTTTTGCTATCTACGTTGGTACAAGCGTAAACCAAAGTAAGTCTCTACACCTTTTATTATTTTTGCCATTTCAAGTGTTGCATATGTCAAATTTGTCAGTTTACACGTTATATCACGCAATGATATTGTCTAGTTATTATTGACGCTATTATCGTTATGAAGCCAAGAATATTAGTCGTGCACAGAGTCAAATTCTATAAGTTTCCATGCAACACTATTCGATGTAATAATCCCTAGGTTTAGTGTAATAGTATTCACTATATTATGTCCCATACTCCAATGTGTGTAAACCCCTTCCCCGACTCCTTAGTTATGGAAACCTGTCAAAGCGTATGTATATGGCATATCACAGTGTCGCTATCGGAGAGACATGCAGTCCTTGTTTTTCTTCTTTCCCTTCGGTATACCGTGCCACATGCAAACGCTATAAGTCTATAATGTTTCATGCTTTTATTGTTATGCTATGTATGCTATTCAATTCATGTTTAGTTAAGGTAGAATCTACAATTTTGTATTTTCAATTATCGTCCTAGTTCGAACCTACGAATTACGAACTGGCTACCCTTTGCTACAACCCTCATCCACATCAACCATATCTACAAACTTCAACCACGAACTGATTGTTTGTCTGATTCTGTACATAATAAATCGCTTTAAATCAACCCGTCGAGTTCGAAATGCTAACTTGTACCAATATGACCATGTGGCTGTTTTGAGGGCTTTGGAGTATCCGCAACCTCCGTTAGTTCCGAGCAGTTACACCCCATACATTGGTGGAGGAAGAGAATGGGGAGGTGACATGGGTGTTGTTTCAGACCTCAATACAGGGCTCATTAGCAACTGCATCATTCTTAGCTCATGCTCTCATGCTCGTTCATTCTCTTCTTTGAAGAAGCTCAAAATATCTTTTGTTGTATTTTCTTTTTCAAGCGTAGCTTGCATCGCCTCAAGTGCAGATGCAACAGAGGTTTCTATTGCCTTCTTCCTTGGGGCCCTTTTTACTGTAACAAACATTGTTCGACTTGGCTTCAATTCGTATTCATTTTCATCATCTGTTTCGAGTGTGCTAGTAGATTTGCCTTGCTGGTGCTTTTGAGCCACACAAACGGACGGCCCTACTGCTAGCTAGGGATTGCAAGAATCACGCGATTGGACAAGGGGGAACAATAGATCGAACCACTTTCCATAACCACGTTGCTCTTGCATTCGTTTAATGCCAGTGCCGGTTTTGATTGTGAGAGCAAGGTTTTTGCAATCCGAAATACATTTCTTGAACTTGTTTCGCATTTGACATACTTGGTATGGAAACGGGATCTTGCGCTTGCTGTCAATCTCTTTCAGTACTTTCGCGAACAGTTCAGAGTTCTTGCTATTATTGAAGTTGGTGAAGATCAACTTCTTCAGATATTCATCGCTTGTTATTACGTCGATCATCTCTGTCGTTTCGGTCTCCGTCCACGTTGCCTTCCTTCCTCTTTTCTTTGGCAAGCTTTTCTTCAAATTCTGGCTTTCTTTGCTCGAAGATTCAATCTCAGATAAGCTTTCATTTTCACTATCCGAATCTCTATTTGAGCTCGAGCTGCAACTCGCCTTGTACGTCGCCATTTTCTTTCCTCGAGGCGAAGCGTTGCGCATGCGCTATGGTTCCTAAAACAGGTTTGACAAGTTTCTAATTGAGTTCGACACGGCAGTAGCGCGGCGTTTAGAACCACTGCCGCGCTACTGCCGATCGCACGGCAAGGCCTGCTGATTTTTCGACACTGGCGCGGCAGTGGTTCTAAACGTCGCGCTACTGCCGTGCTACAGTGGAACTTAATTCACAGAATTGAATTCGACACGGCACTAGCGCGGCGTTTAGCCCAGGCCTTAGTATTTCCAATTACCCAGTAGTACTGGCTATTTAACTGGTCTATAATATATATAGGTCTCTCAATTAGCCAGTGGTAAATGACTACTGGCTAATTGGCGGGTACTGTATATATATACATATATATATATAGAAAATCATGGGCGAATGTCCTTTGTCGAAGAGTGCTCAACACGGGGGAGCTAATTTAAGTAATAATAGTACGGTAAAGACAACTCAACGTTTCATCTTCACGTTACGTTTACTACAGGCCTGTTTCAAGATGGCAGCTCATGCCCTCTCTCATCAGGTATACGTATGTGAGAAATACAAGATAGCTGCCGGACTAAGTTGAACTAGGTGTTGCCTAAGGTAAACTTGCGCGCATGGCGGCATGCGGACGCGAGCTCGTTACGCTTGTTTAACGAACCCATGTGCGGTTTACATATAATGAAATACTTCTCGGTCAGGCAAAGATTACATCTTTTGTTTGTATTTGAGTATGGGTTAGCGCGAGCTAGTACCTTCCAGGAAATACTGCAATTGGTGTTGGTGTCCTTGAGGGACCAGATGTACTTACTAAGCTCGGTGGAATTGCGCTTCGCGCTATGCTCAAAAGACGCCGTGTGGTTATTGAAGCGAGTTTTGAATTCGTTAGCGGTGAGGCCTATGTATGTTTCCTTGACCCTCGAGCTTTCTACTGTTGCCTGGTAAATGACGTTACTGGTTAGGCACGCGCCGTCGAGCGGGCATTTAGCTTTCTTCCTACAGTTGCAGATTTTTCTAGGCGTTTGCGGCTTAGACTTCAGGATGGATTTGTTGTGGGCGCTAATTCTGGCGGCTAAGTTGGGCATACATGAATAGCTTAGCTTTAAGGTGTTTTTGTTGAAAATTTTTGCCAGCGGGTGGTTCGGCCTAAAACATTTCTTAACTATATTAAGAAACTTGCTGCCTATATTAGTGGTCACTTGGTTGTTAAACGGCGGGTTGTACCATGTAACGTTCCTGCGCCGCCCCTGTCCAGTCCCCCCTCGGTTTGGAGCCGGGTTGAATGACAGCTGATGTTTGTACCCACTTTCGTCCAAGGCACGCTGGTATTGTGGTACAGCCTGGTCAAAGCATTCTTGCGAGGATGAGATTTCGCTGAGTCTCTCGTTCACGCCGAGCGGGATGTTTCTTAATATGCTGGGTGGGTGGTTGCTTTCGCTGTGCACATATCGGGGCGTGTTGTTGGGTTTACTATAGGGCTCGTAGGATCCCTTATTCAGGTTAAGCGTCACGTCCAAGAAATTTACAACCTTCTTGTTAGCTTCGATTGTTATTTTGAGGCCATTAGCAGAGAACACGGTGCATAATTCCTTCTTTATTTGTTCTATTCGGCGAGGTGTTGAGTTAAAAGCGCCGAGTCCGTCGTCACGATAAAGGCCTACGTTCCGCCTTACGCCCTCAGACAATTGGGACAAAAGGTACGATCCAACAAGCTCGCACGTCTCCGCACCGTCAAAGGAACCCATAGTAACATCGAAGGGGTGTTGAGATGTTTTTTTAATCCACGTTGTATTGCCGCTAAATAACAAAGACTGCTTAGTATGCATTATTATGTCTCTGTCCTGCACTGTGATGGAAGTGTGAATGGCGGCGAAGTCAAGGGCCTTTGATAAGAGGTCTTGAGATATGGACGGGTAAAAATTGACGACGTCAAATGCGATGAACGAGTGCCTGTTCTTGTTAGGGATGGCGTTAAACCACTCTAGGGTAGCTCGGGTGTTCTTCCACTGCAAAACACCGGTTTTGTTGGCGATGGCTGCATTAATGCGATCGAGGATGCTTTTGCTAATAACGCCTATTTCCGATTTGGAAGGGTTGATTAAGCGGCAAGTTGGGTTATTTTGAAAGTTCTCCTTATGGTCTTTGAGGGAAATAAAGGAATCCTTGTGAGCCAGGGCTTCAATTCGATCGTCTAGGTCTAAATGGCTCGCGATAGATTTAGCCTCAGCGTTAACGTTTGCTTCCATGCGCGTCGGAGCCTTTTTATACTCTTTTTCGATGTTTTTCATGAGGAGTTGATCGTAACTATCTTTTGACATTTTGTAGAAGTTTGTTGTCTTATCTGCGGGAATGTAAACATGGGTGTCCTGGTTGATCTCGTCTACTCGCGCGGTCAAATCTTTTTGGAATTGGGACGGCGGGGAGGCTCTGAACTCGATGTTTTGAATAAGGTTACTCATCTTGGCTTCGAAGTCAATGAGTTCAGGTACTTGTGGCGGTGTGTTCTTGGTGTTGAAGCCGTACGTCTCTTTCGCGTCCCTTCCTTTTGACGGATTCAAGAAGAAGTACGCGCGCCAGCGCATTCTCTTAATGAGGCGCTCCGTCATCTCCACCATCCTTTTGAGATATTCTTGCTTAGCCGGTACTGGGATGTTTTTAGTGGAATAATTAAAGTTGACTTTTTCCATATTGACTCGGGAACAATTAGAGTGCTCAACTTAAAAGGAGCGTAAATAGAAAATCATGGGCGAATGTCCTTTGTCGAAGAGTGCTCAACACGGGGGAGCTAATTTAAGTAATAATAGTACGGTAAAGACAACTCAACGTTTCATCTTCACGTTACGTTTACTACAGGCCTGTTTCAAGAGGGCAGCTCATGCCCTCTCTCATCAGGTATACGTATGTGAGAAATACAAGATAGCTGCCGGACTAAGTTGAACTAGGTGTTGCCTAAGGTAAACTTGCGCGCATGGCGGCATGCGGACGCGAGCTCGTTACGCTTGTTTAACGAACCCATGTGCGGTTTACATATAATGAAATACTTCTCGGTCAGGCAAAGATTACATCTTTTGTTTGTATTTGAGTATGGGTAAGCGCGAGCTAGTACCTTCCAGGAAATACTGTAATTGGTGTTGGTGTCCTTGAGGGACCAGATGTACTTACTAAGCTCGGTGGAATTGCGCTTCGCGCTATGCTCAAAAGACGCCGTGTGGTTATTGAAGCGAGTTTTGAATTCGTTAGCGGTGAGGCCTATGTATGTTTCCTTGACCCTCGAGCTTTCTACTGTTGCCTGGTAAATGACGTTACTGGTTAGGCACGCGCCGTCGAGCGGGCATTTAGCTTTCTTCCTACAGTTGCAGGTTTTTCTAGGCGTTTGCGGCTTAGACTTCAGGATGGATTTGTTGTGCGCGCTAATTCTGGCGGCTAAGTTGGGCATACATGAATAGCTTAGCTTTAAGGTGTTTTTGTTGAAAATTTTTGCCAGCGGGTGGTTCGGCCTAAAACATTTCTTAACTATATTAAGAAACTTGCTGCCTATATTAGTGGTCACTTGGTTGTTAAACGGCGGGTTGTACCATGTAACGTTCCTGCGCCGCCCCTGTCCAGTCCCCCCTCGGTTTGGAGCCGGGTTGAATGACAGCTGATGTTGGTACCCACTTTCGTCCAAGGCACGCTGGTATTGTGGTACAGCCTGGTCAAAGCATTCTTGCGAGGATGAGATTTCGCTGAGTCTCTCGTTCACGCCGAGCGGGATGTTTCTTAATATGCTGGGTGGGTGGTTGCTTTTGCTGTGCACATATCGGGGCGTGTTGTTGGGTTTACTATAGGGCTCGTAGGATCCCTTATTCAGGTTAAGCGTCACGTCCAAGAAATTTACAACCTTCTTGTTAGCTTCGATTGTTATTTTGAGGCCATTAGCAGAGAACACGGTGCATATTTCCTTCTTTATTTGTTCTATTCGGCGAGGTGTTGAGTTAAAAGCGCCGAGTCCGTCGTCACGATATAGGCCTACGTTCCGCCTTACGCCCTCAGACAATTGGGACAAAAGGTACGATCCAACAAGTATTTCATTATATGTAAACCGCACATGGGTTCGTTAAACAAGCGTAACGAGCTCGCGTCCGCATGCCGCCATGCGCGCAAGTTTACCTTAGGCAACACCTAGTTCAACTTAGTCCGGCAGCTATCTTGTATTTCTCACATACGTATACCTGATGAGAGAGGGCATGAGCTGCCCTCTTGAAACAGGCCTGTAGTAAACGTAACGTGAAGATGAAACGTTGAGTTGTCTTTACCGTACTATTATTACTTACATATATATATATATATATATATATATGTATATGTGTATATAGACTAGAGTAAAAAAGTTCCAAAAGTCTTAGGCCAACCGAAAGCCCAGCCACGCGGATCAAAATTGATTCACAGGAGTTTTGTCAGAAAAGTTGAATAGATTTGAATTAAAAAATTTGACAAAAACTTCCAACGCATAACTGTAAAAAAACTTTATTGAACGTTTCGGCTATTCAGCCTTCTTCAGCTAAAATTGTATTGGATGCGCTTTTTAGAATTAAACTCCTGCCTATTGTATTGGATGCGCTTTTTAGAATTAAACTCCTGCCTTTTGTATATGTGTATATATATATATAATATATATAATATATTATATATAGAGACTAGAGTAAAAACGTTCCAAAAGTCTTAGGCCAACCGAAAGCCCAGCCACGCGGATCAAAAATTGATTCACAGGAGTTTTGTCAGAAAAGTTGAATAGATTTGAATTAAAAAATTTTTGACAAAAACTTCCAACGCATAACTGTAAAAAACTTTATTGGACGTTTCGGCTATTCAGCCTTCTTCAGCTAAAATCAAAATTTGTAAAAATTTAAAAACTAATACATGGTTCGGCTAAACTGGCAAACAATATTTTAACCTGGCCACCTATATACAAGACTCTGCGCTAAAAATTACATCATCATAATGCCGTATTACGGAGGCCCTTTTTGTCCAAAAAAATTATAAAGACAAAAGTTCAGATGCAAATTTTCTATGTAGAGCTAATTGGTGTATTTAATTCTGTTTTTTGATCTGAACTCCTGCCTTTTATTCAATCCATGGGGTTGCAAGGTAAATAGCTGCGCGCTCCAATAGGCTTCTCTAGTTAAAAGAATGCTGTTTATCTTAGCTTCGTCGGCCTGTGCAGTGACCCGTTCAATGCACATGAATGAAAAATTAGAAATTGAATGCTCCGGTTTGTTGCCATGGATGGCAACTTCGCACGTTTTTCTTTTCGTTTTCATGTGCGATTTATGATTACGAAAACGTGTTTTGAAAGGCGTGGTTGTAGAGCCGACATATTGCAGCTTGCATTTCGTGCAAGAAACGAGATAAATAACGTTCTTAGAATCGCAGGACAAATCTTGTCTTGTCGTATTACGTAAGACAAGATTTGTCCTGCGATTCTAAGAACGTTATTTATCTCGTTTCTTGCACGAAATGCAAGCTGCAATATGTCGGCTCTACAACCACGCCTTTCAAAACACGTTTTCGTAATCATAAATCGCACATGAAAACGAAAAGAAAAACGTGCGAAGTTGCCATCCATGGCAACAAACCGGAGCATTCAATTTCTAATTTTTCATTCATGTGCATTGAACGGGTCACTGCACAGGCCGACGAAGCTAAGATAAACAGCATTCTTTTAACTAGAGAAGCCTATTGGAGCGCGCAGCTATTTACCTTGCAACCCCATGGATTGAATAAAAGGCAGGAGTTCAGATCAAAAAACAGAATTAAATACACCAATTAGCTCTACATAGAAAATTTGCATCTGAACTTTTGTCTTTATAATTTTTTTGGACAAAAAGGGCCTCCGTAATACGGCATTATGATGATGTGATTTTTAGCGCAGAGTCTTGTATATAGGTGGCCAGGTTAAAATATTGTTTGCCAGTTTAGCCGAACCATGTATTAGTTTTTAAATTTTTACAAATTTTGATTTTAGCTGAAGAAGGCTGAATAGCCGAAACGTCCAATAAAGTTTTTTACAGTTATGCGTTGGAAGTTTTTGTCAAAAATTTTTTAATTCAAATCTAATATATTATATATATATATATATATATAGTGGAGAGGAGAAGTCCAGCCAACTCATATTTCTTGACAAAATTTATTAAACGTAAAGTCTTCTATGAAAACAAAAAAGAAGACATGCAGTGCATTTCAACAGTGCATTTCAACAGTTTCGAACATTCCTTAAGTGATTTTTCTTTTATTTGCATAGAGCAAATAACGGGCAATCTAAGCAAAGACAAATCCGACAGTATTTTGCTAACAAGAGAGGCGTATTGGTGCGCACAACTTTCAACAATTCAGCCAAGAGGCCTAAACAAAAGGCAGGAGTTTAATTCTAAAAAGCGCATCCAATACAATTAGAGCGCCTTTTATATCGGATCAATAGCTAATTAGTATTTTTATGCATTTTTACTGCCTGTTACGTAGTTTTTAGCCAAAATATTTTTTCTTTATTATGTAATTTTAACAATTCATTGTACACAAACTTATAAATAGATCACACTATTATTAGATTTTTACCACGCACTATAGACTGTAGAGGATTTTTACTGAAGAAGGCCGAAGGCCGAAACGTTTAATAAATTTTGTCAAGAAATATGAGTTGGCTGGACTTCTCCTCTCCACTACATTTATAAATTCATTAGAAGTTCGCCTGTGAATCCTGGATCCTCGTATTTCTTCATTGGCAGTTGGCTGGCTTTGGACACTTACACTATAACCTATATATATATATATATATTATATATAATATATAGTTTTAATATATATATAATTTAATAAAGAATATCAAGAGTACCTTTTAAATCAGGGCTATGACAAAACGCGTGTACTTGAAGGTTTTTTAAAGTTAGTAATCTTAATAGAGTAGATCTTTTGAAACCTAAAGAAAGAGAGAGGAAAAGAGTAATTCCTTTCGTTACGGATTTTAATCCCAATTTACCTAATATTGGAGGCTTAATCCGTAATAATTTAGCAGCGCTGCATTCTAGTGACATTTTGCGTGAAATTTTTCCAGAAGGCTCGATTTTCCCTGCCTATAGGAGGCATAAGAACTTGAAAGAATTAGTCGCACCTTCCCGTTTAAAGCCTAGTAGAGCCAACGTAGAGAGCTCAGACGAGACGGGCGCAGGTTGTTTTAAGTGTCACAAACGTTGTGACTTATGCGCGAATTATTTTGTGGAATCGAAATGTTTTTCTAGTTTTGTCACGGGAAAGAAATATCGTATTAGACATAAATTGAGTTGCGCGTCAACAAATGTTGTTTATTTAGCGTCATGCAATGTGTGCAGACTACAATACGTTGGCTCGACTAGCACGGAGTTTAAGGTTCGTTTCAGAAATCACAAGTCTTCTATGAAAACAAAAAAAGAAGACATGCGAAAGTTGCAGTGCATTTCAACAGTTTCGAACATTCTTTAAGTGACTTTTCTTTTATTTGTATAGAGCAAATAACGGGCAATCTAAGCAAAGACAAATTCGACAGTATTTTGCTAACAAGAGAGGCGTACTGGTGCGCACAACTTTCAACAATGCAGCCAAGAGGCCTAAACAAAAGGCAGGAGTTTAATTCTAAAAAGCGCATCCAATACAATTAGAGCGCCTTTTATATCGTATCAATAGCTAATTAGTATTTTTATGCATTTTTATTGCCTGTTGCGTAGTTTTTAGCAAAAATATTTTTTCTCTATTATGTAATTTTAACAATTCATTGTACACAAACTTATAAATAGATCACACTATTGTTAGATTTTTACCACGCACTATAGACTGTAGAAGATTTTACTGAAGAAGGCCGAAGACCGAAACGTTTAATAAATTTTGTCAAGAAATATGAGTTGGCTGGACTTCTCCTCTCCACTACATTTATAAATTCATTAGAAGTTCGCCTGTGAATTCTGGATCCTCGTATTTCTTCATTGGCAGTTGGCTGGCTTTGGACACTTACACTATAACCTATATATATAATTTAGAATAGAAATGATGAAGCGGGACAACCAATGACTGTTATTAAAAATTATTTGATAAGAACGTTTCGGCATTCGGCCTTCATCAGCTAAAAAGTTAAAAATACATGGTCAAAATGCTAGCTAGCTATTTATAGCGGAGCTCCCGCGGGCGCCGAAGGCGCCCGCGTAGCGGAGCCCCATAGCTACATGCAGGAGAAGAAGGAAACATAACAGAAAAGTGTATACCCATCGACCTTGATTTTCATGGACTTCCGGTTGTGTGTGTGTCCGTCGTCGCACAGGTAGCCCATCAGTTTTAAGCGGGAAAATGAGCACGCGCGCGCCTTGAATTTTATTTGCAAGGGATTTTTTTTTTCAACCAGCGAAATGCAGAGAGAAGAGGCCTCTGAAGCAGGGAAGAATTTTCGACAAGAGAAGGAATTTGTTTTCTTGCTCTTCACGAAAAAAATGAAACGTTTCTGTGACAAGCTGCCTCATTTCAAGGCATTTTAGACTAAGTCTAAAAGTCAAATTTACCGCGATGAGGTCGAAACGTCGAGATGGATATGTCGATGAACACGGGAGTTTCACGAAGGAAAAAGAAACGAAGTCAGAGGGCGAAGAGTGTCTTCAGTAGGGGGATGAAAGTACCCTAGCCAACATGTCGAAACCTGAAGATAAAAGGCAGAGACTAAATACAACGGAAAAAAGTGTCCAGAACATTTTCCTTCTCAGAATCTCAGAAGGAAAGATAGAACGACAGCGCGAGAAGAAGAACGAAGGTCGAAACTCAGAAGACTGTCGTCGTGCCGTGCAACGAAAAAATATTCTCAAGGTAGGTCCTCACGAAAAACTTTAAAATTCAACCGTAGTTTTATAAACTTTTTATTTATTAAACTTTTAAATTTTCGTTCCAAGTTTTCTCGCGTCCCGGCGGCTCGCTACGCTAGTTAGAAAATGATGAAAGTTCATTAAAAACGATGGTGGCTGTCGGGAGATTTACGTTACTTTGTTTGTTTGAGGATTCCAAGTGTAATACGCATTTTTAAGTGATTTTCAGTTTGACAGCGATTCTACTTCCGTTGCCATAGCTTTGAGTGATAATTATTGTACTTAGGGAGAATTTAGGTATTTGCTTGCCCATTAGGCAGCCATGTTGAATGAATAATTGAACGCCATCACTTTACTTTGGCAGGGACGTCAACCTTGCCGCTCGAAAAACCTTGAGACACCAAAATATTGGGCTTTTGGGGCAGGAAAAGACCTAATGTCTATAATTTTCGCTGTATTTAGCGTTCTTTTAAGGTCCAGAAGCAAAAAAAAAAATCGTTTTTTCAAAAGAAAACCGGGAGACTCCCGGCAAAACCGGGAGAGTTGACGTCCCTGCTTTGGTCATCAAACAATGACTCTGCAATGCAATCTCCGAACTTCCGATTAGGCAATGGTACAGTAATTCTTGAGTTTATTAACCTGTTGTTCTAAGAATTTTGGAATATTTTATCAATTTCGCAGAGCCCTGAGGTTTGACTAAGGAGACTAATTGACTGCTTGATTTAATTTGTAGGTTTCCAGCTTATGTTTTTCTGGCTTCACAGTGTTTACCGTATATAACAGGCAAGTAATCATTAGATTATTTTGTTTCACTGTCGGATTAGGCACGAACATTTTCAAGCATATATCTTGTAGGTAGCGCAAATTTTTTGAGATTATTTTTGTCTCCCAAATCATTAAAAAAAGTTAGTTTTTACATTGTAAATAAAGTGTAAGTACACTTTATAAAATCAGACATTCTGGGAACAACTGACAAAGTGCATCATTCACATTTGAAGGGGCTGAAAATTGATTATCTTAATACAGGAAAAGAAACAAAATTTAGGCATGTTTTCTTAGAACAAGATATTTCTCCCTCATGATATTTGGCCTTTGTCAAGCTTCAGTTTAGATGCAATTATATTTCAGTTCAATAAAAACCTAGGACAATTCACAGATAGTTACTATTTGTCATAAAAATGAAAAAAGTGAACCTACAATCATTTGTATCTGTGACATTGTAGCTTCATGTGATGTTTTTCATAAGTCATCTTGTGAGGATTAGCTTGCGCCCCCGGCCGGGCCCCCTGCAATCATCACACTAAGTGGAATATCCTCAGTAATGACTGTAGCCAAACACATATAAAATGTGTGGTTCCCAGGGGGTACTTGGATATAGAAATGGCTGGGGGTCCGACAGAGCTCCAAATTTCATACCCAAAAAAATGAGCCATAAATTTTAAACTGCCCGCCGGCCATAATATCCAACTTTCTTAGTCTAAAAAGGCCATTTAATACCAGCATACACATGATGCTGTGCTCATGTTTCCTGGAAATAGCTTTAGCTTTCGATCAAACCCCCACCCCCCAAATACCTGGTAGAATTTTAAACCCAAAAAAATTCCTTTTACTACAAATTTCATACCCCCAAAAATATGTCAGACCTCCAAATCACTTTTATATCAAGGTACCTCCTTCGTTATGGTTCCAGAAAGTATTCAAGGAAGTGCTTGGAAATTCTAGAGTGGTTGCGGGTCAATTTACCTGCTTTTTTTATATACAAATACTCAGCTATTTTTCTTTTGAAATTCCAGAGGGGTGTGTCACTTTTCAACACACTTCTGTGGAGTGGGGGAAAGGGGACCAGACATAACACTCAGGGCCGTAACAAGCCTCCAAAAACTGGGGGGGGGGGGGGGGCACAACATATAAAAAACCTCAGAGCAGTTTTTAAAAAAAGTTTAAACTCTTTTGCCCAAATGAGAATTTACCGCATGTTTGGGAGAACTTTGAAATGCAGGGTGCAAAATTGGGAGTTTTAAGGGTTGTTTGGGGAAAAACTGTGTCCCCCTGCCCCAGTAAGCGCTACGGCCCTGACACTGTTAACGCACCATAAATCCTTGAATTAGTGCCTGCTGGACACTTATCCACATACAACATTCCTAAGCATATTTTTAATTGATCAGAAGCAAATAATTTCTAAAATACTACCATATCATAAAATACTACATAAAATACTACCATAGCATAAGTGTGTCAAAAACTAATGCTTCTGTGTGTGTGCCCTTGTGCCTCCTGGGCAATCAAACAGAGACATGGTAATTATGGAATGTTAAAAAATCAACCTTGTCTCAATACATTCCTTTTAAAGTGGTGAATCTGAAAGTTTGAATGTTATTCATCCTTGGTTTTATGTTTTCATTATTTTTATGGCTTTTACAAAGATAATGGGACTCCAGTATGTTTCGTTACTAAAATGTATAATAATATCCATGGCTATATGCTTTCATTTGGTAAATAGACAGGAAAAGAAGATCTGTGTTATAGTTTCAACATTTTTTAATGGGATTCCTATTCTCTTTCAATTTCAGTGACAAAGCAGCAGCCAGAGATCGCTCTTGGACAGGCCATCCATGGCATAAGGCAAAAATAATATTAACATAATGGCTGTAGTACATGGGAGGCAGAACATAAGTGAGGGGGCTGATAGACATTATGTATGGCAATGTGGGGGGTGGGGGGTGGGGGAAAACAAGAAAATATGTTCAAAAGTGGATGCCCCTCCCTTCTGAGCTTCTAGGCCCACCCCCCTTACCATTCAGTGGAATTTTTAATAAATTAAAAAAGAAGGTGCAGCTGTATGAGTGGAAAGACCAAAATTGGCAACCTGTCTATTTAATTCTGAATTTCTCTGCTCATTCATGGTATACCATATATTGGATTGTACGGGGATGCTTGGCCCGAAAGGGGTAGGGCTTTCAGGCTGGAGGTATAAGAAAGGGGTAGGGTATTGGTATTTTCTGGAATGACATATTTTAGTAAAAATACACTGCTCATGTAATAAATGGGACATGTATATTGTGATTCAAATTAAAAAAAACTCATGGTAAATAATTACTTTTCTCTTTATTGCACTTTTATTCTTTGTTAGAATCATTCCATTGGAGGGGTTAAGTATGCTATTTTTTCTGAAGGAAGGTTCTTTACCCTACTTCGACAGGCCAAGCTTTATTGTGCAAGTGTAGCAACCAAAGAAGACACTGTATACATATCAAGAGACATTATTATTAGACATTTTTCTTGTAAAGCATACTGTGACAAGCTATCTACAATGGCAACCTTGTTTTTGTTTCATTAACACAGAAAAATATGTAACCGGGAGCTCCGCTTTTAGCCAGTGGCTAAATCTATATATTATGTACAGAGAATAATAATGGAATGGAAAACAAAAGGTTAAAAATACAACCTAACGATAGGTAAAAATACTTGGCTAATTATATTGCACTCTGTTACGTGATTTCTGTTCACGGCGTTTTTTAAGCCCATGAGGGGCAAGCGTAAATAATTGGGCCATCCAGTAAGCTTCCCTATTGGTTAGGGCTTCATCAATGTTGGAAGCGCGCGTTATTGCTACAATGGAACCCACCCAAGTCCAAGTACCCGGAGGCAGAACTTTTTTTGGCAGAGGTTAAGAAAGGCATTTTCAATCCCCACAATCTTAGGAAAAGCAGAGATAATCTTACTAAGTCTGAAAAAAAGGTTTATTTGATCTAAAAAGTGATTCTGACCGAGTTTTAAGGATTCAAGATAAGGGCTCTAGATTTGTTGTTTTAAATAAGGAGGAGTATCTTTCTAAAATGCTAGGGCAACTTGAAAGCCCCTTACACTATAAGGAACTTAGTAAGGATCCTACTATAGATCACATGAATCGTGTTTCTCAGTGGTGCAGCAAATGGCTCAGTAAAGGGCAGATTAGTTCCGAGATAGTACCGGGCGTAGCTTCTTGTTGTAGGACCGCTATCGAAAAGCTTTCTGCCTTTACTGAGTTCTATCTTAAACCTTTAGCTTAAAGCGCTCCCTCTTTTATTAATGATACCACCGATTTGTTAAATAGGATTAAGAGCGTCAATGAGAACGGACCCCTCCCCTTGGTACTCTTTTGGTCTCTTGGGATGTGGTGGCTATGTTTCCAAACCTGGGTCTTTCTGCTGTCAAAAAAGCACTTAACTCTAGGCTTTCTAAATTACCCTCAACCAATTGCATTTTGGAAGCAGTGGAGATCTGTTGAGGCCACAATAATTCGCAATTTTCTGGGAGGGACTTCTTACAAATCCACGTGACGGCAATGGGACCTAAAAATGCGTGCAGTTATGCAGATATCGCTATGGGGGAAATTGATCGTTTAGCTAAGACGGGGGGGAAATTTAAGCCACTTCAATGGTGGAGGTATAGAGATGATGTGGTGGATTTTTGGATACATGGTCTTCCAGCTCTACACGAATCTATCCTACTATTAATTATCTAAATTCGATCTATCCTACTATAAAGTTTGAGTTGGTTTATTCTGAAAATCAGCTCAACGTTTTGGATTTTACGCTACACTTGGTAGATTGATTCATTGAAACGGATACATACTCAAAACCCACCGATAGTCATCTCTACCTCCCCCCTTCAAGTGCTCACCCTAAACACTGTAAGAAAGCAATTCCTTACAGTGTAGCGCTCAGACTTAAGCGTAACTGCTCGAAACCGGATTTTTTGACCAAGCGTAATTCAGAGTACCAGAAATACCTTTTTGAACAAGGTTATGACAAGACTGCGGTTTTAGATAGCTTTTCTAAAGTAGCGTCTACTGAGAGGGATAATCTTCTAGCGCCTAGGCCTAAAAGCAACAGAAAAGTGACTCCTTTAGTTGTTGATTACAATCCAAACCTGCCTGATGTTGGCAATATTTTGGGCAGCAATGTTAATATTTTATACCGGTCGAATCCGCTTATGAAAGATATTTTTCCAGAGAAATCGATCATTCCGGCATTTCGAAGGCCCAAGAATTTGAAAGAATTGCTTGCGCCTTCGCGCCTAAAGGTCAGCGCGCCTTCCATTGATCCTATGCCACAGGAGTCCCGCTCAGGTTGTTTTAAGTGCCAAAAATCCCGATGCGACCTTTGTAAGATTTTTTTAGTAGAATCTAATTCATTCTCCAGTTTTGCCACGGGCAAAACGTATTACGTAAGACAAGATTTGTCCTGCGATTCTAAGAATGTTGTTTATCTCGTTTCTTGCACGAAATGCAAGCTGCAATATGTCGGCTCTACAACTACGCCTTTCAAAACAAATCATAAATCGCACATGAAAACGAAAAGAAAAACGTGCGAAGTTGCCATTCATGTCAACAAACCGGAGCATTCAATTTTTCTAATTTTCAGATCAAAAAACAGAATTATTACATGATTGACACCTTTTCTATTTTTATTCAGGACCCTTTATTTTACTTAAATCCCTATGAATTAATTACATTCTTAAAGAACGGGGAGGGTTGGGGCTATTATTGAATAATTAGTCATAAGTGACCCGCATTATAAATGCACGGGTCTTTATGGAACAATTGATTCTCATAAATGACCCGGCACATTTATAATGAGGAGCAATTATGACTAATTAGACAAATAAAGCCCCACCCTTCCGATGCTGAAACACACAGATAAATGATAAATACTACAAAATTGTCTGCTAGGTTAAATTTAAAATATATATATATATTACTAGCTTTAGCTGAATAGTGTGTCTCAAAATTCCAAATTGGCGATTCTTTCTACTTTTCTACTAAATTTAACTATAATTAATATGGAATGAGCAGTTGTTATAGGTAACCTTGCTGGCCGGCTCCATTTCTGCTTCACGCTCAATCAAACTGTGAAAGAAATAGAAATAAAAATAATTTAGAACATTAAGCTCATAACAATGCATATGCACAACACATTTTTCTTTCTTTAATACATTTTATAAGTTTTTCAAATTTAGGATGGACCTCGTACGTCGCAGCATCAACGACACACCGGTCTAAGATACGTTGAAGTTAGTCATGCAATTTAAATTCACCAGAGCGGTATATTTCAACTGTTATAATAAAACGAATTGCTGTAAATAAGAACTTTAGTTAAACTTACCAGGTCGTTATCAATCGCCAACTACAGGACACTTTGAAATGTATTATCTCTTGAACAGCTTAAAACCACACAGGGAGTGCCGAGTTCCTCACGCGCATAATGCACCCTTTTATTCTTGAGTCCTCAAACGTTGTTTTTTCCTCCGAAACTCGTTCTCAGTCGCCAACTTAGAACTACTAGTTCAGCACTCAAGCACTGACTCCTACAAAATGACGACCTAAAATCGCGATAATCAGGTGTTTTGATTCTTTTGTTGTTTGGTACAAAAAGAAGTACTACCATTGGTCGTTTAAAAATGAATGCATGGAAGCTAAAGGAACAATAGCCCACACTTTTGTTTGTAGTCTCCCAACCACTCTAGGGATATTCTTTAATTTAATGAAACGGGGGCTTTAGAATGCAAACAAACGTATTGTAAAAGGCACCTTCTCTGCAGTGATAAAGCGTTAACAATGAGTCCTTTGAATTTGAATTGCCACGCAAAATACACGTTATTATGAAAATTTGAAAAGAAAAAAGACAGTCAAGGAATCACATATTTCCTAACCAACACTAACGACAATAGCTTTCAAAAAACATTCTTCATCCTTTTGTTCCGATAAGACTTAAACCTCAGGGGATACCCCTCTACTGGAAAAATAAAGATCCCATGTTGATTTATATGGTTAAAAATCGTTTATTTGACGAAGTATTTTCGATTTTTTAATTGCATGGCGCTCCACCCGATAGAAAAATCACCTTAGATCATGTAGTAAGTCAGTTAAATACCTCGGTCTTCGGCAATATGGCATATAAATACCTCGGGCCTACGGCCCTCGGTATTTATATGCCATATTGCCTCAGCCCTCGGTATTTAACTCTTACTTAAATACACCAATTAGCTTTTCATAGAAAATTTGCATCTGAACTTTTGTCTTTATAATTTTTTGGACAAAAAGGGCCTCCGTAATACGGCATTATGATGATGTAATTTTTAGCGCAGAGTCTTGTATATAGGTGGCCAGGTTAAAATATTGTTTGCCAGTTTAGCCGAGTCATGTATTAGTTTTTAAATTTTTACAAATTTTGTTTTTAGCTGAAGAAGGCTGAATAGCCGAAACGTTCAATAAAGTTTTTTACAGTTATGCGTTGGAAGTTTTTGTCAAATTTTTTAATTCAAATCTTTTCAACTTTTCTGACAAAACCCCTGTGAATCCATTTTTGATCCGCGTGGCTGGGCTTTCGGTTGGCCTAAGACTTTTGGAACTTTTTTACTCTAGTCTCTCTCTCTATATATATTTATAAAATAACTAAGATAGTACGCGCGCTCTCATTGGTCGACAGGTGTGTTTATATGAGAGTATATAAACACGGTTGTGACGTCACGCCCGGGACGATGTTTGCGCTGTCTTCTTTTTTCATTCTTTATACATTTTGACAAAAATGTATCCAAACACTTGAAGCAATGAAATTGTGAAAGCAGTGCTGTTTTCTTTTTAGCTATCATTTGTCGTCCCATCCTTAAACCACAAGTTCAAAGAATTGGCTTGTCTTCGACTTTTTTAGTCAAACGCGCGTAAATTTTCAGGATTGTCAACATTTTCGTACGATTATACATGATATTTTTGTCCTCCGACATCCTCTTCCCTCCCTTTATGAAACGATTTCTTTGACTTCTGGGAACTTTTAAAGTATACAGCTCGTACTAAGAGGAGAAAAACAACACAAATCAAGTTAAGCGACCCAACTAAATTTCTGGATTTGGAGACTTTCGGCGAATCGGCTAGCCAAAATGAAAAAGAACAACGAAGCCAAATTATTGAATAAATCACAATTTATTTCATTATTTCATTCAATTTTTCAAAATGATGATCTTTCACAAGCCGAGTAGGTAAAGAATAGTTTGCTAGCAAGTTAACAAGAGTTGAAGCATTAACAAAACATGAAATTCTTACCGGCGATCGCGCGAACATCGACGGCACTGTCGACGAAACTTTGACTTGAGTTGCTTCAAGAATTCAATACCATCGAGTGACAGTTCATGGACATTCGTTCATGCCATCAGCAACAATTGAAGCCTCCATAGTATCATTCCAGTCTGGTATTTAACATTTTGCTTGATTTGAAGATCGAAACAAGACACACGCTATTTTTGCTTTTTCGATGCCGAATTCGCCTTTCCAAAACTCGGCAAGTCAACACGAAGGCCGTTCTTGTATGGAAAATTCCTTCGGCTTTGCAATTCTTAACCCGTACATCCCTTCATTGACATTCGCTTATGCTTCAATTACCATAAACGCCATAGAAGAGGTCAATAAAGTCGTGAAATGTTTCTTAGAAAGCAGTTTTCTCTCGCCTCACCTTCGAAAAACTTCCAGCAAACTGAGTGAAAAACTTGAACACATGCGATATAACACGCCCTCTGATTGGCCGGTTCAGGCCGTCGCGCGGTAAGGAGAATTTATATGTTCACACAGAATGTTGAAATAAATTCATTTTAAATCTTTCGCTTCAAAAAGTGAAAGATATTTTATAAAAGCAATAGAGAACTTTTTCCCGGTATCTACATACTCTGATGCAAACACTCGGGTAGGTTGGGAGAATTCTCGACTAGTTATGCAGCCACTCGACCTTCGGTTTCGTGGCTGCATAACTGTCTCGAATTCTCCCAAACTCCCCTCGTGTTTGCATCAGAGTATGTAGACACGGAAAAAGTTCTCTATTGCTTAAATGTATACTGGTGTCGAGGTTATAGCTATATATATATATATATATATATGTATACTGGTGTCCAGGTTATAGCCAGTGGTAAATGACTAATGGCTAATTGGTAGGTAATGTATATATACACTGGCGTCTAGGTTAGCCAGTGGTAAATGACTACTGGCTAATTAGTTGGCTCTCTATATATACTGGTGCCTAGAATAGCCAGGTAAATGACTGGTCAAGATTTTACCATAGCGTTATGGTAATCGGTTTTCGACCAATCGGAGCGCGCGTACTATCGCAATTATTTTATAACTAGAAATAGTGTGTTTTGGTGACCAAACATAAGCGTAGCTAGCGTGACTGAAGCTCATCAACACAAACAAGGGATCAAATTAGCGTGTCAAGAGAAAAATATCCCAGAATTAACGGGCTAGTTCTCAAGGTGTTCGTAAGAGTTCCAGACAATTTGTTTGATATCTCTAAAGCACTATATCTCTAAGGTTTAGAAACGGAATTTGGGGCTATTTAGAGAATGGGCACATGACGAAAATTAAAATTAAAATTTTGCAGTAAATTCTACTATTCGCACGCCATTATCAAATATCTACTTTTAAATGTGCTCGTTCGCGGCAATGTGAAACTCTAGAATCGGGAATTCAACACAAATGAACTGTCTGATATCTATTTTGTCAAAATAAGGTATTGAAATCCTTGTAGATTTGGTTGCGAATTCGACCCGAGACGTTTCTGAAGTAGGTCAATTTTTCCCGTTTTTGCTGGGTAAATTATGGCTTCGACGGGGTGAAATCGAAATTCTCAAATAATTCACAAATTCGACCGTATTACAAAAAATAAACCACACCATGTTTGTAAGCTCATTAGTACCTTCTTATAAACCGAAAATAAGGGTAGGTTAGGTTTTAACTGTGGCCACGTCTTGCTCGATTTTTCTGTGCAACAAGTATTTGTTGCTACAGTTGCCACAGCTTTCAGTAAGCTGAATAAATTGGGACAAAAATGTTCAAAAATAGCACATTATGCAATATCATTTAACATGTATTCGCTGTGTGTTTGTCCAGGTAAGTAAATGGTAATACTTTTGTTGTTGTTGTTGTTTCTCATAATGAATAACCCTTCAGCAACCAGCGCAACATACTCTTCAGTGTTCACAAGTTGCTATCTGCTGATCTCGTATGAAAAATGATAACAAGACTTGACATTATCTACATGGAACCCTCATAATAAGATACAGCAAACAACAAATCAAGGGAGTGACACCATTTATTATCGTTGCAGAGAAAAAACTGTCACAGGAACCAAAATTAATTGTTAGCATTGCTATCCAAACAAGGTTTAAAAAATGGACATGGACAAGGAGTTGTTTTTGCATTTATATACATGTGCCAAGTTATTGCACTTTATGAACTACTATGACAAAATTATTTGAATTGAAGGAAATCAGCATTCATCAACCGGTAGCCTTTGCGCCCCTCCATGGCAGATTCATCAAGATCAAAGCAATAGACAATGAGGCAGTAGGATTCGAGCCTTTCACGTTGACAAAGTCAGGCTTAATTGAAAACATTGCCGAGTTAGACAAGTTGGCTTCAGAACAATTACTGTCACTTAAAGCTGAAGTTGTCCACGTATACAGCTATTTCAAAAAACGTTGTCGGTGAGCGCTCAGGCGTACGCGCCCAGACCGCGAGGCAGTGTGGGTATATTTAGCCCTTGAGTACAGCTGGCACGAGTTTTTGGTGAGCACACCTTCCTGTTCTTCCCGATATGGAAGAACAGGAAGATTGCTTGAACATTTATTTGCGTGTTCTTAAGCAAGCAAACAAGAGTAGGTTTGACACGTATCCAGTCAGGGAAGTACGGAGAGTTTACTCTGTTGTCTCGCTGAAACGGCAATTATTGGAAAAATGCACTCAAGAAATCACCCCGGCATCTGACACAAGCTTTCCGATCGGCTATTACGGAGAAAGCCACAAACAATTTACGATAACTTCGTCATTACAGCTTGCAGAAGCTTTTTCGCTGGAAAAGAAAGGCTGGGTAACTCTGTGGGTAGACCCACATCCGCAAGTATTGCCTGACAAAAAGCAAGGGAAAAGAAGAAAAGGTAAAGTTTTATTTGTTGCTAACTAATTTGCAAATTAATTTGAATTAGCGCCAGCGGGAAATCGACAAAAGTTTATTTTTTTTCTTAGTACACTATGGAGCTACTGCAGCAAAAAGACAGCGAGGGTGAAGATGAAGACCCGTACGTTGCATGTTTGGCGAGGCTTAGGAAGAAACATGCTAAATTTCCAGAGTTCAAGCTTCGCTGTTGGGCTAGAATGATGGTAAGAAGCAAAGGTTGTTTGAATTTAGCGGCATGGTAATTACTCGAAAAGAGTTACCAGGCTTTGACGTCTGAGGATCGCCTTGTTTTAAAGTTGCATTGTTTGAATGGCAACTCAGATTTTAGGAACGCCACTTGTTATGGAATGATGAAAATATTTTTTAGAAGAATAAAACCTATCGTGGTGTCATGCAAGCTCTGCATTTTTTCAAGATTGCCAATTTCTAATGAACACTTGACTGGTTTGTGGCTAGCTCACAAGGTCATGTTTGGATGTGCAAATCAGTGTACACAAAATACGATTTCATCCTTGGTTTCTTTATTACGGTGGCCCACAAGTGTCACAGCTAAAAAGAAAAGCTCGCGGCTAAATACAAACTCTCACGGCTAAATACAAACTCTCGCGGCTAAAAGAAAATGCTCATGGCTAAAAGAAAATACTCACGGCTAAAAGAAAATACTCACGGCTAAAAGAAAATGCTCACTGCTAAAAGGAAATACTCACTGCGGCTAAAAGGAAATACTCGCTGCGGCTAAAAGGAAATACTTCGCCGCCGCCGGCCGCCGGCGGTTAATTAAAGCAAGGCTCACGGCCAACCTAAATCGGCCGAGTTTCCTCGAACTGTATCATGGGATAAGAGAGTATGTAGTCTGGCGGTCAGCGGTTGCTCAGCGTGGTTCGCCATCTTGTCTTGTCGATCGATTTCGATTCTTCTTCAGCATGTACTGCACCAACTGCGGACAATTTGTTGTCGATGGGAGCAAGTTCTGCTCCAACTGCGGGAGAGGTAAGAACTTTGACGGATGACTTATAGTGACTTTGATCGAACTAATTAATTAGACTATTAATTTTAATCACTCCGATATCCAAACTTGTGTTCTTGGCAGACTCCAATGTGTTTATTCATTCGTTAAGCTTGTGTAAATATTATTTGGTGGAGAATCTTAGCCCGTCTAACATGCCTGTGGGAAGTTTTCTTTAAACTTAAAAAGGCTAAAGGTTTTAAATTGAGGTTCACCACAGCCTCACAACCCATTTAACATTTTTCCACAGATATTTCAGATGGGGCATCAGACTCAGACACTGACAGTGAGGTCGAATTTGATGGAGAGGCTGTTATAAAATATTATTTCCATCGAGGTTACGAGTACCAGGAAATTATACTATTTCTTGCCAAGCATCACAACCATACTATCAGTTACAGTTCTTTGCTAAGAAAGCTAAGGTGTTATGGGCTTTCTAGACGGAACTTGCAAAGAAAACACGATCAGGCTGCTTTTCAAAAACGGGTGGAAGAAATTGTTAATGGACCAGGATCATCTGGAGGCTATCGCTGTGTTTGGTATACTCTCCGACTAGAGGGTTTCTCAGTTCCCAGAATAATTGTACAGCAGCTACTAAAAGAGATTGATCCAGAAGGTGTTGCAGCTCGTAAGGCACATCGCTTGAAACGAAGAGAATATAGAAATCCAGGGCCAAATTATGCCTGGCACATGGATGGATATGATAAGTTAAAACCATGGGGATTCCCAATACATGGTTGTATTGATGGGTTTAGTAGACGCATACTATGGCTTAAAGTTGCACGTTCTAATAATTTACCTGACAATCCAGCTAGGTACTATGTGGATGCTGAGCTAGGTGGTGTCCCAGTCGAAGTTGTGACAGATCTTGGAACTTAGAATGGCTTGGTTGCCTCAATGCAGTGTTATATCAGAGAACATGATGAAGCTCATAGATATGTGCCATCCCCAAGGAATCAAAGGATTGAAGGATGGTGGAGTTTCTTTTGCAAGAATCGAACATCATGGTGGAGAAGTTTTTTCCAAGATTTGGAAGCACAGGGTATAATTGATACCACTTCTGACCTTAATAAAGAGTGTCTGTGGTTCTGCTTCTGTTCTGACAGAGTGTGTCCAGGTTAGATTGCACTGGAACACTCACTATATCAGAAAATCCAGACATGATACTGTTGATGGGAGGCCAGATTCATTGTTTTTCTTGCCAGGGTATCACGAGGGTAGAACAGATCTGCTTTTAAAGATTCCAGTCACAGAACTTAATGAGATTTCAGAGCAGTGCATCAGTGAAGAAGAAAACAGTCTCTACAACAATACTTTGAATATGTCACAGACAGTCTGGGGGTATCAAAACCTAGAAAACCTAGATTGGCAATGTGCACAGAAGCTATTTCAAGACATAATTAATATGGCTGAGAATGGTAGCAATGAATGAAGTGTTTCTGGTGTCATTGCTATCATCGCTTGCATTGACCAAGAACATTGTTTTTGTTTATTAAACTTTATGTATATGACGTGATATGAGGCAAGGAATAAAACAAGCAGCACATTCTTGTAAACAATGTCTTTAATAAAATCAGAAAAAATATATAAAATATATAAAACTATGTATAAAGCTTTCTTTTCGTTAAAGTTTGTAATGTAAATAAGTGATTCAAACATAACTTTTTCACTTGAGCACTGGCCCTGTGGATTTTCTTGATTGTGCCCTAAATTGCACTTTGTCCTTTGTAATGTGTGATTCCAGAAAAAATGATCCATACCCCCACCCCTCCCCACAGAAGAGGGTTGAGAATTTACCCCACCTCTCTGGTGGACAGACAGACATAATATTTTATTGGATCATGTAAAAATAATATTTACATTGGGTTAATTCCAATAAAAGAAAAAGTAGAGAAAAGAAATATACATTGTGTCTTCTAAATTTGTATAGTTTAGTGTTTTTTTCCAAACCTCCATAAGTGGGGGGGGGGGGGGGGGGTATGGATCATTTCTGGAATCACGCAATGCAGGAGGAAATTTATTTAAAATGGAGTTCCAAGCAAACATTAACAATATCATCTAAAATCTCAATGTAATCATATATATGGGCAGTCACAAAAAACGGCACCCTTCTGTGGAGAACCAGCCCTGAAATTTGTCCTTACTAATTCTGGAATTGTAGTAAATTTTGATACTTCTACCATTGATTTTGTGCTATCCACCCTGCCAATATCTTTGGAGGGGAAGGGTGGGGTGTGAAATTTTGAGCACCCACCCTCAGGGTGCTCTAGGACCACTGGAGGTGTTCTCAGAAAGGTGAACAGTTTTTTTTTAACTGCCCCATAGGCCATTTTTCGAATTATGTTACAAAACATACAAACAATCCAAAACTGAGGCTTTCTTACATATAATAAAGTGAAAGGACTTACCCTTAACCCAGGTAGCTGATGTTAGAAGCAAGATGATCATCTTCGTGGGAGAAGTCCTGTTACTTCTCAGGACTCCTTCCACCCGGATATTCTTGCTTGTAACATTGATTACGTACAGTGTATTCTTTTACCAGAGAGTCTCGAATTGAAGTTAATGTTTGTAGTCATTGGAGCATAATACTAACATGAGTAACTAATCTATTTAGTCTGTGACTTAAAGGCTCCTCACCAACCGGGAGCCTTTGCGCCCTGTTTTCTTTTGCTTTCAAATTGATCCATTGTTTTTCGGTTGCTCTGATTGGCTAAGAGTCCGCAAATGCTCTCGGTTGGTGATGGGCCTTTAATTTAAATAATTTCATGCAAACATCTTTTTCTATAACAATAACAATAACAATGAACATTCTGTTTTGTAACAATAACATCTTAAATGTCAGTATTCTCAATAAAGTAAATCTCAAAATATAATCATATAATAAAATATTGATGCATTACTGTAAACATGATTATAATTTAAAAAAATATATATTAAATTCAACAGTGGTCCCGAAAGCCTACAAAGTTACTCCAGTATAACCAACTCCTGGAGACAGGCTTGTCATTTAAATGAAAATATAAAAACATCCTAATCTAATTTCTTAAAAAAGATAACTTCACTAAACGTTACTAATTCATTAATCAGCTATTTGGTATAATCGCATCTAAAAACCTGGCAATCAGGACAAGGGCATTTCTTGTTTCCACTTACCCTCTAACCTGGGTTTCCATTGGAACTAAGCCTTGTGAGTTTTCTGCAATGTGTGCAACTTAAAGTGGTCTGATCACAACACTACCTAAATCTGAGTAGTGATTTTGGGGGTGAAAATGATAAATATTTCATTTTAAAGGGCTGGCTATGAGTTCAGCCACATTGTACTTACTGTAAGTTAAAATATCCAGAAGTATGAAAGTTTTTACATTAAAACAGTTCCTACTCAGATTTGGATAGTGTCATGCAATTAAAACCTGACATGTTCAGATGTTGCACTACTGCAGAGACAGTTGAGACTTTTATACTTTAGAAAAAGCCTGTCCCTTGCAAAATGCAAGTAGCATGTTTGTTCTGAAGTCTTTCTCTTTCTTTAAATGGGCCACTGGCAAGGTTATGTTTTTACCACAGGCTCCAACTGTTGGGAAACATACTCTGTGCTGTGGGTTTCTCTTCATGCAATCATGATCAAAGGACACTGTAATATTTAAATTCTCTCCATCAAGTGGTTTGTGCTTCTGGCCAGTCAGCCATCCCAAAAAAACAGCTGCAGTTATGTCTGCGTTCAGGGCCTTCAAACGCTCTTCAGATTGCTCTGCTTCATCTACCGGTACAGAATCTTCATGTGCATAAGCAAGTTGCTCACTACTTCCAGTTAATGACTCATCTTCTATGCTGATTATAAAGTCGTGGAGGAGATCAAACACTGTGTTTTCAGCTTCTCTTTTATTCGATCCTTCCTCTGAGAACACTGGACATCGGAGAGTTAGCACATAATTAGCATCAACTTGGTTGATCTTGGTTGTTACCACTGTATGCATTGCTACGCGACCTCAAAATTCACTGTTGCGATGGGCGATTGGCGATTTTTAGCCGTCAATCAAAACTAAAACGTTGGATTCGGCTACTTCGGTGGGTCGACATTAATTGTAAAATCAATTAAAATAATTGTAAGCTATCCTTTGGCTTTCTGTCCTAGAATTATGAACATTCTGACTCAAGAAAATTGACATTACAATTCCTTTGCTGAGAATCGCCAATCGCAACCGTGAATTTTGAGGTCGCGTAGCAATTCATACAGTGGTAAGATCTTGGTTGTTAAGAAAGAGTTCTTTACAGATTTCCGGATTTTTCTCAAGTATGCTGCGAAATCCATAGCACTCAAGCCCTTTCCTGAATTCTTGCAGGTAAAGAAGACGCTTTGTTACAATGCTTAAAATAACTGTGCCAATGATTGAATCTTTCTTGTCAGCAGTAATATGCCCAGTATATCCGTGTTCTAAAATTGTGTCCTCTAAGCCGGCTGGGTCATTTCTTATCCTATTTATTAGTTCTTTGTCAGTTTTGGTCAAATGGTCCTCATTGAGCTGGCTTACATCAACATCGTGATTAACCAACATCTTGTATACGCTTTCTTTAAATAGACAAGGTGGTGGGCCACCTTGTACAATGCTTACTACACATATCTGGCCACATGTGTAGAACATGCCTTTGTGGGCCAAGAACATAGAGTCTGCTGGTGCTCCATTGGGGAACAGTTCAGCTTGCATTTTAGGCTGCAGATTGGTGAGAAATTCTTTTGATATAGCACCTGTATCTATCCCAGCCTCTCCTGCATAGTGAACTCTCAGAGTATGTTCAGGTGAAGTTCTCTTGGCTTCACGCTGCCATAAAGTAAAACATCTTTGAAGAGAGGAGCCCCTTCTGACAATAAAAAAAAATGTCCTTCGTCCTTGACTCTTTCCTTCAAACAACGGATAAGGCTAGTGCAGTCGTTAAATTTATTTTTATTCATTTGGGATTCTATTCCTTTTGTAGCTGTTGCTGTAACGGTAGACTGATCACTGAACATACTCTCTCCTAAATTATCCCCACTACTGTCCATATCATTGTCTAGATTGGCCTGAAGTTGCCTTGCTAGTAATTCATCTTCTTTCTCTTGAGATAACTTCAACTTCTTCTCCGGCAAAGTGCCATTATCGCCCTCCTCCTCCCCTTCTGAAGATAGGCTGGTAGTATCATCAGGTTCACGAATTGTGTAGTCTTCATTCCTACATAAGCACAGCACAATGTTTTTTATAGTCCTTCCCCGTCTCTTCTCTGAATCGTTTAAGGGTGCATCCTTGCAGCTTTCAAAAAGCAAATAATACACATCACCCTCAACAAACCTATCACAATGGTAGGCTTTGAACTTAGCCTCTGCCTGTCGAAGGATTTCTGTATAAGGTGCTTTGTTAGAGATTCTAAGCATGACTCTCTTTCCACGAACAGGTTTTAGACGTGACTCTTTTTCGTTAAATTCCATAAGTTCTATCCATATTCCAACTTCTTCTTCTTTTTCCTCTTTAGAGACTTTTTTGGATACCTTCTCTTTCCATTGCTTGCCTTTCGATTTTCGGAAGGAGGCAAAACTCTTGATAACAGGAGTTGCAGATGTACCTGGAACAATACAAATGTACAGCTTTTATGAGGCAAAAGCATTTTAATAGTCTTGTTTGTATATGCAGCTCCAGAAACTCAAACTCTCACTGGGAGATTAAAAACAATAAAAAGGTCAAATTGATGAAGCAGGGGGACTCTAGTCCAGTCATGTTATGAAAAAAATGCAGTCAACCTCAAAGTAATTGCAACAGAAGCTTTTCCTTCATAATCCTATCCTATAAACCATTAGAAACAACATACTAAAAATCATATTTAATCGAAGCAGGGGAAAGTACTTAAATTTAGGAGCTTTATTTTCTTGTGTTGGCGGCTATTTTGGCTTTTGTTATTAATGAGTTTTACAGCACGTAGAGCTCTACGCTTTCCTTTACATAGAAATGACCCCTTGTATAGAGTCTATTGATGTTTGCCAACCGAATCCATTATTAAGAATTATTGAGTTGTGTATGGAAACTTGTTTCAAGATTCCTAGTCAGGCACTGTATTGGACTTATGACAATGGAAATTTCTCTTAGTCAAAGCATAGTTTGCAAAAATAACATACCTAACAAAGTATATATAACACGAATGAGTCCATTTACTAGTAAACCATTACAAATTTAAACACTTAGGTAGCTGGCAATACTGTACAGTATAGTGAATATCAAAAGCTTCGCAAAACTAAACTGCGGCAAAACTCATTAATAACAATGGGCAAGATGGCCGCCAACAAAAGAAAATTGTGTCATCTTTTCAAACTTGAATTTTGAGATGTTCCCCTACATCGATTTATTTTTATTTTTAGTATGTTTGGTAGGTTGACTTTATGGCCCTAAAAACCATTGACAAACTTTCTGTTGCAGTTAGTTGTGGGTCATTTCACAAAATGACTGGACTACTCCCCATAAAAAAGATGGAGTGCTTATCGGGAAATTGATTTTAAACATAAGGGATAGCAAATCGAGTGTGGTCAACAGTGCACCCCTCTATTTTTATGGGGAGGTCTATTTTTATGGGGAGTCCCCCGGACGTTACCATTCATACTAGAATCTGAAATACTAGTTAGCAGGCTATATACTTCTGCAGTGAGCTTTCTAAGAGTAAGGGTACTAACTAGTCTAAGAAAAATACCTTTATTGAAGAACATCATAGAACCTTGACATTCAAGTTATTTCAGGAAGAATCTTAGAACATTTATATTTTGTTTTGATCTATTATCAAAACAAGCATGACATTCAAAGTGGCTGCCATTATTTACACAATGCTGACACAATCCAAGTTCTTTAGGCCCTCCCCTAATGTTGTTGTTAACCTCTTCGGTCTCATCAGTCTCGCCAATTGCATGTAATAGTGCACAGGCAATCCACGAGACTCGTGCAATTCAACGCAATCTTCTATCTGCATGATCATCCCAATCGTTTCAGCCATTTCCGATTGTGAAAGAAGTGTCTCCATATAATCTCATGGATCGTGTGTGCACTATTTCATGCGATTGGCGAGACTGAAGAGATTATATGGAAATTGGCCTTTAGAGGAAGAATAATTTTATAAAAAAACACCACTATTCTTGGTCTTAAAAGTAGCTGTGATTATAATAAGTGTGATTTTAGTTGTGGATGATATATTCTTGCCTTTATTTTTAGAAAATTTTTGTTGTGGATGATATATTTTTGCCTTTATTTTTTACAGCATTCAGCCTATGCATAAATCTTTGGAAAAGTAAGGAAGCAAACTCTTAAAAATTTCTAGCCCAATAAAATCAATTTATTTACCAGTGTCACATGGCCTTGGTCCTAATCTTGAGGGCCCAGCAACATCAACAAAACTTGGAGTACTACCAGCTACACTCGAGGATGGTCCTGCAACTAATAAAAATGTGAATGTTTCTGAATGTTGTCAGCAAGGTGTCTAATGCGGGGAGAGGACAAAACATGGAGTACATGTACTACTCAATGCAGGATCTCAAATCAAATACCCCATGGCTTCCTGGAAGTTTACTTAGAAGTACATGTCTTCATATAGATGATAATTTATCATTCATGTTTTGGCAACTAGTCCCAGGATAAGTAGCACAGAAAGGTTACTTGCCCTAGCCAATTTTCGAGTTGTCCAGTTATGGTATAATAAATTGTTGTAAAATATAAACCAAGCCTATGTATGAGCCACATAAATGGACGTGGCTTACCAATGCTCATTACTAGAAAGCCATAACATTTTCATGACAGGGTAATAGCTTTTAGAGGTTGACACAAAATATGTACAAAAAAAGTGTGAAGGCTTTTAAACAACAAGCCACACACCAGCAAAATGTTTTATGTTTATAGAGCGGATTGTCATGAGTAATTGGTAATTATTTTGTAATCACTCATATAGGTTTTATTCAAAATTGGTGTAATTACTTTGTGATTGGTTTTACCCCCAGGGGGTAACTCCCCTATGATTTGGGCAGGGGTGCTTGTTGTACCTTTTAGGGTTTAAAATCAGGCCTCTGGTTTTACCTTTTAGGGGGTAAAATTAGAATCAAGCAAATCAACCTTGTTGGTAGCCTGAATTTCAGACTCGTAAAAAATATGAGAGAAAATTATAATGGAACATTCGTCTTGTTGGTACCTGTTTAGGTCAACTAAGCAACACCATTTCTGGTACATTTAGGGGTAAAATCAAATGTTCCAGACAAGCACCCCTGCCCCCAAAATAGGAGAGTCAACCCCGTGGGGGGGGGGGGGGGGGGTATCAGTCATATCAAAACAGCTCTATTTTGCACAAATTGTTGCTTGTCCTTTGACTACCGGTAGTACCCCTGAGTTTTCACTTGTGCTGAAGCATTTCTTACTTGCCCAAGACAAGTGGACATCTCCTGTACTCCCATCTACTCCTCCATACTCCAATGCGCTCATTTTACAGTGTAAAAATTTGAAAGCATAAAATAAATCCCCACGTTTTATGCCGCCGAAGAGAAGCGAAAATAATACCTAGTTTCTTTAAACAGTGCACCAGTGCTTTCTGATTAGCTAATAAATACAAAGCTGCCCAGACTTGCCTGCTAGACACATGGCACTTGGAATGGCATTGATTGCAAAATCAACTAAAAATTATATTGTAAGCTTTCCTTTGGCTTTCTGGACTAGAATCATTAAATTTCTGGCTCAAGAAAATTGTCATTACAATTCCTTTGCTGAGAATCGCCAATCACAACATTGAATTTGAGGTCACGTAGCAATGCATACGGTGGTAAAGGGGAAGGGGCTCTCGTACGCTTAGACTGGCCACTTCTCTGACAAGAAAATACCTCAAATCGCAATCCAATTCCATCTTCTTAATAACAGGCCAAAACAACCTAGAATTGCATTTGTCTAACACATGGAAGGTTTTTCTATTAAACTGGAGGATTATATTGATTACTACAGGCAAAGTTGTTTCACGGATTCACGGCGGTCACATCTTTGTGTCCACGGTGGACGCATGTAAGCGAGCGTACATACTTTGTCAGCGTGTTTTTTTTTTTAAGAAAAAGAAGTTGTAACAGAAGAAGTTGTCAAAGTTCTTACCTCTCCCGCAGTTGGAGTTGGAGCAGAACTTGCTCCCATCGGCAACAAATTGTCCGCAGTTGGTGCAGTACATGCTGAAGAAGAATCTAAATCGATCGACAAGACAAGATGGCGAACCACGCTGAGCAACCGCTGACCGCCAGACTACATACTCTCTTATCCTATGATACAGTTCGAGGAAACTCGGCCGAGTTAGGTTGGCCGTGAGCCTTGCTTTAATTAACCGCCGGCGGCGAAGTATTTCCTTTTAGCCGCAGCGAGTATTTCCTTTTAGCCGCAGTGAGTATTTCCTTTTAGCCGCCATGAGTATTTCCTTTTAGCCGTGAGCATTTTCTTTTAGCCGTGAGTATTTTCTTTTAGCCGTGAGCATTTTCTTTTACCGTGAGTATTTTCTTTTAACCGTGAGCATTTTCTTTTAGCCGTGAGCATTTTCTTTTAGCCGCGAGAGTTTGTATTTAGCCGTGAGAGTTGTGGGCCACCGTACTTTATAAGTAGACTGTACTGTGAATGATTTTTGTGTGTTAATAAGGAATAATACTTGTGTGATACAGACAATTATACGATTGCTGAATTTCATCAGCCGATGATTTGATTTTGTTGCGTTGTTCTGTTCTGTACGTCACCAAAACCCACAACAGCGAAGAAGAGCCTCCGAATGTGTCATTCTTCACGGGTAAACCCAGGAAAACCGCAAAGTCCGCACATCCGTCTCTTGTTGACGAAGAACAGACTAAGGTAATAAGTAAAAACTCTGGAAGCTCAGTATTATCTCCTGAGTTTGAAGGCATTAGCGCTAAAAAAAGGAGTAAAAATTAACAAGGATTCCAATTCGTGATAATTGCTCTAAAGAATAACAATTGTTTTTATGCGAACATCCAGGCTGAGATCTGGTCAATTTTATCATGTGAACATCTCAAAACCATACCTCGGGCTAGCAGGACGAAGAACGTATTTAGCCAGACGCGTCGTGTCCTTTTTACCTGTAATTTTCTACGCTGTTTATTTTTTATAGCGCGAGCAACGCCAAGCAGCTATTGTCGCTTCATTCTTGTGACTCTTTATTTTTTCCATAGAAAGTAAAAAAAAACTTATTATTGTTTGTGTATTTTTCAGACGAAGGAAAGGCTTGGCATATTGCAGCAGTTGAGGGAGCTGAGGGCCCTTAGAGACGACCATGTACTTTCTGAAGCGAAGGAGCACATCTAAAACCAGCTGATTGACTTAAATGCCACAGTTTCTCAGCTCTCCGCCATTAAGAAGATACAGACCCGCTTAGGATCAAAATATAAAGTTGAATGCTACCTAACCGATCCAACAAGTGCAATTAAACTAACAGCATGGGTAGAGCATGCCCACGAAATAAAGGAAGGGAAAACATACAACTTCAAGAATTTAAGGTTGGTCAATGAATATAAATCTTCTAATTTGGTCTTAGCTACTTCAGTGCATGGTTGTAAAATCACTGAGTGTAAGCCCTTTGATAAACCTGTCCAAACCCCATCAGAGCTTCCTGCTTTCTTCACAGAAGAGCGTATTACATCCGACATCCTAGGAATATCGCCCTTTGATATGTATGTTTCTTGCCAAGTGTGCCACAAAAAGGTGACTGACACTGATAAACCAGTCGTGAAATGCAGTAACTGCAAGCTAATGCAGAAGAAAAACAGTTGCCCAACACAGTATCTTGTGAAAGTTGTTGTCCGTGATGGCAACGATGCCAAGCTGACACTCACTTTGTTCAATGATCTCATCAAGCACATCTTTGAAGACATTCTTCGCCAAACCTTGTCAGACAAAGAGGATGAAGTAGTACTGGCCTTACTGCCTTACTGGAATGTCCGATGTTGCAAATCACATATGACCAGAAACACGCATTATCTCAAGTGTGTGTCCCTCCAACAACTGAGACAAATATGGTCATAAGATTGAGTTCTCGCTGAACAAAATGAACGCTTTTATTATTTTTACATGCTAAACGTCGAACAAGTCCCCAAAAATCACATCATATGACCAGAAAACATGTATTATATCGTGTGTGGCCCTCCAAGAACTGAGACAAATATGGTCATTAGGTTATGTTGTCGTTGAACAAAATGACCGCTGTTATTATTTTTACATGTTACTTGTTGAACAAGTCCCCGAAAGTCACATAACCAGAAAACATGGATTAACATCTGTGTCCCTCCAAGAACTGATACAATTCTGGTGATAAGATTGAGTTGAACGTTTTGTAGTTGAACAAAATGAACGCTGTTATTGTTTGTACATGTTACACGTCCCCAACAAGAAAGATAAGTGCAGTCAAATGTTGGACATCACATTCACCTTAAGCAAAATGGAACGCTTTGTATATTACTTGGTATATTACATGTAATTTGTAGAAATAAGTACCCTGCCTAGTTGACTACCCTAATTTCAAATGCAATCCATTCGGGCACATAGATACAGCTAAGCCTTTTCTCTATTACTTTCAAAACAATACGGCTTCCAAGCCGAGAAAGCTATCAACCATTTACATCTGCACTCTCCCGTGCCCCTACAATTTTTCCTCGAGAAGGTGCCATCATACTTCCAATGAACTGATATGAAAATTACCCATAAAATTTCCCATGGGCCGCTGTTCAGTTAGCTATTGACTACCTATTTCAACTTGCTCACAACTCTTTCTTATCAAGCTTCTACAATTAACATTTTCCTACAACGTTTTTACCTAAATGTAAAACAACTGCAACTCCTCGCACCTATCTCCTCCGAGCATTTCACTATCCTTGAGATACTTCTAGATAAGTCGTTTCATATTTAAGTACGTACAAACACCATGCTTTGTTTTTGTTTGAAGAGCCTTCTACTGATTATCAAGACGAATATTCCGAACAGGGGACAAACGAATGTGCCAGCGAAAAAAGCGGGTTTTTACTGATTATTCGAACTCTTTTTAACAAAACACAAAACTAATTGAAACTGACCAGCACATTATATATTATTATTTATTTATTTACATTATACATTATATATTATTATTATATATTGTAGAATTTTTATCACGGCTTTTATGAAAACCAGCGGCTCTCGCTGATAGAACCACCGTGCTTAAATAAATCTCTCTCTCTCTCTCTCATTCTGTATTTACTTATCTTTAATATGATATATTGTTTGTTGGAATTCCTCAAAAAGCGCGCACGTGAGAATTTTTGCGAAGCACACCCACTGATGGCGAACCGTATCCTTAAAGTCATATTAAAGTATCTTTCTAGCAATGAGAATAGCAGCTGCAAAGTACCATTAAAGTGCCTCCTCTCCCTGGCCTAATTTTGTAGACAATGAAATCAAATTTTGTTTAACTTCTAAAAGGGGACACAAAAAAGTGCTAAAGGAGGACCTTTTATATATTTTGGTCGTGTAAAGTGTTGTTAAAGTACACAAAGCAAAGTACTACTAAAGTAAAAAAGGGTCCTAAAAAGTCTGTAAGCGTAGAAGCCCTGACAATTTACAAGACCATGGTTGATGATGTTAGAGAGAATGTTTTTTTTTTCGCAGTTTTAGAGAAGGGACCCTATAGACTCTCTTTCAAGGCTAAAAACCTAGCTCTGAGTCCTGAAGATTGGTCTCAAATGATCCCAGAGGCTCGTCAAAAGCATCTGGCAAAGTTGGATTCCTTTTGAAAACTGCCATTACTAATCCCTTCAGTGATCTAATTACAGAAATATCATGAATGTGATAATAAGGCTTTTTCATTTTCTAGGGCATTAGCATGGAACAGCAGAGATTAATCCTGATGTATTGGGAGAATTTCATCTCAGTGGTTTGCCAGACTATTAAAACAGGGCTCATGGGACAATGGCAGAAACATTTTTCAACTTGAGATCAGCAAACACCCCACTGATGGAAGGGAATTTGAGATTCCTCACCCAATACAGACCCAATGTGGATAATGTTGTTAGAAGCTCAATCCCCAAAAGATCTAGAGTAAGGACAATACCCCTTGTAAGAGATAATCGGGTTTGGATGACATTCTAACAGAAAATCCTGAGACCGCTAAAACTAATGACTATGATGTTATGATTTTTTAAGAAGCACCCGGGCCACATCCTCTTATGGATGTGGAGGGAAGATAAGGGAGAAACCCTCTAGTGATCCTCCGCCATCCCCGAATGATATCATTATTTCCAGGTGTGAAAGAACAGTGTATAACAAAACGTGGTAGCACACGAATCAATATTTCTAAGGACGAATTGCCGGTTTATTACCACCCTGTTGAAAAAAAAAAACTTTGGAAGTGGAAATCCTGAAAACAAACAGATTCTCTTCAGAGAATTTGAATCCAGATGTAATTCTGATAAGCGAAATCCCAGATAAGCTTGCACGTCGACCAAAGACATCGCTTTTGCTGTTCTGATCCAAGCCGCCCCTTTTGCGTGGACCCTACATTTAACTTTATGAAGTCCGAGGTCACGCCCTTTTCTTATCACCATCTAATGTTGAGGTCCAAAAGAACCGGACAACCTCCAGTCTTTGTCGGACCTACAGCAATACATTACAGTAAGACAAAGCAAGCTTATAAAACAATTGTGTCTGCTTTATCTAATAGCTGTCCCAAGGCGACTGACTGGTAAGGAACCAGTTTTCTGGCCATACTTAAACAAAAACAGGGATATGATGAAGCGCTCGATGATCGCAACGGCGAGGAAAAAGGCTGGCATACCCAATGATGGGAATCCTTTGCGGTGTTACACCAATATGGCAGAGAGCGTGAATAATAAATTGACAAGGCAAAAGGAGGCGATCACCAAAAGGGGCAAAAGTAAAGACAATTTGAGTAAATTGGAGTTCGTAAGGGATATTTGGGAGGAAGTCGACAGACAGCAACAGTTGGAACTAGGCAAAGCTGTCTGTGGCATGAGCGATGACTACGAGCTTTCGTACGATGCAAGTTACCTGGAGATTGCGCCAGATGAGTGGTTTGAGAGGACGGAGGCAGAGAGATCGCATTATATTAAGATGTAAATGTATATATTAAGATTGAAAAAAGATTGATTGATATTGGTAGACTTCCTGAGGGTTCTATCATGGTTACTATTGATGTGGTAGGACTGTATCCGCACATACCCCAAATGAGGGGCTCCTAGCAATTCATGAGGCTTTGGATAGGAGAACGAACCAAGAGTTACCTACCGCGAGAATCGTAGAATTAGCAGAATTTGTACTTAAGAACAACAACTTTGTCGGGAACTGCTATCGGAACTAAAATGGCGCCATCTTATGCTAATTTATTTATGGATAGACTGGAAACTAGACTTATTAATGGATATGACAAAAAGCCACACACCTGGTTGAGGTTTATCGATGCCGTGTTTATGATTTGGACAGAAGGGGAACAGGAGCTTCAAAACTTTTTGTCTTATTTGAATAATGCACATGACACCATTAAGTTTACATGGAACTACTCCACTGAGAAGATTGATTATCTAGATGTTACAGTTATTAATGATAATGGGAACATTGTTACTGATTTATACGTAAAGCCTACAGATAAGCGCCAGTACCTGGATTCGAGATCGTGTCATCCCCGCGGTTGCAAGGATGGCATCCCGTATGCACAAGAACTACGGTTACGCAGGATTTGTTTCTCTGATGTATTGTTTCGTAGACGCATAGAAGACTTAGTGTCATTCTTAGTAGCAAGAGGCTATAACGAGAGATTCGTGAGGCAACAGATAGGAAGAGCGGAGAGAGTTTCTAGGAAACAAGCACTTGCCCCACGTAAACAGTCAAATAACAACAAGAGGACACCGTTTTTGGTCACATATCATCCGGGTCTGCCGAATATTGGGCGGATGTTACAGGAGTTGCAGCCGTTATTGAACTCGAAAGGTGTAAAAAGGCAGTAGGGGAAGTTCCTATGATGGCGATTCGGAGACCGAAGAATTTAAAGGACTATTTGGTCCGTGCGAAGATCCAGTCAGGCAACAGAGAGAGTCACGGGAGAGTACAGTGCAAGTCTACAGCTAGGTGTGTCATTTGTAAGGATGGTAGTTTCCTTAAACTGGGCAACACATTCACCAGCAATACTACAGGAAAGAAATTTGTTATCAACCATGATCTAGATTGTAACAGCGACAATGTTGTGTATTTACTATCATGTAAGAAATGTGGTGTGCAGTACGTTGGTTCTACGACTACGAAGTTTAGTTTCAATAACCACAAAAGCAGGTCAAACATCAGAAACTATCGAGAAAAGAGAGGGAATCAGATGGCATGGTATATAGACACTTTCATTCTGAAGGTCATAGGGGACTTGAAAATCTGTCGGTCCAGATAATCGACAGGGTAAATGGGGACGAGAAGAGCCTGCGAGAAAAGGAAGGACAGTGGCCTTATAGACTCCAAACCATAAGACCATAAGGGCTCAATGCTAATGACTTTTCTTACAGCCAGACAGGGCGCAAGCGCATTTAATTATATGTATTTTTAGAGAAAACATTCTTCAGCGCGCACACATTTTTCCCGTTATTTTGTTATTGTTTTTGTCAGCACGCGTTGTCCCGTTCTCGTTATCACGTGTAACAATATCGGCTAGCCTCAGTCACCCTGAGGAAGGCTGTTGTACATGGCCGAAATACAGGTGCTGTTGTTTTAAACGTTGTTTTCTCTTGTTGTTGATTAGATTGCATTTATTACTTAGGGACATACTAGAAACGGAGGATGATTATTAATGTTGTAGTTTAATTATCCGTAAAATAAATTATGAGAAACAGCAACAAAACAAACAAACAAAAAAATATATATATATGTAAAGAGAGAAAGAAATGTTGTAATGTATATATTATTTAAGTCACCCGCCTCGATTAGCCGTAGTGCTACTTGCGGGTGACTTTCAATATAAATTTATTTTATTTAGTTTCTTATTAAATAAAATGGAATAAAATGGTAAAAGATGTTTAGCCAGTTAAGCATGGGGGGACTGGCTCAAGGGAAGACCATTAATAAAATTACCGAAAAAGATCCAATAAACAGCTCAGAATTCAAAGAGATACCGAAAGATGTGGTAAGCGTTCTCAGTCAAACTTCTCTCTCAGATAGACTGATTAGGACTATAGTTACCGGAGCAGAACAACTTCTCAATGATCCCAAAACAGTTCAGGGAAAGCCGAGTTTGGCAAAATCTCCGAGTTTGGCAAAATCTCCCGTTAAATATCTCGTGGCTTCGTCCTCTTGCAAAGGAGGAATGTTCGAGTGTGCTGTTTATCGAGACCATGTAGTGTGCAACTGTCCTTGTTACAAATACCAACACCTGTGCAAGCACAGCCTTTGCGTCTCGCTACTGGCTGATATTTTATCCCAACATGCAGATTATGTGGTGAGATCTTCGGCGCCGCACAAGGCAAATAAATCTGGATTTGTGATTCCGGCCAAAAGTGCCGCCAAAAGGAAGGGGCATCCAACAAAAATCACTGGTGACCTCCGAAGCGTTTACATGCGACAGGAAATCCGTTCAGCGAAATCCACCACAACAATAGGCCCCTTAAAGATATCTACCTGTCTGACGAACCAAAAGCCATAGCTTGTAAGCAGTGTGGGAAGGAATTTCCCCGGCGCACAACAGTCATACCATTTGATATTGCACTATCACACGAGGAGAAGTGGTTATACCCTGACCCAACCAACAGTAGTCACAAGGTACCATCCTGTAGATTCTACTGCGTACACAATAAGTGCATCAGATCGAGATTTCCATATTTCGATTCCAATTATTTATGAATCAATGCAGAAGTCCAGCAAAGACTGAAGGATACACACAAACAACTGTTGTCATCATACGAGTTTCAGTTTATGTTTTATGTTCAGGGGCGTAGCCAGGGGGGCCAGGGGGGCGGGGTCCCCTTTTCTCGGGAGATTTTACCATACATTTACTGTATTTGTTGGAGGAGATTTGAACATTTTCGTCCCATGTTTTAACTATCCGCCCCCGCCCCCCCTTCCCCCCCCCCCCCCCCCCCCCCTTCAGAAATTCCTGGCTACGCCGCTGATGTTTCAGTAAAGCAGGGCATTAGCAAACTTAATGCTTCTATATGATTATAGCTTGAGGGAATTGAACTCACTGATCAGATAGTAAAAGCCTACTGTAGCTTAGGTTTTTTTTTGTATATCATGTTACGTTGTTAACCGTTGTAAGAAAGTTTCTCCCAAACGAAACAAACGTTAATATGAGATATTGTATTTGGGATATACCCCTTCATGAGGGTGCTATGCGATAATGTATTTCAATAAAGTCTTGAGGATGGGGTTAGAAACCACGAAACAAGAAAGTGCTTCAGCTTGGTCGCCGAGCCGAGGTATCAGTGCACGTCCTTCGGTTGACGGACAATAAACAGAGGTCCCGTCTCTCAAGCCACTACACCTAATCAGAACATGAGGGACGTTACAGCTGTTTTGAGTATTCTGCGAACTCTCGCGTTTGACAATGGCGTTATGGCTTCCGTCAATCAAACTCTCGGGTCTTATTTGAGTCTTAACTGACCATAAGCTTACCCTGGATGAGACAATAAAGTCTTTCGGATGAGACAATAAACCGAGGTCCCGTCTGCCTTCCCTTCTACCCCTGTTCAAGGTGGACGCTAAAGAACCCATTGCACTCTTCGTAAGAGTAGGGGATTGTCTCCCGGTGCAATGGCTTGACTCTAGGAGGCATATACTGTTCAACAGTCCTCATGATTGTAAGCTGCGCGGCTGCTATTTGCGCCATCTAATGCAGCCCGTTAAGTCCTCCAACCTCTCCTTGTCTAGCGGTTGTGTACTTTCAGCCGCTTTGAGTTGCCTCACGATGAGGAGAAGATCCTTTCTTTCTTTTTCTTTTCTGGAAAACAGAGGACCGAGGTTCGAGTTCCTCTGGTCCCCAGAGTACCGTAAGCTAGGCCATTTGTCTAGAAAAAGTGAGAAAAAGATAGTAAAAGATGCTGTGTGTTAGGTCATTTCACTAGGATGGCGAATAACTGAATTATAATGTTACCCTTGGTTAGGAAATTGTACAGAACTAATATTACAAGGATGTAATCAATGGTCGTGAAGTGGAACGTTTGATTCTTTACACTGCGCAGCTCGTCCCGGTGTAACATTTCCTCACTTCAAAACATAAGAAGATCTTAGACGCAAAGCAATCGTTAGGTAATGACAATATAATCACGTATAAACAGGAAATTTCCTCGCGTGATCAAAACCTGTATGACCCAGTTTGTACTTGCTCACGTAATGGCAGGTAACGAATCAGAACGCGAGTCCAAACAAAATGTCGCAGCCAAGTCAAGGTCCGAAGCCCTGTCGAGATAAGTGTTGTGGGGTCCCTGCGGTCACCCACAAATATCTCCCCTATGCTCGCTTTCAGTTTATCGGAGAGAGAACTTTCATTTTATTTTTCGCATTTTTTTCTGCCATTTCCGGGTGCCCTGTGGAAACTACTAGTTCCCAAGCTACAACGTGAAATAATATGGCGGTGATTTGTACACTCAATGAATAGAGTGCAGTATTGGTATTTGGTAAGACAGTTTATTATTTTAGGGGCCGTCGCTTTTGGGTCATCGCTTTTGGGTCATCGCTTTTAGGTCATCGCTTTTGGGTCTTTGGTTTTCGGTCTTCGGTCTTCGGTTTCTAGACACCCGTTCACTAAGCATCTATGACTTCCCAGCAGAGAGCAAAGAAGCGAATGAGAACAAAGACACTTCTGAGCCTGGGCTGAGTGAGATCAGCATAGAGATCATTAGCAACACATCTCATGATGAATCTGTCGGTAAGGAGATACAGTATTTTTCAGGGAGTTACTTAAAGCTGTTTTCAGTATTTTGCAACTCTCGCGTCAGACTTCTAATGGCGTTCTTGGTTCCGTCAAGCAAACTCTCCGGTCTAATTAAGTCTTAGCTGAACGTAAGTTAGGCCATTTGTTTAGAAAAAGATTGGGGCATTGTGTTGGGGCATTTCACTCGGATGACGAATAACTGAATTCCAAGTATTCCAAAGAGTTTCAAAGTTTGATTGACGGAAGCCAGAAAACAGTTTGACAGTTGGAAATCGATCAAGAGAGTTCGCAAAATACTCAAAATAGCTGTAAGCTTGAATGTTTACCTTGAAGCAAACATGTCTTAATAAAACGTGCCGGCTTACGCAGGTCTGTTCTTAGAGCCTGCGTTAGTGGCCAGGTACCCGCAAGTTGGACGTTCCTTTTATACTGATCTAATTATATAAACTGACAACATCTTTTTGTTTTGTATAAACTTATTTCCCAACACAGATTAGTGTTCATTCTTTGTACTAGATGTGATTGGAAGAGTCGAGTTTATGAGTTTGATTGCCTTACTCCTTACTTTCTGATACAGTATTTCATCCGGACTTTTCATCATAGTGTACGCAGTATGGCGATATCTGGGATTCAAGGCATAATTGTTGATAATTTTGGTTTGAACATGAAAACAGCTACGAGTCCATGAGAATAAATCGGTGTAATTATTAAGTGAAAGAGATTTTTTTTCTCAATATCTAGTGAGGATCAGTTTGATGGAAGTAAAAATGACAACAGTTAAATCAACAATCATCTCTCAAAAACCATTGATTGTTATAACATTTTAGGCTTAAGACTTAAGACCATCCTGTTCTCTAGTCCAGCTAGGCTTGCAAGCAAATCTCTGAAAATTATTATTTTTTATCAATAGAGTTTTGTTTGAAAACACAATTAGAAACAAGCAATGCAAGCATCGAATTGATCCAGGACAGTCCAAGACCTGGTGAGTAACAGAAAAGTTCAAGGTGCCCTGGACAATGAGAAATGTATAATAATGTACAAATACATGTAATTATTATTCAGCACATCGATGCACTGCCCAAATATGGTCATTGGAACGCCAATAGCTGTCTTCTGTACATGACAGCTATCCTGCGATATCCGTCTCTGAGGAAAATATGATGTTTTGAGCTCGTAAATAATACACAAAAGTCATTTCTTTCGGGGGTTTTTGTGCTATCGATGTGCTGAATAATAAAACCATTATCCTGCTCGATTTTGCAGAATATCGTCTGATTTTAGCCAACTCGGGACTTCGTCCCTCGTCGGCTAAGTATCAGACGATATTCTGCGCAATCTCGCAGGATAATGGTTAAATATTGTGAGGATTGGAAGCTTAACAATAGACCCTTTTCGAAAATAGCCGCCGAAAATTCGAATTGATTTTTGTTAAAAATTAACACCAGCACTAGAGCACACATCATCATTTTAGTAAAATCACAAAATTTTGCTGCAGTATATCCAATATCTTCCGAGAAAACGAAAGTTAAAAATGTGAAAATTTACAGACGTTTGTATGACTGGAGGTATGCGTCATACCCCCAGTCATACAAATCTCTGTAAAAAAATTTCAGACTCTGCTTTCTCAGCCAACATTGGCATTTGGCATAACGAAAATGTAAGGTATTACTAATGTGATGATACTCTTTCTAGTGCCAGTATTTGATTTTCAGTCAGATTAATTTTAATCAAGAGAATTTGCGGCGGCCATTTTGGAAAAACGTCTATTTTTGGTTTTGTAAATGCTTGGGAACGCAGCTTGAAGTTTGGGATTTGACAATCAGATTTTTTTTCAAGGCCCAAATGTTGAAACCCAGTGATGCCTTTAGTTAATCATATTATCACATTTCATCTAAAGAAAGCTGCATCCGAACTCTTTTCGCTTGCTTAACAAATTGTCATTATTTTTTTAATCATCAGATAATCAAGTTGACCAAAGCATTGAAGTTATTGATGACAGCTCATATCAAAAGGATGATTGTGATATCAGTATCGAAGTTATCAGTGATATATCATTTGGTAATCAGTTAAACAGATCAATACAATTTAGAATCCCATACCTCTATTCTATCGCGCGCGCTGATTGGCTAAGAAGGAGAGGTATTTTTTGTGGAATACCCCAATTACACAGGGTCCCCGTCATTTAAATTTAAAAAATCGACGAGTTTTTTTAGTTAGTACAGCATTCCCGGACTATTAATCAGATAGCACATACAAAACTCAAATTTGTTTTATAGTTTTTGATATAAGTTAGTTACGATAAAAGCGAGGAAATGTATTTATCTCCATTTTTCGTATCACATTTTTATTGCGCTTTGTGAAACGTGGGAACACGCGCCTCCACAAAACACAAAACGCTCAAACTCTCGTGTGGTCAACACAACAAGTTTTGGAAACAAAATCTCTCTGGTTCCTCCAAAGTTTCGGGTATTTCTACCCTGGGTATGCAAGGCAATGTCCAGATATTCACTTTACAAGATAATTTCAACTAGAAGCTGTTGGCTCGTTCGATGAAAGTTAAGTTAAACCATTTTCTATCAGTAAGATAACTTTACTAATTCATTTGAAACTTTTGTAGACTCGATCTCTTTTTTTCAAATTGGCTTCAGTCACTTCAGTGTGTCGACAATCTTAAAACTATACCTAAGCTTACTTTAGACTTGTAACACTGAACTGAATGAATTTTCTTTCATCTAAACATTTATATATTGTAATTTCTTGTTTTAAAGATTCGCTATTGCAGCAAAGCCTAATTTCAAGGGAAGTTCGTTTTGAGATTCAGAAAATTCCATCGCTTTCGCATTAGCACGGCTTTCAAGCGCACGAAATCCACTATCACATCTCTTAAATTTAGACTTAATTTTCTAAAAATGTCCGGTATGGGATTCAGAGAAAATCCATTACCTGACTCGGGAATTCCACGCTAAATTTCACTTGAAAAACCGATATCGCTTTCGGTTTTTCACGTGAAATTTAGCGTGGAACTCCCTCGTCAGGCAATGGATTTACCTATAATATGCAACCCCCTCTGTGTAACAAAGCTTTGTTGCATGCATTAGAATTCCTGTTGATAAGACATCATCTTGCAGCTGCAAGCTATAGTTAAATTTAAAACAGGAATGCAGGGATGTCAACCCCAGGACTTCAAAAACCTGAGACTACCTTGACATGGCAAAAGTTCCTGCAATTCTCCCAGGAGAAATACAGTAAATGACTGTATGGCTTGTAGATCTCATTAGTCAAATATATATTTTGACCCTATGTATGAAATTATGAAGCTCTAACCCTTACGCCTTGTTATTGTTGTCTTTCCACAGAAGTCGAAGAGAAAGATCTATCCACTTGTCCTGAAGGTGCATTTAGATCTCCAACAGAAACCCAGTTTGAAAAAGGTGCAATTAATGCTCCAATCGTCTATTGTATCGCAATTGTATTGCATGCATCATTTAGGAAATAAAACATTTTTTTCTGTGCCTTCATAGAGTTTTGAAAACCGAGGCGTTGTTTGGGAGAATTCGAGAGCAGATCATGAAGCACGAAACGTCGAGTGCTTCATGATCTGACTCGATAATTCTCCCAAACAACGCCTCGGTTTTCAAAACTCTATGAAGGCACAGAAAAAAATCTTTTATTTCTTTTATAAAATAATTTCTAAATCGAGAACAATAATCATATTATGCATGAAGAGAAGTTTCCACAGCCGCGTTATGGTGTCATGTCTATGACCTTCATATAATTTTTGAAACACAGCTCTCGACCAATCAGAACGTGTGAACTATCTCAATTATTTTATAATTCATTAAGTCAGTTCATGTAGAATTGTAGCTAAGAAAATAACTTAAAGTATTAAGAATCTTGTTAGCCTGAATGTGAAAACTACCTTAAATGTATTATAATAAGAACCTGTTCAGCATGAAACTTTTCTGTATGTGAAACCAAAGCATGGAAAGTTCATGATTGTGTGGGGAGTTGAATCTCACAGCAGCCTGCATGTCATACCCAATTTAATTTAGGTATGGCACACAATTTCAAAAACATATAATTTGAAAATTTTAATTAGTAATGATAAAATGCCCAGTCCTTTGTACATAGCATTGACAGCCTCTTTCATGTAACTCCATTCAAGTGTCTTTTTCTTAATTTACTAGAAACTACAGGTCAACTAAATGAAAGGTTGAATGACAAGGAAGCAGGCCTAAGCATACAGCAGGAATATTCATCTCAAAAAGGTAACAGCCCTGTAAAGTACTTCATACACATTATTATTTGTAAAAATAAAGAAAATTATGAAAAGCCCAGTCTTTTGTACATAGAACTGGCAGTTTGTTTCATCATTTAACTCCAAGGAAACCATATATATTTGCGTGTGTGTGTACATACATACACATACATACGTTTATTTATACACACGGTAAAATCATCAGTATACACTCGACAGATGCCAAGTCTCCCACATTTTGTGGGAGTCCTGCCTGCATTTTGCCTAAATTTCCCTCATTTGTTTGTAATTTCCCGCATTTGATGAAAGACTGTAGGTGTTTAGATATACTTTCACAAAAGAAGGACACATTTTAGGGGATCTCTCCCACAAGATTGAAGGTTGGCATCTATGCACAGTGCATAGTAAAACCATTCACAGCCAAAGAATTTCACAATCACCAATAATGTGACGTCAGTAATAGGCCACTATTTGGTTTTACAAGTATTATTTGTTTTTTTTTTATTTTGGTCTACAGATAATAGCGGAACTCCTAGTGCCGAAGGCACGGAGTGGAGCCCCATACGTATCATTCAACGTCATAAGTCACATGAGAAAGCAACCCATTCAAGCCAAAACGATACGTTCAGCGGCTTACGAAAACATCGCGGGCTCTTATTTACGCATGCGCACTTGCGTTAGTGGCGACCCGTGTACACAGCCAATCACAGTCCGTCTTGGATCACTGAGCGCACGCGTCATTTTGTCCACAGCGCCGCGCGCCGCGGTGCTTTGAGGCGGTGCTTGGCAGAGGACACGGACCGGAAGTCGCTCCTTCATTTTCCCGCCGAAATAACTCACAAAACACGCGCCCGCGTCGGCTCACTCGAGTTCATTCAGACGAAATTTATGTTGAGTCAAACTGAGACAAACTCGTGGGTGCGAACCACGCCAAATTTGATCAAAAGAATTCTCTAATGATTGTCAAAATACTTCGGATTCGATTCCTTCGCCGATATTTCATAATGTTGTTTAGTCATTTTGAAGAAACTATGAGGGAGTTGCAAAATATTCAAAGGCTAGATTGCAGAATACCCGGCCCACGGCGAAGCGTGGCCGGGTATTCTTCTGAAGAAAAACAACGCGTTCTTCTGAAGAAAAACAACAGTTTCTTTCGTAAAAGCTGCAAACGACGTGTTCTTCGAATACTCATATGAGATCTACGAACAGGGAGCCAGAACTGGATTGAACAGGATTGACAATAACAGAAATTGCAATGGTTTTAGCCGAATTAAATATATTTAGAGGTTACTCAGCACGACGGAGACTTTCGGAGGAAAGAAACGACTTCACTATCAGTTATCGGTAGGCACAAAGCTTGAACTTGCTTCTTATGCTATTTATATTTTTAGCTTCCAAGTTTATTGCATTCCTGATGAGAAAATTCTGACTTTACATGTAACTTTTACATTTTGCTGCTTTAGTTGGCTCCCTCGAGGTTTCTTTTTCTCCGGCTAAACTCGAATTATAGTTTTGAGTAAGCTTGACTTTTTGGCCCTGCTTTGCCTTATGTAAACAGGTCATTTCTAATATCATAGCCTTGATTTTCCTTTGTCACATGTTAGATTTAGTTAGTACAATGAGACAAATACTATGTCAAGTATTCTGTGTTGTGGATTTCGCTCAAAATCCTATTTTTCATTTTTGTTTCAAGGAGATTATCGTTTGTCGGTCGTGAACTGCGACTTGTTAGCATATCAGAACGCGCTAAATCATTGCCATATAATGGTAACATGATTTTCTTGATTTAAACTGTAAAGGTGAGCTCCCTGTGAGTAAGACGTGGGTGTGTATGATTGGAGTTCCGCTTTTAGGCATTGCCTAAATCTATATATTATGTTAAAAGCTTTATACTGGAAAGGCAAACAAGTATTCTGTCAATTAGATAGTTCTAAAAATAGCGCAAGGCAAACAACAAAAGTGTTAACATCCCATGGGGCATCTGTCGTGAACTTTTTGGACAAAAATGTAGATGTCATAGTATTTGACGACAAATTCTGCAACAAAGAGCCGAAAATTAAGACAAATGCAAACACATGTAAAAGGTCTTTGCAACTGCTTCATGAAGCTACTATCAACAACTGTAACTCTTCAAATACTTCTTTATATGATCTTGATAAATTTGCTTTAGAGTGGAATATACCTATTATTAGCTATCAAAATATATTAACGAGTGCTATTCCAAATGATATTCCAAAGGAAGAGGAGGCCTCTTATACCGCTCGTAAGCTAAAGAAACCATCCATTAAGGTGGAAGATATGACAGAATACATAAAGCCTGAACTTAGATTTCAATTCATTGATTTTAAAAGTCCTTCACCACAGTCCCCGTTCACAACATGGTATAAGATTGAAATTAGATTTAGTCAAACGCAAACGGCACGTAAGCTAACAAGAAAAAGACATTGGTGTGATTTGTGCAATATCAATTATGACAAACTTCATGTCCATTTGCAATCTCTGTTACACAAACAAGCTGCAAGGGATGATTCTATTTTTTCAAATGTAGATAGCTTGATAAAGCAAGGAGGCAGTCTTGAAGATTTTTTAGCCGAATAAGGAATAAAAACAGTTGACGTCTTTATGGCTCATTTACATAATGTTATTATGTTTGTATTCTGCCTGACAAGCTTCACAGAAAGCCAACAAAACGTTTTACGGTTATGTTAAAAAATCTTTGACCATTAATGATTTTAAGAAGATTTAAGTATTCCTCTCAGTAAAATACTTTACAGCAGGCATTTGGCCTCAATATTATGAGTACTACAAAGAAACGTAGGCTTGGTCTGTAGTCATGAAACCTATGGTTTTAGTATGAGCTTCAACATACAAATGGCTGTCCATTGTTGCCATTTCAATTCAATGTGTTCTAGAGAGAGAGAGAGTTTATTTATTTCCCACACAGCTTACATTAATCAGGTACAGTAACAATAGGAGGTGGGGACGCATGAAACCATCAGGTTTATCGAGTAGGGTCCCCTGTATTTAAGTTAAATAATAATCTTATATTTAATACGTGATGTGGGCGGGGTCAAGGTCAAACTGTTAGCCCAGCAGCCTGGAAAAACGGCTGCACCACGGAACTTCTAGACCATGCCATTTTCTTGCATACTTGGGGAACTGTGTTATAGGATACATTTTATTAGCTACAAGTATATCTTGTACAGTATATCTTGTAAAGGTATATTTTTTTCGAGCGTTGTACTTTGTCAATAAAGTTTTTCTCTAGGTAGACTTTTTACGATGTTCAGTTTCACCCATTAGGCGTGTCTAATTTCCTTTGCTTTCATCTTCTAGTTACAGATCGTCCAATCCCGGAATTTCAAACCAATTGCGATTTCAGCGATGGTAACTTCACAACAGTAAAAATGTCATCGACTGAGAAGAATGCGCGCGCAGAAGAAAGTTCAGATGAGTAGCGCGAAGAGGTTGAAGATGGGGAAGAACCGGAGGAGAAGAGACATTCCAGCGTAAAGACATTCCAGCGTTTCTCGTCCCTGGATAATCATTTACAGTTTGGCAGATGTGGTCTAAGAGAAGAGAGACTGAGTACAATGGACCACGCCCAGATCCTTTATCACGAAAAGCTGCAGAGTGGAGAAAGTAAACATGCCGTGCTTGTCTCTGAAGCTCTAGCACAAGCCGAGCCAACGACGATACCAGACACGAAGCTTTCCCGAGGATGGGGCGCCCTGAAGTCCACAAGGAAATCTCCGCGGTTCACCGATAAACAGAAGGAATTTCTTGACACCATGTTTGAGAGAGGCCAGTTGACAGGTCACAAGGTTGATGCCGGCACTGTAGCCAAGGAAATGAGGTATGCCAAGGATGTGACTGGCAGCAGGAAGTTCAAATTAGAGGAATTTCTTGCTGAAAGTCAAATCCAGGCATACTTCTCGAGGAAATCCTCAACAAACAGACGAGCAATATCTGACGTCGAGGCTGCCGAAAAAGAGACTGCGTACGCAGCTATACGAAGCGCGATAATGGAGGAGTGTAACCTGACACACCCTATTGTCTACGACTCCATTAACCTTTGTCAACTTCAAGCCAAGAGCAAGCTAACATCCTTAGCACTCCCCATGCTGAAAAAGATATGTGACTTTTTGGAACTAGATACCAGGGCCATTACAGTTCGGAGGAAACAGCCTTATGTTTCTGTAATAGAGAAGGTTGTACAAAAATGCAGCTGTACGTAGTTGACATTTTGAGGCAATGTGTTGTTTTACAAATTACTCAACTTAACATCAACAGGGTTTTTTGTTTTTACGTTAAAAAAAAGTCATTTGAGTCATGATGCTAAAAGGATTTATAGCTATTCTTTGCTCCTTTACTTGTTTCTTTAATAGCAGCACTCCCCATAATTAAACTTGTAGATAAAAATGCCGAGGTGGCTCTTTTGTTATGACGTAGTATTGCGCGGGAAAACATCTCTAGTGTCACGCATTCCACTCTGTTTGCTATGCCTACTACCTGACAGTTCGTCTGCACTAAACATTACTTCTCTCGCAGAAAATAAATCACCGGGCCGATCAAACAAGGTACGAGCCTTAAAAACTGATTTTGTAGCTTAATTAGAATTACAGTTTCATCGAACATGATCGTAATGTGCAAGTACGAGTCTAAACGGCAACAAAGTAGTTTGTTGTTGTTTGATTTAAAGGTCAACAGAGCAGAGACTTCAATTTCAATGGTCTCGAATGCTGTTATACACTCAACTCAACTGAAATTGACGGTCGCTACTGACTTGTAAGTGAAAGAGCAGCCAAATAAACATGTGTTCATTGATATTTATTTCAGTTTTTTGACGCGAGCGCTTACTTTTGGTGCTAATAAACTGCCCAGGACGTGACTCGCGGTGTCTGTTAATTGTCACAAAATGGCTCCCAGCCGGTAAAACTTTTGTTGCGCGCGAATGCGTGACCGGCGAGATAGACTTGATTGATTCAAATCCAATGATCACGCGCAAAAAAAGTTTTACCGGGTCTAGGACGGGAAGTGACTAGAGCCTGAGACAATGTCTGGCCCACCCCTCGACTGGAGAAAAAATGTCTCAACGGTTTGTGGTTTGGTACGGACTTTACTGGCGGGGCCGCCATTGCTCAGGACGAATGGACGAGGCTGAAAAGATTCGCCATTTATATCAGCCAGAGAGGGTTTGATTTCCACGAGAAAAGTAAACAACAAAGCTGAATAGTTTTACTTTTATTATGCGAGGTTTGTTTGAGCAGGCGACGATGATTTTTGGGAAAAAAATCGAGGGAAATTTTTGGATCGCTGAGCGTTCGGAATTTTGCAGTTTGTAGCCTTCCAGAACATATAGTAGTGTGAGAGGAGACAATAAAATTGGCTAAAACTCGCTTAAAAGTGTATTTCTGACCGAATAAACGCAAGTAGTGATTTAATGAAGTACTAAAGGACTAGATAAGGGTATTTTTCAAAGTTTTTATTTTTCGTAGATACTCATATTTTAGCGCTTATCGAACTCAGTCAAACTTCACACAGCGACACTTTAAAACTGCAAACTATCAACTCTAAAGTTCGCTCAATGATCCTGGGAAGCCTGTGCGCTAGGTCGATCACAGACGAGCGCTCTTAATTATTCAATCACGCTCAATTGAGCGGCTTTATTGGCTTTATTACGGAAGTTTGAAAATTCAAACTAAACAAATTTAAACATTTGCCCCGTCAAGAACTACAGTAAATTCGACGTTTAGACTGTATACAGACTGTATTTAAAAACTGTATTTAGTTCACAGAACGGGCTTATTCGAGAAGAATACTGTATATAGATCACAACTTACAGGCAACGAATTTTGTGAATTTTTCTGACTATTTTTTGTGATCCCCAAAACGTTTCTGGTCTAACACTCGGCTTAGAGTTTTTTTAAGCGCTACTCAGAATTTTTCAGCGAGACCCCGATGGCAGCGACTCAGAATTTCTTAGCGAGACCTCGATAAATGTGATTTAGGATTTCTTAGCAATAGCTCGATGGATGCGACTCAGAATTTCTTAGCAAATTTCTTAGCGATAGCTCGATGGATGTGACTCAGAATTTCTTAGCGATACCTCGATGGATGCGACTCAGAATTTCTTAGCAAAACTTCGTTGGCAGCGACTCAGAATTTCTTATCCTTCTTGAAGCTGACCTGGTCATAATTTCTGATAAATGTTTGGGCATGAACTTTGTCTAAATTTCTTACTATACTTTTGGTTAATTTCAGGGTAATATTTCTGAGCATCAAGATTTGAGAAAAATGCCAGAATTCCATATAACATAAGTAACCTTCTGTTCAATTGAAACAATTACCACCGAACAAGTCTTTTGGCCAGAAGCAAATCATGTTTTTCAACAAAATGTTATATTATCTGTTGGAAACAACCTATTTTAAACATATTTTTTTCATTTTTGTAAAACCTCTTTTTCATTTGAAACTGTTGAAGTTGCGAAGCATGTTGAATTTATTCGAAGGATGTTTTTAAGTAAAATGTTCAAGTTGATGTTCATTTTTTTTTTCAATGACTTCTATGCCATTTACTCACGGTAAAACAATTACCGAGTTTGAACTAGAGACGATTCTATATTCTCGTCTCGAACGAAGTTCCTGCTCTTCTGTGAATACGCGAAAAAACTATTAATTTGACGAAGAACGTTTCCCTGTCCAACTGGCGATAATAATCCGCCAGTGTTTCAGAGTAAAATTTACTCTACGACAGGAAATGTTTCTGAGGTTAGTTTTAGACGTCGAACCTAATTCTGCTTGCTCTAAATGTTTGCAGTTGTTTAGTTAGTTAGAGCTAATGTCTCGAGCTCAATTGCATTAGGAACGGCACTGTGCCGTGCCAACGTCGCGCTGCTGCCGCGCTAAATTACAATTTTGAATCCTTCCAGCGCTCTTCAAATCAAGGCTGAGATCTTGTCCATTCGCCAGACAGGCTATATTAACCTAATAAAATCAATCGTATCGAAATTACTTGTTTTACTGGCTAATAAACCCAGACAATTTAGCACGACAGAGTTAAGTTCGGTTTAAAACGGGCGTGAGAGAAACTCGTTTCTTGCGTGAATTCGCTAGTCTAGGAGCAGCGACCGGAAAAAATCGCCTCGTAGCACCCAACGCCTTGACACAGGGAAATAACATAGAAAGACAGGTGCATGCCTAAGGTTCAATTTGATCCGCATCGCACAGAATGGTTCGGGGGACAACACCCCGATATTTGACATTTTGTTCCCCTGCTGCTCAAATGTCCTTTGCAAAAAGTTGCGAACTTGTACGCCAGTAAATCCCTTATTCAAGGATCAAATGTATCCAAAACTTCCCATCATTTTACGAAATCACACACCTTAAATTCCTAGCTGTAAATCTGCCCTTAATTCCCACTCTAATGTCAGAACAGAAGTTATAAGTTAGCAGCCATATTTGTTCTTTGTTATTGAAATCAATAACAAAATTTTACAGAAAAAAAACGGTGCAAAAAAAAAACGTTGGTATTTTTGAACGAAACTCCGTTAATCATATTGAACTCAGTTGGACTAAGCATTAACGAAGTTTCAGGAAATTCGTTGGAAGCAAAGTGCCTATTTTAGAGTTTTAGTCGTGCCTAGGCACTTTGCTTCCAACGAATTTCCTGAAATTTCGTTACCACTGTCCAACTGACTTCAATATGATTAACGGAGTTTCAAAAATACCAGCAACTTTTTTTTGCGCGGGGTTGATCTATCAAGGAAGGGGTCCATTTAAGCTCAGATATTATTAAAAGTATTAACGCTAATAGAGATCTCATAATGCGTACATATTGCCAAAAGATACCTGCTTAAGGTCTCTGTAAACCCGTGAGGGGTGTCTTCGGAAAAAAATTCTCGTCGCGCGGCAATTTATGCTATGATAATCAGCTATATATCATTTTAAATCTAAAATATTGCTCTATCTTATGAAGTTCTTTAGTTTATTGAAGTTTAATTTTTCCTTGTATTTTTAAGGCCGCGAACTAAAAACTACCTTGTTTACTTGAGAACCTCCAGACCACTACCGTTTTGTTGCACAATTTCACACTTTGTCGGATTTTAATCTCGGAGAAATGAACTGCAAAACCGTGTCAGCGATTTTTTTATATTTTGCATATTTACGAAAATATTAGGTCGCGAAGTTGAAAGTCGCATTTTTTACAGTTTGTGGCCGCAAAATTTGTCATAAAATATTTTTCAAGTAAAAAATAAAAATTCCCTCACACGGTTTTTTTTAGTTGTGATCATTTTCTAACGACACAGAAAATTTGAGGCCTATGTCTTAAATCCTGTGGGGGCAGGAGCTTCGCGAAGGTGAAAATTTGACCTAAAATTTGTTAAACACAAACTCGACGGGATTGAAATCTGGAGAATATTTAGGCGTATACACAAGTTCTCTTTCACTACTATATCGCGAACTTCAAGAGCAGGTCGACCTGCTGCAACGTTTGCCGCGTTTCAAGCTTGACCAAAGAATTCTAGAAACTGTATTGTGTCTGATGCTCCGTGAATTGTATTCATGTATTCCACTCCAGTGAGCTAATACATTGACTGTGATATTTGGAGATTCGTGATAGCGCACTAGTTCTATACACCTCTCGCCGATCGGTGCATGGCCGTACAAGCGTTTGCCGTGCAAAGGGAGTTTCAAGCCACACTCGCCAAATAATTTCACTTTGTAAAGATCTTTCCTATTTAGATAGTCCAGAAACAATTGTGTGTAAGTCATATTTTTAACTGTGAATCTCTATTTGGCTATTTTGCGAGAATAGTGTTTTCCGGACAGCATGTGTTCTTTCAATGCTCGCGAGATCGATGAATAAGAAGTGCCGTTCGGAATACGAAGTGCCGTTCGCAGCACGATACCATCTGGTGCAGGGATGTCAACCCCTGGACTCAAAACAGTTGGAGACAATGTTTACGTGCAATTCTCCCTGGAGAAATGCAGTAAATGTATGGCAGTCGTCTTCCCGGAGACGAAGCAAAAAATCTTGAGACTCCCGGCAAATAACACATCAGAGACCTTAAAGCTCGGATTTTGAAATTTGTCAAGTCTCGGGCTTGGATTCTAAAACAAGGGTCTCGGCAAGTCTCGGATTTACCAATCGCTACCCCTAAGAGAGCTGGAAATCCGACCGATTTCCAGATATGTCTGGCCAATGTTCCAGTAGAGACAACCAAGAAAAACGTTTTAATGGACATATGTCCGATAAGTAAGAAAAAATATATTTATGATTATAACTTTGCACAAGACATAACAGTATGAGTTTCATCACAATCACACTGTAGATACACGAGACAAGTTTAATTGGTTTTCCACAGGATCAATAACATTCGCAAAGAATGTGGCAAGGTTTGGAAGTTAGAATGCTGTTTATTTGACATTGATACCTCAATTAGAGGTATATTCAATATTGTTACCTTATAAATTAGCAAAAAATGACATCACAAAGAAGATGTTTGGGATAGATAGGATTCACTTACAAACTTGGTAATAATAAAGCAGAACCAAGACATCCATATCCTAATTAGCATTTCCATGGTAACAAGTTTGGCTCTAGAAGTGATTCCTGGAAAAATAGGTAAAATATTTGAAATATTCCCTAAGTTGTGAAAGTCCTTGAAACTTCTTGATTTGTTTGAGATAACACAATTGCCATTTAAAGAAAACCATACCATTAAAGCAAAATGCAAGTGTTTACAGGATCATTCGTTCGTAACTCTCTTTTCATAATATAAGAAGAGTAATAATTGTGGGATTCCAATGCTGAGCAAATGTGTTCTGTCACACTACACCACCACCAAGTAACCAAAACAGCACACAGACAGGGTCTACCCCCAAGGCCATAGCTAGAATTTTTTGTCTGGAAGGGGAAAATTTTGTTCAGCGTTTCTTTTTGCTTGGGGGGCAGACAGGTTTTACCCCCACATGTTCACACTAAGTACAATTTTTACCTTGGGGGAGGGGGCTCTGCCCCTACCCTAGCTACAGCAAAGTCCCCAAGCTATCCTAATTTATCTGTGCAGGCAAATAGCAGGACCCAGGGGACTCAACCTGGAAACAAGCAATTTAACTCCTAAAAGATCAACATTTTAATACTACCGCGATAGGAACCTGCCTATCATCTTACATATTTTCAAGTTTCTATAGTAAATAAAAGAATCACGATACCTCCAATCCAACTTTTAACTGGCTGGCTGATAGAGAAGCCCCCCCGTCTCCCTCAACATGCTAGTAGAATAAATTATCCAGCTGTAAATTAAGCCACAGGATATCAATATCTACAAATCTCTAATTTCATTGGCTTATTTTGCTGTCACAACCCATTTTCTCCATCAATCCATTGATTTTTTTGTCATAACATCAACCATTCAATTCCTAAGCCATCCATTGTCAGGAACCAGTGGTCAAAAAATGTATGCAAACTGCTTCTTAGGTCAGCACATAATTGTTTACAAAACTGTGTCACATTTTGTTGATATCGAGTTTCGTTTTGGAGATATTTGAAGCTAAAGTAAAAACAGCACATTTTTGCGTTACTACCCCCGCTGCGAGGCCGAAAATTTCAAAACGCTTTCGAAATAGACAATTCTGAGACACAGTTTTGGTCACAGATTCCTATTCTAGCCATCTGCCAAATTTCATCGAGATTGAACCAGTGGAACCTTAACTAAAAGTCCTAAACAGCACTTATTATTTCTTCAAGAAATGTGAGGCTAAAAAATTTAGCGCCCAACACCTTCTACAACAGTGATTGACATTCACACCTAATCAAGTATACGTTTGTCAAGTCATGAGCCAATCTCATGATTGTAGATGTAGCTTCAAAGCCAGAGCTCATTTGCATGCAAGTTCATGTTCGCCACAGTTTCGTGCGATGAATGATGTTGTAGTCAACTACTTACGAGAATGGCAAAGCGACCAAAGCATGCGATAAAACAAACTGCTAAAAAACTACTGTGCGAGCCGTGAAGTCTAAATCTGCCAAGTCTAATAATCTGCCAAGTCTAAAAATACGATTTTTCTTAACTTCTTCTCCGCAAGACGACGTAGCTACAAAATGGCTGAACTGAATGAAGCTTTCGCATTTCGCACATAAAGCGTTGCCTGGCAACATACAAGTGCTGTATGTCGTCCTCGCTAGGAGTCACGCTAGAGTAAACAGGATTCAGAGATTATCGCGCCTTGTGTCTCTTATTGATCCTTGCTGCTTTTTCGTTGTTCCTAAATATCTGTTCGCAGACAAATTATTCGGGGACAAATTATTTTTCTTCTTCTAATACTTAGTTAAACAGTTTCTAAATCGAATTCGTGCAAAACAAATTTAACGAAAAGCTGCCACTGAAGGTGTACTGGGTTAAGTCAGCAATTTTACAGGCTAAAATCAATTTTGGTCAGAAAACTAATTATAGATTTCTAACCAGATTGTACTCCAGTCAGGACAATAGGCTATTTGCAGCTGAACAGTCATCCTCTTGTTATTTTGCTACAAGCCTATGAATAGACCTCTAGATATCCCATGGGTAAATCAACCAAGTACGAACAATTGACTTGTTCACAAAATCACAAAGACATTTAACTGTGGAAAATGTGCCCACCCCACTCCGTGACCGTGATTGTGATTGACATTTAGCTATTTATAAGTAGACATGCTAGGACGTGCCTAGTCTTGGGAGTCACAGTGAACCACAAAACCATGCTAAAACTAGTAGAAAATGCGACGACTAGAACCACAGAAGTAAGACATATTACAGTACGCCTTTTTTGGATAGCTCCCTGTGCTGCTCAATTGTCCTTTTTTTGCTGCCCAAAGAACACATTTGCTCGCCTCTGCTTCACTTATATTTCCGGATCAGTGGCAACGTATGTCGGATACACAAAAATTAACTGCTTTTCTTTTTGGTTCTTTAGATATTTCTTTGTTTATGAATAGAAAGTTATTTTCTTGTGTTCAAACTTTTATCAAAGATACAAGGCGCTTTAGTGATGATAATTCTAACTAAATATATACGTAAGCCACTGTTCTGTAAAATTGTCTCTTTATCTGTTCATGTACAATACTATTTCATGTATTGTATCCGTACCGTAAATTATCTCATGTAATTGCTATCTAGAGTAAGCCTCCTTGATGAGCTCAGTTGCTCTTGAGGCAAACTCTATGTCACTATATGTTTAAAAAAAAAATATATATATATATAGAGGATATTACACAATGGTGTTGTTATGCACATTCCGGCGTTGGAGTCCGTAGTATCAGTCTCAACCAATCACAGATGAGGAGCTGAGATATGACGTCATCAGTTACAGTATAAAAACGCCCAAAACCATGTTGCCCGGGGCGCATTCAGTAAACTGAGTTGAACGGTTTAGTATACACAAAAAATATGTCATAAAATAACTAAAAAAAACAAATGAGATATAAGGATCAATTCTACATGGATCAAACAAGTTGTAAGTATAATCATTCATTATCAATTTACACGGCAGACAACGGAAATAGAATTATTGTGATTTAACAGTAACTAATGTAATTTATGTCAGTTTGACTCTACAGAATCTACGAGAATAGATTGAAGTACAGAAACCACAAATCCGTGTAGTTCTTGATATTGGATAATCACCCTCGCCCAAAGTGCGAAACAGGTGCAAAGATAAGAACTAGTTTCCCTTTTTGTGTTGCTGTAGCTTTCTCTGCCATAGTTGAAATAAGGTTTTTCTCTTTAGAACTAGAACAAAACTCAGTTTTGTGGCTTAAAACTCGTGTGACCGAGCGAGCGAGATGTCACTGCTTATTATATAGACACGAGTGTTTTACTGGGAAATACGCCACTCGTAGAACTCATACGAAGTTATATCCGGGTCCTCAGTGACATATTTTCCATATCCTCACTAGTGAGGATATCGGTCAAAACAAAAGTGCTTGGAAATCAATTTGGAATATTTTTTCCGGTTTGTCTATATAATAAAAGAAAATTACACGCTGGCTTGAAGATATGAGTTTTATTTTCTTGTGTCAAAAACAATATTTTACTCATTCGCTGCGCTCATTCGTAAATATTGTTATTGCCACTCCAAAATAAAACTCATATCTTGGCACCACCGTGTAATATCCTCTATATACGAAGTCAGGAGAACAACACTGCAAACGTGCACATCCGGGACATTCGGTACATAACTTTTTCATATTTTCACTAGTAAAAAATTTGGAAAATACGAGTGTTTTAGTTTCCGGTAAAACACTGGCATCCGTATAATAAATATACATAATGGGCACCTCACCTACCTCACTCTCTCTCGAGGAAATCCGGGGAATCCATGCGTCCCGTCAATGGAATGCACTTTCTACGTCTGAGTGATTCCATCGGAGTTTTTCTGCCCTTGCTCTTGCTAATTATAGGTGAAAAATTCGTGCTAAAATTCAGAACAAGCTTTCTCTCATTCAACAGTAATACACTTTGTTTTCCGCTGTACGAGCTAAAAGTTCCTAAAAGTCTGAAAAGCTATCTTAATAAAAGATTTTGCGTGGGAAATCGCAGATAAGAGGCTCGATATATTGGATTTCAGAGCCGAGCCAGTCCTCCCTTTCGCTCCTGAGCCACAGGGACCCCATGTAGTTGACATTGTTCGTGATTACCCAGGGTCCAGCACGAAACTGGTCCAACACAACATGGCGAAAAGGAAGCTGCAAGAAAACTCAGCAAAGGAACCGTTCCTCTAGCGTTTTAGGATACTCTGTTCGGCGGTGAATGGAGTTAATCGGAACAGTATTTTATGCAATTCACTCTAGGTACCCAACCAAACCAACAAACCCATCACAAAAACTCCGTATCGTGGACGAAGGAGAAGCGTGGACCCGACGTCCATCGCGCCATCGATGCGGCTCCGTTGTAATTCAGGTCAGTTTTAAGTCGACGCTTTTGGAGTTTTTTTTTGCTGCGACGTTAGGAGCAGCAACATATTCGTTACAAAAGATGAGATCACAGGCAGCCCAAGTATAATGGTCGTTTAAAAAAAATATTCTGGCTTGGCGATATTTATAGTGTGGCTTTGTGTAAGAGTAATCGAAAAACTCGCTAAATTGCTATAAAATCGTCACTGAGTTCTGGTAAATTATGGCAAATAAAAGTAGAAGACTTACATTAAGTTGTCCTGTTGTCCTTTCCTCGTCTAGAGGCGTTTAAGAGTGTTTCTGAGGGTTCCACCGGGCCCCTCTAACCAGAGGGGAAGGCTCCAAACAACAATATCGAACGCCTCGCATCGCGACCGAATTTCTTCGATAAATCGCCACTCGATCGGCGCCCTAATCACACCAGGAGAACCGTCTTGCATATATCTTTCCTACAAAGCAGCGCTGTCTCGATTAAAACATCCGAACACGGTGAATTTCGGTATTTTTTTTGTTGAACTTCGACAAGCCAATTTCACCAACTTGCGAAGTCAGGGGCCCTTTGGCCCCAGGAAAACTGTTGCTCCAGTTACAGTGTTATCCTAGCCAGGCCTTCTGGCTTGATAGCCAGGCCTTCTTGCAAAAAGTCACTGTCACATGTAGGGGCAGGCTAAATCGTCGATCGAACTCGCTACGTGATTGGCCATTGAAAATGTAAACATTAGATTTTTGCTTCCTGTAGGGTACCCATGGGGATTGTGAACGACATGCAAATTTAGCCTGCCCCTACATGTGAATTTTTGTCTGCCAAGCTTGGAATGGAAGAGCAAGCTTCAACAATAGAGTTCCAGAGAATCCACAGAATCGGAAAATACTCCTCCTCAGCACAGAAGCCACGGCAGGTTATTGCCCGTTTTCTCCGCTACCCGGACCGCGAGGATGTGTTCTCTGCAGCAGTAAAGCTACCGAAGGGGCTCGGATTTGGAGTCTCGCCCGATTTGCCGAAGGCGATCGTCGATAAAAGGAAAAGGTTGCTTCCAAAGCTAAAAGAGGCAAAGGAAGCCGGGAAGAAGGCTTACTTCAGCAGGTCGGAGCCGGACAAGTTATTCATTGATGACCGTTTTGTTGATTTTTTTCTAGAACCAGTTGGTCGCTTGTTTTTTCTTTAAATAATCTTAATTTTAAAATAGCCTTTTTGAAAAATGCATACTTTTGTTGATTGCTTTTTTCTCTCTTTCTGAGATTTAAATTTCTATTAATCAACGCACGACGAAAACATCCTTTGTTCAAAGAATTTCAAGAGCACCGGCCGGGCACGGGAAAATTCTTAACGCTTAGCCAAACGTTTTTGCGCGACGCAGTTGTGAGGTAGCGCTAAAGTCTTCATTAGGCAGGCTACCTTTTAAACGCAAAGAATGCTTTCGTTTACATTTTGCTTTTGTTTGTATGTGCCGCTGTCACTAGTTGTGTTTGGTTTTCCTTTGTTTCCTGTTGCCGTGTTGAAGGCATTCTTCCTAGCACACCCTATACCTTCTAAATTACATTCTAAATCACATCATTCATCATTGGATAGTGGAGGGTTTAATTTATTCGTTTACAGTTCAATGACTAATGGCGCAACAAAATAATATCCAGTTCGCTGTTCTCTCTCTCAATTGTCGCGGTTTGTGTGAAAACAAAAAACGGAAAACAGTTTTTAGTTGGCTGAAAAAGCAAAAGGCCTCGATCTTCTTTTTACAAGAAACGCACTCCACAAAAGAGAAGGAGAATCAATGGAGGAAGGATTGGAGCGGAGATATGTATTTTGCCCACGGTACAAATCAGAGTAGAGGAACTCTTATTCTTGTCAGGGATGATTTAGACATCGTGGTCAAGTCTGCACAACTGGATACGTCGGGAAGGTACGTCTTATTAGAAGTACTTCTTCAAGATTCCATTTTCTTTCTGATGAACCTTTACGCGCCTGATAAAGTTCAAGAACAATGCAGTTTTTTTCAGTCTATTGCCGGCATTTTAGATTCACTCGAGTTCTCGGAAGATGTTTCTTTCTTAATTGGTGGTGACTGGAACATAACGTTTGAATCGGATATCGATTGCAGCCCTCCTGCGCGATCACAAAAGAAGTCAGTTAAGTGGGTGGAAAAAATTATGTTCGACAATGATTTAATTGACATTTGGAGACTTAGAAATCCGGATCAAAACGTTTCACATGGCGGCAAAACAAGCCTCTTATCCAGCGAAGATTAGATTTTTTCCTTATTAGCGACTCTCTACAGGAAGATGTCGAAGACGCTTCTATCAAAACAGCAATAAGAACTGACCATTCTGCGATAACTCTAGATTTTAATAGTATCGACGAAACTGCACGGGGCTCATCCTATTGGAAATTTAATAATAGTTTATGTGACGACAATCAATACCTAGAAATGATTAAAAGCGAGCACTCAGATTGGCTTAATGAAGTAAATTACACAGAAGATATTAGAGTTCGGTGGGACTGGCTCAAATATAAAATCAGAATCGAAACGATAAAGTATAGCAAAGCTAAAGCCAAGAATCGACGTGACTCACTCAAAACTGTAGAACAAAACATATAAAAAGGCAGAAGAATTATGCGCAGAGAACCCTTCTGAAAAAGTCCTTAAAGAGTTAAATTCTCTCAAACTCGATTATGAAAACGAATATAATTACATTACCGAAGGAGCAATTATTAGATCGAAAGTAAATTGGTATGAGAAAGGAGAAAAAAATAACTCGTATTTTTTGAATTTGGAAAACTCTAGGAAAAAGAAAAGCGTGATAAGAAAAGTATACAAGTCAGATGGGAAAATTACGTCGAATCCCAAACAATAATGGACGAATTGCACTCTTTTTATGCAGATTTATATAGTGAAAATGCAAGGATGATATCGATGACTTGTGTTGTCCTTTTCTAACCTCCCCTCAAACCCCAAAGCTCACGGATTCATTGAAAACGACATGCGAAGGAGAGCTATCTCCTGTAGAATGCTTTAATATCTTATCCTCTTTTCAAAATAATAAATCTCCAGGTAGCGATGGGCTCACGCTCGAATTTTATAAGACTTTTTGGTCAACCTTTGGTAAAATGTTAGTTGAATGCCTTAATTTTTGTTATCGCAATGGTGAGCTAAGCACATCGCAGAAACAGGCTATAATAATTTTAATCGAAAAGAAAGGCAAGGACAGGAGGCACACGAAAATTGGAGACCTATATCATTAATTAATGTTGATGTTAAGATAGGATCAAAGTGTATCGCAAAAAGGCTTGAAAAAGTACTTCCGCACATAATTCACCACAATCAAAATGCTTACGTCAAAGGGAGAACAATTTTCGATACAGTCAGATCAATAGATGACTTACTTTATTATACCAAGACAAATAAAGTTGACGCCCTTTGACAACCGTCGACTTCGAAAAAGCTTTTGACTCTCTTAATCGTAAATTTTTGTTCCAAGCGCTGCGCAAGTTTGACTTTGGTGACTCATTCATTTCGTGGGTCTGTATGTTTTACACGAATATAACCAGCTGTGTTACCAATAATGGCTTCTCTACACCGTTTTTTAATGTAGTTTCCGGAGTCCGTCAAGGAGATCCCCTTTCGTCCTTTCTCTTTATTATAGCGCTGGAACTATTATCCATTAATGTCCGTGATAACCCGAATATTAAGGGTATATTCGTCCAGAACCAAGAAATTAAAGTTCTATCGTTTGCGGATGATATGTCTGCTTTTCTCAGAGACAAAGAATCTTTTTTCTGCTTCATGTCAACTTTAGAGTTGTTTAGGCAATTCTCGGGTTTAAAGATAAATGGCGATAAAACAGAAGTCTTTTGTTTGGGGTCTTTTAAAATAACAGCTGAGGAACTAAAGGTTAAAGAGATTAAGTCTACTGTCAAAATTTTGGGTCTTCACTTTACATATAACAGTCGTATTTCCAAAGAGCTTAATCAGGACGCAGTAATAGATTTCATGAAACAGAAATTTAAGAATTGGAAATGGAGGGGTTGACTCTCATAGGTAAAGTTCAAATAATTAAAACCTTTATAGTCCCTAAAATTTTGTATACCCTATCTGTCTTTCCTTGTGAAAATGACTTTATAAAAAAAGTGAATAGCCTTTTGTACGATTTTTTGTGGAATGGGAAAGATAAGGTTAAAAGGGTGTCGTTGATTAGTAATCTAGAGGAAGGTGGACTTAGAATGCCGGACATCTTGTCTATGATAAAATCGCAAAGAATAATGTGTATCAAGAAATTCTTAGAGGAACCTAATTCTTTTTGGAAGGTTATATTTTTGCACCACCTTAGAAATTTGGGAGGAAGCTTTCTCTTTCAATGCAATTTTGACGTCTCAAAACTCAATCTGGAAAATAATTTCCCTTTTTTTTACAAAGAATGCTTAGAGGCGTGGTCTGAGGTGAATGCCCCTTGCATAGATTCTATAGACGACATAGCAAATCAAGTAATTTGGAACAATAAGCTTATATGTATCAACAACAAGTCATTCTTCTTTCAAGATCTTTTAAAAGTGGTTTTTATAAAATTGGTCAGTTGTTTGAGGAACAAGGCTCGATATTGAGAAGCAAATTTAATGTTAATCTTAAATTTTTACATCTTTTTCAACTCAAAAGTGTCCTGGAGGCAATCCCATCCGGATGGAAAAGCAATTAAGAGAGTTTCCCGGAAATGTTTCATCCCTTGTTTTGGCACTAGACCCAGCTCAATTCTTTTTGTATTCGAATGGTCGTACGTTTGTACTAAATAACATGATGTCACGTAGCGTTTATAGTCTCTTTCTCTCAAAAATAATTAAGCCACCTACAGCACAACTCTTTTACAATAACTACTTTGCTTCATCATCCTCGATTGGAATGAAATATATCGTATTCCATTCAAATGCTCTATTGAGACCAAGCTACGTGAGTTTCAGTTCAAAATCCTCCATAGAATCATTTTCACCAATACCAGACTGTACAAAATTGGCAAAGTACAGTCTCCGCTCTGCTCCTTCTGCCAAAACGAAGATGAGACAATACAGCACTTATTCGTATCCTGTCCGATTGCAAAATCTTTTTGGTCCCGTATAGAAACTTTCCTCCATGAAGTAAACATTTTACAAAGAAATCTCAGCGAACTGGATATCATATTGGGTGTACCAAAGCAAAACGATGAGGATTTCATTATATTAAATCACATTATACTTGTTGCAAAATCCTTTATATTTTCTTGCAAATTAAGAGACCAACAACCGCAAATTGACTCCTTTTTCAGTAAACTCAAATCTGTATGCAAAATTGAATTTTTAATTGCAAAAGAGAAGGACAAGCTCAATTTTCATTTCATGAAATGGGAAAAAATTATAGGCTCGACTTATTCACAACCAGGTGTCCTCCAATGAACCAAACTTCCATAGTATAGGGTGTGGCTTTCCTTTTTCTTTGCTTTTTTTTGCTGTGCACTGGATGCCGGGTAGGGTTAGGAAGGGGGTGGGTGGGATTTTTGTTTTTTTGTGCTCTGTATGTGTGTAGTTCTGGCCTAGGATGGGAGAAGGGTGGTCTGGGAATGTGTTGTTGGGAGGGGTTGTTGGGGGGATATATATGCTGTAATCTGTCTTTTTACTCTGTAATTGTTGGATAAATGGTCAAAAAAAAAAAAAAAAAAAAAAAAAAAATGTAAAAAAAAAAAAAAAAAAAAAAAAAAAAGATCTTTGGTAAGATCTTAGCAAGATCTTGCCATAAGATCTTTAAAGATCTGGAAATATCTTGTCATGTTCTGCTAAGATCTTGAAAAATCTTGCCATGTCCTGCTAAGATCTTGAAAATCTTGCCATGTCCTGCTAAGATCTTGAAAAATCTTGTCATGTCCTACTAAGATCTTGCAGGATACCTTTTAGACACCATTTCATAGATTGGAAACCCAAATGTTCGGATTTAACCAAGGAGAATCATTCTTGTAAGGTTGACACCCACCATGTCTCATTTATCAGGAAATGTCAACCCAGTAACAGGGCCCGTGGTTTGATGCGGGATTTTTTCTGAAATTATGCGGGATTTTTTCTGAAATTATGCGCTAAAAATTCGAAATTATGCGCTAAAAATACGAATTATGCGGGATTGCGCAATATTTTTTTTCCAAGTGCCGTCACATATTTTTGCTCTTTTCGCCTGTTTTGTTACGTGGATATAGCTGCTATTTAACTTTAACAACTTTTGTTTGTCTAGAAAATGCTCTGTGATGAGTTCCAATTGCTTCGCTTTACTAACGTCATGACGCTACGTTTTCTTCTAGGGAGACGTGTGTTTTCGCTTTTAACAAAGCTTATTACTTTCTTACAAAAAAGCGTTGCCAACTAACTTCAGTTACACGGTAGCAAAGATTAGTACTTCGTCTTCTTTCGTTATACTTGTCTCAGACCCAGGCACACTTTTTTCATATCGCAAGGATCGTAGCAACGCACTCCTATCCAACCATGAACTGAACGGTCACGAGAGCTACGCAGACTAGCAGAGCTATCGTTACGGACTGTTACGATCGCTCATTTAATCACAAAAACATCGTTGCGTTTGTTTGCCGTCGTTCTGCGTGTAATTATCAAAATTAATCCTGATCGCGAGAGCGATCTGCACTATCGTCGGAGGTAGTGTAAGAGCTTTTATAAAACCGGAAACGTGCCACGTTATTCTGTCAGTGTTTTTGTTTTTGTTATCGTGGGAGTTGTTCGTGTGCCTGGTATTTTTCGCGTTGTTTGTGAAATGAAATTGCTGTCTGTAACAATAATAAAGATCCACGAAAAAGCGTTGTGTCATATGATCAATTTGAAGTGCATTGAAAGCTGACCGTTTTTATCGCGGTTAGCGTCCTGTTTTGCCGTGATTTTTCTTTGTAAAATATCCAAAGCGCAAACATGTGTTTGAATCTATCTTGCTCAGCTGGAAGTATTAGTTATTTGGCCAATTAGGCGCGTTTTATTGCTTTTCGATATCAGTTCCCAGCGCGACGCTATTAGCATAGAACGCCTTGTTATTCTCATTTCTATCGAGTTGTTTTGACGTTGGACAGACGATTTCAAAAGAAATGTATGACTTTTGTGAGAAAAAATAGGTAAGAAAGTTTAAAATTCACCTTTTTGATGTTTTTCACAAAATTTTGGGAAATTATGCGCGATTATGCGGGATTTGACGGATTATGCGCATTATGCGGAGAAAGCCAAATTATGTGTTTCCGCACCAGCGCATCAAACCACGGGCCCTGCAGTAAGCACCATAAAAGACAAAAAAACTGTCATTCAGTTAATCAATTTATTTATTTCTAAACTTTTTAAAACGGTACAGTTTCTGTGTTTACAATTAGCTTCAAATTTATACTTCTTTGAATTAAGGAAAAAGAGATTCAAAATTCCCAGTAACATAACAATTTGAAATGGAAAAGTAGACTTTTAAATTGGCATTTGTTTTGAAATGATCTGTGGCTGTTGTAATGTAGGCACTTGTATACCGCAAATTATCATATGAATATGTTCAAATGCGGTTTACAGATGTGGACATGTCTGATCCCTAAGATGCGGACTGCGATTTATACAATGCAGTTTACAATCATGAGTGGTTGTTAGATTACATTCTGTGGTGAGCACTGTGATTGTTTAACGTCCCTCGCATAGTGGTTAAGTGTAGTGGGCTGAGAGACGGGACCTCGGTTTTATTGTCTCATCCGAAAGACGTGAAACACAGGAGAAATGACGAATCACTTCAACCCACGATGGACACAAGGTTCGAAACAGCAGAGAAAATCCCAACTGCCCCCGACTGGGATTCGAACCCGGTGCACAGAGGTGAGAGGCAAACGCTTTACACGCTGCGCCACCCGTGCTTCTGTTCCTCTTCCCCAGAGACACAAGCAAACTTTTCCAAGCTTTACTTGTTTATAATTATCTTGATAGCTGCAAATTTATTCCTCTTTTACACTCGAAAGACATGAAGCATACCCCTAGAGTTGAATATTCAATTCATTATTTGATTATTGATTTCATTATTCAATCAAAAACTGCATTTTTCAATTCAATCAAAAACTTGTTCTCTGTCTGCGATTCCATGGCAACGCATACCCCTTTCTAGCAAAAAGTGTGCTTGAGAACAGACACACAGGCCAGTGAACGAGAACATGCGTTGCCATAGAATCATTAACAAAAAATGATTTGATTATGCTACAGCTGTAACATTTTTAATATTGCATTGAAAAATGCATTTTTTGATTGAAAATGAAATCAATAGCGGAACATGTGAATTGATTATTCAACTCTAGGTGGGCACGCTTTATGTCTTGACTGTAATTAAAGAGAAATGTATTTAAAATTGGCTGTAACATCAATTATTTGAACGGCTCGGTGTAAGAACCACCTAAGTGATCTTTTGGACTGTTTTTCGATTTTCCGATTTTTGACAAACAAACTGCATAAACATTGTTAAAATAGCCTAAAACTAGCCTCTCTGCATTTTCCCAAAAAAATCGCCGCGAGATCGCTGTAAAACAGTGTCTTCCTTTTTTCAAGCGCAAGGCATTATGGGTAAAACTTAAAAAATTGACAGCACTTACTCCCTGGCCCCGGTTTTAGATATTTTTTTATAAGTGCCTAGTCACTCGCACCTGTCAACTGAATATTGCGCCGAATGCATTCTTTTGGATTCAAAACTAACCCAAATTGTCTTGACAGTGCTGAAATCCTGCTACAGAACAACAGAGAAGCTTCATAATACTAGACGAGTCATCACACGGCCTGCCAAATTCTTTGTGACTCGATTTTGCTCGTAAAATCTGCTCCTCACTTGTGACTTCTTCCACAAGTTTGTCTCTACCGACTTTGTTTGCTTTATGATGCAAGCAAAGTGGCTCCTGTAGTAGAAAATGACTTGAAAAAGCACTTATAAAGCGAATTCATGGCTCGCTCTCTGTTCGACAAGCGAAACCAAGAATCCAACGGCCTTCACAGAAAAGGGTGAGCCCTTAGTCTTTACAAACAGCGGGTTTTTTTCTTTTGGGGGGGGGGGGGAGCAGGAAGTCTTTAACTTTTTCAAGTAGAAGAACCTTGCAAAATAAGCGAAATTACAGAGATAAATTCGGGCTACAAAGGGTTAACAATGCGCCAGGTAGGATGAAAAGCTCTTTCAATTCAAAACAATAGACAAATCTTTGCGGCTTTATAGGCAAAACCCTTGGCTTTGTGCCGCTTCTAGGGTTAGGTTTAGCCTTCGGATTAGATTTAAGTTCGGGTTAGATTGAGTTTAGGGTTAAGGGTTTAAGGCTAAGGTCGTTTTACATCGTCCTCGCCGCGATTTTTAGGAACTTAGACTCTTTGAACATGATTTGCGCAGAATTTTTAAAAACCGATAAACAGTCTGAATAGTCTCTTAGGTCGTTGTTGATAAGCCACTGGTTAGAGGCCGTTTTACAGCGTTCTCGCAGCGATTTTTGTGGGAAAATGCAGAGAGGCTAGTTTTAGGCTATTTTAACAATGTTTCCGCAGTTTGTTTGAGAAAAATCGGAAAATCGAAAAACAGTCCAAAAGATCACTTAGGTGGTTCTTACACCGACCCGTTCAAGTCTATCGTATAGTAATGATATGCAGTTTTTTCCTTCGGGTTCTCCGACACACATATCCGAGAACCCGAAGGAAAAAACTGTATATCATTACTATACGATAGACTTGAACGGCTCGGTGTAAGAACCACCTAAGTGATCTTTTGGACTGTTTTTCGATTTTCCGATTTTTGACAAACAAACTGCATAAACATTGTTAAAATAGCCTAAAACTAGCCTCTCTGCATTTTCCCAAAAAAATCGCCGCGAGATCGCTGTAAAACAGTGTCTTCCTTTTTTCAAGCGCAAGGCATTATGGGTAAAACTTAAAAAAATTGACAGCACTTACTCCCTGGCCCCGGTTTTAGATATTTTTTTATAAGTGCCTAGTCACTCGCACCTGTCAACTGAATATTGCGCCGAATGCATTCTTTTGGATTCAAAACTAACCCAAATTGTCTTGACAGTGCTGAAATCCTGCTACAGAACAACAGAGAAGCTTCATAATACTAGACGAGTCATCACACGGCCTGCCAAATTCTTTGTGACTCGATTTTGCTCGTAAAATCTGCTCCTCACTTGTGACTTCTTCCACAAGTTTGTCTCTACCGACTTTGTTTGCTTTATGATGCAAGCAAAGTGGCTCCTGTAGTAGAAAATGACTTGAAAAAAGCACTTATAAAGCGAATTCATGGCTCGCTCTCTGTTCGACAAGCGAAACCAAGAATCCAACGGCCTTCACAGAAAAGGGTGAGCCCTTAGTCTTTACAAACAGCGGGTTTTTTTCTTTTGGGGGGGGGGGGGAGCAGGAAGTCTTTAACTTTTTCAAGTAGAAGAACCTTGCAAAATAAGCGAAATTACAGAGATAAATTCGGGCTACAAAGGGTTAACAATGCGCCAGGTAGGATGAAAAGCTCTTTCAATTCAAAACAATAGACAAATCTTTGCGGCTTTATAGGCAAAACCCTTGGCTTTGTGCCGCTTCTAGGGTTAGGTTTAGCCTTCGGATTAGATTTAAGTTCGGGTTAGATTGAGTTTAGGGTTAAGGGTTTAAGGCTAAGGTCGTTTTACATCGTCCTCGCCGCGATTTTTAGGAACTTAGACTCTTTGAACATGATTTGCGCAGAATTTTTAAAAACCGATAAACAGTCTGAATAGTCTCTTAGGTCGTTGTTGATAAAGCCACTGGTTAGAGGCCGTTTTACAGCGTTCTCGCAGCGATTTTTGTGGGAAAATGCAGAGAGGCTAGTTTTAGGCTATTTTAACAATGTTTCCGCAGTTTGTTTGAGAAAAATCGGAAAATCGAAAAACAGTCCAAAAGATCACTTAGGTGGTTCTTACACCGACCCGTTTCATTTGTTAAAAATTACAATTTCAAAATAGAAAAATGACTATTAAATAATATTCCTTGAAATATACAATATGGACAATAGTTTTTTTATTTGTTTGGAATTTTGAAACGATCTATGGCTGTCAAGGCTTTCCTCTGCACAAGCAACCCAAGCATAAGGAAGGGTCCAAACAAAATGAGACTAGCTGTTAAAACCCTTGATCCAATTTATGCTTATGCCAGTGTTGCTATTGAGAACGAGGCTTTACTTTCAGCTCACATTCAACAATAAATTATAATTTTTTTCCTTTCTTTTTCTTTTAAATATTGATATAAAAATTAACTTTAAAACAATCTATAATCATTTCAAGCATGAAGGAATGAAACAAATCAATTTTGTGCTCTCCCAAAATATCACTTTCAATACTCCTTCCAAATTTGAGCAGGATCCGCTAAAATAGCATTAATCTTTTTAAAATGTTGAAGTTTGCCTGCTGAAAATGGTCCTCCACTGCTTTGTTAATGCCAGTATCAGTCAAAAATATGAAATTATGAAGAGTGGGTTTCTGCCCATTGGATCATGCTCAAATTTGGAAGGGGTATTTAACTGATAGTGATCTTCATGGAAAGCACACAACTAATTTTGTGTGCTTAATAATAGTCCAATTTTGAATTCTCTACTCTACCACTGAATATAGGCCTCATCGGCACAAATACAACAGGAGCCTCAATTTAAAGCCGAAAAAGTCATGAATACCAGCGAGTGGGATAAGTTTCCTTAACTTATTGTCTCCATAGGCCGTATTTGATTAATAATATTTAATAGTTATCAAAAAATGAAATCCAGTTTTAATTCTACACATCTGTATTAGTACAATTGCAAAGTTTGGTGAAGATTCCTTGAAAACTGACTGAGATATGAATTTCAAAACCTTGTATCTGGCTTTTTGTGTGTGCAAGAAATGTATGGAAAAATACATCAAACCAGGCTGGACAGGCATCGATGGCCGTCCAGCCTCGACTTGACGTATTTGCCCATACATTCCTTTGTAAAATGTTAGTCAGAATACAAAGTTTTGAATATTCATATCTCAGCCAGTGTTCAAGTAATTGTTTTAAAACTTTGCAATTCTACTAATACGGATGTGTAGAATTGAAAACTGGATTTCATTTTGTGATAACTATTAAATATTATTAATCAATTTTGTCTGATAATGGCCTATTCAAGCTTCATCGTTTCTAGTCCGTATTCACACTTTTTTTCGACTTCAAATTCCTGCTGCCTTTGATGCCTATTCAGCAGTAGAGCAGAGAATGCAAAACAGCTGGAATCGTCCTTTATTCATCCCTGCTTCCTGGAGTCCCTGCACTTCTGGTTGCAGGCCTCTTTGATATCTTTCATGCATCTTTCCACCCTCTCAGAGCCGTATTTTCAATCTAAGAACACCTGCAACGCAGAAAAGTCTAAAGTGAATCTCAGGTTAGAACTAAGTGGTCAGCAGGTAAAAAGCAATATTTAGTCGCCACGTAAGCGAGGATGTCAGCTGGACTTAGAACGATGGGGTGTCATTTGGTGACAAGCTTTATAATTTTGGTCGCCATTAGTCCATATGGTTGCAATGTCGGGCCCTGTAGTAGATGTCCAACACTATTTACTCTCAAAAGCAGTCATTTCGTGAGCGACTTTTGAATCTTTACTAAAAGACTATCCCTCCTCAAGGTTGGTGCCCAGTGGTGAATCTATACCTTGACCTCCCCCCCCCCCCCCCCCCCCCTTCAGTTCAAATAGTTGGTGATAGATTTTACCATTTGGTTGTGCAATGCAAGTTCTTAATAAAAGTTTAAGCTCTGAAACAGAAAGACTATAATACTACACTTACGGAGCATAAGTTCGACCCGCACTGGGTCAAGGGCTGCCTTTTTACTTTTGCTGCTGCTGCACAGCAGACACTCCCTCCTTTCATCTCTAGTAAAGAGTATGTCCATCAAGTGTAATGCACACTTGTGGGCGCAGTTACATTCATTAAGTTTGTCCCATTGTACATCTGAAACCAAGAATACAGTGAATTAGTAATTGTGGATAGAATGATGTTTTACAGGTGTCCTATCTAGGACACACATATAGCATTTCAATTTGTTTGTGCCCTCTTGAGTGGACAAACTCACTTTGTTAGAATGAACAAGTCCAGCTAAATAATATCCCACAGCTGGGAGCATGCAATGCATGCGTTACTGGACACTATCCTTATAAAGTATACACTGCATGTTAGTAGTTCTGAGACATTTCAATTGTTAAAGCATGCTCCCCATTACAACTGGAATTGTCCATTGGACATTTTATATAGTTTGATACAATATTACCACTATGCTTTCCTGGCTGGTTTCAAAAAGCCACAAGTAGTTGTCACAAGGAATAGTGCAACCACCTTGGCTGCCAGTCATAAAAAACTCACCACAGAAACATCATTCCCTGGAGTGCCATTGTCTGCAGTGCTTCCAAATGGTTCTGCCTGCCTACTACTTCGCGGAGTAACAGGGCGTCTGTTATTCTGTTCCTTAAATAAAAAAATGTGTCATTGTCAAATTTTAAATTGTCACAGCTCAATTGGTTGTTACACATTGGTGGAGTGTTTTCAAACTTTGTTTGCTCTGCCATTGAAATCATCAGAGCCAATCAGGTTCTTGCCCTGTTTTTGTTGCTTCTTGCAGCATTTGTCTGGTTTCCATTTCTTCGAATGTGAATCACATCACTGTTGTCATCAGATCCAGATTCACTTGACTGATCATGGTCCATTTCATCTGAGATCATGCTCGTTTTGAGGTAGTCGATGTTACTCGAAGGAGGAGGGTGATCCTGCTGTAGGCCTTTCCCAGTTGTTTCTTATATTTTCCAATAGTAAAGGTTTGATCACCCGATTTGATCCAGGAGATCTTGCTCTCGACCTCAGTTTTGTCAGGATAGAGCAGTTTGTAGTGGCTCGGGTCATCGGACTGCACCAAGGATCGGTTGAATCGATGGTGCTTTTCCACTGCCTTCTGCAGCATGACCTCCTTTGTGTCGCTTGTGCAAACCCTTTAAAGGTAATCGACATCCTCTCTTTACGGCGAGGTCCCCATCTTCTTTAGGGATCAATATGCCCGTCTGTATTGTCTCTATATTAGGCTCGCTAGGATAACATTTTCTTTTTCCACTAGCTGAAGCACTGGGTTTGAGGTGCCGCTTCCTGTCACTTTCCTTCTGTTTCCGAAAGTGCGCGAGGTGCCGCTTCCTGTCACTTTCCTTCTGTTTCCGAAAGTGCGCGAAACTGAAGTTACCACAAGCACTTTCACTTTTGCTATTAGCGGTACTAGCACTGCTACTAGCGTTAGAACTGTAACTAATATCAGATAATGGGAAGATAACACCACAGTTGTGTCAATATTTTGCTCGGGGAGCACTTTCAGTTGCACACGAAGGGCAAAACATCGTTCTTGAAAACACATCTCTCGCTCACTCGACCGCCATCTTGAAAACACACGTGAGTGGTTGGCTCATGGGTACGCAAATGCGCACGCAGCGTTTCAGTATTTTTGTTTGTAGCAGCGTCGCAATGTTTGTTTGCCAATTTCATTTGTCTTTTAACACGTTTTCAATTTTATTAGCAGAGATAGGACAATAACATGACTTTTGGAGGGCATATAGTTTATTTGTGGCCCGAGTAGCATCATTTGCGCCCGAGCGCAGCGAGGGACACAAATAAACTATATGCCCGACAAAAGTTATGTGATTATCATTATTATCATTACACAAGGCCAATTCATACAAATTTCTTTAATAAATATTTTTCATTGAGGGCAAACAGTCGTGGAAAGTTTTTTGCTACCACAATACACATACACAGGGAAAATGTTCTTTTTAAATGGAAATGTTCCTGTATCAAATATTAAAATATATGAAGGTACGAATATTGTACGATGATAAAATATAAATTTACATTAAAAAATAAAGCCTAGTTGTCCTAGTTGGCTTCAGAGTGTCATGCAATGGACTTTTTCTCAATCGCTGTGGCTCTCGATAACATTAATTCGGCGTCGTTTTCGGGATGATGACTCGGATTTCGGAATTTCCGTGATAAGTGTTCATTGTTCCGATTTGTTTATGTTGGGTACAGTTTTGATATGGCTGCGCCAATCAAATAAACTGGTTTTGTAGAATAGATTGCGGGTTGAAACGACTTGCCGACGGACCAGCTACAACATGGCTTGTGCTTGCGGCGCTTGCTGAAGTTTCTCGCTGAACTAACTGCCAGTTGTGGCTGCAAAGTATCACTTAAAACCTTTGAACACTCTCTTTTCTGTGCACTTGTGGTCTGGCTAATATAGTGGGAAAGGCTTCGTTCGTCTTTGTGCTTTGTGATGGCACAAATTTTCCTTACATCCACACCTTGCTGATATAACGTAGTCACAGCCGATGCACGAATGCAGTGGTTTGTGTATCGCTGCGATAGATCTGCTTTCACTGAAATCCTTTCCATCAACTTGCTGACAGTGTTTTTTCCCAGAGGCTTATTCTTGTACCAGTAGCGGGCACTTCCAAGGTTTATATTTTTATTGGTGGCTTTGTTTGGCGTCTGAAATAGTGCCTCGCAGTCGGGATGAGTTTTACCGAGGTAAAATTCAAACGCCGCCACTGGATCAAGCGCAGTTGAAGTTTCGTACATACGAACATCCGAGTACAGCTGCTCAGACTGTTTATAGAGCCTCCTTGATTATTCTTAGTTTGTTCTGTTAGTTTTTCAGTGATGTAACGTGCTCCGGTATCATTTGCTTTTATGTCAAACGAGTGTTTTGTCAGTTCCCTCCAACCTTCTCTGCCTCTACGGGCAAGCTTAAAACACAACGAGATCCAAACAAACTCGACTAACTTCTCTGCATCTCTCCAAACACCGTCCGTATTCTGTCCTTCCGCGAAATACTGGCGTATTTTCAGCATGTCCCCTGCCTCAATAGAGGGCTTATGTTTTGGCTTGGTATTGTTTTCTTTGGTGAATAACTTAGCCTTTGCTTCAAACATTTTATTTGCTGACATAAATTTACTGTACTGTAAAATGTTTATCTTTCTACTGAGTGGTGCCGAGGTTATGTGACGATGAATGGCGGCTCTAATGCCAGTCAGGGCACTGGGGGTTAACGCTTGCTTTTTTTCTGTTTTTACTTCAGCATAGAACTTTCTCAGAGTTTCTCCTAGCTCGTTCGGAGGCACTTTAGCAAGATCCACAGCGAGTTTTCTCTTACCACACCATTTCTCGAACTTCTTGATCCCCCATTCCGTTGCTTTCTTAGTTGTTTTCGCTTGAGCTTTTTGTTCAATTTCATCCAGCTGCTCGTTGTCTAAGTCTGAGTTCTGACTACTACTCAACAGATTGAAATTCGGGACTTCCATTTTGAAAATAAACTCAAACGTGTAAGCACTGGAAGTGACAGCTGGAAAGTGCAAACTCGTTCCCCCGAACTCGCGCCAAAGACATGACATTGAAGTGGTATCCTCAGAATCTGATTGGCCGAACGATGTCGTATGACGTCTCCTCAGGCAATCAGAGTGCGGGCGGCAAATAAATTTACCGCCCGCTCTTTTTCGTTTGGCCCGCGAACGCGCGCGTTTTAGAGAGGGCAGTTTGTTATTTGGCCGCGCGTAATGATAATAATAGCCATTTATGTTTGCGGCAACATTTTATATGCATCTACCGCAGCAGATAATTTTTTAGTTTGCAGCGTGTTATTTGTGTTTGCAGCAGATAGTTTTTTTTGTTCGCAGCGTGTTATTTTTGTTTTCAGCAGATAATTTTTTTTGTTTGCAGCAAGTTATTTTTTGCAGCATGTCTCCTACGGGCTACCTTTTCTACGCTAGTAACGTAGTAAACAAGTATGCAGATAGTTATATATCCTCACTTGGTCCTATTGTGCTCCATATAATATAAGTTATAGGAAGGAGACCTGGCGAAGCTCAAAAAGGCAATTACTGGCAAAGAGGGAGGGTGGGTGGGTGGGTGAGCAAAAGCTGGCTCCACCAGGCCTCTAGATGAGCACAATAAGGCCCTATAATCTACTACCCACAGACATACTATTCCCAATGTGCAGACCTACACCAGGGTCGCCATCCTTGCGCTACGATCTCAAAACCAACTGAATTGATTATGTAAATTATATCTTATATGTCGCACACTATTCCCAAGTGAGAATAGTTATATATCCTCACTTGGTCCTATTGTGCTTCATATAATATAAGTTATGGGAAGGAGACCTGGCTCCGCCCTATTGACACTTACAGTGTTAGATACCTTCCCATCCTAATCCAACCCATAACTCAAAATATCCTAAATCCTCTCCAACCTTATTCCCTATACCCATAACTCAAAGCCTCTCTTGACCACTCCCATAACTCAAAACCTCTCTTGACCACACCCATAACCCAAAACCTCTCTTGACCACACCCATTACTCAAAAAACCTCTCGCGACCACACCCATAACTCAAAAACTGCTCTTGACCACACCCATAACTAAAACCGGTTTTGGGCATACCAATAACTAAAAACCTCTCTAGGACATACCCCTAACTCAAAACCTCTCTTGGACACACCCATAACTCGAAACTTCTCTTGGACACATCCATAACTCAAAACCTCTCTAGAACATACCCATAACTCAACAAAACCTTCTTGAACGCACCCATAACTCAAAACCACTCTTTGGCATACCCATACATGTCTGTCCGGTGACACTCAGGGGCCAACGAAAGGTTGGATCCCATAATGAAAGCTGCACAAAGTCAGATCCCTAAACCGGCTCCTCTCGTTTGCTAACCCCCGATTATATGAAATGTAAGGGTAACGCCCAAGTCATATACCTAGCGCAACGCTTGTACATTGGACCCAACCTTTCGTTGACCCCAAGGTCCGAACCAGGGGGCCGTTTCTCAAAACGCCCGGTAACTTATCGGACCCGTAAACCTACCCGTTAACACCTCCCGATATATTTTGACTGTTTCTCAAAACTCCCGTTATTTTCGAAATCGTAAAAGTTCCCGTTAAATCGGCCGATTTTTTACGGGAGCTCTTGACCTCCCGTTAATTACCGGGAGCATTTTGAAGTCTTAAAATAAGGTCGAAAATAGATTTGTTTTCCTGAAAATTTTCACTCTACGTAAAGCTTAGTTATTCAACTAGACTCTGCCAAGTTAAATTACCGAAAACTCACCTCTTTTTCCTTCAAAACTAACCATTTTCTGGCCTGTCTCGTTTTCCTCGAAAAGTTCTCGCTTTGCAGTTCCAAGGTTTCCCGTAAACTTACCGGGATTGTTTTTCCCGCCATTCCGATAAACCGGGAGAGTTTTAGCCAATCAGATGCGACCATCTCGCTTCTCAACCAATCAAAACGATTCGTTTGACAGCTTGCTGTCAATCAGTTTGAAGTGTTGATTGCAAGAATGTAAACAAATTTCAATCTCAGTGCACAATTGCACTACAAATTGCTCTTGTTTTCGTACATTTTAGCAGATTTCTTTACCTTTTTCGCTGGAAATACAAACTTAGCGGTACACTTTGTAATCTAGTGTCGACAAATTGCTGAGTTTTTCCTTAATTCATTGATTTTTGGGGTAAGTTATTGTAATATCCGGAAATTATAAATTTGATTCCGGGGCCCCGATAACTATCGGGAGGTTACCGGGCGTTTGAGAAACGGGCCCCAGGTCCGGAACGAGAGGCTGGGCTGAGGAAAGAGCCCCCTCAAGGTCAACGAAAGGAATCACGGGATCCAATGAAATAGTGAAAGCGAGCGACTACGCGATACAGTACACTATATTCCTTTTTTTTTTCTTCCTCTATCATTTTCCTTTCTTCTCCTTTTATTCTTTTTTTTTTTCATTATTCCTTCTCTCTTTCTCCGTCTCTTTGCTTTTCTTTTCCTTTTCCCCTTTCGTTATCTTTTTCCTTTTCTCCGTTTCATTTTTTGTCATTTTCCTTTACTCTCTTTCCTTTTTTCGTTTCCTTTTTTTTTCATTTTCATTTTCCTTTTTTTTCCTTTTCCTTTTGTTTTTCTCCTTTCCTGCCGCGCGTATGAAATGCGCCATCCACCGTTATCTCTCTTTGACCCGCGAGACCCGAAGTCCCGTCGCGCGTACAAAAAGCGCCGTCTATCCTAATCTCTATGACCTGCGAGACCCGAAGTCCCGCCGCGCGTATGAAAAGCGCCAACTCCTTTATCCCTCTTTGACCCGCGAGACCCGAAGTCCCGCCACGCGTACAAAAAGCGCCATCTATCCTCATCTCTATGACCCGCGAGACCCGAAGTCCCGCCGCGCGTATGATAAGCACCAACTCCTTTATCCCTCTTTGACCCGCGAGACCCGAAGTCCCGCCGCGCGTACAAAAAGCGCCATCTATCCTCATCTCTATGACCGGCGAGACCCGAAGTCCCACCGCGCGTATGAAAAGCGCCAACTCCTTTATCCCTCTTTGACCCGCGAGATCCCAGTCCCACCGCGCGTTTCCTTATCACACGTGAGTGATAAGACGTAACGCACATAATAAGACACATAATTACGACGAGGTATTACCAGAATAACATACAAAAGCCAGCGTACACATAAAGTGAGCCTAACGTAAACTGCAGGCGACTGACAATAAAACCAACACAAAACCCAGTGAGTCGGGCCTCCAGCAAAACGCGGACAAACACAACGGTACGTACAAAAAGGCGCTATAATCTGCAACCAACAGACATCCATATTTCCATGTATAGGCACGAAGAGCAAACGATATACTGATGTTGCAATCCAAACATGTAAACAAACTAACTAGCACCCCGGATAAAAGTTCATGACGCTGATAAGGAAATGTGACACAGGAACGTACAACCTACCACACTAAATATACCTCGTTTACTTCTCCTTTTCCCGGAGCGGTAGCCAGTTCTGTCCCGGTGAGTTCCTATATGAACGACGAAGGATGCCAGAAACAAGTAGAGCTCGTGAGAGTGGAAATGCCCCGAAACACCGACAGGAGACGCGCGTGGTCGTAATCTTGCGTAATAACTGGCCAAACTCCACGAACTCAGGACTGTTTAAGAACGAGTGAAATGCGACAGGCAAAGCACATGGGTTCCACTGGAAACCTATAAAACAAAATAGAACAAACGCCGGTTTTAAGCTAATAGCCGAATAAGCATAACTTGAAGCACATTACACGACTTCGAAAAAGCACCAAGCCAAGCAACCACAAGCCAAGCTAAAACAGCACCAAATAATACTTAACTCGAGCTTACGGAAAGGAGAGGAGATGTAAACGAAGAAGGAGTAGACTTTTATTCTTGAAGGTGATTGAAGGAAGTCTTGACCGTGTTGAGGAGCGTAACCAGAATACGGCATCTAGCGTGAGATCTCAAAACCAACTGAATTGATTATGTAAATTATATCTTATATGTCGCACACTATTCCCAAGTGAGAATAGTTCATGTTTTACTAGTTGATTACCCGTGAATACATTCACTCAGTCTTTCAAGGGTGTTTTTTTTAAAGTAAGAAAAATATTTGGAGAGAACTTTTCTGGTGTAGGCTGGAGGTGGCTGTTTTTTTCTTGACGCACGCACTTGAAAATATAATTACAGCTTTTTTTGTTCAAGGAAAACTACATACAATACAATACAATACAATGCAATAATTTATTTAGAGTCGGTGACGTGGGGAGAGGTTACCCGAGCTCCCAAACCAGAAGCTCGTGAAAAACGCGCGACTAAGCTCATGTGAAAAACGCGCGACTAAGCTCATGTGAAAAACGCGCGACTACATTGTGATGTTTGGGCGCAAAGACCCATGATTAAACTTTCACAAAGAAAGTGAGTTGTACAATATTTCAGACTGAATCTTTTACTTCCTAATTATTTTCTATTTACAAACACTGCCGGGAATTTTTTTCAAGCAAAGTCATTGAAATCGTCCCCTGCAGTGATTTGACTTTTGGAATCGCCACTTAAAGTGTTTTGAGGTACTGATTACTTAGTGATTTCAAAACATTTAATGATCTGAAACCCGAAAACGACTTCAATTTTCAGCAGCAAGCAACTCTGCTCAGAGTTTTTTGCTTGTTTTTCCCTTGGCGCGCGCACTTAAATGGATCTTCCCAGGCACGTCCATGCGAAGGAACATGAAGCTCGGCGAGATCACTTTTTTGCTAAACAAAGCCTAAAACAACAACATTTGCCCGGGTTTTAGCTACAAATTGTAAAAACAAAACTCATTCAGCTGAAATGGACGGCTTCCGTTAAATGCTGTATTTGAAGGTGCACGAGTGGATTACAAACATATTGTTAACGATTTCTGAAAACCCATTTCTACTCTTGACGCACGCACTTGAAAATATTCAAGGAAAACTACATTGTGGTGTTTAGGTGTAAAGATCCATGATTAAACTTTCAGAATGCAGTGTGAATGTATTTCAAGAAAGCTTTTAACAAAGAAAGTGAATTTTATAGTATTTCAAGATAAATCTTGAGTTTGACTTCCTTTGATTTACTTTTGAAATGTCCCCTTGTAGTGCTTTCACTTTTAAAATCGCCCCTTATAGCGTTTCGAGGTACCGATTGCTTACTGATTTAACAACATTTAATGATCTGAATACCAAAAGCGACTTCAGTTCTCGGCAGCAAGCAACTCAGCTCAGAGTTTTTTTACTTGTTTTTCTCCTTGGCGCGCGCTGAATGGCTTCCCAGGCACGTTTGTGCGAAGCAACATAGAGCTCAAAAAGATCACGTTTTGCCAAAGAAAGCCTAAAACAGCAACATTTGCCAGAGTTGAGCTACAAATTGCAAAATCAAAACTAATTCAACTTAAATGGACAGTGCTCCTGTTAAACGAAATGGTCTCAATTTCAAGCTTTAACGCCAAACACGGCGGACAGCGTCTCCCCGCTAAAGAAAATGCCGGAATGGCAGCTTCACTCCTTGCATCGATTTCAAAAAACTAAAACCAGCTTGCACCCCTGTGAGTGATATGTATTACATCCACGGTGGTAGTTAGCTCGACAGGCGTTCTACCTCGGAACCTCAAACGGCTTGAAATATTATAATATAGATTGTGTGGGCGAGGATTCAAAAATAGACACGGAAATTGTAAATGTTTGTTAGCAACTTGACAAGTGTCGATGAAATTCTTTTCTGCAGCGTGACTTCCATTCGCTTCCCTTAGTACTCGCCAATTAAATTACCAAAAAATGTTTTTTGCAGAAATGAACAGAGGAAGGATTGGTCTTTTCGGGAAATGTATCAAAATTTGCAGAATGGAAAAAAATCCATTTCTAATTGGTCTAGACAACAATATATTTATTGTACTCGACGTAATGTCGAATAAAGATTCTTATCTTTCTTAAATGTTGCTAAAGGTGTAATTTGGGCAAGGAAAATTAGCCAATTTTTGATACAATTTTCTGTGCAATTTTTTGCCGATCCGAGCCACGATCTCATAAATCCTCCCATAAGTCCTCAAGGGACAGTTCTAGCTCAATGTCACCTTAAAGAACCTGTCCTGCTAGCTTGACAAGCGGCACCAGGCCTTTGCAGAAGGGCCGCTTGAAGCTTTTAGATTCTAGCATCCATGCTCCGGGTGGTTTACTGTGCCAGTGTCCCAGATCTCAGTATTGATCTTAGTGACCCGCATGAATTTGTGGTTTTCTTCGCTAGGATGGAATCTATAGCTGATGCCATCTCGTCAGCTATTGATTTTACCGTGAGGTCTGTGTCGGTTATCTCACGGACGAGGTCGTCAATAAGCCCCGTCTCGTCATCGGTTTTGGTGGGAAGACTTCCCGACTCTTTAGATTTCTTTTCCGGGGACTCGAACTCCTCAGTAGCGTGGACGGATTTATCGTCCCCTTCTTGCTACCGTGCAGCATCATAGGCCGTTTTTAGCTCTTTTATCACCGGGACAAAGATCTATCACCGGGACAAAGATCCCATGAGCTCAGTAAGTTGTGTCACTATGTGGTTGAGATTATCGATGCCACGAGTCGGTGTCGAGCCGTGTATGGGGAGGGCATTGTCCCCACCACTTTCTGTGCTACTGGCTGCGACAGTTGGACCCTGAACATCTGCCCCATAACATCTGTACTGGCTGAAGGAGTATTGAGCCTTTGCGTCCCGGCTGCGCCGAGTCTTTAAGCAGTGTGTTCGTCTCCGACAGAAAGTCACCAAAAACATCGGCTTTGTTTGCGGCCATTGTCGAAGAGAAGCCGCTCATTTATCCTTGGATCGCTTTCTTGGGTACTTTTTCGTGTTCGGAGGAGGTCGATCAGTAGAAAAGAAGAAGGATGGCGGCGATAATCGAACATTTTTAAAAAGTGATACAAGATGGCGGATCGTGCAAAGCGTAGAATGACTAGCTACTGCACATCAATCGTCAATGGTTTATTATATTTGAATGGTTTGTTTTGGGCTTCTCCTCTGACTCCTCTCCTCTGACAAGTATGTGCATTCTCAAAATCTAAATCGGAAAATTGCTTGTTAAAGGGACATGGTCACCGAAAACATCAAAATTATAATATCACCAATGATAAAAATAACAACTCAAATTTGTAAAGAATGCTTTCAACTTGACATGGTGAAATTTGAGGTCATTTCGATGTAGGATTGCAAGCAGATTCGCGGATTGTAATTACAGCTTACATGAGGAAATCCGACTCTTTTGAAATCGGTTTACCTCAATCTTTTTTCAAAGATACAAAATTTGCCATCTTAATTCGCTCATATCTCAGCAACCCTTCATCGTAATCCAATGAAATTTTCCGTACTTCTTTCTTTAAACTGACTCTTTCAATTTCATAGAATATTTTTCTATTTTGTGACAATAATTATTTTAGTGTTTTCTAGGTGACCATGTCCCTTTAAACCCAACTTTGCCATATATCTTTTTAAAACATTGCCTTGAAGTGTATTATTTTTTATACTGTGCCTGCTCAGTCGTAAGCTAAGTAAATTACACAGTAATCCTTAGAACAACAGTGAAACGATCACACTTACCATCTTTCTTATAATGGCAAAACGAATCAAATTTCGAAAAATTGTTGCGGAGTTGTAGAAGCTCCTGTCTGAAACTGAATTTCCCTCTGGTGCTCATTCAAAGTATAATCCGGGTGCTCCAATAGCGCCTCTATCAAACTATGAAACGAGCTTCCTTAAGGCGGCCGACCTCGAACGGTTTAATATTGAAAACCTTCTAAGATTGGACCAATCGTTCTCTCAGACACTGCAGCAAAGCGCAAAAGCGCTCCTTTTCCATGCCATATGTCAATCAAAATGCGCCAACGAGGGTCTTCGCTATACAATCTTCACAGCCACGAAATTCAAACCCCCTACAATATTTAGATTTTTTGTCTTCTGTTTCCATTCCCCGTAACCGTGCACGTCATTTCTTTTCGCATCTCATTGCTAAATTATTATAGAGTATTTTAAATGTCTTCTTTCGGAAAGATCGGGAAGCTCTTTACCGCGACAATGAGTACAAATAAATTTACTTATTTTAATTCACGAAATTAATATTCCCATTTTAAAATTTCTGATTAGACCGAAAAGAGAAACACATTTTGAGCTTTTATCGGTATGAACTTTTTTTTTTTTTTTTATTTTATTCACAATGTTTATTTCGTTTTATCGATACAACAACATATATATACTAATACATGATAAAAGGACAAAAAAAAAATACTAATACAAGCTACAACCCTATCACATAATACTATACTAACGGTCAAAATACAGTCTACTCTTAGTAGAAAAAAAAAAAAGCGAAACAGAGAAACAGCTACAAAAAAACAATGAAAGTCTAAATTTAATCTAATAATAGACTTATTTTTTCCCATTTCTTTAAATATATGTCGATATTATTATTTTCCCTCGCAATTAAGAGCTCCATGCTATGCACCCATTTTAATTCCTTCTTGAAAACTTTCAAGTCCGGTTTCATTCTTTTGTACCTACAAAATAAATTACTTTTTTTGCAAGCAATATCAGGAAATTCAGAGTTAAAAAAACACCTTGTTGTTCAATGATCCCGAAAATAATTTTTTCATAGGATAAATTATTAAACACAAAATCATCACAATTAAACCAAAACGTTAACTCTGACCAGAAGGCCTGAACATATGGACAATCAAAAAGAGGTGTCTAACTGTTTCAGGTTGTTCCTCACAAAAACGTACAACAATTGCTGGAAACTAATTTCATTTTAAATAAACGATCATTTGTAAATAAAATGCGCGTCAATATTTTGTACTGAAACTCTCTCATTTTAGTGCTCATCGTGATTATGCGAGGAAGCAAAAAATGTTTTCCCAGCTGCGTCCATTGTGCGACAAGTCACGTTCAAATTTTTGAATTGATACTGGGGGTTTAGAAATCCTATTAATGAATATGGTAGTGATTACTTTCGCACTAATTTTATCTAAATTGCTAAACTTCAAACAAATATCATCAACTTGAAACTGATCGGGCGTAACCACATATCTACAAAGAGGGTAGACACTTTCGACTTTCATAGCTTTTCTCCATGTTTCCGGCACTGCATCGTAAATTCGTATGCAGTTAAAATAATCTAAATCAGTAAGTTCAGGAGCCTTCTGCTTCATCTTCTCGTAAGAGAGTAGAGAGCCATATTGGTCTACTAAATCCGCTACTTTAAGAATATTCTGCCTATGAAGTCTATGGTCCAATATACTATTTTTACCAACACGAATATACTTATTATTCCAGAGATTCTCATTGTAAAAATCGTTCGCGCTCTTTAGATCTTTATTTCTAAAAAGCTCAGACCACACGGATAACGATTCTCTATAGAATAACGAGATATGCGGAAGCTGCAATAAGTCAACATCGAAATTAGAATACAGAAGGTTTTCCATTCCGATCGATCACTTTTCTGACACAAGATTGCTTAGTCCTTTTTTTCTCGAGACTCAGGAAATATTTATTGTTCTTTTCGCCTTTCTCGTACCATTCAGCACGGGATCGTATAATTGATCCTTGAACAACATATTCATATAACGATTCGTATTCAAATTTAGATGATTCAAGATTAGCAATGTTTATATCTGATGCGTCATCAGCACACTGCATTTCTGCTTCTTTCAAACGTGACTCAGCTTCCTGCAACCTATCTCTTCTCTGTCTAGCTTTCATTTTGCTAAATTTCATTGATACTTGTCTTATTCTATACTTCACCAAGTCCCATAGGACACGCTGATCATTAACTTCACAAAACTCATTCTTCCAAACAGGAATGCTAGTCTTTATAAGAGTAACGTAGTCGGGATCATCAGTTAAACTTGAGTTAAACTTCCAGTAAGAAGGACCTCTGTTCAGCTCAGGAAAACTTTTTGCTTGGAGAACGATGCATGAATGGTCCGATTTAATTGACGGTGTTATGTCTGTTTTTGAAATTTCTTCCTGAAAAGTACTATCAATCAACCAAAAATCAAGTCGTCTCTGAACAAAAGGCTTCCTTTGTCTCCACGTGAAAGCCTTTTTATCCGGATTTCTAATCCTCCAAATATCGATTAGGTCAAAAGTTAGCATCAAATCCTTGACTGCTTTAGTGCCCTTTTTAGGCTTAGAGTTACTACTACTGTCTAAATCTGATGATAAAAAAACATTAAAATCTCCGCCAAAAATTAACTTAGCCTCTGTGTTTTCCACTACAGCAGACACTTCCTCCTTCAAATTTTGAAAAAATGTTACTTCCTTGTTTTCAAAGTACAGAGATAAATGGACGTAGAAAATTAATAAAATAGTTTCTAATTCGAGGAGTTTAAAATCTTGTAATGGACAATTTTGAATTAAAGTTCAAGCGGTTCATGCTGATGAACCATGCGACCATACACTACCACGTTGGCGCCTCTTTTTCACAAATTCCTACAAATTCTAATAAGGCGAAAAGGTTATGCGATTTTACAGGATTTTGTGGCATGGTGATTTTACACCTTCAATACCATATTCGATCAAGTGTGATTTTCTAGAACATCGCAAGAAATCATAGAACATCACAAATGCGTGTATTTTCAGCTCCCACGGGATTGTGCCCCCGAGTCACTCTTAACAACAGTTGCATGTAGCGACAAGAAGTGTTGACTCGCTGAACTTTATATGTAAGCGTCAGTTACCAGTCTTGTCTAACAAGAAAATGTGGAGTTATAACTGTTTCGCTTTCGTAAAATAGTGAAGGGAACTGGACGTGCGCTATTTTCAACAGTATTAACTCGCGTATCACAGTATGGGGAAAGATTCAAGGGCTCATCCTCATCTCTAGTTATAAACCTTGCATCTTAGTTAGCCACTAAATTCAATTCACCAACCCCGCTTTCCCCCAATAGATATCCAAGCCCTTAACAACAACTATCCCCTGTACAAAATTGAAAGTACAATTATTGATAACTACTTGCTCGGGCCGCCACTAGTGACCATCGCCTCTGCAGTCGAGCCCACATCCCCTGCACTTCTAGTAGTAACGTCGAAGTGATCTGAAATAAATATAGATAAAATCATTTGCTTGTATCGAGCAAAAATACTTTGTGATGATATTTTATTTAGCGACTCTTTAGGTCTACGAAACGGTCCTGAGCCAGGGGTTCATTCTCTCTTAAGTCTCGTCTGTTCTGCATCACTCCTATCCAGTGTCTACTTTCCGAAGATGAAGCACCTCTCTCAGTAGTGCGTGCGCTAGGGTGAATGAACGTGGATGTTTCCGCTGCAACTGGAAGTTTTCCTTTTTACAGTAACTACCTTTGGGACAATCAACTGCTATATGTCAGTATGCGAGTAAACTTAATCCACGATTACGGAAAAGATGGCGCCGCGCGCTGCATTCTGGGAAAATGTACCAAATTGACTCAAGGTCAAGACAAAAGGTCAAGACAAAAAAATTTAGTGAAAAAAGCGTAGATATTGAGAAGAAATATGCTTCTTTGTAGTAACGCTATTTTTTTCACGGTCCCTTTTCGAGAAAATAAAACTCCTTGTAAATGCTAAAACACTCTTAACAGTGGCACATCACCTCAACCAATCTCCTTCAAAATCAATGTATTATGAATGTCTGATCCTTAAAATTCATGATATTTGTAGTTTATGATAATAAAAACAAATGCACACTACTCGGTTTTTCATAGCGCACTGTGATAAATTTCAGAAACAACGGATCAACTGTCCAAGTAGTCCCTTTAGTTATTGTTATGAAAATACGAGAAATTCGTGTCAAAATACGGGAATGCCATGTCATATACTAAAAGAGGAATAACTATGTTTAAGGAATGGATTTGAACACGTTTTTAATCAACATAGAGCGCATTAGGGTGAGAATGAGAATGGTTTTACTGAATCTCGGGCTACATATTATAGCACGTCCCACTTTAGAATCGAACCTGCTCTTAAAATATCGGAAAGCTGCTGAAATTACCTGAAGGCATATAGCGAAAATACCTCTTCTTGCTGAGGAAATTCCTAGAACACCTTTAGAAATGCTTTCGGACATTTTTCGATACAATTTTTTCAAGATAAGTTTCTAATTTCACTAAATGAAAAAGCAGTTGTGCAAAGTCACATGATGTTTTTATTTATACTGCATTTTGAAAACATTATTTGTTAGAAAATAAGGCTTACAAGTTTTGAAAACAAACTAAAACTAATACGAATAAAGAAATAATACGAATATGAATAAGAAAAATTGCAGATCAATTTTGTTTTTGGTAAATTCTTGGGGTGCTACATTTGATTCCCTCATGCACGGTGCACCACCATTTTTAGTGAATTTGAACTTTGATTTTCGATAACAATTTGATCGGACCAGTACTTTGCTATTTACCGGCAAACAATTATTCTCAAAGGACTGCACAACCCTATATACCTTTTAACAAGTTTCACCTCTAGTCTAACTTGGCCACTTTTGTATTTAGAGGGTCTTAGATTGAATAAATACAGCAAATCGAACTGCAAGCAGGCCATTCAATTCGCCTACTTTACGCAAAAAATACTTCGAACGCTGGCGAAGTTTACCGTATTTTTCTTTGAATACTTACGGCTTTGCAAAATTAACTAGAGAAATGCTTTCTGGCCTACTGGAGTCTAGAACGGGATCTGGGAAGCGTGGTCGTGATGGACAAATCAGAGTACATACGTCTATTGTCTGAAGCATCCGTCAATGAAACCGACAAATTTCGTACTGTTTCTTCTGAGCATCCCAAGACCCGCGGTCGGCCTCCTAAGCATTATCACCCGCTCCTAGTAAAAGAATCTATCATCTCAAGAATCCTCCCCCATTCCGTGGCCCAGTCCCTCTCGACCACAGAATCTACACTGCCTCACCTATATGGTTTGCCCAAAACGCACAAAGCGAAATTAGCCATGAGACCCAAACTATCAGCATCTGGTGGCTATCACTATGCCCTCGCTAAGTGGCTTGATAACAAGCTCAAACCGCTGTCACAAAATCAACTCCAGCGTTATTCAGCTTACGAGCTGCAAGTCCTGGGGAGTCGGTCGCTATACATTTACATTTACACATCAACATGCTATCTCTGATATCTTCGACTTTGTCGATAGAATCCCACAAGACCTAAAAACCTCCTCTGGCGAAATTCTGGTATCTTATGACGTCACGGCATTGTTCACCAATGTACCATTAGATGAAACCATCGCCCTCCTCGTTGATAAGACGTTCAAGGACAAGGTTTAATTCAATATCTCCAAGCGCGATCTCATTGACGTCTTGGGTGTGGCTACCAAAGATCAGCTGTTTCAGTTTGATGGCAGTCTCTACAAACAGACTGACGGTGTGGCGATGGGGTCCCCCCTTGGGCCTCTACTAGCTAACGTATTCATGTCGTCTATCGAAGAGAAACTACATTCTAAAGGAAAACTGCCTTCCTACTATCGCCGTTATGTCGACAACACGCTTACTGTGATGCCTGATATACGTACAGCCACAGCCTTTCTTGAAACCCTCAACCACACCCATCCCGCTGCAGGTTAACCATGGAAGTTGAAAAAGATGGAATGCTCCCCTTCCTTGGCATTCATCTTCTTAACAGAGCGCCCCGGATTGATACTAAAGTGTTCGTAAAACCAACCAACACTGGTTTGCTTCTCATCACCAAAGTCACGTTAATAACAGGTACAAACGTAGCCCGTTTTAGCCGGTGGCTGAGTGTTTGTTTTTAGTGCTTTCCTTTTCCCTCTGTGGTCCAGCGGGCGTGGGGGCCTGGGTAGGACTCTGCGCTTTGCTTGCGAACAGGTTTGGGTTGTTTTTTATTGTGGCTTGCTCCCGGACTATTTTTGAAAGTTGTGCGAAAGGAGGATACGCAGCATTGTGGTCATCCCATTCGCGCGGATTAATTTCGGCAATTGGTTTGCTATAGGCTAGGCTGCATCGTGCTGGCATAGTTAAGGCACGCAAGTCCCGGTAGATAGGCAACCTGGCTCTCGATGTCTACGTCGATGTCTCCGGATCCTTGGAGGGGGAGTTGGTTGTCTTCATTCTTCAGAGAAAGCACTATTACAAACCCAATTTATAGCGTTTGTGTTGTGTTTTCAGGCCTGAGTGCGCGGGGTTCGTTTGAACGGCTCCTCTCCAGTGTAGGAACTCACCAGCTGCGTCACAAGGCTTTCTCTGTTTGGTAGAACGAAGGCTGAACCAATAAATTAAATAGTAACTAAACACAAAGGTGTCCTCAGGGAATGATTCTTACACTGGAGATGACCCGTTTGAACACTTCGAAGCCCTTCTCCTGCAGGCCCGAAGATAAACTAAATACATAAATAGTACTTTCTTGACACTGTCTTGACATACAATATATATATATATATGATCAACATTTCTTTTCTTATTATATTCTTTTGAAAGATGGACGGAAAGACATACTTTTTATTCATATTACGTGAATTTCCGTTTTTGGGTACCCTGTGGTAAGAAAGTATATTTTTCTATTTTAAAGTGGAGTTTAAACAATGAAAAAATAGTCTTGACAGCTATACAAGTACTATTTGTTCATTGCATATTTTCGTTTGCATATTTTAAAAAAAGTCGGTTTCGGGCTCCATGTGGAAAAACCAAAGAATTTTTGCATCTTTGTTTTGGCATGTTCGACCAATGCGAATCGTTGGTACTTTGGGGACGTTGTTTAGGAACCCTAAACCATGAACCCTGAACCCTACCATTCTACGGTGAGAGAAATTCTGTTACAATTTGTTTGATCACGAACCGTAGATTCCCTGGACTATAGGGCATGCAAGGCTACATATTCCGCCTGGAAACGTGGCCAGGAACAGTTCAGCAGAGCAGAGGCCAAGAAAACAAAAGGAATTGGCAACCTCCGCATTTATGTTGAGCAAGCTATACGGACGTTAAAAACATTCCGCCTTATAAAACATGAGCTACCAATTTCTTTATTAGATAACTTGGGTAATGTTATTACTATCTGTGCAGTTTGCACCCCTGTGAGTGATATGTATCACATCCACGGTTGTAGTTAGCTCGACAACCTTTCCACCTCGGAGCCTTTTCAAACGGCTTAAAATATTATAATATAGATAACAATTCTTAAATACAAAGACGCCCCCCTCCCCATGCAGCCAGATTTCCGAGCTTGAAAACCCCCCTCCCACTCAGAATTTCCAAAAACCGCCCGTCCCGGGGTACATACAATCTCTGGAATTGCCCTTTTTACATCAAAATTTAAATTGTGAATATTCATGGTATACTGACGCTCAAATTTATACATGGTATAGTAGCTATCCCAGGCAACTGTGTCTCATTTATACATACTTTTATGCTTTCCAAACCATTGCAGAGATTTCCTTAGGCTCCACTACTGTTTTGTCTGCAGGAACTGTCGAGGCACACTCTCTTGAAGTGCAAGCAGGATTTTTGAGTCCACTTCTGTTTGCTGCGTCTACCCGAAAAAGCAAGGCAGTAACATGAATACAGGAGCTGCTCATCCTGCAAAAAAATGCACAATATCAGAATATGTGTTTGTTGACATAAGCTTAAAATGCTACATGAGAATCACAGAAAGCAGTAATTATATATGCTCCTAATGCGAACACTGTATTGTTTGGGTGTGGAATAGTTTAGTGCCAATTAAATGCTTTCATTAAAGAAGAAGTAGCAAATAAACAATAAACTTCTGCATCTGTAAAAAGAAGGTATAGCTTACCCAGCAACTCACGTGCAATAGGTAGTATGTGGCGTGTCTAAGAAACAGTACTCAGAATTATCCGAAGTTTGATGAAAATGCACCTCTTTCTACCACCCTGAATCAAAAAGGCGGTAGGCCTTTCCTTCCTTGTACTCATTGAGCAACCGCTCCTATAGAACCACGTCCTTTCCTGGGTGATCAACCATGAGGAATATCGTTATATCGCTTAGGAAAATCAGAGGCCACGAAGTAATGGCCTCATGTTCGCCAAGCCAGTTTCTGATTAAAATATCTGGGTCAGGCAGCGAAGTTCCATTACCCAGTTCAACCAAACGAGCCTTATCTTTCGCCGTAGTAGCGACCCGCTCTTCGGCAGTTTGCGGCACTACCAGTTCGAACTACCAGTTCGTCCCTTATTCCAGAGACTTTCAGCCCCCGTTTTCGACAGTACAACTTGAGAGCGGGAAGAAGCTATGTTTTGACTTCAGCCAGCGATTCTATTGAACCCTCAGACTCTCTAAGGTCTGTCAGAACGCATCGCTGAAGACTAGAAATTATTTGCCACAAGTCCTTGCTTTAATAGCCTAGGAGCAGATCTTGAAAAGAGGCCTAAAAAGTGGTTTTCGTAGCACCCTTCGCGAAGACCCGGGAAAGTAGCATAGGATGCTAGGTATGTGTATCAGGTTTAATTTTGACCGGATGTTACAAATGAGCCGATGGGACAACACTCCGATTTCGGTCATTTTTGTAACAAGATGCTCACATGTTCTTTGTAAAATTCTAAACTAATTCAAAGCCTGTAAAAAATCAAAATCTTACCAAGAAACACATCAAACTTGGCATACTTGTAGAAGTAAATGCGTTTCAAATTGTTAGATTTTAAATTGTGGTGGATGTCAGTCCTCCGGTTACTACTCTTTATGGGATAGAATTCAAGTCAAACTTCAACTTACAGGTAAGTCTCGTTTAACTTTCCAATTCTATCCAATAAAACGTAACCTTCGTACTGACTTCAAAGCGTGCGTATGAAACAATGAACAGCAAATAAACTTATACCCCATTCACGCCGCCGCTTAAACTAGTTTAAAGGTGGTTTAATTAAACTGGTTTAAATCCTTTTCTCCCAAGAGGGGACTGTTGCAAAGACAAAACTGAATAGACTACACTGTACATGTTACTAGGTGATCATTTAGCTAGTAAGAGTTTATCACAGTAAGAAACTTCACGTGTTGTGAGGTGAAGTTTAACTAAAAATGGTTTTGGTGTGAATGGGGTACTATACCACTATGAACACCTAACAAATGATTGAGCAATATTTATTAGATAATAGACGTATTATTTCATGTTAATGTTTACTTTGTTTTAGCAAGAAAAGCTGCTGTAGATGAAGCATGCCTTGATGAATGAGGCTTATACAATGCTATATCAATACCAGACAACTGTAATACAGTCTTAATCCATCTAGCTAATGTCTGATGAGGCTTTATAAAGGAGCAAAAAATCGTCTTGTCTCAAGTTCTTTGTTCGATCAATATACTCCTCCAAACACTGAAAAGATATCTTGGAATAATGACAGGAGGAACTTGATAATTGGGTCTACTTTGTTTGATTTGCATTAACTATTAAATCTGATCAATCCACATTCCTCCAGGCTGCAAAATACCCTAATAATAGTTGAACCCTAAAACTCGTCTTTAATGCCAATCACATGACACGATCCTTCAAGCACTTCATTAATGACAGTTCATTTGCTTACCTTGTTCTCTTGCACACACTTCCTTGATGTAATCACAGAAGAACTGATAAGCTGTTTGGATAGCATCACTGTTTTCAAAGAGGGTCCTCTTTGAGATTCTTCTCATCAGGACCTTAGGATCGATTGCAGCCTCGTCAACTGTTGGGAACACCAGCCTTACAACTTTAGGAGGATTCTCTAGCAAATTTGCAACCTTTAAAACATCAAGCCCTTTCCTTATTTCTTCCAACTCTAGGAGACGCTTATGCACCACTTGAAACACCATGATCTCATAAGCAACCTGTGCTGCAGTGTTTCTGGTTATTATCGCTGCGGTGACTCCACTTTCAGCCATGATTGCAGACACTGCATCCTCTGCATTCAGAGACTGGAATTCTTTGTCGTCAGAAGCATTAACTATGCGCTCAACAATTGCTTTGATACTGATGTCTGGTATGTCTTCTGCTGTCACTGCCTTTGCAGCACTCTCAGCACAACCACTGGTCAAATACACTTTCACAGCCTCAGCCAATCCCACACACCATATTTCGCCATGTACTATTGCATGAGCTATTACTTTCCCAGCCATCTTAAGCATACCATTGAGAACCAGTTGTTGAGAGTGGATGGGTACTTTATGGTCGTCATTTCCTTCAAACATCAGTGGTTCAGTAGACGTGAGCACAGTTTCAACTGCAAGTTCCAAGAACTCCTTTAGTGGCCCCCCAGCATCTGCTGCTTCCTCCTCGTATTCTTCCTCTCCAACATCGCTAACAAAATACACAATTGGAGGTTTCATCAAATAATTGCCAGATGCATTTTTGTATATCCTGCATATCTCTTTAATCTGCATTTTTGATCGGTTGAGAGTTATGGAAGCGCTTGGGCCATTTGCCCTGATGCTGTCTTGGAATATTTCCAAGATTCTCTCTACAGGTGGCGAGCCTGGTACAAAGCCTGCAGGAAGAAAAATGTAAGGTTTATGGGTTATTGAAAAGCACATGTTTAGCATACATAAACTAGGTAATCTTAGCCGTCAAAGTTGTCCTTTTGCTCGTAATTCATGTGCACAGCAGATTCACAGTAGATTTAAATTAATGAAGCTATTGGAATCGTGCCAACTAAACTCACTCACCAATACCAGTACCTGATGGGCTGGGATTTATCCACGGTTTCTCCTGTTGTTAAACTGTTAGCATGTCCTCTGTAAGGAGACCTGAAAAACAAAATAGTCTTAATGAGCTGTGCCAAAAATTATCCATCCCCCCCTCCCTTATCAAGGAACTAAAAATTTCCAAGAATCGATCACCCCTGTGGAAATTCCAGGCTCCTGTATAACCCCTGTGGAAATTTGAAATTTGCAAATGCATACCCTGTGGAAACTTTGGAATAAAATGAATGGCCTTGTGGAATCCCAGTGCCGAACACAATGGCCCCTGTGAAAATTCTAGGGTCAAACAGGGACCCTGTGGAAATTCCAGGTTTCTCGATAGGGGGGTGATAGATCTAAAATGGAACAGCCCATAATTAATAAAATGGATCATTTTCAATATTTTTAATACTTAACATGAAGCCCAGAAAGGGTGGGTTCAGGTGAAGGGCCTAGCATGCCTTGCCTAGCCTAGCCTCGATTCTCTATCCCTCCCCCTATGCCACCACCTTCAATTCCTTTGGGACATTTCCCAAAATATACAATTCACTGTGAACTTCCTGGACCCAATTCTGTACTGTAGTCATATCCAGGAAATTGGATTGGCAAAATGAGGTACCTTTTGAATCTTGTTTATCTTCTGTGGATAAAACTGCATTCACAGCATCACATATAGTAATGGAGTCTGCACATGCTGCCTCTAAGATTGCAGAAGAGTGGCTTGGGAAGATTTTCTTCAATTCTTCCATCATTACAGCATCATCATCAACTGGTTTCCCATGTTGATCTTCTTTGTTGGACTCATGGGCAGAAATTGATCCTTCTTCGCATGATGTTTCATCTAGAGTTAGGTCGACTGTGCTACTACTTGATCCTCCATTACACTTGGTAATATGTTCCCTAATGCCATTAAGGGAAACACTTTGATTGCAGTTCACACAGGTTGTGTATGCTTCATTTGTAACATTCTTGTCATTACCTGCATCAAGCTCTATGCTCAAGTCACACTGAATTGGCCTTATGTAAATGACACCACTTCCAGCGACATCTTTCAAGTAAGGAACATGGTATCCTGTTGCATGCATTGGAATAAGTACGAGAGGTCTATTCTGACCACCTCTATCTGCGCGCATGAACTCAAATTGCACCATTCTGGGATTTCAACTTGGGGTACTCTTTCTCTAGGGTCTCTCTGACATGTTGGAAGGTACCCAGTTTGTCTGAAAAGCATACACGTCTCTTCCCCAAGCCAGCTAGTCTCATAAGATTTGCTTCACCAACATTAGGAGTGATGCTTGAAGATCGAGATGGCAACAGCAGAAAATCATGTGTCCACGACTAATTTTGATGCAATAAGAACTATCGATGATATTATACAAAACACAATAAGGTGGATTCGTTGTTAACTACAATAGACTTCGAAAAAGCTTTCGATTCAGTAAATCGGGATTTTTTGTTGAGAGCTCTTGAAAAGTTCAATTTTGGAAGCTCGTTCATTTCTTGGATAAGTATGTTTTACAAAAATTTATCCAGCTGTGTAACGAATAATGGATACGCCACACCCTTTTTTAATATTTCATCTGGAGTTCGCCAGGGAGATCCCCTCTCGCCTTTTTTGTTTATTATTGTTTTAGAGCTTTTGGCTATCCAAATTAGAGATGACCCTCAGATCAAAGGTATCAATGTTGAAGGAAATGAAATAAAGCTTGTATCCTTTGCGGATGACATCACCGCTTTTTTGAGGGATAAAAGATGTTATATTCATTTGTTTTCGACTCTAAACCGTTTTAGCGTTGTTTCTGGTTTGAAAGTTAATAAAGATAAGACAGAGGTTTTACGATTAGGATCCATCAAAATTACTGAAGTGGAATTAATGGTCAAAGAGATCAAATCTGCTGTCAAAATTCTTGGCGTGTATTTTACAAACAATGATCGATTGCTAAAAACGCTTAACTTCGATTCAGTATTTGAATTTATCAGAAACAAGTTTAATGCCTGGAAATGGAGAGGCTTGTCTATTATTGGAAAGATTCAAATTATTAAAACCTTTATAGTACCTAAGATCTTATACATTTGTTCTGTTACCTCGTGTGATAAGGACTTTTTCAAAGAAGTAAATCGGTTATTGTTTGAATTCGTTTGGAATGGAAAAGACAAGGTAAAAAGACTTTCACTGATAAATGATATCGAAAATGGTGGGTTAAAAATGCCTGACATCATTTCCATGATCAAGGCTCAAAGAGTTATGTGCATCAAGAAATTCATCAACGGAGAGATGTCTTTTTGGAAAACAATACTAAATTGTTATTTAAAAAGTGTAGGCGGACAGTTTCTTTTTCATTGTAACTTCGAAGTGGATAAGTTAAATTTGAACAGTAATTTCCCCGCCTTCTATCGTGAGGCATTGGAAGCCTGGATTGAGCTAAATCAATCAGTTAAAATAGAAACAGCGGAGGATATCGCAAACCAGTTATTATGGAATAACAAGTTAATTTGTCTAGGAAAAAAACCCGTGTACCATAAGTGGATGTCTTTTAAAGGTATAAATAAAATTGGAGACTTGTTTGCTGAAGATGGCACCCTTTTATTTCAGAGTACAGATACTAACCTTGATTTTCTGGATTTATTTTTCCTAAAACGTATTTATGAGGCGTTACCTTCTCCGTGGAAATCGTTGTTAAAACAATCTGTCTCATGCATTGCCAGTCAGTGTGACTTTGCCATTTCAACGTGATGAGTATGTACTGGATTTCGACACAACTTCTATTTTACTTTTTAAGGCATCCTCACGTACTTTCTATAATCGTGTACTGTCCTTTAAGACTGTGCCGCCTACTGCGCAAGCCCACTACAATGCTTATTTTTCTCCCACCACTATTGAATGGAAAAACGTGTATTTAATTCCTTACGTTTGCTCAATTGAGACAAAAATCCGTGAGTTCCAGTTCAAGTTTTTGCATCGCATCATCTACACAAACTCAAAATTATACAAAATTGGCAAAGTGCACTCTCCTCTCTGCTCTTTTTGTGCGAAAAATATTGAAACAATGGAACATCTTTTTTGGTCCTGCTCAGTCGTTCAATCCTTTTGGTTTAGCGTGCAGTCATTTCTTTCAAAATTCGAAATATCAAAAGAACCACTCAAAGAAATTGATATGGCTCTGGGGTTATACAAGTCTTTCAAAAGCTTTATTTTGCTGAACCATTTAATAATTCTTGCAAAATATCACATTTTTTCTTGTAAAATACGTGATCAACCACCTACGCTCACAAACTTTAAAAACAGATTGAAATATGTACATGAAATTGAACTTCGCCTTTCTAGAGAAAAGGGTAACTTAGTTTTTCATTTTCAAAAATGGGATCCTCTTTCAAAAATTCTCAGTCCATTAACCCAATCTGAGTCCTAAATGTTTTCCCTACCAAGCGCCAAGGTATGTTGGTGTGGAGGTGTCTGTGTATTGTATTGTATTGTTTGTTTTTGTTGTATTTTGTGTTTTTGTATGGTGTTATCGAGAGAGTATGGGTAGGGGGGGGGGGGGGGGGGGGGGGTGCCTGTGTGAAAAAAAAAAGGTAGGGGGGGGAGGGTGTAGGGGGCGGGGTTCGGGGGTGGGGGGGGGGGGGGGGGGGTGAGGGAAGAAGCAACATACTGTCTATCCTGTAAAAATGTATATGTGATAATATGGCTTTGTAATTAAAGATGGACAAAAAAAAAAAAAATATGTGTCCACGACTCCTTTATAAATGCCCCAATGTTCTTTTGCCTCTTGCGTGGTCTAGGGTTGGACAGTGGAGACTGTCTTGTTGAGCCTAGTTGGACATGAGGGAATGCAGCCCTAGACAAGAACAATATAGGGAAGGGGTTATTATTTTAAAACAATTGTACAAATGGTAAGAGTCCTTTTCCCAATCAAAATTGTAAATTTGGTACATTCAAGTGAACTTCCTTTGTGGAATCCTTTCTTTAGAGCGTAGATTGAAAAAAAAAATTGTACCTATATGTGCCAGGGGGGTATATTCGAATGCTAGGGGTGACCATCTTATTTTTAGGGGTTGAAATCGGCGATCTGGTATTTTTTAGGGGTTCGAAAATAAAAAATGGTATGGTAAGAAAAAAAATTGGTATTTTTAGGGGGTTCTCATGCAAATAAGGTACATAGTACCAAAATATTTGAAAGAATAATAGTGTATTTCAAACTCAAGAGGATACATTTTATGGTATATCAAATAAACGGCCAGAATAAAATTTAATCTGGGAACATTGTTGGTATTTTTTTAAGGTATTTTCAGACTGAGGGGTATTTTTTAGGGTTGAATTTTTTTCCGACCAGGTATTTTTTAGGGTCAAAATTCGAGTTTCCCGACGGTCACCCCTAGCATTTTTACCTTAGAGTCCCCCCCCCAGGCTATATGTCCTATTGAGGAACCTGGAATTTCCTCAGGGTCTGATATTTGGACCATAGAATTTCCACTATTTCATTTGCAACTGTGGATCGAGTTCCCACCAGGCCCAAGGATTTTTTTACTCACTGTTTTCTCCAAAAAGGTCATAGGACTTTACTGTAAACAGAAAAAATATGGAAAATATTTTGTGCCCCTCACCCCTAGCAAAACAAAAACTGATGAAGACTGACTTGACCCCCCCCCCCCCCCCCCCAGGCAATTTCTTTTAGCCGTGGCAAAATTAATGTAACCAATTACCCTGAATTTCTTGAATTGTGGTGTCTTTCCTTTTGATATTTTTGGACCTTGGATATATTCATTTCATCCGGATTTAGATCCGAATTCATTTTTCACTACATTCAGGGGGGGGGGGGCTCCCTTTCCCAGATTATTTTTTTTTACCTGTATATTATTATTCTCTTCTTTTTATTCTTTTTTGGATGATGGAGACTAACAATTTCTAGCAAGAGCTCATAATTATGCTGATTTTGAGACCATATGATAAGATTTAGTGCATCCTTTTTTCTGCCCGAGCAACTTTATCCAATTTGCATTGATCCCCAAAACAGTTTCCTTCAATATTTTTCCATATTTTTCAAGGCACTCTAAGGGGTTTAGTTATATGTCATGAGTATTTTGGCAGAATGCTAATAAAAATAAGACCAGCGGGCTACATGAACAACTCAGAATCCTATAGTATCCTTCAAGTTAGTCTTAAAAATGTTAAAAAGTTAAAAGGAATATCAATTTGCATTATATTGGCAATCTTATGTAAGATTTTACAGCTTTCACTACCAAATTTCTAAGATTGTAAACTGTTCAGCCTGCTGGTAAGAAATGATAAATGTCGATTTGCAATCCAATTCCATCCGCTCAAATAATACACGAAAATACCCAAAATTACTTATGAAAGTACTTATCAAGCAGCTGAAAAGGTATTTAACAAACCTAGAGGATTATTTTGCTGATTTCTTGTGAATTTGACAGCACTTATTAAGCTACCTATAAAATTAAAATAAACCCGTGACACTGCCCCTTTTTAAAACTCAATCAATTATTGGATTAAAATAGCCAGTATCTCATGTTTTTTCCAGAGAGTGCCGACGAGATACCAGCGATTCTAAAAATAGAGCAAAATAAATGCAGAATAACTCCATGGATGAGCTTCAGTTTGAAATAGGGATATGATATTTTCACCTAAAAAAGGAGAAGAATCTGGGCACGTGGGAAATGACATGTTTCATTTTTCTGACACTGTCGACACTAACCTCCAGTAACCTCCAGTTTGCTTCCGCTCTCGTAGCCAAAGTAGGAGAATCAGATGCTCTTGTTGTACTAGAAGAGGAAGTATTGCCAATGCCAATTGTGTCAATTTTTGTGAGAGCATCTCTCAAAATGCTCTTCACTTCCTCCATATTGGTCATTGATTTCCCGCCTATTCTTGTTGGGCCGTGGTGGCTTATGGGACTGGAAATGTTGATCCAGTAGGGTGGGGGTAGGAATGTTTTGTCGACGAGACGACCTCGGAACACGACGAGACGAAAGCGTGGTCAGTCGAACGAATCGAAGTACTCGGTGCTCGAATGTGGAACACAACGAGTAGAAGGGACAGGCTACGGAACGAACTGAAAACACGATGAGTCGAATTTGGAGAACGGCGGGACGAAGTTGCAAGTCGATGAATCGAACTCGGAGAGTAGCGGGACAACTCGGTAAGTCGACGAGTCGATCGGACAGGCCAATCAATGATGACACGACGAGATGACCTCACAACACGACGAGTTGAATGGAAAAGTGCCGATTACGGATTTTTGTCTCGAATCTGCCTTCATAGGAACTGGGCAACCCACTGTATGGTTGTTTCCGTTGAATACTAACCAAAGCTAGTAAAATAGCTAACTTTAAAGATAATTCCTTGAGAGTTTAAGACTTATTAGGGCTATAGGTCTTTCAAAACTGAAGTACAGTTTGTACATACCAATTCCCATAATATTTCTTAGATGGAGGCTTTTTCTCAAAAGCACCTTTAAGGAAACGACAAACAACTGGATGTTGGCCAACTGGTGTGTTATCCACAAGAAATACACATGATAATGCTGACCTAGCAGTATTGATAGCTGAATATGACAAATGAAGCTGTGAGTGTAAGAATTCCAATACATTGCTTACTGTGCGGCTACGTCAACCGGGCCATCCCGCAAAAAGTTTGTCATTTAGAGATTCAAACCATTTTAAGGAAATGTGTTACCTGTAGTACATCTGCCGATGAGTAATTAAGTGTTTTGATGTTATTTCTGCTCATAATTTTCACAATTTTCATAAAAAAGCGAATATTTCGACGTCTGAGATCTCAAGAAACTCAAGATCCTTTGTTCTGTACTCGCTTTCTGATTGGCTAACTTGCTACAAAATGGCCCGGTTGACGTAGTCGCACAGTAAATTGGGGGAATATGGAGTAATCTTCCTTTCACGACAAAAAAACATCTCATTTTTAAGATAGACGAAGAAGATCTCCATGAGTCAAGGAGAACACTGGTAACATGTTCAGAAAAGCCCTGCTTTCTATAATGTTCCCTGACAAAGTACAGGCCATCAGCTTTAGCTTTCCCTCCATGCTGTGCATAAGCCAGAGCTCCTTAGTTACCAAGTTTAAGTGCCCTGGATCCCGCAGAGATATGGATTTTTTCCATATCTCTGCGGGTGGCACCCAGAGTTTTAGTGAATAACAACATTTCAGCCTAACGCCTAGGCGTCGTAATCTCTCCTGTGAACTACTTGAACTGAAAATTAGTGCGTTCTATCTGTCAGCATTGATCGGGCTTTGTCAAAGGCTGCTAGTGCAACATTTTAATATACTGCATATGCCCTGTCTACATGTAAAAATGCTTTTTAGGCAATGAATATTTTATGTGCTTGATTGGTTACTGAGTTTGTATTGTCATCCGGATACCAATGTTGTAAACTGACAGTACATGTATCAGGTGCTGCTGATGACATACATGTAGCTCTTTAGCTCATGACTTCCATAATTATCAAATGAGTAAATTTGCTTTTTAAAGCACAACGCAATGTAATGCAGTGTACGTGCTAATGGTATAAAAAGCTAATGGGTGGATTTTTATAATTTTTTACTCATTTCCAAGAAATATCCATCCCCCCCTCATATTCAGTGCTGATTATTTTCAAGCTCGTTCACACATTCTGAATCTATACCCTGCTAGTGCTAATGAGTTCAGACTGTAAACATGAAACACTCCTATAGATGTGTTTGTTATGTACCTGGACCATTTCTTCCGTGAATGCAACGTTGTTAAGCAGGTAGCTTTCTACAATAGTTTTGTTCTTAAAAAAGCTCGTAAGCTTGTGCAGGGGCAATGAGTTGATGATGATTGCATTTCCGTTCTTCATGTAACTTCTCTGGGTGGCACCTTAAAAAAGGAGATGCAGAACAATAGATTATTTAGTCACCACAAAGAGATGTATTTGACATGATCAAGCCAATTTCCAATTTCCTGGTTTCAGATTACTATCAGATACTCTTTGAATGCCAGACGTAGCTGTACAATGTAGCCCAGAACCACAATACGTTTCATTTAAGACAGTACAACCGATTATAAAATTTGGTTCTCCTAACCTCCAAATGATTTCACTTGTATGTCTTTTCTCTCAGTCCTGCTGTCTGGGTTCGGTTTATGTTTGACAGTTATCCTATCTTTTCCGCTCATGCTCTCTGGTCCATATTGTCCCAGCACAGTGTTGCATTCTTTCAGTGCCCCAAAAGGCCGACCGTCGAGTTTCATGTTAATTTCCAGGCTCTTTAGATTTGGATGGTGTAACCTAGCCTCTCGTGCAGCCCAGCACACTGTTTCATGTAGGTTTACTTTGTACCCTAGTGGTGCATCATCTGGTGTTATTTGTAGGCCATGTCTGACTACAGAAAACACCATTTTCCTGATTGCCTTCATATGATTCTTGTTGAGTAAGACTGGAGTGTCAGACTTTGTCTAGAGCAAAGAAAATATACAAAAAGGCATCAATAATCAAATAATGCTGCATCCTTAGTGTGCATGTATCCAGTTCTGGCAACACAAGGATAGTTGGGAGAGCATTGAGGTAGAGGGTAAGAGTTGCACCGCAACTAAACCATTATTATTATTATTAAAGAATGTCCCCTCGTTGATGATAAACTAATAATCATCATTAGTATATACCAAATCAGTGATAGTCATTTTCGCGCGCTCTGATTGGTCCCTGAAATAGTAGATATCCAGCATTAGTATATACCAGCTCGGCAACCTCCTAAGAACGAGCATTGTGATTGGTTTAGAATCTCGGAATCTGAGACATTATTTACTTCCGAAACAGTAGATATTGTGTTGGCAAGTAAATTTCATGTAGTGGCGAAGAAAAGTCTGTCAACAAAACTAAAATCGGTCTCTCTGGATTTATTAAGCTCACAAATCGTCTGAGCGTTGTTTGTGAAAAACACGCTTGCACTGAAACCCGAGTTGAAAAACATTAGCTGGCAAAACATGAATGAAAATTATTTTAGCCATGTATTTTCCCTTTATATTATTAATCTGACAAAAATCAAAACTATAATCTACAATATGTCGAGAAAATACAGTCGAAAGAGCTAATTTTCAAAGTACCTGAGGATGGTTTGTGTCTTGCAACGACTGATCGGCAGCTTTCTTGTAGTTTTTTTGCGAGCGAACTGTCCGCCACAAAGGAGACTTCTGTTAGTACTTAGTTAGTTTTCCTTCTTCTTGCCTAATGATAACCCCATAAAGCCTTTTCACAAGGTTTCGTGTAGCTGTTTTATCCTGCTAAATCGTTTTTCCCTCAAATATCCAGTGTTTACGGTGTTTGTTCACTCCATTTTTCCAGCAAAGTAAGCTTACTTGTGCAACGAGTGGCTGCCGACAAATAATTTTCATCTCGGAAACTTTTGGCGAATTGCTTACAAATGCTCTTCCATTTGACCCTATATTCTTTCTTGAATTGAAATGATACAATATATTGCTCGCTACATGTCCAATTTGTTGAAAATCCTTGAATTGTCCATTTTCTCCCAGCTTTTCGAAGTAAATGCTTGCAAACTTTCTAGAGCTGTCAAAATCGACCAAAAACGTGCTTATGCAAATCATCTAAGTTTGCGTGAGTTTTGTCACGTGCGTAGCTTTAAAACGCTAACACAACTTTTTGTATTGTTTTCCGACTGAAAATTCGACAGGTTGCCTTGCTGGTATATACTAAAACACTTATTCTATTTCAATTTCGGTGGATAGTGGCTTTAAGAATATTTACCTCGAGCCTGCGGCTCTCGGTAAATATTCTGCCACTATCCACCTCAATTGAAATAGAATAAGTGCTAACTATTTACTGTTTTAGGAAAACTCTCAAAATGGCGGCTCGTTTCGCGCGCAATATTGCGTTTTGAACCTTAATCCACCGTATTTTATTCTACTGATTTGGTATATACTAAAACAACTATCCCCTCAGGGTCGGTGCCTAGAGGTGGATATATACCTCGACGCTTCGCGTCTCGGTATATATCCACAGCTATTCTCCTCCCCTTTGGGAGATAGTTGTTAAATATTTTGTTAGACATTCCAGGACAAAACATTTTAAAAAATCATTTTCACGAATTGGTGCAAAAATATGGAACAGTATTATCAAAAATATTCGATTATTACCAAGAAATAAATTTAAAGATGAATTGCATGGGCAGCTCTTACATGCTTTGTTACAGGAAGATGCTTACGTTGACATCGCCACCTTGATAAACAGATTTAGCAAAATATAAAAACTACTATTACCGCACCATTTTTACTTGACTTCATTTATTATATTATCTACTAGTTGCTAAGCTCATATATAGCTCATACATACCTTTTTTTCCTTGCTTATTACCCGTGTATCTCAATGTCCTATTTGTATTTTTTTGGGTATCTCTTCGTAATTACTGCCTGCCTCAATTAGCAATCTGCTATTTGCAGGCTAGTAATGCTTGTAATTAATATATTTAAATTTTAATAAACTGAACTGAACTGAACTGAATATTGTTGTCAATATTACAGCGAAAGACATGAAGCGTGCCCCCCTAGAGTCGAATATTCAATTCATATTCCATTATTTCATTATTCAATCCAAAACTGCATTTTTAAATTCAATACTAAAAATGTTAAGAGCGCTCGTCCGTAAATATCGACCAACTCGCGAAATTCAAAAATTTGCGAAATCGCTCAAACTTTGCTTATTCCTACCCCTAGTGGATCTTCAACTACTGTGCAAATTTTAGTTCGATCCGATAAATATTTGAGGAGAACGGGGGCCGAGTTGAATCACTCGGCTAATTGACGATTTTGACGCCCGTTTTCGCCTTTTGTACCGTACATCAAAAGTCGACAAAATTCTAACGTTCGCGTTTGCCAATCAAAATATAACTGAATTACATCAAAAGAATAGACTCTGCTTGGCATTCTGAGAGGAATTTGACATCAATAGGTGAAATACTGAATATTTTACGGATTTTTTAATTATTTTTAAATTCTTAACCTTGATTTCGGAGCTGAATTTCGAGGGCTAATTTCTCCAATGTAACCCGGAAATCACTTGATTTGAAATTGTCATTCCTGAGAGCAATGCTTAAGGTCAGTATTTGTCAAATAATATTTTTGGGCCAGGCAAAATAAAAAGTTTTAGAACGCCGGCGAGTGAGCCCAGTTGGAGACTAATTAGTGACATTTTCCAGACACCCCTCGATCACGTACTACTCGCTTGATAATCAACAAGAAGCTTACTATTGCCCCAAAAACGTACACAAATGAATCCAAGCACATTGTTATTAGACTTAATCTTACTTACAGTTTAGTAGTTTCCACAAGCGTGAGTTGGCAGCAGAAAATTGGTCTTAGCATGAACATCGAACGGCTCCATTATTGACAGCGGGATGACAAGGGAAATCGAACCTTGCTCAAAGAGGCTAAAATGTTCGGTAGTCATGTTTTTTTCTCTGATTTGCTAATCCTCCTTCAGTTCATTAAGTTCTTGAAAGGAAATAACACCTATTTTGTACATATTTCGAGACAAAGCGACCAGAATGAAGCCAGAAAACCTGTCTTTAGAAATCAAGTCGGACGACAACAAAGCGTTACAAAGTGAATCATAGCGTGACGCGACAACCACAGGAAACCCACACGGATTATCTTATCTGTTTATCATTAGTCAAGAAAACAAGTATTGCAATCCCTATATTGAATCCATAAAAAAAAAATAATTTTGACAGGCTTACCTATACTTTCCTTAGCATGCTTTTTCTTAGCATGAACATCGAACGACTCCATTATTGACAGCGGGATGACAAGGGAAACAATCGAACCTTGCTCAAAGAGGCTAAAATGTTCGGTAGTCATGTTTTTTCTCTGATTTGCTAATCCTCCTTCAGTTCATAAAGTTCTTGAAAGGAAATAATATCTTTATAGTACACATTTCGAGGCGATGAAAACTTCAAGTCGGTCGGCAACAAAGACCAGTATAAGTGGAGTACGTGACATTGAAACCATCGCAAGAAACGAGAGCTCTTTGTAGAAATAGGCGTGGCTCAAGTTAACACTCACTTAACGCCTGTAGTTTCCAACCCAAAGCTAAATTTGGGCAAGAGCAAACAATGAAAACAGAACCGAAGTGTTTCAGCATTTCGCGATCAGTTCATTCAGATCAGATCGAAGTCCTGACACGTGGCGGGCAGTGTGAAAAGTGGAACGCGTGAATAAAAGCGGCTAAATCAGGAAAACATAAAGAAGACAATATATTACAGCTACCCTACAGCATTCGCCGAGGGAAGAGAATACAGGCACAGCGTCTTGGAAACGGTAAATCAGGAAAACAGCGCGTGGCCAGCGCTTGGCTCGCGGAAGCTAGCGCAGCGTAAGTATAGGTTGTGAGATTTATGTAAGTAGAAAGAAACAATTAGCTTCCCTGACGTTTGCACTATACAGTATTCTCGAGTTAATAGAGATGTGCTGTGTTTCGATGCAAATTTGAGTCGAAACCCGGTACCCTTCACGTTGGGACAATCTTGCGAGAAATAGTTGTTCGTTCGACACCCAAGTTGATCATTTGTTCTTGTAATTTAGGCCATGGCATCGTGTGATTACGCCCGCTTTGTAGGCGGGCCATGCGGACCAAGTTTAACCAATCCTGCCGTAACTGAATGCATCCCTTTAAAGGCATGTTTAAAGAACATTTCGGGCCAAAAGAGAGCTTTGAATCTTGGTGATAAAGCACTGAATAGTGAAAAGGATCTTCTATTGGCTCGTGCAGGTAAGAAAATTACATCATTTGCCGTAGTAAATAGTCCAGATCACTTGGCTCCAATCAGTCTGCGCCAAAATGTTGACTACTGTGATGACTACTGCTGTAGATCTCGCGAGACCAGAATACAATTGAATAGGTTTCTCAATTTAGTGGCGCATATTCCGCGCTCGAAATCTAGCCTGGTGTTGTTTTCGGGACTCTTGTTGCGCCGTCAAACTAGTCGGTTTTCCGGTAGCATTTGAATGGCTTCCCGATCGCGTGCGAGTATCCGCTTCCTATTGATGAATCTATAAGATATTTAATCAATATGTTTTTCATACACGCCTTCAGTGCTCGGAACAAAACGTCTGTATTGGAGGGCTGTTTTGGTTCCTTTATGAAATGTCCATTGAACCATTGAAAAATATTGTTTCTCACCAGGTTTATTCCAACCTAGCGATGACCATTCAAGCTTGACGGTTTGTCCTCGGCACCGCGATCTCCATGGCAATCGCTTTGCTATCGGTAGACGAAAGTCCTGCGCAACGCCGAAGGATTGGGCGAAACACAAGACTGCAAATCCCACTGGGGACAGAGGCATCTCTTTGGCTCAGTCAAGAACGTTATTACGTATCACCGGACAACTTATTCCCGTTGGCATGCGTAAGTTTTTAATATGGGTTTGACTGCGTTAGTTTGGTGAAAAAAGTGCAAATAAATGCGAAAAAGGACATACCGACATTACTGTTTTACTTTCCAATATAGCTATTTGCAAACGTTGCCGCATGGAAGTGAACGCTCTTGCAGAACCACCTCCTGTGACGGAGTCGTTATTACCGGAGTCCAGATCCCCATCTCCACCTGGCATAACAATGACGTCAACTGTCGCAGCGGCCAAGCCCAGCTCACCGGACAGTTCAAATGGAGACGATGTGAGTATTGCGTAAACTATGTAGCCTAGTCGCTGTTTTGTCATGGCATTCAATAGAATAGAATCAACAGTACAGTTAATAGATCGAATTTCAGATGACTGTCGAAAGTAAGCCAGACTTTTGTTTAGTCAGCATTTCTATTGGTCGAGAGTAAAGTCTTTCGCCTTTCAACCAACCAAATTTCGCACGAAGTGGAATCGCGTCAATGCTCATGTCATGACAAAACCCAAGTCTGACTTGCTTCACCTCCTGATTGGTTTGTTGTTGAATGGCTTCCACTCCTGATTGGCTAGTGGTTTTGTATTTGCTTTATGAGTTTCGACACTCATCTGAAATCCGCTAGCGCGGCAACATAACGCTGGACTGCGTACTCGACTTAACGTCTGTAAATTATTTTCTCAGGAACCAGCTTGTGTAAAGAGCTCGCAAAGTTTGGAATCCATAACTGAGGACCTAAAAGAAATGAGTCTTTTTGATCCCAGTTACGTATTATCCGACAACGGAAGCACTGCAAGCACTGCATCATCAGACACTGATACTAAATCTCGCGACACAGTCCTGCGTCGAACTGCACTGTCTGAGTTCTTCAAGGCCTGTGGATTTACGGACACTAAAATTGGTCCACCAAGAAAGCGCTGGGAGGAAACAACTTCCCGGATGCAACAAATCCAGTGCACGAGAGCCTCAAATGCTATCGCTTCTGTCCTCGAAGTGCTCGCGCCGGATGATGCAGATAGTCTTTGGCGAGCAGTTCAAGCATCGCAGCGGGTGGAAAGAAGTCTGGGCGTGGAATCCTCAGTCGATGCCAAGTACTTACAGGCACTAGCGGAAAGCTTTGACAACGCCGGTAGCTGGAGCTCGAAGCGCCAAATTCTCTCCATCATGGCTGATCTAGCCCCGCTTTCCACCATCCGCACTTTTATCCCCAGACTGAGCGAGCACCGGTACAAAGCAGCAAGACGCCATCTCCTCCAACATGGCCGCGGCACCCCAGTCATCACTGACAGGGCTCCAAGATTACGGATTGACGAAAAAAAGCTGGACCACTTCTTGGAGTTTATCACCAGCCCTCACGTCATCCAAGACCTCCCGTTTGGCCAGCGCTACCTGAAACTATCAGACGGACGCGTACTGGAGACGCCTAACGTAATCCGCTCCATGATCCCGTCAAGGATATGTACCCAGTACTGCGAAGAATGCGCCGTCACTACGTTCAGTGAGAGCACCATGAGAAGGATTCTCAACGTGTGCGCAGCAACAGAGAGACCATCTTTGCAAGGACTGGACTATATATCGGCAGATGGGGCCAAGGCGTTTGACGATCTTCTCGCCGTTGTGAAAACACTGGAGAATACCCATCCGAGTCTTGATTCCGCATGGACGAGGAACTGCGAGCAGGCATTGAGAGATGGGAAACAATACATAAAAAGTGACTACAAGGTAACAACTAAACGAGGTATCACGAATTAACTATATAACGAAGCTTACGATGCTTTGTTTGTATTATGTTTGTAGGTTCATGTTACCACGTTCAGCAATGTCCCTGATCACTGTGCTATGTACGCCCTAAGCGACGCTAAAGATACATCATTTGGCTTTCAATGTAGTCACGAACATGACCACGAATGTTCCTCATGCGAAGAACTGAAAACGGTCCTGCGCAAAGTAGAATCGAGCCTGGATCTAGCGGTCCAGTCTCTGTCGGAGGACCGCTGTGACGATTTACGCTATGCCGTCAATCAGTCAGTGGCTGCTATAAACGCTTGGAAGGCCCATCAACTAAGGTCCATCCAGCAAGACCTACCGCGCATATCACTAATGAAGGAGATGGCGCCAAACGAAATTCTGATAGTACAGGACTGGGCCATGAAATTCCTACCGCAAAAGTACCGCGAGACTCAAGCTGACTGGTTCGGCAAGCGCGGAATTTCATGGCACATTTCTGTCGCTATACGCCGATCAACAGACGGCACGCTGCAGCATCAAGCGTTTGTGCATATCGTGAAAAACTGCTCACAAGACAGTCCGGTTGTGGTGGCCATAATGCAGCACACTCTTGCAGCACTCAAGAGAGAGCACCCCGATATAAACGCTACATTTTACAGGCAAGATAACGCAGGTTGCTACCACTGTGACAATACTCTGACTGGCTGCTACAGGATGCGTGACCTTACTGGAATAGAGGTATGTAGTAGCGCGCAACATGTGTGTCCTGCATGCTTCTCCGAGTGGCTAAAATGTGTTGCGCGCGACATTGTTTTCCGCACGGCTAAACAGGGAAACACGAAGGAAACATGTTGTGATAGGTAAACTAGTGAAATGTGAGGGATAGGGGTAGGGTGTTCGGTGTTTCTCACCAAAACCCTACATAGACTGAACCCTATATCCTGTGCAACAGAAAAATAATACATATGGAAATCATTTTCTTGCTATCCTTCAGGTTCAGCGCGTTGACTTTAGCGACCCCCAAGGCGGAAAAGGAGCGTGTGATCGCAAAGCTGCAACTATAAAATCGCACGTCCGTCGATTTATCAACGAGGGAAACAACGTCCAGTCCGCCACTGAGCTGCGAGATGCCATTCTCTCTAACGGGGGGATTCCTGGAGTGCGAGTTGCACTTGCCGATGCCGGACAACTCGCTGCTATTCAGCCTTTCAAGCTTGAGGGTATCAGCACCCTGAATAACTTCAAAATGACCTCCAGTGGCCTTACTTGTTGGAAAGCCTATAATGTTGGAGAAGGAAAAGCCATCAGCTGGCAACAGCTTAAAGGTACACAAACATTATACCGTCATTCATGTATATTAGCCCTCACCTCATTTTCAGAGCTCGTTATCTGTAAGAGAGATGTAAAACCAGAAGGCAAAATAGGAAGACGAAAAACAGAAAAACGGGCAGGCAGGCAGTTCCACATGCTCAGGCTCACTATTTTTTCATCTTAGTTCCAGAAAGCGACTTACCTTCCTTCCAAGAGACCACAACATTCAGTGCTGGTGACTTCGTGGATGTTAAAATGTCTACCAAGAAACCAGACCGTGCTGCTTTGCAAACCTCTGCTGACGTGGAATGTGGACTAGCGGGAGATGATGAGGACGAACAGAGGCTCTATGCGTGTCCTGTCCAGGGATGCGTAAAGACTTATCAGCGCTACACCTCCCTGGAAAACCACTTGCAGTTTGGAGAATGCGAGCTGAAAAAGGAGAGGCTTAGCACTCTTGACCGCGCTAAGGTCGGTTACCACGAGAAGCTGCAGAGTGGCGAAAGTGCGCATGCCAATATACCATCTACCGAAGTGGCTCCAGGGCAACCAAATGCGACGCTCAATCAAGGTTGGGCCCTGAAAACAACTCGAAATGCCCCACGCTTTAGCGAGAAACAGAAGGAATATCTGAATGAAATGTTCAACCAGGGTCAAGAAACAGGACACAAAGCCGACGCGACTACCGTTTCAAAGGAAATGCGGTACGCCAAAAACTTGGACGGTAGCCGCAAATTCAAGTTTCAAGAATTCCTGAGTGACAAACAAATAGGGTCATACTTCTCGAGAATGGCAGCAAAGATAAGAAAGGCGGTCAATGTCAGTGGCGAAGATGAACAAGCAGCAGAAGTCGCATCTGTCTATGCAAACTTGCGCAATGCAGTTTTAGAGGAGTGCGCTCTTACACACCCAATCGTAGTGGACTCTGTGAACTTGTGTGAGTTGCGCGCCAAGGGAAAACTGAAGTCTCTTGCAATCCCAATGCTGTCAAAGGTGTGCGAATCGCTAGAATTGGACACCTCTGTGATAACTACACGACGCAGGAAGGACCCTTATATTGACCTTTTAACTAAAGACGTCCTCAACGCATGCAGCTGTGTTAAGGTGTAATAAGCGACATTCTGTAGAGATTGTAGAAGACAAAATTATCCAAATCGTTTTTATCGTTATTTATGCTCTTATCGGTAAGCACAGAGATAGAAATATAGAACTAATTCGGTTAGCGTTATATATATTTTTCAACATGGCAACTATTTGATTTCGAGATGATAGACCAAAACAGCGTGTGCGCTGCTCGGTCAGTGGTGCGCTGAGTATTTTACCGTACTCGCGTTATTACCTATCGGGTTGCTACATTATTACATATCGCGTTATTACATATCAGAGGTCTCACGCATCAGGAAAGTATAGGTAAGCCTGTCAAAATTATGTTGCTTTTTATGGATTAAATATAGTATAGGGGATGCAATACTTGTTTTCTTGACAAATGATAAACAGATAAGATAATCCGTGTGGGTTTCCTGTGGTTGTCGCGTCACGCTATGATTCACTTTGTAACGCTTTGTTGTCGTCCGACTTGATTTCTAAAGACGGGGTTTTCTGGCTTCATTTCGGTCGCTTCGTCTCGAAATATGTACAAAATAGGTGTTATTTCCTTTCAAGAACTTTATGAACTGAAGGAGAATTAGCAAATCAGAGAAAAAACATGATTACCGAACATTTTAGCCTCTTTGAGCAAGGTTCGATTGTTTCCCTTGTCATCCCGCTGTCAATATGGAGTCGTTCGATGTTCATGCTAAGACCAATTTTCTGCTGCCAACTCACGCTTGTGGAAACTACTGAACTGTAAGTAAGATTAAGTCTAATAATAATGTGCTTGGATTCATTTGTGTACGTTTTGAGGGCAATAGTAAGCTTTTTGTTGATTATCAAGCGAGTAGTACGTGATCGAGGGGTGTCTGGAAAATGTCACTAATTAGTCTCCAACTGGGCTCACTCGCCGGCGTTCTAAAACTTTTTATTTTGCCTGGCCCAAAAATATTATTTGACAAATACTGACCTTAAGCATTGTTCTCGGGAACATTGGAGAAATTAGCCCTCGAAATTCAGCTCCGAAATCAAGGTTAAGAATTTAAAAATAATTAAAAAATCCGTAAAATATTCAGTATTTCACCTATTGATGTCAAATTCCTCTCAGAATGCCAAGCAGAGTCTATTCTTTTGATGTAATTCAGTTATATTTTGATTGGCAAACGCGAGCGTTAGAATTTTGTCGACTTTCGATGAACGGTACAAAAGGCGAAAACGGGCCTCAAAATCGTCAATTAGCCGAGTGATTCAACTCGGCCCCCGTTCTCCTCAAATATTTATCGGATCGAACTAAAATTTGCACAGTAGTTGAAGATCCACTAGGGGTAGGAATAAGCAAAGTTTGAGCGATTTCGCAAATTTTTACGGACGAGCGCTCTTAAATGCTCAAATTTTCATTTCTGAATAAGCAATTGTTCACCCAGAGTAATTATTATTTAGATTATAAAGCATTTTTGGATTGCATAATGAATTCAATAATGAAATAATGAATTGAATGTTCAACTCTAGGGGGGCACGCTTCATATCTTTTGACTGTAATACAGTTTGTCTGTTAATTATATAAATGCATTACCATTAATTACTGTTTAGTTATCAAGCTTAATAATACATTAAAGTAAGAAAATAACTCATTATTATGACAGCGTATGAAGATACTTACGTTTGTTCGTCCGAGTTTGGTTAGATTGAGCATCATTTCCCAGCCTTCATCTGACGTTCGCGATTCTAACTTAAAATGTAGCAAGACCCAGTCCGGCACTCGCAGGGATTGGGAGTACTGAACGACGTTAGCGTCGCCAAGTAGTGTTTTGAATGCGGCCTTAATGCCGCATTCCTTGACAAGGGAATTTGCGATTGCCGAGAGCCGAGACTGGATCTCCGGATCTTGTGATTCTTTAGCAATGGAGTCGTTAATATTTTCCATTGAAGTAGAATGTCTGCAGAATCATCCCCTACGGGGGGCGAAGCTTCGCATTTCGCGCCATTTTCGTCTTCTTTTGCTGAAGGGATCTGTTTCTTGCTAAAAGATTCGCATTTCTCATTTGTGCTGACCTGCGACAGTTTGGATGATATCGGTGAGGTAAGCTTGGCTTCCCAATTTTATTCAGATCAATCCTTCAAGAATATTTATTGAATATCTTTCGTTCTGAGGATACTTATCTTGATGTATCAAGTTTAATTGATAAATTATCAAAAAAAAGTAAAACAAACAAAAATATATTAGCTTTACAAAAATAATACTATAGCCATACTTCCTTTTTCTTTTCTTTTCTTTTCTTTGTTTTGCTTTGCTTTGTAATTTTTGTAATTCATTGTCCTATATTGTAACCTTATGTTAACCCTCTGCCCGCCTCGTTAGCTAAGCTATTTGCGGGCACTGGCTATTTATTTTTGTTATATGTACAAAATAGAATAATAAAACCTAAAACCTAAAAACCTAAAACCTTGGCTGAATGATCAGGTGCTGCCTTGGCCCTCTCTGGGCTGAGTTCGTTGTTGTCAGTGTTCTCTTCCCTGGCGGCCATGTTTGTTTCATACCGATCTTCGAGGTTCAGGGAGTCCATTTTCGTGATCAGTCAACTCAAATCGTTTTTGTCCAACCCTTTGCTTCCCGTCCTTGATCCTCCTGTCTAAAACTGGTTCGTCAATGGCCTCCGCGTTCACATCTTTATATTCCGACTTGAATCATGACACCACAAATCGCCCTCTAAACTTTTGAACGTTGCCTACGCAGATTTCAGGAGTCAATAAATACCATCTACGATGGTATTCGAAGGACGGGTCTTCGATATTGTGAGGAAAAACCCGCTTTACTTGCATAATTAATCCATCCCGGAGAAGTACTTCTGTAAACTAAGAGAGCGAGCGCGGGATATCGCTTGTGTCTAGTGGGTACTATTTTTTGGCGCCTATGTCAGATTGGCATTCAGGCCTGGCCCCTTAAAGAAAACAGAGCTACATCAAAAACTGAAATAGTTCGGATTATCGCAGAGGACGCCAGCAAAGTATTAAGTGATTGTAGGCGTTAATAACCCATCTGATGATAGCTTTATTATCGGATTATGACGTCGATCATAGCAACCCTAATGCACAAAAATCGAACTTCCGGAAAGGCTCTGGCTCGTTATGACCTTCTTCTGTGGGTGAATGACAAGCTGTATTTCTGGTCTCCCAAGCAGAAGGCTTGGCTGACGAATCAGCATCTATAGAATCCTTGTATAGAATCCTTGGTAGGCCACACTGTCACTACGATAACTCCTCTGGCTTGTTCTGGCGTTATCTTGTCTAGACATTTGGGTATTAGACTAAAGGGAGAGAAAGCATAAAAAAAATCTGTTTTTCCGAGGAAATACTAAATGCATCTGTGACAGCTGCCTGGGGATCAGGCTTCCATGAGGCATACCTAGGAAGCTGTGCATTGACCTTGGAAGCAAAGAGGTCAATAGAAAAAGGTGGAGAAAACTTACAGAGTTTATCAAACATTTGAGGATTGAGCTTCCACTCGTGATCACAGTGGTGGTTACTGGACAATGTGTCTGCAATGACGATCCAGGATGATCCAGGAATATGCAGAGCAGAAAGCCACAAATTCCTAGGAATGCCACATTTTCTTGGCAACTGTATCAGCGATAGATCTGCTACCCCCCATGTGATTGACATGGGCCACTGCTGTCATTTTATCCAGTTCAAGTTTGATATGAGCATCAAACATTTCCTTACAAAAAATGGTCAAGCAAATATAGACTACATAGAGTTCCCTTGCATTGATATGCAGAGAAGCTTGCTGTTGAGTCCATAGACCCTGAGATTGCAAAGAAGTATGTGTTGTACATGCAATGCCCAACCAGTATCACTTGCATCAGTCTGAAGAACATAAGCAATTGGAGAGCGACTGATATTACAATAGGCCTCCATAACATTGTTGCACCACCAATGCAAATCTTCCCTTGCTCGCTCAGACAAACTCATGTGACCATCATAGTCACCACAATTGCCTGCCAATGCCTTTATTTTGGCACGCTCTAAGTTGCGGTAATGCAACCTGCCAAATTTTACACCTGGCAAAGATGATATTATCTTGCCAATAACTTCGGCAATGACTCTGATAATAAAGACATCACCAGAAAGAGCTTGCAAGCAAAAGCGATTTCAGCTTTTCTTTTTGTTCTGTGATAGCTTAACTACCATGGAAACAGAGTTGATGATGAAACATAAAAATATGATTTCTTGGCTAGGTTGTAGAACACATTTACTTGGATGCACATGAAAACCAAGTTTAAAAAGCAGTTAAACTGTCTGCTTGATGTTATCCAAACACTCAGATAAGTCATCCCCTTGCAAATAAAAATCCTAGGTGAGCTGGTTAATCCCATGGGCAAAGCTCTGAACTCAAAAAGTTCACCTTTCCAAGAGAATTTCAGATATTTCCTGTGGTCTATAGCCACAAGGATAGTATAATCTGCATGCTTTAGATCTAAAGAGCGGCTTCGTGTTAATATCGAGTATCGTGCAGGATAAAAAAATCGAAAATTCCCTTATTATGCCAGAAGAATACCTATGAGGTACTATTTATGGGAATGTATTTTTTTCTTCGATTAAATAAATAATTTTTTTCCTTTCCCGACCGATTCGGTTTTTCGCGGCCGCCGAGTTGCAAATCGCCTCGAGTGAGAGCCTCTTTTTAGACGCTCGCGACGAGAAATCGAGATGAAGAAAGATAAAATCATAAATGCCAAATAAAAACGCCGTGTTAACCCTGTCTCTTGCCTTGATCTGAATACAATCGGATTGAATTACTATATTTGACATCTGGTTGAAATTAGAGCTCTTCACTCTACATTTCGTGTTCTCAAATTTAGGCCATTTTCAGGTACAAAAAATCGACATTGCTACATCGATTTGGCTTGAATGACCATATTCGGCGGAAAGAGCATTATTTAGTCTTCAAAATGAGCAAGTAAAATTTTTGGAAGCTGGGAGCGACCAATAAACACATCACTTGACGGAAATTTTTACCTTTTGTACGGTCACGCAAACATAAGCGATCATAAAACGTGACAAGCAAACTAAACTTTCTTTCAAAATTTCGGTCGAATCGAGTTCTACATCTCAATTTCGTTCATAGTGCAGGTTATGGGAACCCAAACTAAAATAATCAAGGCTGTGTAATGTTGATATAGAGGTATTTTTCATTGGGTGCGATCGCTAACAATAGCAAACACGATCACGACGAGTTATCTTATTCAGCGTCTCGGGTAACTCACAAGATTCTCCATACAAATATAACAGTTTTACCAGTAAATAAGCTCAGTAAATATGTTTATTACCTTAAAATGGAGTTTTGATGCACGGAACGTACAGAGATCCGCGTGAACTGGGAAAAGTTTGCACGAGTCATGCATGTTGCCGAACAGAGTCAGAGAAGGAAACAAACAATCTGTTATTGACAGCCGACCACAGGAATCCCACACTGGATCGAACCAGTTTACTGGAAATGTATTATTCCCTATAACTAGATACTTTTGAGCTATTAAGGGTTTTTTTTAAATCAAAACTGACATTTTTGTTCATTATATCGGCAGCCGCGTTCAATGAGTACGCATTCTAAGGAAACGTATCCAGTCTATATTTTTCCTGTCATTCGTACTGTTTTTCTTGCATCTAGAAGAACTTTTTCTAAAACCCTCGTGGTACGTTGACTGCGCACGCCACAAAGAAGAATTTGAGGCAGTTGGCTACCCTTATCAGAGCAACTGGTGTATAAATTGAGGACAACATATTTTATCAAGATAACAAAAAACGCATTACGGTAAATTTAGATCCCGGTGCTAAAAATAGATATCGAAAGGAGCTCAGGAATCAACTTGGCAGCTGCATTAGGACGGAAATAAACAGAGCCTTGCGATGGGCAGTTATAGACTCAATGTCAATGCCGTGATGCTGACAAACTTCGCGAAGCATGCTGACGCTGAGCCCTTCCAGTCGCTTGCGACGGTACAGCTCACACAGGTTGTGCTGGTTGTAAATTATGGGGTGCTGTACCCCTATTTCTTGCACGATATACGCGCGTGTAGCAGCGTATTGCTGTTCCTCAGTGGCGGCATTTTCGTCTTCTTGGTAGTTACGCAGCTTGGCTGCTTTTCTTGAAAAGTAAGACTGTATTTGCGTTGCCTTGAGAAATTTATCTGGCGAAAACAATCGTGTACCGCCGGTCTAGTCGGAACGAGGGGTCTCCGTGCACCCACATGATATACTCGGCAAATTGATATTTTTAGAATCCTTGAAGGGAGCTTAGAAAGGATTTTGATGTTCCCAACGCCAACTCTGGGGCAAATTCCCGATTAAGGGGTGTTTTTGTTTTCAGCCAAAAACCACAGGGTACCCGAGTCTGATATTTCATAGAAATTGTTTTAGGTCCTATCAAATACTTTAAAACATCACAAACACGATAATGCACAAAGAACTGTTTGAATTCTACTCTATCAGGCATGTATTTATAGTATTTCATGCTTATTGACAAGCACATCAACAATGTTCCAATGTTCACTGCCGCTATCGAAAGCTCAAATACGGACCGACGACCGGTTAATGCAGTGGTAGAGCGGGAGGTTATGTGCGGGAGGTTGGGAGTCCAAACCCCGGCCGGGCCAACCCTCAGGTTTTTTTCTAATAATTGAGGAGAAGGTGCTGCCTTAATATCTGCAAATGGTTAGACCTTCGCGTCTTCTCGGATAAGGACGTTAAACCGTAGGTCCCGTCTCTCACATACACTACACTAACCGGAACCAGAGGGACGTTAAAGAACCATGGGGACGCGGGAGTGACCATCCCCAGTGTATAGGGCTCACACTTATACTAACATGGTGAAGGTGAAGGTGGCAGTATTGTTTCTCACCACAGCTGAGTGACAACTGACGATCAAAGGCCCGCAGCCCTCTCCGAAACTTGTGTTTAAACTTGTTACATTGGTGTCAGAAGCGGGACAAGACAAGACTGGTATGATCGATGACACAAATCCAGAACTGAACTGTCTTTCCGAGATAGCTATGGTGGGGGTATCTTGAATAGCGATTTCAAAGGTCCTTCAGTCACATGACTGTGCTAGGTTGATCGGCAAGGCAAAGAATGCCTTACAAGTGAGCATGTACTGGTAAAAACCGCTAGTGAAGATGCCGGCCTCTATCAAGATGTCGATAACTATCCCGGGCCGCAGTGCCTGCCACACATCATACACACCATACACATCACCGGTGTGAAATGAGCCAGCAATGACTACATGCTTTCTGTATTTAGTGTCTGGACACTTCAAAATGATAGGGAGAGCTCAGATATCGAATGTGTTTAGGCCTGACCAACATTTCTAGTCGCACTCTTTGAGCGCCTCATGAACAGCGTTCTTATGCTGCGTTCGGATTGGTCGAGCTACGAGAAAGCTACAAGTTATCGCCTACAAGTGTCGGAATTGAAAGCCAGAAAATGGCAAATGATCAGAAAACGTTGTTGGTCTACTAGTGTGATTTGACTAAAACAATTATTCCTCTCGCCCTCATGGTCTATTGAGTCAATAGCTATTGACTCAGAGCCCATTTGGGCTCGAGGAATAATTGTTAAATATTCGGTGAAGGGCTGGTGGATTGGAGAAAGGTACTCGATAATTGATTTCCTAGTTTACCAGTAGCCGACCTGAACCCGACGAAATGCTGGTACGATTTGCTCCCAATGAATCTTGTGAGTACCCCTCAAAAGCACTCTCTCATGGCCTTCAAGAACACTGCATTTTGCATGGCAGTTGGAGCACAAATATAGCACTTTCAGCAGGCACGTAACATGGTATACAGGCTCAGGGTTCAAAGCCCAAAATATAATCAGAGCTCTGGGGAGCGGGCTGAGGGATCACAAGGGTTGGGGTGGGAATCAGCTGTTTCAGGTCCGGATAATGGTCAGATATTGTAATGAGAACAGGCATAGAAAATGTAACAAATTGAGCTCAGCGATCAAAATTAGGGATCTGTGTGGTCAAAATATGCCATGTTATATTTCATGTTAGGAGCCTGATTTCAGGGAGCTTGGGTCCATCGCGGGTATAAACATCGACGGGTGCCAGAGTTTTGGGGGTGTCAAAGGGCGTGTGTTGCACCGTGTTTATGCACAAGAAAAACGGTGCATAAACCGTGCTATTTACTACGTTACTTGGGACCATGTATGATATGATCTTGTTCATACTGTCCCATTCGAATTGAAACACATTCTCCTCCATAGGCGGCGCGGGACCTGTTATTTGCAAGAGAACTAGCTTGTTCAAACCTAACTACGGGCGCTTTTTCACATTGTTCCCAAAGTGTTTTTCGCGCACGAAAATTACGTGTTCACTTCATTTTTAACCTCTTCGGCACCCCCACTTTTTAGGGTGCTCCGCCATCCCTGGCCCAGTTAAGATTAGTAGAAACCTCATCGAGGGCCTTGGCAATTGCAGTTTTACTCTACCGACCAAAGCCGTAAGATTTCCAGTGACCGCCGTGAAATATTGTTTCGAGGCGAGATCCATTCCATCATAGTAGATTCCATTGAGTCGACAACGAGATCTTCGGCAGTAGTAGATTTCTCTTGGTTAAATCAAGAAGTTCGCCAATTTCATGTTTCTCTAATTTCGCCTTTAGGAAGACTCATCATTTTCCTCATGAGACATCATTTTTTCAAGCACATTTTAGGTTGTTTCTCATTCGCCAGTGAATAATTGTATTGCATTGTAATCGATTTAGAGGCATTCTTGGCTATTTAAAATCACAAAATATACATTTAGATTATTATACATTTAGATGTGATGTAGATTTACGAGTCGAACCTGTTTACGGTACCTTAGTGGTCTCTTCAGTGGATCTAAAATAAACCTTTTTAATTATATTATTATAAAAGCGCAGAAATAACTTTAGAAGCTAAATATTGTCTATGTAAGTTGTGAAAGATGGAAATCACAATTAGTTATGTGTGTATGACTGTTTTTGTGAAGTTCTAAAGTAATTTGAAGGAGCTAAAGCATTTTTTAATGAAAATCAGACTCGGGTACCCTGTGGTTTTTGGCTGAAAATAAAAACACCCCTTAAACAGGAATTGGCCCCAGAGTTGGCGTTGGGAACATCAAAATCCTTTCTAAGCTCCCTTCAAGGATTCTAAAAATATCAATTAGCCGAGTATATCATGTGGGTGCACGGAGACCCCTCGTTCCGACTAGACCATTTTCGCCAAACCAGTTTGTGATTAAAGTATCTGGGTCAGGCAGCGAAGTTCCATTACCCAGTTCAACCAAACGAGCCTTATCTTTCGCCGTAGTAGCGACCCGCTCTTCGGCAGTTTGCGGCACTGAAACCTTCATTTTAGATGCAACGACTACTCGAACTACCAGTTCGTCCCTTATTCCAGAGACGTTCAGCCCCCGTTTTCGACAGTAAAACTTGAGAGCGGGAAGAAGCTATGTTTTGACTTCAGCTAAGGTCGGCGATTCCATTGAACCCTCGGACTCTCTAAGGTCAGAACGCATCGCTGAAGACTAGAAATTATTTGCCACAAATCCTTGCTTTAATAGCCTAGGCAGATCTTTAAAGGAGGCCTAGAAAGTGGTTTTCGTAGCACCCTTCGCGCAGACTCGGAAAAGTAGCATAGGATTCTAGGTATGTATTTTTTGTAACCCCAGAATAATAAATGAGGAAGAATTTCTGTAAGGCCAATACGTGATGAAATATTTGTTTCTAGTATCTTATTGGTCAAGAGTGTATCACATAACAAGAAGAAATCTGACTGTTTCCCTGTGGAAAACTGGGAGGGTAGCAGCATGTATTTTTTAAAGGCATGGGAATTAGAAAATTGGAACTCATGTGACTGAAAATAAGATCAAAACTGAAACCAAAATCCACCACATTTGTATAATTGCTTTTGCACAATTCATCCAGACACGTAAATAAGGACCAGAAAATATTTAAAAAAAATATAATCTTCTTTATTACTGTTTATTTTTTTTGTTTATGTTGTTGTTCTTTTTGACATGATATGATAATAAAGCACTGAAATCTCCAGTGGTGGATGCAGACCCTTTAAGAAGGGGGGCGGGGGGGGGGGGGGTGGCTAGTACAAAAGATATACTACAGAGTAGTATATCTACAGAGTGGCTAATCTTAAGGTTTTTACAAGAAGTATGAGAACAAGGGGGATGGCTAGCCACCCTAATCACCCCGATCCGCCCTTGGCCTTAGGGAAGCATGTTTTGCTGATAATTTCCAGAAGCTTGGTTGAGGGAAACATCAGTGGTCTTGGGACCACAAAACATACTGTTAGCATATAATTTTGTTCTGCTTTAGTCCACCAGTGATAAATCATAATATTATCAGAGTACAATGAGCCTCCCTCTAAGTCTCTGAGCAATGTAAAGTTGCAATGGGCAAAAAAAGGTGAAAGACCACTGGATTGTTTCAAGGAGTAGTAACGTGTTTTCCTATTTTTAAATTACCTTTATAGTATATTTCTTATTCATATACTCTCACTTCCATTTCCACACAGGAGAGACAGCAAGGTCCAAGGTGTCAAGTGCAAGCTGCTACAGTAAAAGGCAAGTGATAGCAAGTAATCCTTGCAAATACAGTATGCATCACCACTATGTCATCTCAGTGATCTGATTGGCTGAGCATGTGCCCCGCTTGTATATACATATAGTACAGGACCCTTGAGATGAGGGCCATTTCTGGGAGCACATGCCAGGTTGGGACAAAAATGTGTTGTACAACCAGAGGGTTTCTGACCACAAATGCAATAATTGTATGTTTTGCAATTGTGACAGCTAGCCAATAAGAAGGCTTGGATAAAGATCATGTTTTATTGACCATGAAGGACACTGGTTTTTACCCCTGCCAACCCTTTAATTTTCCTTTCACTCTGAACGGAAAGCTGTGAGTTTGCCAACATGAGCAATATAGTTGATTTTCATTATGTATTCCAGCTCTTAACCAGATGACAGCAGATGACATGAATTTGGGGTAGCACAGCAATCGTCTGTCTTCTAAACAAATGGTGCCGGTTTCCTATCAAATCAACAAAAATTGAAATGCATTATAGGGTAAGGCACGGGTCATTATTTAGTATAATGTGTAGTATAATAAGTATAATATGAGTTATGTGTTTATTGAATAAGAATGATGTGTTTCTAGGTTTTCTAACCCTAGTACATATTGCATTGATAGCAACGACAGGCGAGAGAGGTACTCGCCTCGGTAAAAAAAATTATAATCATGCATGCTTTTCCAGTTGAGTGTGGGGCATTTAGTTTTATTCAAAGGTTTTACCATTGAAAACATTGGGCTATGACTTCAATGTTTTTAAGGAATACAGTAGAAATTGCAAGGAATTTTTCTTGACAATGCCGAGTTTTTCCTTGACAACATAGTTGGTCCATGCACGTGTTAACCCCATGCACATTATAACGAAATAAATGTAAAGTCATACAAAATGATATTGTACTTACAACAAAGAACATTTTCTGTTATACCCACCATGGAAATGCTAATTGCCAAGGTGATGTAGCTACCAGGGTCATGGGATGCATGTCACCCCCTTTTGGGGTGACAAATATGTTTACAAAATTAATATGAATTAAAATACCTACCATGTGTTCCACCTTCATGGGCATAATTCTGAAGTGCTTGAAATTCCTCTAAGCTGCAGAGCCAGCTTGTATTTGTCAAGACTAAACTTCTCATGAGTTCCAGAAAGATAGTAAACCATACTTTCATCTGGATAAAGTAAGCAGTGTGTCTCAAACTCGTTGAATTGCTTAGCAACTGGTAATTCAAGTAACTCATCTGCTCCAACATCCCTCTTCACAGACAAAGACAGGGTTCTCCCTTTAAGTTTCTTCAGTCTCCCCCCCCCCCCCCGCTTTTCTGCCATAACTCCTACTTGTATTTCGCATGGGATATCTTCTAGTTTTGGCTTTTTACTTGGTTTATGATGCTTCAATCTTGAATCTGCTTGGATCTTTCCTTTTCTTTATAGTCACCAAAGCTAAGGAGAGGAGCTTTCTTTGACTCTTTGACTTTAGAACCTGTGCATGAATTAAATGGAGGAGTTTCCTATGGGTTAGCTTTCTGTGTCACACAAACAACTTTTCTGTTTTCAAATTGACGATTAAGGCATGTAATTTAAGTTATATAAATCTTAATTAAATAATGTTAAGCATATTGGTTCACTAAAGCCAAGTTCATGCCAGTGAAGCTCAGTGAGTTGGCCGAGGAGCCAAGAATGGAATGCGAATAGAACAAGCACAATTGTGAATGTTTCCAACTCAGAAAACAACATGAAATCAAATCTTACCTTCAGCTAGCTGTGTACCGCAGTTGAAGCAATACTTTGCTCCCGGTACAACTTGTTTATTGCCAAAAAAGTGGCAAAAAATGCCCGGTCTACTCATTGTCCCCGCTTTCAAGATGGGGCCTACAATTGGCGGGAAAAGGAAGACTTATACGAGGGTCCCCGGATGTACGTAGCCCCGCTGGCAAAGATGATAGAAGGCTCTCGTATTTCTGTTGCGAAGCTGATTTTCTAGAGGAACTGTAGATTTCCTACGGAGGAGCTGATTTTCTACGGAGCAGCCGATTTTTTTACGGAAAAGCTGATTTTCTACGGAGCAGCTGATTTTCTACGGAGCAGCTGATTTTCTACGGAGCAGCTGATTTTCTACGGAGGAGTTGATTTTCTACGGAGAAGCTGTAGATTTCTACGGAGAAATGACATTTCTACGGAGAAGTCCCTAAATTATCACGGAGAAGCTACATTTCTAGAGATAACAGCTATACTTTTGTACAAAAGAGTGGTGTCCCTTGTGGGCCACCGTGTGATGCTAGGGAGCTCAGCATTTGAGCCAACTTCTTCTACATCAAGAGAAAATTGTCTTTTAGGGATTTTTCGTTCTTTGACCCTGGCCAGTAATAAGGAACGAGTTTCAACGTCCCTTAAGGAAGATGGCAAGAAGAGAATTGTTGTGGCTACAACTGCTCTGAGTATGGGGGTTAATTTTCCAGATATAAGGCATGTAATCATGTTTGGTCCAGCCCGCTCTATACTTGACTTCCACCAAGAAGCTGGGCGTGCTGGTAGCGATGGTGTTCTCTCAGCCTGCGTATTACTATGGTCAACAAGTCACACATTGTGAATTCTTCCAATTGGTTGTTGATAGATATAACACGGGTGCTGAAGGGGTTGCGGTTGATTTGGGATTTCTCTAAAGTCTTCCAAAGTCGTCTAAAGTCGTCAAATCGTAAGGTCGGTTCGAACTGAGGAATTAGATAAAATTACGTACATTCTTAAACTAACTAATAGGACAATAATTGAAGGTTACAATAATAAAGCGTGCGAACAAAATACAGATAGCATAAGGAATCAATCATCAATCGTAGCGTAGCGTAGCGTAGCGCGTGGCATACGTTCAATAATAGCATGAAATCGACATGATATAGCGAGGCATAACAAGATCATAAATCAATGATAAACTTAGCGTTTCTCTAAAGTCTTCCAAAGTCGTCTAAAATCGTAAGGTCGGTTCGAACTGAGGAATTAGATAAAATTACGTACATTCTTAAACTAACAAATAGGACAATAATTGAAGGTTACAATAATAAAGCGTGCGAACAAAATACATATAGCATAAGGAATCAATCATCAATCGTAGCGTAGCGCGTGGCGTACGCTCAATAATAGCAGGAAATCGACATGATATAGCGAGGCATAACAAGATCATAAATCAATGATAAACTTAGCGTTTGCAAGTCACACTGGGGCTCTCTACTCCGATAGCAGAGGCGAATAAAACAACCTGTAACGTACATACGCTTGTAAGCATGAATATGGCAATATAACAAATCTTTCCATACAACAACAATAATGTAGAATGGTAGAAATGGATAGCAATAAGAAACTATAAGGCATTCATTCTCTAGAAGAACTGAAAGGCGATCTCTAAATTTATACTACAAACAAGCGTGACTGAAATAATCAAGATTTCGATGGCAACATAAGCAACGTACTGATTGATCTCAAAGGGGGCAATACTGTGTAGAAATTCATGGCCCATATGCTTGATAGATTGAACTTCGATATTTCCATTATTATAGCAAAACTAAATATTGTGTGAACTCCTATCCTAATTGGGGGAAGTATAAAGAATTACTTACGTTTGGTCTACGACGCACCAGATAGACTACAGAAAACTACTAACCTCAGATTTTAGGATGGTCGCATTTATGTGGTAGAGGTACGTGCCCTGAGGGGTAAGTTATGATAGCTTGCCAAAGTCGCACCCTCAAGAAAGGACGCACCGGTTCCGTAGCGGTTGCGGTACCGGACGACTTATCACTTTAGATTAAGCTCTTTAGCCCCTTGAACTAATTAACGAGAGATTAACTAAACACTCAGAATACACAAAGTTGGCTTTCACGTTTCAAACCCAACATCCCGGCCCCTTAAAGGCGTTCCCAGGGATGGAGCCTTTACCAAATAGTTAACTAGTAAGGGTTTGAAATGCGAGTAGCAAATCTATACTAATATAAACTGTCGACTGACTGATAAAATGTGCAAGAATTGATAGATAAATCAGTGTCTTTCAAAGTTCGTAACTAATTGACATAGCTACTTATCGTTCTCCTCATGCGGCTGCTTCCAGAAGTACTATCTTGTCCACTGGACGCACAAGGATGCTGGTGCTGGTCTTCAGCTTGACGGACCGCACAAGACCGTCTCGTCTGTTCGCGTAGACTTCAAGGACTCGTGCCAGCGGCCACGAGTGTCGCGGGGTGGAGTCATCCAGAACAAGTTGACGGCGAAGTTTCTTTGCTTCTGATTCCATTTCTGGCGCTCCTGGAGTGTTGGTAGGTATTCGCGCACCCACCGTCACCAGAAGACATCGGCCAGGTACTGTACCTAGCGCCACCGGCGGTTGGTGTAGGTATCGTCTTTGTCGAACGTGCCGGGTGGAGCCGTAGGCCCGGCGCGTAGTAGAAGTAGGTGGTTTGGTGTCAGAGGTTCCGGATCTCTCGGATCATCAGACACCTTAGTGATTGCTCGGCCATTAACGCTTGACTCGACCTCACACATAAGCGTGTTGAGAGCTTCCTCATCCATGGTCTGCTCGCGTACGATTGCCTTAATTACCTTTCGTACCGTGCGTATACATCGCTCCCACACTCCGCTGTGGTGGGAGCCGGCTGGCGGGTTGAACGTCCACCTAGTTCCCCTTTGTAAGAGAAAATCGTGGATCTGCGACTGTTTCCATGCTTCTATAACTTCCCTTAACTCCCTCTCTCCCTTGACGAAGTTGCCGCCGTTGTCAGAGCGCATTGTCATTGGTTGACCTCTTCGCGCAATAAAGCGCCTTAGAGCATTGATAAAGGAGTCGGTATCGAGGGAGTTAGCGACTTCTACGTGTATGGCGCGAATAGTTAGACATGTAAACAGAACGCCGTACCGTTTGACGTTGGACCTACCGCGTCGAACGATGAAGGGACCAAAGAGATCTACCCCAGCGGAATAGAATGGAGGATTAGAAGGGGGTAACTCTATCCCGCGGCAGGCTAGCCATCTTCTGCTTGGCCATCGGTGCTTGTCGCTTTCGACAGCTAACGCAACTATTGAGGACGGCGCGCACGGTTGCTCTTGCATTTATTACCCAGAATTTCTGGCGTATCAGAGAGAGTGTATACTCAATCCCCGAGTGGCCGCACGTTTGATGATAATACCTTGTTATGAGGTTTGTAACATGGTGTCTCTTGTGTAGAAGTATCGGATGGCGGGCGTCGCCGTCGATTGGGGCTTGGTGGAGTCTTCCTCCGACTCGCAATAGACCTTCGTCTATCATCGTGTCTAGCTTGTAAATAGGGCTACTCTTTTGAACGTTATATGCCCTCTTGTCGGAGACTCTGTTCTTCACGGCTTCGATATCGTCCTTGAAAGCTTGCGCTTGAACGCACTTAAGGATTTCATTTTCTGCTTGTTTTAGCTCACTAACACTTAAGGGTTGTGTTGGGTTGCCTGATTGACATTTCATGGGCTGACCTGCCTTACGTTTGGCGACTGCTAGTTGGAGTGGACTTTTATGGCGTAGAATCCAGGCCACTACTCTCTTTAGACGGTCCCACGATGAGAACATTTCTGTGACTTGGGCTAGAGGGTGTGGCTCTGCGATTGAAGTGGCGAAGACGGCGGTGTCTCGCTTTACCTCTGGGTCATCGTCTGATAGGGGACCGAGGGTGGTTGGTTGTTGCGGCCAGGATTCTGGCTCTTGGTAGAGAAATCCTGGACCTTCTGTCCAGCATCGAGTGGCGAGGAATGCATCCACGGGCATACCACGTGAAGCCTCGTCTGCGGGATTAGATGCGGTGTCAACATACCGCCATTGTGACTCATCTGAGCGGTCCAGGATCCTAGAAAACTCTATTTGCTACGAATACCTGGAATCGCTTGTCCTTGTTAGCGATGTACCGGAGAACACAGGTACTGTCCGTCCAGAATGTTGAGCTGTTGGTAGGTAATGTTAGTTCGGCTCGAATCATTCGATATAGTCTTGTTGCTAGAACTGCTGCGCTTAGTTCAAGTCGCGGTATGGTGATGGCTTTTAGCGGCGCCAATCTTGACTTTGCCATAACTGGGAGCAGTGAACCTTACTCACAAGGCGTAGGTAGGAGACTGCTTCTTAGCCCTTCTCGGACGCATCGGAGAAGTGATGAAGCTCGCAGCGTGTTATTGTACCGAAGCCTTCAGGCTTGAAGCATCGGTCAACTGTGAATTCTTCGAGTTTGGGACTTGAAGCCAAGTTTCCCATGCCTTTAGATCTTCGTCTGCTATGGGGTCATCCCAGGATAGTTTCGTGCGGCATAGCTCTTGTAGTATCAACTTAGCCGAGATGATAACTGGACTCACGAGTCCCAATGGATCGTAAACAGAGCTAACGATAGACAGTATTCCTCTTCTTGTTGCTGGCTTTGCCTTCATCTTTATTTTAAAACCAAGTACGTCATCTTGGACCTTCCATTGCACGCCGAGACTTCGCTCGCACAACGGTTCTTCGAAGTCGAGGTCCTTTACGGGCGCTGCTCTTTCAGCTTCGGGGATAGATTGTAGTACTTCCTTGCTGTTGGATAGCCACTTAGTTAGACAAAAGCCCCCTCTTGCTAGGAGCTCTCGCATTTGACTTGAAAGACGAACGGCTTGATCTACGGTAGAAACAGACTTGAGACAATCGTCAACATAGAAATTGGATAGCACGGTCTCTACTGCGCTTGCGTCAAAATCCGCCTTATTATCTTTTGCTGTTTTCCTCAAGGCGAAATTCGCACAACTCGGCGACGAGGTTGCGCCGAAGAGATGGACCAGCATCTGATACTCACTTGGTCGGTTGTCAAGGTTACCGTCAGGCCACCATAAGAACCCGAGGTAGTCGCGGTCTTCAGCCTTAACTCTCACCTGGTAAAACATTGATTCTATATCTGACATCATAGCCACTGGTTCTTGTCTGAAGCGCGTCAACACCCCAACCAAGGTGTTTGTTAGGTCCGGCCCCTCTAACTGGCCCCTCTAAGCTGGTCATTGAGAGAGGTGCCTTTCCACTTAGCGCTACAATCATAGACAACGCGTATTTTCCCTTTATTTTCGTTTTTACTGGGTGATGGCATAAGAAGTGCACGCCCTGGGCGTTGGTCTCAGCGTTTTGGACTGGTTTCGCATTTCGGAGTTCTTTGTCCTTTGCCAATCGTTTCTTAATTTGCATGAGGCGTTGCTCTGCCATTTCTCTATTGTTATCTAAACATGGTGGATCCGATCGCCATGGCAACGCGATCTCGTAATGGTTATCTTTTAGTACCGCCGTTTCGTTCATCAATTTGAAGTGCTTTCATATCATTTTTAGACATGGCAGTTTCGTCTGCCCTAGCATCGCTGAACTCCTGATTACAAAATTGTTCAAATTGCTTGCTTAGATCAAAGTCACATTTCAATAGGTTTGCCTTGTTTGAAAGTTCACCGGGTGATCTCCCCAGTGGTCCGTTAACGCACCAGCCTAGGAGCGTCCTAGTAGCGTAGGGGCCCTCGTGCCCAACCGTTATTTCCCTGGGGGTGATAGCGCTGGGAGCGTCGCTCCCGATCAGCAGTCCTACATCTGCGTCAATGCATGGTAGTTCTAAATCGCGTAGGTGAGGCCAGCGGTTCAGGTCCTCTTGCTGTGCCATGTCCTTGGGTGTGACTGGTAACTTGCTGGTAGAGTAGACGGTGTTTAGGTCGATGCAGTTCTCTTCCTTGAGATCGGAGACTTGGAGCTTAACCAACTCGCACGCCATCGGGGCGTTTTCATCTCGAAAGGTGGTTAAGTTCATCTTGGTAGGCTTGCCCGTGATACCAAGCTTCTTTAGTAGATTTGTAGTGCAGAATGTGGTGTTGAAACCATTGTCCAGGAAGGCGTATGTTTCGACCGTCTTGGACTTTCCGGGTGCCTTGACTCGGACCGGGACGATAGAGAGGCTTACAGCTGTGCCGGTTGACTTTGAGCTCATACTAATAAAACCATTTGCTTGTTCAGGGGGGGCTCGAGGAGAAGCCGCAGGGGAATCATTAGGGCTTGCGTTTGTGCTATTAGTGTTTGCCTGGCGGCTTGGGTTGCCTGTGGATTGTTCTTTCGGGTGGAGGAAGGTGGAATGTTTGGGGCCATTGCAGCCATCGACTTTACAAAAACTTTGTTTCTTGCAGTCACGCGCAAAATGACCTGGCGAGAACCAGTCTTCCAACCGGTCTTCCAGCGATTTCTGTCACACAACGGGCATTTCACGGGTGTTTCTTGCTTGTTCCTCTGCCGCTTTGGGAGAGCTTGCATTAGGTCCGTAGCTCGATCCCTCTTCACATGGCTCCTATTGCCTGGAGGTGGTCTAGTCTTGTTGGAGGGCCGGACGCTCTTGGCCGGGTCGCCCAGCTTCCCGAAAATGGGATGGGTAGTAGCTCGTGCTTTAGCGGTGACGAAGTCGGTGATATCCTTTATGTTCACGTCTCTATTTTCCCTCTGAATTATAGAGTCAACTATGTCGCGCCATCTTAGGCGCAAACCAAACGGCAGCCTTTCAATTAGACGCTTTCTAACAAACCCTATGTCTGTCAGAGTGTTTGTACAGCTTGTGAGCTGTGTAGCGAATTGTTGCAGCGCTGTCCCGTCTTCGGCCTTAATGGCTGGGGCGCTTACTAATTTTTCTATTAGCGCCGCTGCAACGCGATAATCCTGCCCATATCTCTCTTTGAGAAGTCGGCGAGCATGGGCATAGCCAGTATCCTCACCCATGGACAAGCAGCTTTTCGTGAGCTCTTGCACATGACCTGAGGTGTACTGCACTAGCTAATAGAGGCGAGCGCTAGGGTTTTCTTCTCCACTAAGTTCTCAAATGCCCTTACCCACTCGCTGTATTTGGCGGGGTCACCGTCATACATCCGCATGGCGGTTTGTGGCAGCGTTAGGGCGGTCACGCCCTGCTGCTATTGCTCCACTATTCTCTGGAACGCAAGGCTCTGCCGCTCCTGAGCTTCGACAAGCTTAAGGACTACGTCCTCTGAACTAATGTTGCTTGTTAGTTTAGAGGGGGACGTTTCGTATTTCCATCCCGCAGCGCTGGGGCTCGGGTTTGACTGGGTAGCGGGTTGCCTTGACAACTGCTGAGGGACTGGTTGGACAGTCGGAACGGGGGTAGAGACGGGAACGGCTTGCGGGTTAGGGAAGGATAGCGCTTGCGTGACTTGAGCTTGCGTGACGTCCTGAAACGGGACTTGCGTGACAGCGGCCGAGTAGGATTGGGTGAGCGGGGTGGACATAGCTTGCGTGACGCTGAGTGATGAGACATGCGGGGCGGGGCAAGGAGGGATCGGTGTAATCTGGGCTTGCGTTACTTTAGTGACAAGGTCTTTAGGGCTGTGCGCGTCGACTTGCGCTGGTAGAAATTGCGTGACAGAAATTGGTGGGGCGGTCGTGACAGAGCCAGGACAGGATCAAGGGTGAAAGAGGAGTGCGGGACGTGCGCGGTTTGTGCGACTAACAGAGTTGAGTGTTGCGTGACGTCCTGCGTGACGTTCATTGAAGCGAGCAGATCCCTTTCAAACGCAATTTCCTCGACCTCAGCCTCCTCATAAACCCTACGCTCCGCCTCCGCGGCCTCTATATCAGAAACAAGTTCTAATTTAGCTAACTACGCCGGGAACTAGTCATTGAGAGACTATCAGCAGAACTGACAGGGTTGGGGCTTTATCTATCCAAGCCTTTAACCTTTTCAATTGCTAGGTTATAGCGGCTCCGAGACTCTTCGATCTCTTTTTCATCAGATAGCTCGGTGTGACACGCTTCGTGAGCGATCTGGTACTCGCGAAACGCATCCCTCATTTCACCTAATGTTTCCTTTATCAAATCGACATCCTTCAATTCGATGCTAGCCGAGAGTTTGTTTGACTTCCTAGTTAAGATCCCTTGGGCGTAGGCTCTAGATTTCTTCAATTCCTCCACGATCTCAGTGTTTATCTTTTTACAAGTGTTATGATGATAAGCGATAACGGATAGCGGACGTGGTGTAGCGGCAACGTGACACTATCGATGCCAGATTTCGGTAACGCGAAAAGGCACTCCTGAATTCCTCGGATTCCTTCGCGATATAGCGAACTAAAATGTAACTCGCAGGATAGAAATTCCAAAACAAAATCCAACGATCACATTATGGGTGGTGCGTGAAGAGGAATTCCAACGCAACAGATTCTTGATACTATTACAAAGTTTATTGACAGGACAAATCAATAATCAACGCCCGCTACAGCGCCCGTCAACGCCCGTCACGCCCGCAAGGACGGCCGTCAACGCCCGCGACAGCGCCCGTCAAATACTAAAAAAACATTTTTATAATGTCCCTTTGTTTGCCCTTCCTCCTCACTGAATAAAAACCCTCCTCCTCTCAGAATGGTCCTCCTCCTCCTCCCTATAATGTTTTCCATATTTTATGAAACAAATTCCCTACCCTACCCCTGAGAAGTGTAACATAATTAAAATGTAGTATTTTGAATAAAAATTTAGGATACTCACCAAGTATATGATTGTCCATTTTGTCACCTTTTGTCTCCTTTTGTCCCCGTTTATTTTTCTTGTATAAATTACATGTCACGTTGGTATTGCATTCATTTTATTTGTCTTTTTTTTTCTAAGCGTGCTTTTAGGTAAATAAAATATATAAAGGACTTGGGGCTGCTTATGTCGCAGTGTTCTTAGAAGGGACATTCTAAGACATTCAAATAAGGGGCAATGTAATGTATAATAAAGAAAACAGAATCTTAACGTCATCCTCCGTAATATTTTTTTCTGAAAATTTCATGATGTTAACCTCACATTTTTTCACTTTATTCCACTAAACCTCTGGTTATAATAGACTCTGAGAAAAAATAGAAACCACAAGCACATGGTAGAGACAAAAGAAACCGCAGCCACGTGTTGAACACAGAAGAACACCTGTGTCAACAATCTTAATGTATTCCCGCTCACTTTTAAACAAAAGAACACCTGTGTCAACATTCAACCGCAAGCTCATTAATTCCGCGTGGGGACGCTCATTAATTCCGCCGCAATAAAGAACAAAAGAACACCTGTGTCAACAATCAACCGCAAGCTCATTAATTCCGCGTGGGGACGCTCATTAATTCAACCGCAATAAAGAACAAAAGAACACCTGTGTCAACAATAAACCGCAAGCTTATTAATTCCGCGTGGGGACGCTCATTAATTCAACCGCGACGCTCATTATGTATTCCGCCTCAAAATTAGTATTCCGCCTCAAACATAAGGCTAATTCGGTCCCTCCTATACTACTGCTACTGTCGTTGATATAGTAATAAACCACGTTTTTCTATATGGCCGCCGTGAGGCGAAGGAAGGGAGAACAGTATTCAAAGGCGAGTTTTGCATAATTTTAATTTGTTTTCATCGATCAAGAGAAGTTAATCTACAGCAGCGATGGGTCTTGAGGTAAGTAAATAATACTTGTTTGGTTAATATTTCCGTACGCTTTTCGAGCTCGGGATTGGTGACCAGCTTCGGACGACTTCGAGTTCAATCGCGTATTATTTTAGATTATTGACTTCAGCTTAAATGTGCGCTATAACCTATAACACTCTGCGATTGTTTTCGTCGAATTATACTCCGGTGAAGTGCTGCATGCCGTGTACGATTCAGTAAGTTTCGATTCAGTAACTTAAGTTTTTTATGCGTGCGAGTCGCGTGCCTTAAGCTTATAATAACTTATATAACTTAAACTTAGCTTACTCTCGATTATTTTACGGTCCTGAGCATCAGTCAGTCTATTAAAATATGTTAAGTTAGTGTTATCATAAAAACCTCCCTCTAATTTGTGCTCATGTTGATCGAATGAAAATTGAATTCAATTATTATTTCAAATGGTCGATAACTGCGTGAAACACTAGTTTTTTAAATATTTACATTTTTTCTTCAATAAATATCTTTGTCGTATATTTACATAAAATAACCATAAATAGGAAACTATTTATTTCCAGAAAGCTTCGTGTTTTTTGCATTGCTAGTGATATCATTTTTCCATTCCTTTAAGAGAAAATCAGCATATTTAAGTTTTTTCATGTAGATAGATGCTTCTTTATCAGAGTTTATCAGAACTAAGGTTGGTGTTATACCATGTAGAAGATAGTAGTTCTTTTCTCATTTCTTTAAATGTCCTCTGACTTGCTTCTGTTCAGCTCTTACTTTTCTTTGTATGTTGGCTAGTTCATTCTCATATTTTTTTATGTTATCTCGGTCATGAAGGTTTTGCTTTAGACGCATTCCAGCATGGTCAAATTGTTTGACTTCATCTGTTGGGCCAAGAACAACCTCAACTGTTTTTCCTAGCTTTGTTTGAAGACTGTTTGATGTGTGTATTTCACACTCTGGTGTATTTTTGAAGAAGGAGTTGCAGCTGTGGTTTGGAGGGATGCAGTCATTTCAGAGATCTGTTGAGTAGCTTCAGGTTGGTTTTCACTAATCTCTGTGTTATGCTCATTATTCTCGGGATCTTTGACATTAATCATTGAGTTATCAAGGCACTCTTGCAGCTCCTCTTCATGCTCCTGTACCATAAACAGAACATTTTCTGGTTCCTTTTCCTCCTTCTCATTTCCAACATCGAGAACCTCCTCTTCTATTTGAAAGTCATTGCAGACTTCATTGTCACTATTGTAGGCATTTGTTAAGTACCCTGTTTGGGTTTTTACCATTTTTCCCTGCGCATTCCCTTACAAAAATAAACTATAGTTTTTTTGGGAAAAAACTATAGTTTTTCGTAACTTTAGTTAATTGGAACAAGATAACTATAGTTATAGCTGAACTATAGTTGAGGATTAACTATAGTTTTCACTCAAAACTTTAGTTTTCACTCAAAACTTTAGTTTTGAAAATGTAGTTTTTCACACGGAATAACTATAGTTTAATCAAAACTATAGTTATTAGAACTATAGTTCTATTTCTTATAACTTTAGTTCTGAAGTATAGTTAAGGATAACTTTAGTTTTACCTCAAAACTTTAGTTTCAAAGACGTAGTTATTCACACCAAATAACTATAGTTAAATCAAAACTATAGTTATTAGAACTAAAATAGCTCCACACACTCTAAAGTATAGTTTTGAGTTGACAAACGACTGAACAATAGTTTCACCAACTATACATTATCAATATTTCATAAAACTTTTAGTTATCAGAACTATAATTATTTTATTGAACAATCTGTGGTTAAAGAACAATGAACATGGTTTTGCAATCCAAAACATATTATTGGATTCTAAAAAAATGTTTTGACCTCTGCTGGCTAAATCAAGGGAATCACAAATAAAAATTTGTGGTTAACATTGCTGATTTGGTGCGTTCTACAGTATTTCCTTGCTTAGCAAATGAAAACTGTACATGGTTTCTTAAGGCCTTAAAAACATTTTAATGTGTACCCTACATTGGCCTGGCACCACAGTGGCATCAGGTGTCAGTGTTCAGAAAATCAGGAATTATTCAAAGTGAACTGATGCGTGAATTGAGGTTTTTACTGATGTTGTATTAGCATTTTAACTGTTGTAGTGTAGTACATGAAGAGAGCACGAAAAAAAATATCACTGTTCAAGCTTTAATAACCCCCAGACACTTGTTTATATTCAGGTCAACAAAGGGAGATAAGGGTAGGGGGGTGGTCTTATATTAACACATTGATGGGTGATGGCGGGCTTCTTGCAAACTTAGGCTTCCAAAGGGGGTTAAATTATTAGAGCTTTTACAGATTTACACGAATAAAATTATTTTTGCGAATCTGCCTGTTCAGTTGCTCTCTTCCAAGCTGCCTCTTCATTATTAAGCTTGTAGCGTATGTCCGTCTTTATGCTGTCTTCGGTGAAGAGCTTGGTTTCATTTATGTATTTGACGGACATCGCATGAGCTGCAAAATATTATTAAAAATATATGATCAATTTTTAAATTCAAATAAAATCAAAATTAGGTCAGGCCATATGCAACAACATAAAAATAAAAACATTGCTACCAATGCCGTGACAGCAGGTCATGAAGTTCAGATCAGACGCGTCCAAAGAAATACTTGTAATTTTAATTACTCACATTTTTCACAAGAAAGACAAGGACAGATACATATTAACCAATAACTCTGCTTGCATTAAAAAAATATATGCAACTTGTGAAAAATGAAGTGGAGAATCCTTGCAAGTATTCTTGTTAGTATATCTTTATTATAGTTATGGGTCATGATCTCAGTGTAAGAGCCATTCCATGGTTTTTAGTTACTATTTAGTCATGATTGGTTGAACCTTCGTTCTACCAATCAAAGAAAGCTTTGTGACGCAGCTGGTGAGTTCTTACACTGGAGATGAGCCATGGTTATTCCACTTTCAACTATAACAGTGTAGAATATCATTCTTATTTACCTATCAGAGACTTAACATATGTCTGATCCAGTGCTGGCTTCACTAGCTTCCCTGCTTTCCCCTTTTGGCCTTTGAGGGAGTGGGTGGCCATATGTTCACGTGATAATGTAGCAGCCATGATGCTGGCTACATACATTCCATGCTTCAATGGCTTGATTTTTTTGAAAGTGCTTGCTTTCAATGTCAGACCTGGCCCAAGAACAACCTGTGGATCATATAGGGTAATGCAGCCAGTAAGTTTTCTGTAGAATGATTAATGTTATAATATAGCAATGATAGCACACTCCCTCGCATTGGTTGATTTGCGGGATCCCACCCATCCCATCTAGGACAGCCACATAATCCCAGTTGAGATAGTTGGGCTAGTCAGGATCCCACATGGGATGTCTAATAATCCTGGTTAGGATCCCAGCTTGAAAGGTGGGATCCCACCTAAATATATCTGGGATCTCAACTGGGATTAGGTGGAATCTCAGTTGAGATTTTCACTGGGATGTGTGCTGATTGCATGGTTGACAACAGAACTGTGCAAGATTTTGGTATTTTGTTACATGTACATATATACATATATTCACTTCGATCAGTTGTCTGACTTGAGAATGTTGCTTTGAGACCCAAGCTATGTTTTTTGCATACATGTAATTGTTTGGCCTTCATTTAAATTAATAACACTAAAAAGTAGGCCTCCCTCTCTGGAAAAGTGGAATATAGCTTGTTGTACCTGCTCTTGCTGCTCTGTAGTATCAACATCCAAGGAATTGCTGCAGCTGGGTATACTTCCAGGGGGAGGAGGCAGGTCCTTGTCTATGTGGTGGTTGGGCATTTTTGCAGGGGGAGATAACACATCTGGTACATGCACATGGCTTACTGCAGGTGGTTTTCCAAGCTTGGCGACATACTTCTTTAGCTTGGTAATGCATGTTGCCATATCTTTTTCAAGAAAAGTTAAAAGGGGTTGTAACAAAGTGATGTGCATAATGGACCATTATAACTAAAGACCTTTTTCAAAAATGGCAGAAAGTTGCATGGAAACGAGGCTGGAAATATGAGCATACGTGGCAGCTGCCTAGGGAAGCCTTAGCTTGTGAATAGGGACCGATAAGAAAAGAAAATCAGAAAACACTAAATAAACGGTTTTTCGGTCTCCATTCACCAGCTAAGGCTTCCCTGGCCATCGGTAATGTACTGTAGGCTCATATTTCCAGCCTTGTTTCCATGCGAATTTCCACCATTTTTGAAAAAGGTCTATACAGTAGCTCTGATGGATAATTTTTTTGCTTTTTTTTGCTTTCTCACTGGCTGCTTGTTTTCAACAGCCAATGAAGCTCTTAAGTAAATTGTGTATCACAAATGGGCCATACAATATGTATGGGTCATGTCATGTATATCATTGATTTGACAATGTGTGATGACTAGGCTGTGATTTCAAGCTCAGTTATATTCATACCATTATGTATTACATTTAATTTAAGGTGGCCCATGAGTATTTATGCCAGATATCAACCACATTTTGGATGACATTTTTTTAATGGGAAAGGTTTAGGCAATTTTGTAAATTTATAGCATAGTTAATGAACGACTGCTGCACTACTGAAAATAATTTTGTAATTTTAACTTGCAGTATTAGAACCAATCTGAATGACTGGTTTCATTAGATAACTTTTTCAGCACCGATCAATGTATGAAAGTATGATGTAAAGTGCACTTAGACAATTTGGAAAGTGTGCTATATAACTATTAAATAATTATTATTTTTATTATTGTAGCTATTGGCCTTCCATTACCTTCAACATTAGAAAGCCTCTGTTTGAGGCTTTCGTTTTCTCTCCTGAGACCCATCACTTCTTCTTTTAACTCTGAGTAAGTAGGGCCACCCGCTCCACTCACTTCAGACACTTCACTAGGGCCTGGTTCACAGGCTTTCGATTCCTAAAATAGTAATTAACAGGAAAAGAAAGGAACAATATTTGTTTTGCTTTAGCGGAGTAATGAGTCCTTAACAGGGGAGTGTCATGGTTTTAGCCTTCCTTTGGTGAGCTTAAAACAGTTAAATGATCCAATTAGTGATTGTCTTGGTTAGTTTAATAACCTTTTTCATTACCTATATAGACACAAGTGTTTTACTGGGAAACATACCAGTCATAGATCTCATATGAAGCTACATCTGGTGACATATTTTCCATGTCCTCATTAGTTTTGATCAAAGGATATTGGTCAAAACAGAAGTGATTGGAAATCAATTTGGAATAATATTTTCTGGTTTGTGTATATTATATAATAAAAAGAAAATTACATGGTGGCTTGAAGGTATGACTTTTATTTTCTCCTGTCAAAAAGAATATTTTACTCATTCGCTGCACTCAGTCGTGTTCTTGCCACTCGAAAATAAAACTCATATCTTTGTGCCACCGTATAATAAAATTGTATCCTCTATATATCTATATCAATTTAATACAAGTTTGGAGTGCTATTGTGCAGATGGAATTTGGGCCAAACCGTAAAATGTCACTCAGGATGCTACAAAAATGTCACGTAAAATAATTATATCATAGGCAAAATAACTCTTAGATATTATATGACTAAGTAATATCAAGGATTTGGGCTTGTTTGCGAAGACAACTGGTCTTATGTTATTTCACTAACATGACACTCCCCCATACAATAATAGAGAAGTAAAGGTGTAGTCATATAGGCATCAATACCATCACTAGACAGGAAATAGCTAGAGGGGGGCTAGGAGGCCCCCCTTTATAAATCATAAAATACCCATCCCTATCCCCCATACCCCTAATGGCAACCCCCTAGGCTTCATACACCCTGCTAGAAGTTTCCAGATCTTTGTTTCATAAGTCAGAAAAACTAAAATACACAATGTATGTGACAACATCAAATCACCTTTTCATATGGGGGTACCTCAGACTCTGCAATAATTTGGAAATAATAAACTACAATTATTATTATAATTACTATTAAAATCACCTTGTATTTGTCTGTGATGACATTGGCCAATAATGTATATTTCTTGTTTAATTCTTTTTTCTTTTTATTTCCTTGTTTCTTTGGGACCTGCAATAAACCAATATAAGTAATATATTGTGATTTGATAATAACAAGTGCTAGCGAGTGAGTAAAATATTGTTTTGAGCTGGATAAAATAAAATCCATGTCTTCAATCCACCCTGTAATTTTCTTATTATATAGACCAAAAGATGTCATTGATACACAGTACGCTCACTAGAGAGGATATGGAAAATATGGCACTCAGGTCCCGGATCTAGTTTTGTATGACTTTTATGAGTGTGTATTTTCTAGTAAGAAGTTTGTCTGTCAGCAGTATATAAGGGAGTTGAAACGTGTAATGGTGTGGCAAGCTTCGAAATGTTCAAACTCATTAAGAAATCCAGAAAACAAAGCTAGGCACCGTATTTGGAGCAGCTTGGGATTTGCAGTTCCAAATATGGTACCTAATTTGCTTTCTGCATTTTTAATGGTCTAAATATTCCAAAGTTTGGCACTAAAGCTATGTATCTGAGTGTTACACGCTTCAGCTCCCATGTTTCTGTGTCTATGATAATAAATACATATTGTATAGAACATGGTGAAGGGAAAAGCATTAATTTTAAGTTTCACACATTATATACATTATCTTATAAGATCTCGACTCAAAATGGGGCACCCCCCATGCGACCACCCATGGATCAGCCACTGGATAGAAAATATCATTAATATATTCAATTCACTGGGTAATAAATTTTATTATATACAGATATTATATACAGATAGAGCATAAATGAAACATATCAACTGTTAGTTAAGACTATTCAATCATCAAGAGAGGATTAGACCAACCTGTGAACAGCTGTTACGGAAGATAATATATAGATTTAGGCAAAGCCTAAAAGCGGAGCTCCAAAAACGTAACATCACAACCTGGCGGGGTTCAGCAACGCCATAGCGAAATATGTACAAGCCATTATTTTAGGATTGATGTAATTATTCGTACAAAATATATAAATGTCTTTTTAATTTTTTCTACCCCACATTCTGTTAACATAATCTCACGTCCAATATTTTCAAAGTAATATCATATTTATAACTTATAGCTCTTGGATATGGAATTATCAAGAACATTTACTAAAAAACAAAAGAAATAACATGACACTGTTTAACAAGGTGTAGTAATTGTTTTTTCTATTACAGCATTCGCTATAAACTTCTCTAAGCTTTTGAAACGTTTAAACAAAAATTAACCATGGAGGTGCATTTACATGAATATACAGAGGGAAAACCTACTAAAATTCACAAAAAATACAATGCGAACATACGCTGCCCGGTACGTAAACCTGGCATTAAAACCCATTGCGACATTGGGACAAAAATTCCAGGACCGTAATCCTCGACGAATGCAACGTATGGAGCTCCGAGGAAGAGCTTTAAGCTAACAAATGCATTTACACGTTATCAACTACGTTCTGAACCAGCTTCTTTACATTTTCTTAACCAGCGCGTGAGTAGAACTGAAGGACTTTTTCGAATAGTTTCATCTAGTAAACAATGTGAATGTTTTACAATAGACAAAAGGAATGAGGCCAATGACATAATATTACCAATGTGATAATAGCTTCAAGCCGTAATCAACACGCTTTCCAAATACGTTATTCCTTTGGAACGCAGGGCATTGTTGTCTGTCCTGAGTATTCACGTGTATGGACATGCTCATGATAGTGACGAATTGAATCTACATGTAAGATGATCGCCATCCGCGAGCACCCATAGCAGTTCTTTCCAATCTTGAGGATGGCTTTTTGTGTACTTTGGCAATTTTCAATCGTAAAGCGTTGCAGTCTTGAATTGGGCGTTTGAACCTAGCAGATGTATAGGATAAGAAAAACATTTGCCAAGACTAAAATCAATTGAGAGACCTGTAACAAGAGTGGCTAACAACCTAAGTGGAAGCCAAAATGACTTTAGGCATTGTTTCAAGGAAATAGGAGGGAGATCATGACAGGGTGTGATATCTTACCAAAGTATTCAAGAGGAACACTCCCTTTGTTTGAAAGTGGCTCTTGAGATTCTTTGTGCGCTCATCATTTTCTGGTAAAGAAAACAACAACAACAGAAAAAAAAAACAGAAAAAAACATGCGTATTTATTGTCTCTATCATGTGACTGGGAGCGGGGGTTGAGATGTGCGATGAGTACGCGAGGATGTTAGCACATCCTGCATTTTGAAATGAACCAGCCACAAACGGGGAAGCGGCCTAACGCGGATATTCCTGGTACAATGATCCTTACTCAGTTTTTCTTGTCATTACGACTAATTGTTCACTCACGATTAGTACTTACAACGTATAACCACTTGACTTGCTGCTCTGCCTGTTCGATTTGATTGAGTGCTGAGGGTTTTATATATAGAACTAGAAGTGACAAAAAACATAAAATGTTTTTAAACAAAGTATAGATCAGATGGTTGCCGTTTGTCCATACGGAAACCGAGTGTTGGAGAGCGAGGAGCGAGAGCCAGAGATCAATATTTTTCTGGCCAGGGTCAGAGTTTATTCTTTGTGATACATTTATGTAAAAACAACACGGGAAATAACAGACATAGGAACAAGTTTTCTAGGTAATAAAAAGACTGACAAAAGTAAACATCTAGCAGGGTAATTTATATACATCAACAGCAACTTCCAATTGTCTATTCGTTACCGGTACACGTCCCTGGCTGAACTTAATCTAATCGCTCCCCCACTCACCTGAAACAGATGATTGGTCGTCTAAGGCATTGCAAACTTAACAAACAAGTTAAGTTACGGCACTGGCCTCTATCCGCTGTTATCCGGATTATATTCCTGCCTTGGGCGTTACAGTTGTTTTGTCTTCTGCTTGAGTCGTGGTTCAGACTTGGGCGGTCATCGTGGGTTGAAATTGTTCGTCTTTAATCTAGCGCTTCACGTCTTTCGGATGTGATAACAAACCGAGGTCCTGTCTTTTCGTTAACATTGAACATTGATGTGCGTATTGCGGCAAGCAAGTGCTTAGAAATTTGAAACTAATACCCCATTCACGCCGGAACCATAATTAGTTAAACATAGTTTTTGTTTCGCCTCGCAGCTTGTGCAGCTTTTTCCTAGCTCAATGATCACTTTGTAACATGGCAGTAAAGTTAATTGAGTTTTTCTTTGAAACAATTCCGTCTTTGATAAAACGCATTTAAACAGGATTGATACGTTTATCACGATTGGTGTTCCCTGACATTTACAGGTCGCTTGTTATCACTAGAGTTTAACCTTTTCACTCTTGTCTGATTGGTAAGAAATGAAAAAAAAAACTTGTCTTAGAAAAAGGAGAATACAAATAAATTAAAATTTGTTTGGTTTCATCTGGCCTCCACATCCAGACATTTAAGGAAATAAAAAACCCCGACTGGCTAGAGGAGGCTTTACTTAATACGGAAATTTTATGCATGGCTACCCGCCCTCAGCCTTCAAACAGACTGATTCCAGCATAAGACCAGTCGGTTTTTTGTTGTGCACGGCCAAGGCCCTCAGCCACAGTGCTGATTCCAGCACAACGACCTGTGTTTTGTTATGCATGGCCAAGCCCTCAGCCAATCTGCTGATTCCAGCATAAGCAATGACTCGCCGTATCCCGAGTCTCACAGGCTAGTAGTTCAGTCGCTTAAAACTACAGTCAGATTTAGAATTTTGCTGAAGTGGCTTATGTTTTCCAACTCTACATAGGTTATTTGGTATGGTCATTTACTATAAAATAAAAGTGATACTACTTTCTGAGAGTGAAAATATGAGTAGCCGAATAAGTTCTATATTAAAACAGAATAAAATCGCTCAATGAGGGCGTTTCGTGGCACCATAAGATCCACCGTTATATCTGGCAATGAATTGTAGGCTTTGTTTATTCCAGCTGATCTCACCTCACGGTGCGCAACGTAATGTTTGTCGAAACTTAACGTTCCTAAGTTTCCAGCGAGAGATTTTTTGAGATCCAAAATCAAGATTTAATCATCGTACAAGTCAAACCCTGGCCAGTAGGAATTAACATAAGATAATAATTATTTTCTGAGGAGAGGACTTTAAGTCTTTATGTTTAAATATCATATTTTTATAACCATTTTGGAACGCTTGTTGATGCAACAGACAAAGTTTTTTTGACTGGTTAATTTTAGAGGAAGAAATCCGCTGGTTTTAAGAGGTTGATTTTGCATTCACTAGTTCATTTTTGGCCTCCTCGTCCAGACATGAATAAACCTTACGAAACCACTGTGAAGAGAGTTGAAGTGATACGGCAATTTTATGCATGGCTAACCCGCCCTCAGCTTCTAAACACAAGCTTATTCCAGCATAACACCAGTGGTTTGTGTTATTCATGGCCAAAGCCCTCAGACACAATGCTGATTCCAGAATAACGACCTGTGAAGTCTTGTGCATGGCCAAGCCCTCAGCTAACGCGCTGATTCCAGCACAACCTGACTCGCCGTATTATCGAGTCTCACAGTCTCACAGGCTAATATCAGCTACCATCGTCATCAGTACGTCTCACAGATGATAGTTAGGGATGCGTAGAGACAGCATCCTAGTATTACAGCTATTTCAATAAACGTCGTCGGAGCAAACGTGACCACACTACAGGAATAATGTTGCAGAACTGTGAGAATAAGAAAGGAATCAACAATAAGGTACTGAATGCATGCTTTACGATACCAAACATATTTTTATTACTACGGAAGGTGCTTACCCATATTCCATAGCGGTCTGGACATGTAGGCTAGAGCGCTTTACCGACAACGTTTCTTGAAATAGCTGTATACATGATCAAACTAGGCATAACACAACAATCGGCCTCGTGTTTGTTATGCATGGTCCATCCACTCCGGAATAGAGGATATACATACCGTTCTCAAAATCAATCATCAGAACGAGATTGGACCCAAGCTACTAGCCTTCGAAAGGCATCTCCCTCGTATGCAGGCGCCAGAGAATCTCTGCTACGACACTCTGTAGCCAACGCATGCAGTCTTTCCATTTCTCTTGCTCTCGCTTGGGTAGTAGGGGTGTTCACAGGCCGGAATCTATCTTCATTGATCAAAACATCCTCGTGAAATGCAAAGTCAGGATCGATTTGCTGTCCAGCTGATTTAGCTCTTGACAGTGCAACGAACAGCGCTCCTGGATTCCTAGCCTCAAATGCGTGCTTACCAGGATGTATAACGACATATCTGAAAGCTTCACCTTCACCAACGGTCATGCCCTGGCACTTGTGAATGGTCGTACCCCAAGCCAATCGTAGAGGAATTGGAAATCTCTCTCAACTCCCTCGAATGATCTACTCGGGCCTGCATAAACATCTACCCAGTCTGGTTGTTCTTCTGCTTCATCTGCAGTATTCTCTTCTTCTTCTCCTTCTACGAATGGTTCTTCTCGTGGGCGTTCTGCAAGCTGTTGAGCCTTCCACACTGCTGCTTTGACGAACATTGGGCATTGCTCAGTAATAACAAACTCTTCAAAGCGATTGATCCAAGACTGCCCATCCCTTCGTAGGTCCTGAATGCTGAACCAGCTTGGCGAATGCAAGAGAATCATTGTTCGACAATAGTCTTCATTAAGTGGCCATGTTGCATGTGTCGCGCCACCACTTACAACTGGGACCTTGCCATCTCTTGATGCATACTCATACCATGTACACTGTTCCTCGCGCGGCCTTGCTAGGTATTTATCCAACGGAGTACTCTTTGTTGCAGTGTCACCATTTCGCTCTAGACGTCTAGATCCTGAAAGTGAAACATAACTAAACTGTCGGCTGCAGTGGTAAAGCTTCTGTTGAAAATATGTGGGACATTCTAATTGTGTAATTAACTTACGTAATAATGCTCGCGCATGTAATTATCAGTCATTCTCTTTTTCGGAATAAAATCACTGAACCAGGGAATCATCTCAACTAATTCCGAAACTGGTGCCGAAACCCGGCCTTTAGACGTAATGTCTAAAGAGCTTTCGAGGCTAAAATCGGTCAGGGGAGCCTATCGTGGTCATTGTACTCAAGACATCAAGAAAGCCGAAAGGTTATTATCGGAAGAAAGCGATGACATCGACGAACTACGCGCGTTGTTGGAGCGTCTTACAAAGCGCGCGCTCGAAATTTCCGCGATGGATAATAATATCATACTTCATCTGGAAGAACCCGAGGACATCAGCCGCGATACCGAGGAAGCTTTGTCGGTCCAGGACAAGATCGAATTGTGGAAACTGAAGATAACAAGACTCCTTGAAAGCAAACAACCATCACCGGTAGAGCAACCTCCGAAAGGTCAGTCACAAAGAATCCACGTGCATCTACCAAAACTAAGAATCAAGCAATTCAATGGCGATCCGCTGAATTGGCAGACGTTTTGGGACAGCTTTTCCGCGACGATTGATGAAAATGATGATGTTCCAGATATAGAAAAAATGACCTATTTGAAAGGAAGTCTTGAAGAAGAAGCTGCGCGCGCGATATCAGGGTTGCCATTGACAACCAGCAATTATCGAAAGGCAATCCAAATCCTGAAAGAACGTTTCGGACAGAAACAAATTCTGATCAATGCACATATGGAATCAATGCTGAATATTCCTCCACCATCCAACAAACTAAACGATCTAAGAAAATTCTACGACACATACGAAGCTAACATTCGAGGTCTAGAGGCGTTAGATGTAAATTCAGATTCATATGGCAGCTTACTCATTCCAATCCTTTTAAAAAAGCTACCAGAGGATGTTATGCAATTCATATTCAGGGCAACTCCATCGGCAGACAAGTCTCTGGATGAGCTGAGAAAAGCATTCCGAAGTGAGATTGAGAGTCGAGAAAGATGTCATGCACCACAATCTGCAGCAAATCATCGTGAGTCCGAAATATCAGAATTGGCAGACGAAGTTCTTATACCAACGGCAAGCGCACTGCTTTCTGGCCAGCGCATATCATCAAACAAACCCAAACCATGCGTGTACTGCAATAGACTCCACCGACACGATGATTGCACCGAAATCAAATCAGCACTTGAGAGGCGAACACACTTGGAACGACAAAAGCGATGTTTCAATTGTTTGGGATTTAATCACACTCAGACCCACTGCTACGCTAAAGGGAGATGCCTAAAATGTGGACGAAAACATCACACCTCCATTTGCAACGAGAATCTAGACACACCTTCACCCACTAAAGCGGGAACATCAAATCCGCAGGACGAAAACGATAGTCAGGCAGATCCAGACAACAACAAATCAGAACACTTGGAACACTAAAATCCGAAAATCATTATCAACTTGCAGCTACTTATAATCTTGTTAAAACCTATTGCTTCTTGCTGGCCCCGGAGGGTGTTGAAAATATGTGGGACATTCTAATTGTGTAATTAACTTACGTAATAATGCTCGCGCATGTAATTATCAGTCATTCTCTTTTTCGGAATAAAATCACTGAACCAGGGAATCATCTCAACTAATTCCGAAAGCTTCAATTTACTCCCGTTTAGTTCAAAGGATGCCTCTGGGCCGCTAACATCTCGCCTTCCCACGGTCTTCATCAAAAGCTTTGCACAGATAGATCGTCCAGATACTTCATCAGCCGCCTCGGTTGTGCTCAACATATCATTGAATAGGTCAACCGTTGCACCGGTTGGCTCATTGTCTTTGCATGCATACCCACATACATAGTCAATCACAGCCATGATTTCGTCTGCACTTGGGTCTTCCGGTGGGGAGTCTGAAAGTATAAAGCTGACATCCCCATTCGCTCTCCAAGACTGTAACTGATATCTCGAGTGCTGTAGAACACGTGGGTGATCGCGCGGAAGCTCAAGTCGGGGGGCGCCATTGTGATCCTGAACTATATCAGGCGACTCCCGGGATTCTTTTCCTCTGTGGAATTCAGAACCAAACTCCATTCGGCAAACACGTTCTCCTGGCTGCAGTCCTGGTTCTGGGAGCCGTGGCGTTCTTAAGCAGTAGTCAGAACAAACAGTGCAGTCCGACTCTGTTCACCAAATGCAGGTGATCTTCCAGAATTGCTTCCTGGGTTGCATCTACATCCATCAACATCTTAACAAGTGGATCCCGATCATTATCAAAAGGCTGGACTGGGCCTTCCGGTGCTGGCCAGAATTCCTTCCTTGGCTCTCCTTGTTCATCTTTGCCAGCGGGATGTGAAGCTGTCATTGCAAAGTTCTCTTCAACCCATTCGCTAAGTCTCCTTACGTAATCTTCGTCGTTGCAACCCTCTTGTCGGGCGTCGTACATCAACTGATGTGGCTCTCGATCCTCTCTCCAGCTGAGCTGGTGCCAGTGAATTTGGCCACGGGACTTTGCAAACTCATATCGATACCAGTAGTCCTCCACGCCAAAGACGGGCTTCAGAACCTTCTCGTGGTAGCATTGAGTACGCATATCAAAGTATGACACTACAATGTGTGTGTTCTCCTGGACAGCTTTGAAGCGTGCATTGCTGTCTTCTTGTAGACTGACGACTTCCCCAGTGGTCTGCAGGATGTACTTCTCTAGGAGTCTCCTCAGTGGCGGGAAATAGAACTCTGCACAGCTCCCAGTCATAAAAAATGAAGGTAATCCTCTCTTTGTGTTTACCATAAATTCCACCAATGCGCGAAGCTCTCTTCGCCTCTGATGCCAGTACTGAGAAGTGCCTCGCAGCTTTGCTCCAAAGTACAGTAGCTTATTGGCACTACTCAGGTAACTTAAGGCCTGGGCGGAAGCCCAATCCAAAATGGCGGACGTAAAACTGAGGGGGGTGGTCCATCTCTAAACCAATGCCTCTGAGGGATCCACGCAATCTACAGTTTGATACCTTTGGTCATTCTCAATCATTTTCACCAATGCTGGTCTCTATGGCAACAAATGTATGACCTCTGACCTTAAGTTTAATTTCTAGGAAAATGGCCTCTGCATTCAATGGGGATAAGTGAAATCATTCCCCAGAGTGCATTGTAGTGTTTGTTGTATAGTGTAGATTATTGATCCAACGAGGATGGCTGGAAATGTTTTTAGGATAGCTTTATTTGTGATGATGTAATGTGATACCTCTCCTTTTCTTAAAATGTGGATAACTTGGACACCATCCTCGTTGGAATGGTAATATACGCCCGACACTGGTCATAATGAGACCCATTGGGAAACCATTGGTATGACACCCATCGAATGCAGAGCCCTGAAAGAAAATTGTGCCTTTGTCACGCTCTTACAAGTCACGCAACCCGTTGGCATGGTAACCAAATACATCAAACGAAACGTCTCACTGGGTGTACCAACCTTAACGAAAAACATTCTACAGAAGACATTTTGTATACCCTAGAGAATTTTTTTCAGTATTTTTCGCATTTTTTTGAAAAACACCCATGCCTTAATATACCTGAGTACTGGTGTCCCCTCTTGTCAATCGCTCTTGCAGGTCTGCAACAGTTATGTGAGGATCCCCAAGCTGTTGATCGACAAAGTATCGGCTCTGCTCCAAGGCCTGCTTCCTCATTATCATGTTGTGGACCACGAACTTCCACACTTTGTGTTTAGCAAATCGTCCATCTTGGTACCACAGTAAGTGTTCAGCCCACTTATTGAGATCTGTACATGTTCTAGGCCGATTAATGTGGTAGTCTCCCCTCCCTGTTGGAAACAAACAGGGAAACGCCATCGTAAAAAAATATGGGGTTGTGAATTCAGATGCCGGTACTTCACAAGTTGTCGGCCAAGGAATCACTGGTCTCTGTGGTCTATGCCTCGCTGTCCTCGGATTTCCATCATTGGTTTCTTGTTGTCTTGCATTCGATGCAAGTTGATCCACAGCAGACTGGATTCGTTCTTGGACATTCACTCCTGGTTCTGGGAGTAGAACCCCTGACACCGTCTCATTGTCCTCGTCATCAACTTCGCCAGGATCCATCTGCTCCGGGGCCGGTCCTTGGTCATTGGCATGGTTGGCGTCGCTAAATTCTATTGTTCGTAGCTCAGGCAATTCATCATCTTCGGGAAGACTTTCAATGCGCGCTTCGTCAATGATTATATCACTGTAGGCAGGGTTATTGCTTTTTAACCACCTTATGGCTTCTTCCACGCGCTGCCTTCTGACTCGGAAATCTTTGTGTGTGTCGTTGTTTCCTTGCCTTCTCACTCGAACGATATCAACTTCTGCTGGCAGTCGTGGGAGACCGCCTGTGGGAATGCAATACAGTGGCCTTTCGCAGCGATCCCCCCATGCTTCAACATATGCACGTGTATCGCTGGTGCCAGCCTTGCTATCAGCATTTGCTCGGCATCTGAAAGATCTGCAAGCTCACGTGGTACCATCCCTGGATCCATGTTGTTTCCATCTGACCAGAACTTTGGTTGGTGCTTATCACGCTTGCATATGCTACAGCAGTTACCTTGCGATGTACTGGAGCTGTTTTGAAGCCGTCTTTCTTTGCACTCATTGCAACAAGTAAAGTCATACGTCAATTGCTCAACTTCAAAAGCTCGTATAGCACAATAAGCATCATCTTCTTGTTCACTCGACCCTGGTGGTGGAGGAGGCGGTAGATCCCCAATTGCTTCACGAAGCCTTCTTTCCTCTTTTGCTATCTTCCTCTGGTTGCTACGACGCCGATTTCGCCGCAGTTCGTCGGTTTCCTGCACTTCCGTTGGTGCATACTAGTATTGAACTCCCATTGCTCTCGCCCTCGCAATAAGTTCAGCGTCTTCTGCAGGAAGTTCATTGTTTGATTCACGGACATGCTCGTGACGTTCAGGGTGATTTCCTGTCAAAGAATGATGTTCTGTTTGATACAAGACATGATCAAGAATAAAGGTAAACCTTTTCTTTCAACTTAAAATCGCTGATTGCAAGAAATGTGCAAATGCAGTAAAAGTTTATTCACCCCCTACCCAAACAGACAGTAAGAGGTTAAACTTAATACTCTATCGTGCATGGGTGAATGAACAGCCTGGCTCTGATCAGGCGTGAAAATGTGGCAAAACATGGTGAACATCCATCTGACCTCGAAGAGAGATTTTGCAAAAAATAATCGCTAGATTGTGGGTTGTTTTAGTGTTCCGATAACACCGTTTGCCGTTTTTCTACTACTATCCATTTTCTTCTTCAATAAATTGTTACATTCTTTGTTGTCGTTTTTTGGTTTATGGTTTATGCTAACTTGCCTACAAATCATTCTTCTGTAAACTAACTAAAAAATTGGTCCAGAATGAGCCACTTCATCTAGACGTTATGATTGCTACAGTGAAGACTACCATTGTCAGTGCACGTTTGACTTGAAAACTGGCAATACATAGGCTACTCCTTTGTAATAAAAACATGTAGGACATGCTAGGGGATTTTTCAATAAGAATCCATAAAGTACCCCGGGCCATTCCATTCTTTAGCCACCCCCCACCCCCCTCACTACGGAAGAGGTCATTTTCTTTAGTAACACCCTTGCAAATTTTTTATTGCACCCCCTCGGAAGAACCCACGAAAGAGGCTTTTTCTTATTGTACCCCCTCGGAAAAAACCCACGGAATAGCCCTTCTTTCGATTTGACCCCCTCGGAAATGGCCATTTTGCTATGCCCCCTAGGAAAACTTCTTCTGTAGGGGGGTGCGGCTAAAAAATGGAATGGCCCGTTGTTATCCCCCAAGAAATACATTATCCCTTGGATACCCCCATACCTCAGATATTGAGTACCCACCAGGGCAAATATTCAACTCAGTGCTAAATTGTTATTAGTTCACACTGGATATTAATTTTAGTACCGGTATAACTTACTTTCCTGTTCAGGATGGAGCTCTAATTCCATGCCTGCATTGCTCTCTTCCTCTTCACTGCCTCGACCTAGGGCAAAAATTAATATTATGTTATTTACCGGCTGGGAGGTCCGTATAGGGAAAAACTGTGACTGAGGGCTGGAAAATGTTGACCGAGGCCAGAGGCCGAGGTTAACTTTTTCCAGGCCGAGGTCACAGTTTTTCCCTGTACGGACCAACCTAAAGCCAGTAAATAACTTTTTCCAACTCTAAAATTTAATTTTTTTGATGAAAACAAGCACGCGCAAATGGCTAGGTCAGAGATAGGAAAATATTGCCCCTGCGCGCACGCTCTAAGAACCAATCAGAATACAGAATTTGTTACGTGGCCTCTAAGAAAAAAACAAATATATGTTATTTACCGGCTTTAGTTTGGTTCGTACACGGCAAAATTGTGACCTCGGCCTGGAAAATGTTGACTGAAGACTGAGGGCCTCAGGGCCTTGGGCAACATTTTCCAGCCCTCGGTCACAGTTTTTTCCCTATACGGACCGTCCTAAAGCCGGTAAATACATTTTTCCCAACTCATGAAAACAAGTGCATGCAAATGGTTACCATGACCTAGGTCAGAGATAGGTCCAAAAAAAAAAATTGGAAAACACTCAGGGCAGAGTTGTTATCTCCCCACAAATACATATCCATTGGATAGCAGTGCTAAATTGTTATAGTTCACACTGTCTATTTTAGTATAACTTACTTTCATGTTCAGGATGGACCTCTAATCCCATTCCTGCATTCCTCTCCTCTTCCTCTTGACTGCCTCGACCTAGGGCAAAAATAAATCACCAGAATAAATGAGACTAAAAATCATTCAATTGCTTGAAGTAGGAACGGAAGTCACTTAAGAAACATTTTGTTATTTGTTTTTAAACATTTTTTTACATTTTATTATTTTATTATTTTATCATTATTTTTCATCAATACCCCCCCCCCCCCTGGGTAGAGGTGTTATACCCCCAGAAATACCTATCCCTTTGATACCCCATACCTCAGTTAATGAGTACCCACCTAGGCAAATAGTCAAGTCAGTGCTAAAATGTTATTGGCTCACACTGTGTATTTTAGTATAACTTACTTTCATGTTCAGGATGGACCTCTAATTCCATGCCTGCATTCCTCTCTTCCTCTTGACTTCCTCGACCTAGGGCAAAAATTAATAGCAATAATAAGTGACACTAAAAATCATTACATATTGCTTGAAGTAGGAAAGGAAAAAACATTTTATAATTTAACCTTAATTTTTAAAATTTTATTATTTATTATTGTATCATTTCATTGGCTGAGCTACTAATGGTCTATTAGTGATAGACCGTGCCTGGCAAAACCACCACCTTTCTTTGCAAGAAAACTTGATTTTTTCAACATAAAATAATGGAATTCATTGCCAAAACTGACCAACTACTTGGTTTATGCTAAAACAATTAGACCTCTCGTCCTCATGTGCTATGATATCAATAGACCATTCGGCCTTCGGTCTCATGGTCTATTCATCATATCACATTCGGCCTCGAGGTCTAATTGTTAAATAGTTCACACTGGGCAAGGACAAAACGCTGACCCCGGGTCCATGGACCCCCTGGTGGACTAGTCTATGGACCCCAAATCAAAAATATTTTAAGATGGATTTTTAGACGATAAAAATATATATTGGAGATTCTCAATTCTATATTATAATAATGTTTTAAGCCAGGAGGGGGGGGGGGGGGGGAGGGGGGTATGAAATTTGTAGTAATAGTATTTTTTGGGGTTGAAAATTCTACAAGGTATTTTTTGGGTGATGAAAAATGTATTTTTCGGGGGTTGAAAGTTCTGACAGGCTAGTTGAGCATCAAGATACTGCCTTAAATTTCGGGAAACAAAATGGGATGGGCATCTTGTGTATGCTGAAATTAAATAGCCTTTTTTAGGCTAAAAAAGTTGGCTACTTTTTGGGCATCAAACTTTGGGAGCAGGTATTTTTTTGGGTATCAAATTTATGGCTCAGGTATTTTTTGGGTATCAAATTTGGAGCTCCGTCGGACCCCCCGTCATTTTTCTATCCGAGTCCCCCTGGGGTTTTAAGCCATTTCGAAAAGACTTTGTCGTGGAAAGCCTGTCAAACTAACTACCACTACCATTGACTTTTGAAATCGCCCCTGTTAGTGGATTTTAAGCACCATGATTGCCTACCGATTTAAGAACAAAATTGTAAAAACAAAACTAATTCAACTTAAGGTAATTCCCCTGAAATAAAACTTGTCGTAGAATATTTTTCTTAATTTGTCTATTTACTATTTAGTATATAAGGAATGAAAACATGAAATAAAAAGAGGGGGTGCCCATGCTTGTTTAGAAACTGTGATGGCGCAAACATACCCCATTTTTAGTGCCTGAGGGCTATTTTGTGAAGGAATACGCGAAACAAGAAAATTGTGATAAAACGCTCACTAATGAAGCAATCCAGTTTGCTTGCAAGTTTGAACAGAATTGTTGGATGCTTCACTACTTAGGACGAAAATTGGAATGTTTAATTTTCTATGTATGTTGACGCTACTCTTGAAAATGTGCAAAGATGTGCGCAGCGCTCGTGATAATTTGTGAGTCTTTGGTGTCTCATTTTGGGGCTTTTTATGACGATAGTTAAAAAACTTGTCGTGGAAATTTCTTTAAACTTTTTTTATAACAGGGGAATGATAGTTTTATCAAAATGGTAAAATAAAAAATGGGGGTGCCCAATCTTGTTTTCGCGCAATATCCCAAAACGCGACTTTTTCTTGGTGTTTCTCGCTCAAATGGGGATATTTAGCTTGCGCGCGCGTGCTCGATTGTGTCATTTTCGAACGAATTGATCGCGCGTCCATGCGCAGAACAGCGTGCGCCGTGCAAAACAGGGGAATAACCTTAAATGAACAGCTCTTGTTAAATGAAATGTTCTAAATTTTCAAGCTTTCATTCACTGAAAATGTATCTTTCTTTATGAAGCAATGCCAAACATGGCGGACAGCATCTCTCCACTAAAGAAAATGCCTGAATGGCAGCTTCTCTCCTCACACAGATTTCGAGAAACAAACACCAGCTTGCAACTCTCGACTCCCTCTGTGAATGATATGTATCACATCCACGGTGTTAGTTTGCTCAACAGGCTTTCCACCTCAGAGCCTTTTCAAATGGCTTAAAATATTATACTATAGATTAAAATATTATAACATATACCCCATTCACACCAAAACCATGTTTAGTTTGTAAACAAGGTTTTTCTTCGCCTGATAACATGACAAGTTTGTTACTGCGATAAACTCTTACTAGCTAAATGATCACTTAGTGACATGTACAGTACAGTCTATTCAGTTTTGTCCTTGGAACAGTCCTCTCTTGGAAGATAAGGATTTAAACCAGTTTAATTAAACTACCTTTAAACTAGTTTAAGCGCCGGTGTGAATAGGGTATTAGATAAACAATCTCTAAATATTTTTTTCATCTAAAAATCAATCTCAAAATTGTTTTTGACAGGAGGTCCATGGACCACTAGTCCATTGGGGGGTCCATGGACTAGTCCACCAGGGGGCCCATGGACCTGGGATCAGCATTTTGTCCTTGCTCGTGCACACTTGGTATTTTAGTATAACTTACTTTCATGATCAGGATGGACCTCTAATTCCATTCCTGCATTCCTCTCCTCTTCCTCTTGACTGCATCGACCTAGGGCAAAGATAAATATATGTTACTTACCAGCCTTAGGTTGGTCCGTATAGGGAAAAACTGTGACTGAGGGCTGGAAAATGATGACTGAGGCCAGACTTATTCATTTTTCCAAATCTAAAATTTTATATTTTTGATGAAAACAAGCGCACACAAATGGTTACCATGACCTAGGTCAGAGATATTGCCCCAACGTGCGTGCTCTAAGAACCAATCAGAATGCAGTTTTTGTTACTGTGTCCTCTAGAATAAAATTAATATATGTTATATACCGACTGGGAGGTCCATATAGAAAAAACTGTGACCGAGGGCTGGAAAGGCCGGAGGCCGAGGTCAACATTTTCCAGGCCGAGGTCACAGTTTTCCCTATACAGACCGACCTAAAGCCGGTAAATAACTTATTTATTTTTTTCCAACTCAAAAATTTCATTTTTTCGATGAAAACAAGCGCACGAAAATGGTTACCGTGACCTAGGTCAGAGATGGGAAAATATTGCCCCCGCGTGCACGCTCTAAGAACCAATCAGAATGCAAGATTTGTTACCGTGCCCTCGAGGAAAAAAATAAATATGTTATTTACCGGCTAGGAGGTCCGTATAGGGAAAAACTGTGGCTGAGGGCTGGAAAATGTTGACTGAGGCCGGAGGCCGAGGTCAACATTTTCCAGGCCGAGGTCACAGTTTTTCCCTATATGGACTGACCTAAAGCCGGTAAATAACTTATTTTTTTTCTCCAATTCAAAAATTAGATTTTTTCGATGAAAACAAGCACGCAAAAATGGTCACAGTGACCTAGGTCAGAGATAGGAAAATATTGCCCCCGCGCGCGCGTTCTAAGAACCAATCAGAATGCAGAATTCGTTACCGTGCCCTCGAGGAAAAAAATAAATTACAATATGAGTGATAATTAAAATATGTCATTACATTGCTTAATGCAGGAAAGGAAGTCAGTTAAACACCCATCATCAACCGGGAGCCTTTGCAACCTGTTTTCTTTTGTTTTCAATCTGATCCATTGTTCTTCGGTTGCTCTGACTAAGCTAATAGGCTGCAGAGGCTCTCGGTTGATGATGGGCCTTTAAGAAACATTTATTATTTAACCATTTGTAACTTTTATTATTTATTATTTTATCATTTAATTTTCATCAACACCCTCCCCCCCCCCCCCCAAACAAAAGAAAACACTGGGCAGAGTTGTTATAACCCAAGAAATGCATATCCCTTGGATACCCTCATACCTCAGTTACTGAGTACCCACCAGGGCAAATAGCCAACTCAGTGCTAAATTGTTTTTAGTTCACACTGGATAATTATGTTAGTATAACTTACTTTCCTGCTCAGGATGGACCTCTAATTCCATTCCTGCATTTCTCTCCTCTTCCTCTTGACTGCCTTGACCTAGGGCAAATATTAATTACAATAATAAATGAGACTAAAAATCATTACATTGCTTGAAGCAGGAAAGAAAGTAACTTAAGAAACATTTTTATTAGTTAGTTAGTTGAACTAATAACAATCTAGCGCCAGCAGCTCCGCTATAACTTACTTTCCTGCTCAGGATGGACCTCTAATTCCATGTCTGCATTCCTCTCCTCTTCTTCTTGACTGCATTGACCTAGAGCAAAAATAACTTACAATAATAAGTGGAAATAGGAATCATTGCACAGGGCAATATTTCCTATCTCTAACCTAGGTCACGGTAACCATTTGCATGCGCTTGTTTCCATTGTAAAAAAACACACAATATTTAGAGTTGGAAAAAAATGAATAAGTTATTTACCGGCTTTAGGTCGGTCTGTATAGGGAAAAACTGTGACTTCATCCTGGAAAATGTTGACCTCGGCCTCTGCCTTCAGTCAACATTTTCCAGTCCTCAGCCACAGTTTTTCCCTATATGTACCACGCAGTCGTTTAATAAGCTGTTACTACTCTTCCCAGTAGACTGTTACACCCCTCAGTTTTTCAGCACGCCAGCGGCTGTCTCAAATTCATCACGTGATCACCTTTTATGTACCACGTGATGGGTTACTTATGTACAACGTGATCAACCGTTTTGGGCGTAGACTTTGTTGGAAAGCAGCAAAACAATGCAGCAGACCAAACGCTCAAAGTTTACACCCATAAACATCGATCACGTGGTACATAAACAACTCATCATGTGGTGCAAAAAATATGATCACGCGATGAATTTGAGACAGCCGGCGGCGGGCTGAAAAACAGAGAGGTGTAACGGTCTACAGGGAAAAGTAGTATTTACATTTGCTTGAAGTAGAAGAGGAAGTTACTCAAGAAACATTCTATTATTTACATTTTATTTATGCTTTTATTATGCTTTTACTCTGTTTTACCCTTGGATCACTTGCCTTCTGACTGTGATAAACTCTCTGAGATGTAATTGGATTCCTCTGACTCCATAGGTAACACATCACAATTTTGGGAGCCTACAATTAAAATGTAAAATTGGTCAATAAAGATCATACATAAAACCCAAATGATTTCTAGATATACATTACATCATCATCATCATCATCATAAGCTTTATTAAAAGAAAAACAGTGTCACTTCATTTACAATGCTCTTTCAGTGAGCATTGTAACTACCTAACATCACGTACTGTACTTGCCTTCCAACTGTGAAACACTCTGGGCCCTAGTAGGGCCCATATCCAACACATGTCCAATTTGGTGGGCTAGAAAATTAAAGATATCGTTTCTAATAAACACATGTAAATAAATAATTCTTATAACATGAGCTACACCGTTCGTAATTATAACGCTCAAGCACGGGAGCATGTCCGAGGAAATTCATTAGATTTTCTACTTGCCTTCCAACTGAGGAGCACTCTGCGAAATATCCTCAGCAGTCCCTGAAGCCGGAAACACATCAACATCATGGCCATGGGAACCTAAGTACGGGAGAGTACAAAAATAATTCCCCTCACTCCTCGATCAGTCTCCACGCACAAAACCATCAGAATCCTTCACTTTTGACTTTGAGAAGAGCTATATAATTCAATAACTAATGTACCGTTGTCCTAATGTCAAGCTGAAAGGCGATATGATAATGTTTTTTTTTATCAAAGTTCCGGTAAAAGTTCAGTTATGTATCCAATATGGACGCCGTTCCCAAACCAAGTCCCTCTCCTCCACAGTGCAAAAGCATTCCCATGACTACCAGGGCCCCTGGCAGGGGTGAACTGGTAAAACTCGAGTCAAAATCACTTTAAAAAGCACACAAAATGGAATTGTCACGAATAAGCGGTAAAATAAAAAAGTATAAAAACGAAGATTGAAAATATTGCACTTGGCAAGAAAAATGTAAAGAAAAAGATAGGATTGCTTATTGAAGCTTACCTTGCGAATACGTTTCTTCAAGCCGCTGGCGCTTTCTGCTTCTAGCACGTTGGGTTGCTTCTCGCTGGCGTTTTCGCCGATGCTCTTTTTCGCCTGCAGTCTGGTTTCCCTGAACTCTCTTCCTCCCCCGCTCTCTGTCTCTTTCCCTCACACGTTCCTTCTTCTTCTGGGGCATGCTTTTTCTAACTGCCTTCATTTGTTGTTTGTTTTTCTCCCTCTGTAGTTGTCTCTTCTCTCCCGCCATATTGGCTCTTCTTGTCTTCATCTGTTGTTTATTTTTCTCCCTCTGTTGTTGTGTTTTCTCTCCCGCCATATTGGCTCTTCTTGTCTTCATCTGTTGTTTGGTTTTCTCCCTCTGTTGTTGTCTTTTCTCTCCCGCCATATTGGCTCTTCTTGTCTTCATCTGTTGCTTATTTTTCTCCCTCTGTTGTTGTGTTTTCTCTCCCGCCATATTGGCTCTTTTTGTCTTCATCTGTTGTCTGCTTTTCTCCCTCTGCTGTAGTCTTTTCTCTTCAGCCATATTTGTTCTGCTTGCTTTCATCTGTTCTTTGTTCCTCTCCCTCTGTTGCTGTTTTTTCTCTTCGCCCATGCGGGCTCTGGCTACCCTTTTACGTTCTCTCTCCCTCGCCCGCTTTTCTTGAGCTCTTTCCTCTTTCGACAAGCCCTCGCCCTCGACATCTTTCTCTCCGGGATTTGTTTCTTCACAAGAATCTTGTAAATGTGTTAAACTTTCATCCCGTTCTTGAGAACTCATCCTTCAAAAATATCTTATCAAGTACAGAAAAGTTTTATAGTATCTGTGGAAGAACTGCTCTTGTCGTTGTTGACAAAAACTAAAACTTGACTAAAACACGAAGTCGACAAAAAACTAAAGATGAAAAATATTTTTTCAAACGCGCGCGCGTACGTGCTAGCCTATTTTCCCGCCTAAAATTGGGATGCCTGTGTGCCGAGCGGACACACAAACACACACACGGAATTACACTATACGTTTTATTCAGGAATGAAAGGAAAAAAATCATATCTCCAGTGGGACAGTTCCAATGACGACCAAACTTGGCAAAAGTTGTCTTTAGGTTCATACCTGTCTATTGTCAAAGTCAGGTGACATGACGTCACTGTTTACGTCATTGAAAATGACAAAAACATCTGAAACCACTCAAAAGCGACTTGATGGTTATACGTCTGAATTCTGATACCACTTTTCCTTATGTATGGTGCTCCGCTCAGGAGCTCCGCTATTATGGCCTGAAATCAATTTACCTACACGCTGCTTTCTTCCTCACTGTCGTCATCCTCACCAAACATGTACTTTTTCGTTCTTTTCCTTTGCCCTCTCCCCTTAGGGCTCTCATGATCCATCCCCTTAATCATCTTGAGGAGGTCTGAATGACTATCTGATGCAGAGTATTAAAATATAAAGTAAGTAATAACATAGTTTACTGACCACCTTTTACAACCACAGCCACAATATACATAATAATCAGTTGTCATAGCCAGCTTTCTGCCAGGGACTATGACAATATGACAAGGGGGGGGGGGGGGGGGGGGGGGGGGGGGGGGGGGGGGTAGCGGTAGAATTTGGGTGGTTGTAAAAATTTAGAAGACATAGATTTTAGGGGGGGGATTTTTTGGCACCCTCTCTCAAAACAGGGGGTAATTTTTTCAGAGACACTGTGGTTCAAACTAAATAATAATATGTGCAAGCTATCGCGTCGTGGCATGCAGCGCTTCGCCATATAGCGAGTACGCCAATTTCAGCGCGCTTTGCGAGCATCAGAATGTACAATATAGTTTTAAGAACGTGCGCAATGGAATAGCTACGAATGTCATTACAAGAAAATGTATCTTAGCCAGGAGAAAAAACTAACTCTCCCCAAAAAGACGCTCTGCAGTAATAAGCATCGGAGCTGTCCCAGTCCAAAAAAGAAGGCCTTATTATTAGAGCGTGAGTTCGAAATTACGAGGATAGAGATTCGTCATTTGGACCCTGCTTCACGCACGTCATTTGCAATCTTTGTTTACTACACACAGCAAATGGAATGTACATCTACCTTTTCTTTGAGGTTTGGTGAAATGTGTTCATGCATAAAAATTAGGGTGGGCTTCGCGCGCAACAAAAGATAAATTTCTGTAAATTATCTTCCATTAGTTCAAACAGGGGGATCTGGTTACAGGGTGGGGGTAAGCTTTTTAGAACATCGATGTTATGTGGGGGTTATTTTTGTGTCGTCTTTTAAATGAGGGGGGTGCGAATTTTAACATTCAATAAATTTAGAAAACCACCGCACCCCCCCCCCCCCCCCCCCCCCCCCCCCCCCGTAGACGTAATAAACGATCGGTCCCTAATACTCAAGAGAGTTTTATAAGACCCTCAGTTACAGTAGGGGAGTGTGTTTGCTGACATTTCAATTTCATTTCAATGTTCAGAAATGGTGTAGATTGTTCACATGAAATATTGGATTAATAATCATTCAAGTATACAAGCCCCTTGTTTTATTGTATTCGAAAATGCACAAGGCTAGACAGGGAGAAGATCTGTAACTTAATAAATATTGTTAATTATTATTCCCAATTTTAAAGTAATTAAGGTAACTTAGATTTCCCTTACTTTTTCCATGTCCATGCAAAAACAACTTATTAGAAAAACAATTCACTGTTCGGTATTTCATACACCACAGTTTATCCACTGAAAAAACATTTCTTAAGAACAAAACCTTCCATACCTGAGAGTTCGACTATCCTAGCCGGAGCAACTACTGGATCGGCGGATTTGTCGTTCGGCGGGCGCCAATTCACCGTTGTTTTAACGCCTTTTAAGTCCTTTTCTTTCCTTCCTACGTGTAAAATATCCTTAAATGGAATAACGTCCCAAGAGTTTTCCTCGTAAAATTCAACCAAAGCAAATTCTGGCATCTTGAAGGTCCTTGAAAGAGGAGTAAATCTAATGTAGTCCAACTTGGTTGAAGCCGTTAGATTCTAAAGGCGGGAAATTTCTGCGCATGCTCAGTTCTTTTGTCAACTGATCAAAATTGTGCCTTCGATGCTAGGTGCCAGAGGCCTTCTGGTAATTTCCAAAATGGAGTGTAGAAGATAGCAGCATCGCTCGTGAATGTTCTTTTTTAGGTGAAATGTTGTATCATTTATAAGGAAATATCAAGAATTGGCAAATTTTATACATGGCAAAGAGGAAATGCAGCACCTACAGAAATTATCTGTTGGACGAGAACGCTGATGTCCCAAGAACAACTGTTTGGAGACACGCCAACGCGGACATTCGTAACGATATCGTCGATAATAACTATGTTCACAAAGCGAGGGCCGTAAGTGACCAGATTGATGACTCTGTCAGCTCTTTGGAGACTACAGGGGAAATTGGAAGTGATGAAAATTCTGATATAGATATCTATTCAGATCAAAGTGAAGATGAACTTGGAGATGCCAGTGACGTCATCAGCGAAAGTGTGGCTCATGCCGATGATGATGACATGGGACTCTCAACTGATGGTGATGATAATGGACTAGATACTGATAGTGAAAGTTATTATGATGCAGGTTTTGATGTTGATAGCGATGATGATGATGATAGTGATGCATACTCATCAGGGCCGGAGGCTAATGCTTATGATAGCGCTACATTTCTCACTGGGAGTGATGAGCCTATATATGATGGTGCTGATTTGTCTGTGAATCAGTCACTTTTGCTTATAATGTCCTTTGTTTTGAATCACCATCTAACAGATGAGGCACTTCGTGATTTTTTAGCAATAATGAATGCGCATATACCGAATGTTGTTCCTGAGTCAAAGTACCTGTTTTATAAGAAGTTCAACCACCAGGACTTTATTAAACACTTTTTCTGTGCTGATTGCAGCCATTATTTTGGACCAGCAAGCAGATGTAATAATGATGACTTGTGCTCATGTGATTTGCCAATTTCTTTGGAGACCGCGAAAGCAAAACATTGGTACTTCTCATACTGGAGTATAGAATCCCAGCTGAACCAATTGTTTAAAAATTTGACCAAATTCTTCAGTATGTATTGAACCGAACAGAACAAGAAAGAAGCATGTTAATTACAGATGCTACAGATGGCAAAATTTACGAGCACCTTAAATCTGTCCATGGATATGGGCCTAATGACATTTCATTGCTTTGGAATGTTGATGGAGTTCCTGTATTCAGGTAATAATGCAATGCCAAGGAGGCAATGTTAATGATTTGTTGTTTGCCTTTTTGTACCTCCTTGATATTATAACTTTTAAATCCCTTAATGACATTGCCCCACAATATTTAAAGACCTTTTAACCCCTTACGTTCCTAAAAGGGCATTAAGATCGGCCAATAAGGGGCTTCTTGTGCAGCCGCCCTGCTCAGTTAACACTTACGGTAGCAGGGCATTCTCCTACACCGCTCCAAGGCTATGGAATGCCCTACCAGACGAATATATCAGGGGCTGCACGGAACTTTCGCTTTTTAAATGCAAAGTAAAATCACATCTTTTTAAACGTTCGTATTGTTTGTAAAATTGAGACTTTTTACAGCATAGATTCTTAGATTTTCTTCTTTATTATTAATATATTTAGTACCTTTTATAAAATTGTGAAGCGCTACTGGATTTTTAAAAGAAGCAGTGCTAGGTATATAATCTTATTATTTATTTTTACCCACTCACAGATCATCAAAGCAAGACCTGTGGCCAATACAGTGCACCCTATTGGAATTACCTGTGCACCTTAGAAAAATAATATCATAATGCCAGCCTTGTGGTATGTCAAAACCAAGGTGGACATGTCATTGTTACTTCGACCATTTGTCCATGAAATGCACCATTTGTCAACACAAGGTAACAATATCTATTTAACATTAATTATTCCTCGAGCCCAAATGGGCTCTGTCAATAGCCGATGAGGCAGACTCAGAGGCCATTCAGGCTTAAGGAATAATTGTTTTAGTCAAATCACACTAGTAGGTCACTGGTAAGCCATTTTCTGGCTTTCAAATCCGACACTTTTCGCTACCAGTAGGCTATAACTTATAGCCTACTAGTAGCTCAACCAATCAGAACACAGCATTGATGATAGACCACTAGTGTGATTTGACTAAATTATAATATGCTAAGGCAATGCTGGGGGTATTTCTGTGTACCACCTCCAGCACCGAAACAAATCGTGATTAGTTTACTTTCTGCATTAGATGCTAGACTACATGTACATAAAAAACTGAGAATTCTTTAAAGGTACCCACTAAGGTTTACCTATTCCATTTCTTGTTAGAACCCAACATGGAAAAATAATTACATCCTTTGTAAGCAGAATGTTTGTCTGTTTCAAAATATGATAATGAGCACACAGTGGAATACTGCAAGACATTAGTCAGAGCACTTCAAAAACCTCTGGATTGCTCTGAAATCCCTCTTTGCAAATAATGCTCCACCTCCACCCCAAAAAAATAACTGCCAGCTATGCTAGCTTTACGTGAGCTAATTGGGGGCACTGTAAAAAAAATTCAAACAAACCTTGTTAAGAACCCCAACTAGTGAGGAGACAAATCAGTTGGCTATATACACAATTAGGTGGTCTGGCACCTTATCACTTGAGTATTAATAGGTCTCTCTCCACCTAACACAAAAGTAACCACCCGCATATAAGAACCTAGCATTTTAGCCTAAAACAAGTTCTTATCTAAATACACAGCAACATCTCAGACTATCAGGTTTTATAAAAAAATCTAGCGCCATAGTGTGGCTAGGTTAGTTTACATTGTATAGACTGGGTAACCTATGTACATTGCCTCATGTTCTGTGAGCATGCTCCCTAAGATCATTGTTCACGGTTTGGGCGCCATCATGGCCGCCGCTTGAAAAAAGTCTGTGGTGAACCTAACATGACTTTCTGCTTCTTTAACTTAAATGTGATCATGATGATGCTGTTGTATCACCAAAGTATCAGACATGATTGTTCCAGTGTTTTGATGTAAGATAATGTAAGGAACTGTATTTTGTGTTGCTGTAGAAAGATAATTTAATGTATTTTTCTGTCTCAACTCATACTGTAGGATTTATGTTCAGAGGTCAGAGAATAAGGGTATTTGCTCCTGTATGCACAGCAGACGCACCTGCCAGGCCCAAGGTTAAAAATACCAAGCAATACAATGGCATGTATGGCTGTGACGGGTGTCTTCATCCTGGTAGGAGTTGATTTTAGTTTTTATAATATATTTCATTACATAATATTTTACTGATACTGTATCTCTACCAATTGCTCATAATTCTGTTGCTCTTCTTGATGTTAGGAGAAGAAGTACCAACTGGCAAGGGAACTACCAGAGTATATCGATTTAATGACCCACAGGAGGAGAGAACCCACCAACTTATGGAGATAAGCGCACTTCAGGCCCTTGAAAGGGGTACTCCAGTTTATGGTGTAGTTGCACCAAGCTTTTTATCACATATTCCTCACTTTGATATTGTTCATGGATATGTTCCAGATTTTCTGCATTGTGCATTACTTGGTGTAGCAAGGCAGTTTGTTTCTCTTTGGTTCGATTCCAAAACCATGACCAACTATGGTACATTGGTAGGCCACGTATTCAGTCCAAGTATGATGAACTTTTGAAGGCGGTTATTGTTCCAAAAGAAATCAGACGCTTGCCAAGGTCCATCTCCCTTCGAGAACATTGGAAGGGCAATGAATTCAAAACATTCATCCTGTACTATTGTTTGATCATACTGGATGGTATTCTCCCATCAACATACCTTAATCATTTCTTTCTGTTTGTCTGGGCATTACATACACTTCTTGGAACCAAAATTACATCTCGTAAGATAGCTCAATCTAAAGCTGCCTTAGAATTGTTTGTCCTCAAAACAGAAGAGTTGTACGGGGCTCGGCATTGCTCATTTAATGTCCACCAGCTTTCACACTTAGGCAAAAGTGTAGAAATGTGTGGTCCCCTATGGGCAGTTGCTACCTTTGTTTTTGAAGGCAACAATGCATTTATCAAAAATATGTTCCAGGGAACCAGTATGTTTCCCAAAAGGTCTGCCACTCTTATGCCTTGCATAAGAGCTTTCCTTTGTATTTTTCTCAATGTGTCCGTGAAGATGATCCATTAAAAGATCTGTTTGACAAAATTGTTCTGCGCAAAAGAGACACAAAGAGAGCAGTGCAGTTAACAGAAGGTTTGTTAGCTCTAGGAACGCCAAAGGTTCGGAGACTATCAGATGACGAAGTTGTCTCTTTTAGAGTAGCTTATAATGAGCCAGTCAATAACCTAGTATACCAATACAATAGATTTATATGGGATGGTAAATTGTATGACACAGTTAATTATACTAGGTCATCTACTCGCCAAAACTGTCTTGTAAAAGCAGAGTGCAGGGACCATTCAATTCGTCACTGCAGCATATTGGGCCTTTTGACAATCAAACGAGATTGCAGTTGTATTCTACAACATCATGACGAATGCAACTGTGATAAAGAAAGTGTGCTACTGTGCTCTCCATTTAGAGTAGTGAACAGTCAGCACTTCAGGCGTTCTGATATTAGCTTAGTGTCTGACTTTATGGCAGAAGTGGAGGCAACACCAGCAAAGATTATTTTAAATCCTGAGAGTATTATATGTAAGTGCGTCAAGGTAATGAAAGACAGGAAAATGTACCTAATTAGTATGCCAAACATGATTGAAATGGAGTAAGAAGGCACAGCTTCACTATGCATAATAACATGATTAAAATCGAAATATGTTGTAGCATCTTTTATAACTGAGGCCAGTCAATGTTATAAGGTGATGATTTGTGCAATTAGTTAACCATAATGCAATGGCTTTCTTGCATTCTTAGTGGTTGTATTCTAGTGGTTGAATTTTATGTGACATGGTATAATAAAAGATAACAGTATATAAAGGTCTGCATTATTTATTGTGCCCTTACTCCATTTTAATCAATTGCTATTACATGTACGTGTACACAGGGGTGCACCCCTATCCCACCTCCTTCTGCAGTCAATGTTGAGTAATGAGCTTTTTTGCATTGGGCAGAGAACTCTCTTAGAATTTTAGCTGGTAACTAACATAAAACAATTTAATGTATTAGCATTTACAAGAAGATATTGATATGGCGCTTTTGCCTGCCTTCATCCTGTCATTCTGTGTAGTCTAAGGCAAGGATCAATGGCGGAGTAGTACCTTTCTGGTTGGCAATTTCTAGGCATCCCGCATCCAGCGGCATGTGACGCGCAAAATAGGTCCATTCGTCATCAGCAAGTGACCAAAGTAACTAGCCTCTCACATGTAGAAGACCATCTGCTGTGGCGACACTTGCATATGGATCTAGGGGAACATACCCTGGTTCCAGAGCCTTGAATGTCGCTTGATTTAGTGATAGCGGCACTGAGCACTAGGAGCTTGCGACGCTATCGCAGTCACTAAATGAAGCGACATTCGAGGCTCTGGAACCATGATAAGGGAAGCACACCCCGATAAAAAAAACACGTAGTTGGGAGACACAGGTGTGACAAACGCCCATCTCAATATCTTGAAGAGCTATGCCACTAATACTTCTCCAACATTATTTGAATACACTCTAGGAGACTATACATGTAACTTCAATGTTGAATAAATCAATATAAATTATTATTTCTATTATTGTTCAAAACTATTGTCTACGAATAAAGATATTTCTGGCTACTTATAATCAAAAATATATATTTTATCGTTTGCATATCAATGACTGATGATTCAATTTTAAAATTAATTGCTAATCCTTGGGTTTCATATGATGCCATGTGCGTTCTAAACCAAATTCAGTTGGAGGTCAAAATCGTGTGCATTACAAAACCTGAATAAACTGATTCAGGCATGCAATGGGCTGATTTTACATGCTGCCAATAAATATCTGTAGAACTGAAAAATATATCAGTAAAACATGAGTTTTTTTATTGAATAATAAATGTAAAAAAAACGAGTAAAACTATAGTGTTTGAAACAAAAACTATAGTGATTGATAAGTAAACTATAGAAACATTGAAAAATATAGTGTGATGGTTATACTAAAGTTTCCTGCTAAAATAAACTAGAAAGACAAAACTATACTTTCTAATAATAACTATAGTAATTGATAAATAAACTATAGTTGTTTTGAAAAAACTATAGTAGGGATGATTTAACTAAAGTTTCCTTTAAAAACTATAGTAAAACTATAGTTTCTAATTAGAACTATAGACTTGATTGATAAGTAAACTATAGTTGCTTCGAAAAACTATAGTAGGGATGATTTAACTAAAGTTTCCTTTAAAAACTAAGTAAAGGAAAACAGAAAACTATAGTAATACTATAGAAACTATAGTGATTCGTTACTCAACTATAGTTTATTTCAAAAACTATAGTAAACCACACTAAAACTAAAGTTTCCTAGCAAAAACTATAGTTAATCACGCTAAAACTATAGTTTCTCAGCAAAAACTATAGTTTGTTTTTGTAAGGGTTGGCCTGATATAGGAAGTGAGCTGGTAGTGACACAGACTCCTGAATGCATTGATCCCAGCAACTAGACAGGTAGCTCTCTTATTTCCTACTCTTATTTCCTACTCTATTTATTTGCAAAATAAACTTCTTGTTCTAAACTTCTTGTTCTTCTCTCTTCTGTCTTCATGGAGTTAGAACGAAAGTGATGCAGCGGAGGGCCTTCAACTCTTGAGCTTGGTTCTTCCGGGGAGTCGAAAAACTCTACTTCATCAGTATCAGCATGGTATTCCCACCAAATGCCTCGTCCAGGAAGAAGAAAGTCGCTTATTCTCTCTAGGTGGGCCTGCCACCAACGGATATACTTGGGGTCACTGAGAACATAGCACGGGATGCGTGTGTTTGGGAAGCTGGAGAGAGTTTGTGAAAGCTTAGAAATGTAATTATGCTGATTGGCCGTTGATTTATATAGGAGCTCTCCAAATTCTTCTTCTACTTGCAGCCTCAATAATACATTACTAATCACATGTGCTGGGTGGTTATTGCTAGTGGCTTTTGTAATCCCTTTGATGGCATTGAATTGCCTCTCTTCATTTTCTGCATTAGATGAAGTGCCAGATATCAATCTATATTGCATAGGCTCATGAGATACTAGATAATGGAGATATTTTCCATAAAGTTTCCGGGCAGTGAGAGATTTTGGCTTTGAGCCAAATTCCAGGGAACAGATAACAAAATGTAAAAAGGAGACATTGTGATAGCGAAGAACAGTTCTTGGTGTCCGGTCATAAGCTTTTTGGTACAGAATCTCTTATATTTCAACTAGAGTTCTTAAAAGTGTTTCAAATGTTTCAGGAAGCTGGCCTTTAAGTGTCTTTGTCATTACTAGGAGACAGTAGCGATCGTCAGTTGCTCGTTTGGTTTCTTTGGTGCCCAATGTAAGTTCTTGCATTTCGAGGAATTTTTGTTTTTGTTCTTTCTTCAAGTGATGTGGTATCTCCTCTATCAAATTGCATATGTGATTAGACAAATCATGCATGGGTTCCACTGTAAAGCTTCATAGGACTGGATGTTTAGTGAGTCAAATTCAGCTGTAGGGTTAGGATAAAGGAGGGCTGGTACAAGATTAACACCATGAAGCTGTCCCTTCAGCTCGTCCTCACATTCTGCTTTTGTAGCCTTCAGACCCAACTCTATGCCCCTAGATCTGAGCTCTTTCATGGCATCATCCCTTTTGAGGTTTCCTAGGAGCTTTGGTTTCTTTTCTAGTGAATTTTTCTTGCCACACGTGCCACTAAGAATACGCTCTTACTTGTCACTCAGTGAGACGTGCGTGCACCTGAAGACATGGTCAAGGGAGGAGCTCATGACTGCATGGATACCACATACAGAGCAGAAATAGTATCCCCCTTTCTGCTGACCAGTTTCAAAAGCTACTGCAGGGCCATCTCCCTTGAAGCATCTCATGACATCCAAAATAGGTATGCCTTCAACATCAATGGTTTCAGAGAGCCCCTGTAAGCATTCACACCTTGTTGCAGATTATGCGAGTTGCTCTGCATCCCCGCTGTTGCACCTTTCCACAATATATAATTGGGGTTTCTCAACTATCGCCTGTATGTCAGCTCTTATTCCTGTTTTTTCAAAGTACTCATCAGGTGTTAGAAAAATTGCAGAATCATAAATGGTGGACACAGTGAATAGGATATGCCCATGATTTGATACTGTAGATCCATCATGCCAGAACATCAGGTGCCTCTGCCGCTCAATTCTCTTGAGCTTGGACCTCATTTTTGTTAGGTTGTCATCTTCATCGAACTCATTTAGAGTTGTCAGTCTGGCTACAACCTCCAACCTGGTCATCTCATCATAGTAGCTATCGGGTACAGCTTCATGAACTCCTTCTGCTCCTGAAGGGTCTTTGCTCTGATTTCTTCTAATGATGTTTTCCTTCCATTTACAACAAATTCTTCTGACTTTATTTTTCCTTCCTTGTCAAGTAATAGCTTCTTATACTTCTGAGGAACAATTAATTCACCCAGGGTATACTCTCCCCTTTCGATCTTGTCAATTCATTGTTGGTCTCAGGAGTTGGAAGTGATATTTCTCCTGTACATGAGTAAAAAAAGAAAAGTTATCAAATGGATAAAAGCAAAATAATATGAAGGGCACTATGGTAGGGAGGGGGCAAGGGGAGTTGTCAGCCCTCAGATTTTTTAGTCTTACATGACATGCAAAAATATAGGGAAAATAAGTACAAAATATGGCAGTCACCCCCCCCCCCCCCCCCCCCCCCCCCAAAAAAAAAAAAGGATTTTGCCTTGCTATCTTTGGGGGCCTGTTATGCGGGCATTATGCCACTGATAAAGGGTATGAAATTTCTCTATATCAAATTTTCAGTGGTATCGCCTTATAGGATACAAGAACTGGAGGATGCAAGTTTTGCAGCTAGTGAGTAAAATTATAAAAACTTGTGTGATTTGTATACCTCCAAGTCCACGTAGTTTCTTTCGTCTTGTTCTTTGTGATGTTGTTTCCTCTCCCTTTCTTTTAAGCCTCTGCAGGTTTACTCCCTCTTTAGCTAGATATGTTTGGGCAATCTGGCCCCCATTCTTTGCAGGTTGGCCCTTCTTATTTGTTATTCCATGCCTCCTTGCTAGATCACTCCAGTTGACATCAGCCCCATTTTCATAACTCTCAACCTCTCTTTTCAGTCCTGCTTTATCACATGTCATGTTCTAAATAATGCCAATATGGTCTTTCTTCTTTCTCTTTTCGTTCTCTTTTGCATGCCTTTTTTCTGCATCTTTCTTCTTTTCAAATGACATTGTAATTCGATCACGCTGGCGTGCCTTTAGGGACTGCCTATTTCCTAAACACCTTTGGAGAGAGGTAGACTTCCAGTGGTTTTCAATCTGTGTTTTCGTTTCTTTGAGGACATCTCTAAGAATTTTCTTTTTCTCTGCCTTTGTTTTCTTGACTTCAACATTGGCTTCCGGAACTTTGGCTAATGCCTCCCCAAACTCAATTCCTGACCACTTCTGGAAACTAGAATTTATTTCCTTGTAAATTTCTTTAGCTGCTTCAGTTGCAGCTTTCTTTCCCAGTCCATGCCCAAGACAGTCTCTGCTCTGTGTTAAGTTTATCTCCCTCACAGCATTGAATGGGTTTTCCTTGCTTTTGTTTTGCAGACGGCGACTTTTGACTGGAAACAAAGCCTGCACAGAGGAATTTCCCTGGTAACACCCTTTACAGTTGAAAAGAGAATGCTCTTTCTTCCGTGTATTTGACAAGTTACTCCAGCGTTGAACTGAGAAGTGCTGTAGATATCTCTCCTTTTCACTCTTTTTACGAGGACTCCAGTTGGCAAATAAGGCCAATAGAGCAGGAAAGCGTTTAGAAAATGTCTGGTAATCAATATTATAAACCTCTACTCTGTCCTCAAATGTTTCACAGAAGATTTTATACTTCAACTCTGCTTGTAACGACTTCGGTGTTTTGGCGGGATCACTTTTTTTCAGCAGCGATTTCTCTTGCTTTTCTAGCAGCTGTGATCGCCGCTACCTTGGCAAAGCCACAAGTAGTGGGGCTTACAAGGCCTCCTGACATCTAATTCTTGTCAGAGAGACGGAATTATATGTTGTTGAACAGGATATTTACTTGAAATTACAGGACGGTTGTACTCGCTACCAGCGCGCTAAAATGTTGAAGTATACTATTTCGAATTGAGCGCCGGAACCTATTATTAAGGTCTTGTGACTTCTTATCTTGTAATATGATAATAAAGCCTGTCATCTTAAAAGTAAAATCTAATTTTGTGTACCAAATCATAGGAAAGATCAGCGCCACATCGCACGCTGTACAAACAACAAACTTTTATTTTTCTATGTTAAACATATTAACATACAGTAAATGTGTGTCTTGGGAATAAAAAAGACAATAATAGAGATACAGAAAACAACATTTCCCTACTCTGTACCTGTCTAAGAGGTTTAAGTGGTATTTTGCAGTAGAAGTCTGCTTGTAAACACGAAGCAGCAAGTTCGTCCGCCATCTTGAATCTAGTTCTCAGGGGGTGATCCGCTGAATATAACCTAAAGGTACACACGGCGCAGCTCAAAATGGCGGCCAAAAATAACGAAGTGTTCCGACAATCTTTAACGCGACGGGAGGGTATTCAAATCGTTACGGAACTCGGTAAAATTTCCCTGATACACTACCCGATATTCATGTTATCTGAAACAAATGAGGATGGGTGTCTTCGATATTTATTTAGCCCAAAATTAATTCATGTTTAGGACAAATCGCCATTTTAAGTATGTTCTTTAATTTATTTGCTTTATTACAAAACATAGGAAGCCATCCTCATTTGATTACTGTAGACCGTTCATACATGATCTGCTGTTAAAAAACCTCCCGAGCCATGTTTTCAATGGCATCTTTTGCAAGCTGTGGCTCGTCACGTGACATGTTGCCATAGCAACAATATTTTTTAATGTCATCTTTCCATCCTATTTTGTAACCTTAACTAGTAAAAGTGTCTGTGGAAGCTATTTTTTTTCTGTCAGAATATTTTTTGTGATTTTTGCTATTTTTGGCTGTTAGCCCAATGCCTTAAGTTCCCTGAGAATGCATTCATTCTCTAGAAGAACTGAAAGGCGATCTCTAAATTTATACTACAAACTAGAAATATCTGAAAGATATGGGAATGCTCGGAGCTATGCCAGTACAATCAGACAATGAGGTATCGTTGAAATGGTGTAGACTGAAACAGTGCAGTTTCTTTAGCCGGAAATGTTTTGGGGGTTTTATCTACAAATATTGAATTTCTCTCGGGTGCCTAGATCTACAATCAGCGACATAAATGCTTGATAAAATGCTTTCAAAATCAGTTTTCTAAATCAGTTTTCTATACTTAAGACCCAATATTTTAAATAAATCTAAGTAATCCCCCCTCCCCATATTCAATGTTGATCCCCAAGGTTTCTAGCTTCGGTAAACAACATTGAAATGGGGGGCTGGGGGTTTAGGAGTGACAGATGCGAAATTTAAACTGGTTGATACAAGACTTTGCGATTCTAACAGAAACGCGGGTACGTGCGTAATTTTTGTCAGCAATTTTGTCGCTGATTGTAGTTCGGAACGGTTTGGTTAACAGCTATAAGAGCTGGGTTTCGTTGTAAGCTAAATAGAATATGACGGTTGTTCACTTGCTCAGATAAGTTATCGGTCTCACAAATTTACGGGCATCACATTGAGTAGTCTCGAGAGGTTTAGATAAAAGCGAAATCTTGCATTGACTAGGTGTAGCTACCGCTAAGTGCCAACGAGCAACAGAAATGTAAGCAAAGTATCTCAAAGTACGACTTCAATATTTCGCGTACTTGACCTACTATGGAACTAGTGCTAACACAAATTGTGAACCTTGTCCTTTAATAATTTTCACAATTTTCACTTGTTTGCTTGACCAACTGGAAACCCGCGAGCCTAATAAACACCCTAGCTGAAATCTGATAAACATTGCTCGACCGTAATTAAAACTATGTGTCAGTTATCATAAACGCGAACTCTGGGGTCAAGATGTCATTTGAACAACGTCAAGAATGCATATGGACATGAACATTGCTACTGTACATGAAAATTGCCTATACTATCATCTCGCGCATGTTCGGCGCATATATTGACCGCTGACCTGCAGATAATTCACTTTTGAGAGGGGTAGATGATTTTGTGGACATGAAAAAGGACATGAAAAATTGCCTCTCACGCACGTAACGACAAGTATAGACTTGCTCTCCGCTCGCTACGCTCGCTCCGAGCAACAAGCGTGACTGAAATAATCAAGATTTCGATGGCCACATAAGCAACGTACTGATTGATCTCAAAGGGGGCAATACTGTGTAGAAATTCATGGTCCATAGGCTAGATAGATTGAACTTCGACATTTCCATTATTATAGCAAAACTAAATATTGTGTGAACTCTTATCCTAATTGGGGGAAGTATAAAGAATTACTTACGTTTGGTCTACGACGCACCAGATAGACTGAGTAGATAGATAGAACCACAGTTGCACTCACTGTAGGGTAAACTCGTTTAAACTACTAACCTTAGATTTTAGGATGGTCGCATTTATGTGGTAGAGGTACGTGCCCTGAGGGGTAAGTTATGATAACTTGCCAAAGTCGCACCCTCAAGAAAGGACGCACCCGTTCCGTAGCGGTTGCGGTACCGGAATAGAAAATATTATCTCGTCTTATCACTTTAGATTAAGCTCTTTAGCCTCTTGAACTAATTAACGAGAGATTAACTAACTCGAAAAGCAATTACTCCTAATTAGACTCTAGCCATTTCCGGTCATATATTTCTATTGATGTTCCTCGTTCATATTCAGTATGTTGGACATAAATTCCAAGAACCACTCTACGGCGATACGAACGAATGTGGATAGCAGAATATCTGTGCTGACTCTCGTCATGGTACTTCGTGCAGTTTTTCCACACCAAAATATTTAACTTTCACCTGAATAATTACTTGCAATGCATTGTTAATTTCAAGTTGGCAAGCGAAGAATACTTGAAATCTCGATATGCTTTTCCTTGAAAAATTCAAATGTTTCATATCTCCAATGCGTCAAAGTCCTCGTAGCATTCTATTCCATACGACTTCAGTTTCCACTGCTTTAAATCTGTTAAATCGAGTCACGGATCAGCGACGATCTCTGAATGAATTTTTTGGAGTGTAATTGCAAACGACATTGCTGCACTGTAGTAGGAAGATAGTTATTTGAATGAATTTTTTTCAGTATGTTGGACACAAATTCCAAGAACCACTCCACGTCGATACGAATGAATGTAGATGGTAGAATGTATGTCCCGACTCTCGTCATGGTACTTGGTTTAGTTTTTCCACAAGAAAGTATTTAATTTTTACCTGAATAATTTTTTGCCATAACATTGCTAATTTCAAGATGCAAGCAAACATACACTTGAAATTTCGATATGCTTTTTCTTGGAAAATTCAAATCTTTCATATCTCCAATGTCTCAAAGCATTCCCTGCTACTTTCTACTGCTTTAAATCGAGTTTCGGATCAGCGAATATCTCTGATTGAATTTTTTTCGAGTGCAAATGTAAATGACATCGCTACACTGTAGGAAGAATACTTATTTGAATGAAATAATTTTTTTCAGTATGTTGGACACAAATTCCAAGAACAACTCCACGGCGATACGAATGAATGTAGATGGTAGAATGTCTGTGCCGACTCTCGTCGTGGTACTTGGTTCAGTTTTTCCACAATAAACTATTTAATTTTGACCTGAATAATTATTGCTACAACATTGTCAATTTCCAGATGGCAAGTACTACACAGAAGTTTCAGCAGAATACACTGTCGTGATGCTTTTTCTGGGTAAATAATATCTTCTACACCTCGAAGCATTACATGTGACTCTTCCATTGCTGTTCAAAGTGCCTCGGATCAGCGAGGATCACTGAATGAATGTTTTTCATTCGAAATACAATTACAATCGACCGCTTGAAGAAAATAAATTTCTTAAATAACTTCGACACGAATTCCAAAAGTCACTCCACTTTTGCCTGAATCCTCCAAGGAAACTGAATGTATTTGGAATTTCTAGCGTGGTACTTGGTTCAGTTTTGGAGGAATGAGACGTCAAAATATCCTCTCTCGAATCACATGGCTCATCTTGCGAAAATATCTCAGGAATATTCAATGAGTTAAAACGCGATCCCGGGAAAATGCAAAGCTTCATCATTGTGCTCGATGCAAAGTACGGATGTTCATCAAGATTAGTTGAAGTTTTCAGCTTTCCTCGTTTCTCCGATCAGCTAAAAAATAATTATAAAACTCCGCTGTCGTTGCCGACACATTTCAAACAGAATTGCAACTTCAGAGTTTGACTGTGGGGAGGGGGGTTTTTCTCTTACTGCGCATGCGAAATAACAGCAGGTCAGCAGCTTCACTGAGGGCTCAGCTCAAGATTAGTTTGCGAAGCGATGTACGGCTGGAATTCCTTGTGTCTCGGATAAGACGTTAAACCGTAGGTCCCGTCTCTCACATGCACTACACTAACCTGAACCAGAGGGACGTTAAAGCTGGACTGTCACGCTCTGCGCATGTGCGAATTTTGATCACTTTGGTCCGGGCCGGAACGATGGCTGTGAGAGGGAGGAATTTACACTGGTAGAATCCGTTCAAATCTTGTTGTTTCGGGGTCCATCTACCCTTAATTCTTAAGAGCGCTCGTCTGTAAATATCGACCTAGCGGCGAAATTAGAAAATTTTCGAAAATCCCCAAACTTTGCCAAGCAGTATCCCTAGTGGATTGATGGATACTGGAAAGTTTGAGATCGATCCACTTAATACTTTAGGAGAACGAGGCCGATCGTACGACAGACGGCTGATTTCGAGTAGTTTTTAGCCCTTTTTACCCCACTACAAATATGGTGTAAAAACTGAAAAGCGCGCTTATTTTTAAACCTAAAATAGGTTTAAATCAACAGAACAGATGTTAGACATCACTATGAGTCACATTGCAGGACTATAAATCACACGAATAATCATTTTCTATTTTAATTTGCGATCATCATTTCGGAGGTCAAATTCACAGGCTTATTTCCCCTAAAGGTATCTAGAAATCATACAGTTTTACACATCCCAGCCCGAGATCTAATCCTATACTTGCATTTTATCAAATAAATCATAGGGCACTTCGAAATCTCGACTTCGACAAAGCCGAGTAAAAGCCCAGCTGGAAGCCATTTTGTGACAATGCAGACACCGCGAGTCACGTTCTGGGCTAGTTTATAAGCAGCAAAAGCAAGCGCTCGCGTCAAAACTGAAATGAATATCAATGAAAACATGTTTATTTGACTGCTCTTTAACTTACAAGTCAGTAGCGACCATCAATTTCAGTTGAGTTGAATTTATAACAACACTCGAGGCCATTGGAATGGAAGGCTCTGGGTGACCTGATCAAACAACAACAAACTACTCAGGGTACTTAAGGCATGGGTCCAAAGCAAATCCAATATGGCGGACGCAAAACCAAGGGGGGTGATCTATCTCTAATGCATTCATATATGCTTATGAATGTTATTGAATATAAATTGCATTTGGCATTCTAAACCACCTTAACGATATTTGGCCTCCATAGCAACAAATCTCGTAACCTTTGACCTTAAAATATATTTTTGTATAAACCTCTTCGGGAGGGTAGGAAGACGAATAATATTTCGTATTCTTTTTGGTGATATTAGAAGAACATAGTGGTGCACAAATAAATCAAATGAGGATGGCTGGAAATGTTATTTACAATCATGGTTTTTACTGGTATGTAATTTGATACTTCTCATTATCTCAAAATCAGAATTGCTTGGACAGCCATCCTCATTTGAATTGTATTTTACATCCGATAGTCAACATTATTAACCACTTTCGAAAAGGGCCAAACTGATTTACCATGCCTCCCGAGGCTTCAAAGAAAATAAGGCCTTTGTCACGCTCTGCCAGGTAACGCAATCGGTTACCATGGTTACAAAATATTTCAAAAGAATTGTCCCAACTTTAGGAACAACCTTAACGAATAACTGTTTGTGCTCGATGTTTTCTCTTCCTTGCAGAATTTTTATAGTATTTTTTAGCATTTTTGCTGTTAGACCCGTGCCTTAAGTCCCCTGAGTAGTAACTACATGACACTTGCCGTTCAGACTCGTATTGTACATTTCGATCATGTTCGATGAAACTGTAATTCAAATTAAGCTACAAAATCAGTTTTTAAGGCTCATACCTTATTGTTTGATCAGCCTTGTGATTTATTTTCTGCGAGAGATGACTTATCGTGGAGTGCAGACGAACTGTCAAATCGACTAGCAAAGTAAACAGAGTGGAATGCGTGACACTAGAGATGTTTTCCCGCGCTGTCATATAACATGATAAACAAAGTAAAGTGCGTCTTGGCATTTTTTTTCTCCAAGTGCTGCTATCACAGCGGGCCTAAATGCGCGCCAAAGCGGTAAGTTGTAAAGACTTGAGTCGCGGTCAGCGGTTGCATATTTCTGTGATAGTAGCAAGATGGCGGCGCGTTCGAACACGGAGCAGTGCAAAGGAAGGATGTTTTCTCAATATTTATAATGAGTTTAACCATCATACCCTGCCCAAGATGAGGACTTTTGCAAGAAAAAGCTTCAGGGGAAGTTGTTGTCGAGAAACAAAACATTTACTGTACAGATTCTCTTGAATTTCAACAAAATGAGTTGGACTCGTGTAAAAGTTCGCCACCACGTCTCCTATTTATCGTCTTCCTCTGTAAATTCCTTCCCATTCCTTGCAAATTTCAAAGCATTCTTTTTGTCACAAGCGATGATTATGGCTTACAAGAACTACCTGATGTTTCAGCAGAAGATAGCGATTGACATATTTCAAGATTTGAGTATGCTGCTCGGTCATGGAGTGTAACTAAGATACAAGAGTTTGTCAAAAATCGATTTAAAAAACCAACACCACGAAGAACTGCACTGTTGAATGGGGCCTTGATATTTGACTAGGGACATGGTCATGGACACATGGATATTTGTATGCATTCTGCGTTACGGAAACTTGTCAGTCTGGCACATCTAAAGCATGTCAGTCTCCAATGAGAGAAAAAGAATATCAGGATTACCAGAGGAAAATTGTTGCTAGTAATGACTGCCTTTGTGTTATAATGCCTAGATTTCAGAACCTGTGAGAGGCTATATCTTAGAGCTTAGACCTTCTATAAAAGCTTTAATTCATACTAGAAGATAGGCCAATAACATTTAAGGTAAAATGATAATAAAAGCTACAGTATAAATAAATCAAGAGTAATTAAAAAATGGACTATAACACCTCAAAGCTCAAGAATGAATGAATGTCTGAACTTGCATACTTTCTAAACTTCACTTGCTTACGTGCATGCTCACAGTTTCTTGGCATGTGACATGAGTGAAGCTTGGGATAACTTAAGTACCATCCAGTTTACATATTTCACCCTCACTGTGGCAACTATATCTGTCATGGAAAACATCTCTGCCTTTTTTTTTTTGAGGGGATATCTGACAGAACAGTATTATAAGCAAGTTGGTTTGTTTGATTTTGACATAAATTCTGTTTGCTTATATTGACTCCTAATAAAATAAGCTAGAAAAATGAAATAATTTTATTTTATTCTCTGTTTTAAACAAATACATCTATTGACAACAATACCTCATTTTTGCCTTGACTGTTAGCAGATGGAAATAAGCCAGCAATAAAATGTTTCCAAAGTAGCTGATCAAACTCTGATGACTACCAGCTTTTTGCACTTCTTAGAAATTGTGATATACTTGTACGAGAATATTATATAGAAATGATGAAAAGCAAAGAATGTCATCATTGGTAAAATGGATTGCTTCAGGCTTTAATAAAAACTTTTCAACCCACTTATGGGACAGTTGATTGTCATTTCAGTGCTCTTCTGCACTTATCACTGTTATCAGGGTACTAATTTAATTAACTGGCACTTGCTCTTTCATGGAATTCCCAAAGCATTAATACAATGGTCCTCTATCTGTAAACTATCCAGGAGAAGTTTACAAATTGCAGTTTTGCCATTCAATTTTGAATTAACTCAGTAGAAGCATGTTACCATTTAAAAGGTGGTGGTTACTAGATCTTGTAAGGTAACATCAATATTTTTACATCAGTCACTTAATTCCTTGTTATCTGCAGTGCAGTTTCCAAAACTGAGACAGCAGACCTTCAGTAGTAGAAAGCTTGTGAAGAATCCATAGTAGCTAAATCATACTTGAAGAAGAAAAAATCTATTGTGTCATTTACTGCTCTCAAGTGAGTAGGTCTGCTATTTCAGTCAACTATTATGGCCAGCTTGAAACAGGGGGCAAAACATAGGACCTCATTTTTAATTCAGTAACATTTTGTTTGACAGAATTGTCTGAATGCTATGAAAATTATATTTATCAACCTGACACATGAAATATATTAGTCATAACTGTAATATAGTTTTTGTGTGATTTATGTTGTATTTTCTATCCAATGCTTAATATTTAATTTATTTGAAAGTGACTGACATGCCTTATTTTCTTATCCAGTCCCATTTGAATGCCTGTTAATTCTTAATCTTTTATACTTTTGTGTCACTTATTTTTTTTTACAATTCAAATATACAGTGCAGGATTCAGTAACATTTTGATAGACACTAGTGTCACTGAATTGAAGCACAGAAAAATATGCAGGGGGAAAATTACACAGTAGAAGACTTTGGACTCCTTTGTACTGAAGATCATCCCTTTCAGTTAATGAAATGGAAGTGGGATAAACAAAAGCATCATTGTGTCACTTATTGTTTTGTTTTTTTCAATTCAAATATACAGTGCAGGATTCTGTAAGTAAAGAAACATTTTGATAGACACAAGTGTCACTGCATTTTATAAGCATAGAAAAAATATGCAGGGGAAAAAATTGCACAGTAAGCTCATAAGTAAGACATTGGCCTCTTTTGTGCTGAAAATCATTCCTTTCAGTTAAATGGAAGCTTCTCCTTTTAGTTACTTTTGAGATAAACAAAAGCATAACTTCATGTGGAAGTGTAGACCATAAGTTTATTAGTTTACTTTCTGAATGATTGGGAAATTGGATTTACACTGATTTTCATTTCTGGCAAAATGCTTTTCTCGATGCTGTTCAGACTTCTAACTTGAGTTTAGCTTAAAAACACCTACTACTATACATTCTGAATTCTGTGCGGGAAAAAAGATTTATCAAACTGCAGTGGACTATGATTTCAACTTCTTTGAGCTGTAATATTGTTTGAGCAATTTTGGAGATGCAATTTTGGAGTTGTAGTGCTAGTTTAAGTTCACAGACGAAACGAAACGCGCGGTTTGAGCCGCTCGGATGTGAATTAAAAGAGCTAACTTTTCTAACGATTTTTACAATCGCTTAAAGGTGGTAAATGGAGAAAAGGAATTAATTTAAGTACTGCATACTACAAGGAGGATTATTAACTCGAAATATCTTCAACTAATCTGTTATAGCGAAGTGCAGTTTATCCACAGAAAGATGTAAGCTTACAACCGACACACGAAATAAAAACACATGGCTCTGCAGTGAAAACCCGCGAAAATGACAGAAGAATCAGGAGAAATGTTTTGATATTTCTGTTGTTCAGTTCTTACCTCTTCTAGCCATACTCTTCCTTCTAAAGTAAGCCCTAATTGCTTCACATCTACCAGCATTATCTTGCTGAACTGGAAGTATTCCACTCGCTGCCATGCCCTTCAAAATTCTTCTAAGCTCCGTAAGATTTTCCCATTTCAAATGAACCTGACCAACTGATTCTGAGCGATGTTTTCGTCCAAAACACAGATTTCTAAAGAACTAGAAATGGTCTCGCGCGAAATCAAAACGGAAATTCAAAAACTAAAAACATAGCGTTTTGGTTTGAAGACTCAGAACGCACTGAACATTAATGCAAAAGGATTAATAACTCCATGGAAAAAGTAAAACAAGGGTCAAAATAGCTGCTGACGACTATGTTCTGTGTTTTTCGAATTTTGCCACTTTCCAGTGGAGCAGAATCTGCCTTCTGTTTTCCGAAGCCCGTCATGTTTGGTATCAGAACAAAGCTTCTTCCTTCGGCCATGGCTTCCCGCCTTCCGATCTTTTCTTCGGTAAACAACGAGTGAGAAACGAGCTGCCGAGTGGATTGTCGGATGAATCCGCAAATTAGTCACCAGGCTACCAAAAAGGCCTCACGTCCGAGCCCCAAAGCTGCCACGATTCAACTTCCCGCTTTGGCGCGCGTTTAGGCCCGCCGTGATATTATAGAAATAAGTGTCATATCACAATACCTTAAGCACAGAATAGAAGTAAAACCTTTAAGCATAATGATTGAAATGACTATGTAAATAAATAAAAACACCCGCAGTCTCGTTAATCTAGGTTTTTGTTGTTTTCCTCCGGGTATGGAGATAATTACCAGAAAAATAGAAATAGAACCCTGTTGTTTAGTCACTTAGTTGTCTGGTCACTTGAGTAATTTATAAAACACAAGTTGCCTCAAATGTCAACTTCGAACTGCAATGACCCTGGTCTAATCATGAAGGCATGTTTCGCTCCCCTTTCCGGGGCAAAAATTGCGATAGACGTACCTTTCACGCGAGATGCCGAGCTCCGCTAGAGCAGATAAGAAACCTCACGTTTCACGTTTTTTGGCACCGCAAAACGTCTACCGTTTGCGCAAAACTCTCACTAATAGTGCTAATTAAGTTGTCTTCAGTTTTCCCGTTTATCAAAACTATTACCGAGGAATTATCTCGTACTAAAATGCGCAAAAAGATACATGACTTTCAAAGGCAGGCGAGAGGGCTTTATTGCAAAAGTAAAGGAAGTTGTGAACAAGCTAAGAAACTCTTTCCGTGATCAAGGCCAGCTGCTTGGTCTTCCTGTGGTCATGCCTGGCCTTCCTGTGGTCACGCCAGTGCATATTTACGTCTTCAAGGCAGCTCGATCGCCGAGGACGTGTTTTGACCCCAAAGACTCATGAAGAAAGTTCAAACAAGGTATGGGCCTGCTAAAATGCCATTCTTATCACTTCTTAATTTATAATAACCAACAAATACACAAGAAGTCGACAGCGTTGCTGTTTGAACCGGTTTTCAAAACTACAGCAGGGTCCGTGTCATATTCTTTTGAAATGAATTGAGCTCGCGTCCCAAAATCGAAGCTCGATATTGTTTTTCAAATAAATCAGGAGCCAAATAGATTTGTTTTTCATTGATTAATTGTGATTTTTAAGGCGAACGCTAAGGTATTGCTGCTTGGTTGTAGCTCAGAACGTATTCGGCCAGGTAGTCGGCGGTGTCACAAAATGGCTTCCAGCTGGGCTTTTACTCGGCTTTGTCGAAGTCGAAATTTCGAAGTGCCCTATGATTTTATTTGATAAAATGCAAGTATAGGATTAGTTCTCGGGCTGGGATGTGTAAAACTGTATGATTTCTAGATACCATTGGGGGAAATAAGCCTGTGAATTTGACCTCCGAAATGATGATCGCAAATAGAAAATGATCTTAAAATCTGTAAAATATTATTTGTTTGATTTATAGTCCTGCAATGTGGCTCATAGTGATGTCTAACATCTGTTCTGTTGATTTAAACCTATTTTAGGTTTTTAAAAATAAGCGCGCTTTTCAGATTTTACACCATATTTGTAGTGGGGTAAAAAGGGCTAAAACTACTCGAAATCAGCCGTCTGTCATACGATCTAATTCGGGCCTCGTTCTCCTAAAGTATTAAGAGGATCGATCTCAAACTTTCGCAGTATCCATCAATCCACTAGGGATACTGCTTGGCAAAGTTTGGGGATTTTCGAAATTTTCTAATTTCGCCGCTAGGTCGATATTTACAGACGAGCGCTCTTAACTGGTATTCTCTCCTGAGATCTCCTTAGTATCGTGACCAAATTTTGGAGTCGATGCAATATTGTTTGCCGTTTTAAATTGAATGAGACTCGAGCGTCATCTTCACTGATGGCTGCCCAACAAGAAAGTCCTAATCGAGGTCGTCCTTACGCCAAAATGGCTTGGGAACACAATAAAAGCAGGATCTGGATATCGAAAAGGGTCCACGAGACATGGAAATTGTTCAAGGGCTACGGTATCTTCACCTCAGACAACGATTTTGCAGCTCATTTGCCTAAAAATCCCTAAAACTTAATCCCTAAAAACTAAAACCATAATGTCGCCTCCTGACGAATGAACTCCAAATTATGTTTTCCCTGAGGCGACGTCGCGCGGGGCGTGGGTACTTTCCCGCGAAAACGAAGTGTCCCGTGATTGGTTTATTTAAACAGGGAATCCCCGTTTTGAATGATAGTTATGGGATCGGCGGTCTTTGCTCGAGCATGCGCGTACCGTGACAGTCCCGCAACTTACATACTAACCCACTACACTGACAAGGGAGCCTCGTCATTGGAGCCTCGCTCTGTGAGGATTTCCCGCCCTAAACACAAAAGCTAGTAAATAAATAAAATTGGAAGATGACCAGGTTGGGCTTATCTCCCTGCTTAATTCCTCCTTGCATGCCTTGGTGATATTATTTGGCATTTGAAGAGAATCAAATATTGGCCTCCCCATTCCATTATCATCTGGACTATCATCATCTACAATACCTTCCACTCCATATAGTTCTGGAATTGTTTGTGCAGGAATCTCTAATAGACCGGTTGGATTCTGAAGCTGTCCAGAAACCCATAGCCGAAGAGAACTGGACTTAGTGGTGCGCATCCTGTGGCGGGACCATGCCTCTTGCCAAATATGTAGCTTCTATTCAATCTTTGGCAGAAACACAAGGTGGAGTGCATAGAGGTGTACAAGATCAAGGGGATCTAGAATTCCATAGAATAATTGATGGTAAAGCCCAAGAACACCATCATAAACATCTCGCCACAACCTTTCGATTCTTTGATTGTGAGTACTTTTACCAGTTATGACACTTCCCCTGTCTGTTCCCCTTGTTGCTAACATATAATCCACTATCTTGACATTTTCTAGTCCTTTATCTGTTCTTATTCTACTTGGAATGCCATACGAATCAACAGCTGTTAGAAACGTTCTCAAAAGTGTTTCTGCTTTATTGTTGTCTTTGCAAGACAGCAAGACAGGTAATCGACTATAGCCATCAATACCACCCACTATTACAAAATTCCATCTAACAAGTTTATGGTTGGTATCAATATGCCAGAGGTGGTTAGGCCCTTTAACATCATACACCCTTCTTTTGAGGCGCCCCTTGCTCCGCCCCTCCACGCCATCTCCGTCCACTCTGTGGATACTCTCCCGAAGTCTTGACCTTGGTACTCTAGTGTTCCTCTGCTGACTAAGAATATGCTTGAGCATTCCTTCACCACAGAAGGGGAATTTCTTGGAAATGTTGTCAACTTCGCGATCAAGTTCAGCATCACTAATATCCGAAAACGACATTGTGCTGAGGCCAAACAAACTCATGCGACGATAAATAGTTCTTTCTGAGACTGATAACATAGATGCAATTTCTTTCACTTTGAACCCCTCGTCAATATGACGTTCTAATATATTCTTAGGGATATCCAATTGTGGCGCCCCACATCTGTTGCCTGTACAGCTCCTAACTGGGACAAACACGCCATGCTTTGAACATTCTATTCTCAGTGTCATCATGTCTTGCCTTTCCAGGATGCCAAGAGAGCTCATTTCAGATGCCGACAGTAGTCCAACAGCGTCAGGGGTTATATGCTCTGATTCAAATTTATCAAAAAGATGACCTAAGCCAAGTTTTTTCAAAATATTAGACATTACTGTTGTCATTTTGTCAGTTAAACTTTGATTACCTTGTGGCGCTCAACCATGATGGCGGACAGTTAGAATAAGTGTAACCGCCGACCGACGTTTGAAATCCGCTGACCAAACGAGCCTGCGAACCACCACCTAATGACGAGTAAAGCACCGAACAACTGTGGAAGTCCACGCAACAGCGATTGTACGGCATATAAAGATGATATACAGCGACATACAGCATCGCATGACCAAACGACAGCAAGTATTTAACAAGAGTACAGCATATAATTGCAAAATCACAGCACATACTATACTGACAACTTTACAGCGTATAATTACATGTTATGAGCATATCATGGCAAACACACAATATTATAGTAAATACACCGCATATAATTATAAAATAACTGCAATAATTGTGGAACCACCGCATATAATTACAGAACCACCGCATATAATTACAAATCCACCGCATATAATAACAATGCACGTCATATAACGTCCTAATAACATGTACGTCATTCACTTATGGCAGTCCAGGCGTTCAATAAGCATGACTAGGCAGCATGGGGTGCTGATGGAAAGGGAGGATGGGGTGGGTAAGTGACGATCTCGAGAGCTCTTGATAATGGTCGAAAAGCAATTATGACCTCAAGACTATTAAAAAAAAAGCTGGGAGGCAGCGTGGGGTGCTCAGGGAACAAGGGTGTCTGGTGGGTAAAGGAAGTCTTTCTCTGAGGCTTAGGTTGGTCATGTGGTAACTGTCTTTGTAACTGATTACTTAAATAATAGTAAATATTATTACATTTTTTGGAGTTTTTGTACCTGCTTTCTCCACACCAAGCCAACCAAGCTATTTGGTATTAAAACAATAACTTTTGAAAACACTCAACACAACTGCAAAAAAACTGTAAACACATCTGGCTTATTTCTTTTTAAATAATATGTTTAATAGTACACTTGTTCAAATGATGGTCCGTCCCTTAGCAAAATAATTAAAGGTTCAGATAATAAGAATAGACACAAAAGGAATGCCTAGAGGACCAAAATATGTATACCATCTCGAGTTAAACTCTAGACAAAGTAAGTTTGCAAGTTTTGTGTAGCATGTCATTCATGACGACAACAAATACTAATATATAGATTTAGCCACTGGCTAAAAGCGGAGCTCCCGGTTACATATTTTTCTGTGTTGGGGTCTTGGTTTACCTGTGTGGGGGTGCGCAGACACGGACGCGCCAGCGATACCCAAATGGGAATACCGCTGAACCATGAAAAATGAAGTCGATCGTTATACCTGAGTTCTACTTTGAGCTATTGTATTCTTCCTGCGATACCTATGGTGCTCCGCTCTAAGGAGCTCCGCTACAAAAACAAAACCACAATAATATCTAGATTTATGCACAGCCTAAAAGCGGAGCTCCCAGTCAGTGTTTAAAGTTTGGCTTAATCATTGATGTCTCTATGACGCGCACATCACGAGACCATTGGTGACCTAGACAATTATATCCAAGTTTTGTCTTAGAGCCTTACCTTCACGAGAAATAACTTTTCAAGCATGGATGGGCGTCATTGGTGACGTCATATCACAGTTACCACTTAGTTTCGCTCCTCTGGCGACCTAGACAATTTACCCAAGTTTGAATATCTTGGAGTCTTCCCTTTCCGATAGTACGAATTTTTCAAGCATGGATGACGTCACATCACGTGAAGACTGTTTCGCTCCCCTATGGTGACGTCGACAATAGTCCAGTTTCGAATTCTCTTATCTACCGCTGAATAGGCATCAAAGGCGCATAAATGCAGTGGGAGCCTCGATTTGAACCCGAAAGTTGCGAATACCAACGAGTCTAAAAAGTTTTGCCTATTGTCTCCATAGCTTCATCAGTTTGTTGTCGGTATTCGCAACTTTTTCTACTTCAAACTTAGGCTCCCACTGTATTTAATCAGGGTCTCAATGGGGTATGACTCTGACAGTTGACGGTTTATTTTTACGCTTTTGACGGTTTGACGGTTCATTTATGTTCTTGACGGTTAATTTGGATATTGTTTAGTACAAAAGTACAATGCATTACATATCTTTTGTGGTAATATAAAAACACCGTGAAAAATATCCCTTAAAAATCGTCTGTGATAGACTTTTAGCAAATAGCAAACAATTACCAAACAATTGCAACCCATAGAAGCTCTTCCTACCTTCATTGTCAATATGCGGGAAGTTAGGGACCGGTCATTATTTATCGCATGGGCGGGGGGGGTCTGCAGAGAAAAGGTCCTCAGAGAAAAGGTTAATGAACATTTCATTTTTGGGAGAGTAACCAAAGGCTGTAAATTTTTATGCGCGCAAGCGCGCCTAAAGAAATTATTATTATTCATATGCGTAAAATGCGGCCCGATGAATTTCTATGCTTGTAACGTCGAACTCACGCTGACCTAGGGTGCAGTTCTTTCAAACATAGTAGCGATTGCCCGCCAGACTTGTAAGTGGAGGATTGTTTTATTGGCTTCGTTGCGCGCGTTCTCTAAGAATGTATTAGATGTCTTCTTTATACGCGCCAAGCGCGCCGAAATTTGTAAATGTACATGATATAGAACTTGCTGGAATCACGCCTTGTGATCCCTCCTTTCAGGGCATCAGGTTTCGAGAGATCCCCCTATTCGGCCTACCCAAAATGAAGTGATCCCCCTAAAAATCCTCATCCAACCCCCCCTCCCCCCCCCCCCCCCCCCCCCCCCCCAGGCGCTAAATAATGACCGGTCACTTATTCAACTCTTCGGAAAATTCCTCGTTGATTGACCGCGACGAAATAAGGTTTTGTTTACGGTAATACGGTTGACGGTTAATATTTTTGGACGGTTGACGGTTAATATTTTCGCAATTTGACGCTTGACGCTTAATTTTTTCGGCTTTTGACGCTTGACGCTTAATTTTTTCGGCTTTTGACGCTTGACGGTTAACCCCAGGCGCTTGACTGTTAACCCCAGGCCCTGTTTAATGCGCCGTTAATGCCTATTCAGCGATAGAGTAGAGAATACGAAACTGGACTATCCTACCCAAGTTTGGTTTTCTCTACCCTTCAGGAGATATGAATTTTTCGAGCATGGATGACATCATCGATGAAGTCACATGACTATTTCGCTTCGTTAACTTATAGACCTAAGCAACTCTAAAGTATTAACTTGTATTGAAGTATTAACTTGTAATGCATAGATGACATCATCGTCACATCAACCGTCACATCACGTCACATCACGTGACCTCTTTGTTTCGCTCCTCTGGTTCCCTAGCACTACCCAATTTGGTTGTTTTAGAGTCGAGAAATTAATTTCTCAATCAATGATGACGTCACATCATGTGACCGTTTCACAGCACCCCCTTGCAGCAAAGACAAAATATCCAAAGCATAGCATGTACCCCTGAGAAGAAATAATTAGTTTTTCTTTCAATACCACGGTTCCCATGTGAACACGGACGGCGAAGGAAAAATAAAGAAACATCAAATCTCCCGTAGCCAAACTTTGACAACCTTTCAAAGGCCATAAGAGGAACTCTATACCAGAGTCACGTGTCTTCACGTCATCAATGACGTAATGAACCATAATGCCCTTTGCGTTCAAAAATGAACTCCATGTTTACATTGTTTCGATTAGGACTAACGACGAAGATGTTTGATGTTTCATATTGTCGTTTATAAGAAAGGCCTCCCCAACTGTGCGCAACATACCAGTTAGGGTGTAACCCCTTTATTTAAAAAAACCTGTAATTTATTTTCGATTAAAACTAACGAAAGAATGTTTGAGGTTTGAGGTTATAAGAAAACTTAAGTAGGCCCCTTAAAAATATGTGTGAAACATACAAACGTAACTGTGCGTGACTCACAGCGCTCATGTCACGCAATTTACGCGCGCGCATTCGAGGGTGAAATTTCGTTACCGCGTCATCAAAGAGTTCCGAATAACTAATTAACGCACTTGCGATTGATGAAAACAAGTACAGAAGAAAATGTCGGAGATGAAAACCAAAGGTACGTAACTTAGCATCCTTTCTAGTTCTCGCAGCCTCCAACAAAGTCAAGAAACCATAGAAACAAAAGTGTTTTAGAAGGAAAGACTTGATGAGGTTGGGTAGAGGGAAGAAAAAGAGCATCTCCGTTTAGAATTCTCGAGCAAAAGTTTAACAGCGCAACTGAAACGTTTCAAGGTCGGTTGGGATGATATGCAGCAAAATAAAGCGAGAAAATAAGAGCGGGCGTAAAGAAAAAAGCGGGCAAATGCGCGACAGGTAAAACGCAACGATGTATAGTGCCACAGGGAAAAAGCGAGACTGAAAATGAAAGCGCAAAAGCGAAAAGCGCGACGCGGAAAGACGCGATGGAAGAAAGCGCGACGGGTAAATGTGCAACAACAAAAAAGCGCGACAGGGAAAGAGCCAACGAAAAGCGCGACGGGGATAACCGCGAAAGGGAGAGAGCGACAAGGAAAAAGCATGAGTTGGAAAAGCGCGACGAAGAAATATGCGACTGGGAGAAGCGCTACAGGGAAAAAGTCAACGGGGAAAACAACTAGAGAGAAAGCGCGACGCGGAAAAAGCGCGACAGAGAAAAAGCGCGACGGGAGAAAGGCGACGGGGAGAAAGCGCGACGGAAAAAAGCGCGACAGGGAAAAAACGTGACGGGAAAAAGGCGACGGAGAGAAAGCGCGACGGAAAAAAACGCGCAAGGGAAAATGCACGACAGGGAAAAAGGCGACGGGGAAAAGGCGCGGCTGGAAAAAGGCGACGGGAAAAACCGCGACGGGAAAAACCGCGACGGGAAAAAGGGCCACAGGGAAAAAGCGTGACGGGGAGAAAGCGCGACGGGGAAACGCGCGACAGGGAAACGCGCGACGGGGAAAAGCATGGCGATGAAAAGCGCTACGGGAGAATATGCGAAGGTAGAAAAACGCGATGCCAAATAGAAGTACAGCGGGAAGACTGCGTCTGGGACGCGTTGAATTTTACGTGATTTTTACTAACTTTAGTCGGGAAGATGATATCGACGTTCAATGTACATGTGGAGTGTAGGTTGGTTCACATTATCCACACAACCGTATTGCGTTACAACGGCACTCCCTCCGACAAAGTGCGGGAAAACAAGTGCTCAGAATGTTAAAAGAAGCATGTTACGTTGCTTTATTGCGTCCTTTATAAGAAACTTTCGTTTCTTATAACCATAACCATGTGAAATGTCGAGTGTAATACGGGCCTAACCATGTCGAGTACGTGTAACGCAATTTACGCGCACGTGTCACGTAATTTATGCGCCCAATTCGAGAGTGAATTTTCATCAGCGCGTGTTACGAGCCTAACCATCATGTCGAAGACACTAACACACGCCGAAAAGTCTTAGAAGCATGCGCAAAATCAAGGCTGACTTACGGCACACAGGCGTGGTATTCAAACGAACCCCAAATAAGACGCCTTTAGGCCTTGAGACCGATGGTGAAGGGCGGGTTGCATAGAAAAAAGAACAGGACGTCCCAATGACTAGGTCCTTGTCTACACGTAAACAGAGATATGGAAGAATTTCGAAAACCAGCTCAATCAACCACTCTACAGACACCCACTCCACAAAAGGTATGAGTGCAGGGGGTCTGAGGGAATATGAGGGTGGGGTGGGTAAGTGACGATCTCAAAAGCTCTTCATAATGGTCGAATAGCAATTATCACACCACAATGTCAAAAAGGCACGAATAGCCAGCAGGGGGTGCTGGGGAAAGGGAGGGTGGGGTGGGTAAAACCTCTTATAATGGTCGCGTCGAAAAGCAATTATGACATCAAAATGAAGCTGCGAGGCAGCGCGGAGTGCTCAGGGAACAAGGGAGTCTGGTGGGTAAAGGAAGTTTGTCTCTGAGGCTTAGGTAGTCCTGTGGTAACTATCTTTGTAACTTAAATAATATATGTTTTTGTACCTGCTTTCTCCACTTCAAGCCAAACCAAGCTATTTGGTATTTTCTATTTACAAACAATAATTTTAAAAACTTCAACACAAGTGTAAATACATCTGGCGCTTATTTCTTTAAAATTAAAATGTTTAATAATACTCTTATTCAAATAATGGTCGTTCCTTACCAAAATAATCAAAGGTACAGATAATAAGAATAGATACAAAAGGAATGCCTAGAGGGCCAAAAGTATATGACCTCGAGTTACACTCTAGCCAATGTAAGTTTGCAAATTTTGTGTAGCATGTCATTCATGACAGACAGGAAGTACTACAGAAACAGAACCAGAATAATATGTAGATTTAGGCACAGCCTAAAAGCGGAGCTTTTTGGCGTAATAATTGATGTCTCTATGACGCGCACATCACGAGACCACTGGGGACCTAGACAATTCTACCCAAGTTTTGTCTTAGAGCCTTCCCTTCACGAGAAATAACTTTTCAAGCATGGCTGGGCGTCATCGGTGACGTCATATCATTCATCACTTAGTTTCGCTCCTCTAGCGACCTAGACAATTCTACCCAAGTTTGAGTATCTTAGAGTCTTCCCTTTCTGATAGTACGAATTTTTCAAGCATGGATGACGTCACTAGTGACGTCACATCAATAGTCCAGTTTCGAATTCTCTTATCTACTGCTGTATAGGCATCAAAGGCGCATAAATACAGTGGGAGACTCGATTTGAACCCGAAAGTTGCGAATACCAACGATCCAAAAAGTTTTGCCTATTGTCTCCATTCAAGCTTCATCAGTTTCTCGTCGGTATTCACAACTTTTTCTACTTTAAACTGAGGCTCCCACTGTATTTATGCGCCGTCGATGCCTATTCAGCGGTAGAGTAGAGAATACGAAACGGATCGTTCTACCCAAGTTTGATTTTCTCAGAGTCTATCCTTCAGGAGATATGAATTTTTCGAGCATGGATGACATATCGATGAAGTCACATGACTATTTCGCTTCATTACCCTATAGACCTAAGCAATTCTACCTACGTTTGGTTGTCTTAGAGCCTTCCCTAAACAAGGTATTAAGAGCGGGTTCGCGTAAATATCGCCTATGTCCCACAAAAGCTCAAAAATCGAATTTTCAAAAACTATACCAGAATATAGCCTTTGGGTCACAATGTATGAAAATATTATTCTTAGTTCGATCAAGGAAATATGTTTTTCACGAAACGACTTTTACCGTGTTTATTTTCGAATCCTTGCCCCTTATCTTCACACAATAAAACGTTATAATGTACCTGAATACTTGTTTACTACATAATTAGCGAAGAAAAGGCATAATTTCCGTTTTACATACCAATAATAGCTCCCAAGTGCGTTCACTTTATTGTTTTGACATGTCTCTTCCCACGTGCGATACCAAACTCCAAGACAATATCATGCCAGGATTGCGAAATAATAAAATCAGAGCAGCAGAACCCTTAACAACAGCAATAACAGATTCTAGACGTTCAAAACTATTTGGCATATTTCAGGAGTTCAAATCAGAATGTTGTGCCTAAATGCTCTCGAATTCCAAATTTCCCGAGTCGCGTGCTGTCAAAACACACACGGTAGTACCCAGATCTCTACACGGACAACGGCACAGGGAGTCGATCGTCTAGGGCGTTGTTTATTTCTACTTTGACTGTCTATAAGTTAAATTCTAACAACGACTAAGACGTTTGAACCAAATCAACGAGAAGAGGAATGTTGTCACTCCACATGACCTTAAATGTATCCTATTGAAAAACTGATAGCCTATGCTATGGCGCCGTGGGAGCCACTGGGAGGAACCCGAAAAATTACAACAGGGGAGGGGTCTATTCTTGAAATAACAAGGGTAAGGGTACATTTGAGACCTCAAAAAACTGGCGGGGCACGACATATAAAAAAACACAAGACAGTTTGTAGGGAAAGTTTAAAACTCTACTGCGCACGAAGCGCGCCGAACTGAAATTAGAGCCCAGTACGTGAAATTACCGCATGTTTGGGGACCTTTGGTATGCAGGGTGCAAAATCGGGAGTTTTAACGATTGTTGGGAAAAAGGGGGCACGTGTGCTAGACTCTATATCTATATGCTTGAATGTAGCTGATGTTTGTAATTTAAATGTAATATTTGTAAACGAAACATTATGCACACCTGCAAATTACGATATTTCTCAGTGGCCGAAATCTCGATAACACACTGTGGTTCAGATATAAAAATATCCGTCAGAGGATCGTTCAGCTCTCGGACTCCCTGTGCCTTTTTCCGTGTGGGTGGCCCGGGTACTAATATGTTTGTTTTGACAGCACGCGATTCGGGGAGAACATTTTATTAGGCGGAACATTCTGGTTTGAACTCCTGAAATATAGGCTAGTTCTAGAATCTGTTATTGCTCTTGTTAAGGGTTCTGCTGCTCTGATTTTATTATTTGGCAATCCAGGCGTGATATTAGCTGTATTCACACTAGAGACGAGTTTCTCGCCTTAAATAAGGTTCCCCGTTCTTATGTGATCACGTGAAAACAATTTATGGCATTCCCTCGAGTGATACAGTCGGAGACAATCGGTTTTCTCAATACAAGTGCGCTGCGCTGTTGAGCTCCGTTTACGAGACAAATACCAAAGTATACGAGCGCTGGGATAAATTGGCTGAGTGCCCCTGCACAAAGCCGGTTTTATTCGCTTTAAATTGAACAGCTACATTTGGCGAGTAAAGGTGGGAAACAAAGACTATCTGATAATAAACAGACGGCCAGAGGTGGGGGATGGAAGCGGCAAAATTTTCCTTTACGACCAAGATGGCGCAGGTTGGGACCTCGTGTGGAGTTCCCCAGAGGGGGTGTCAATTGAATGGTTGGCTAGCTGGCGCGCGCGTGCCACTCCCGTGAATGTAACTAGCATGTGCCTGGCACGTGTCATCCCGTGCTCCTAGCCTCTTTACAATCAGTCGGGAATGCCGTAAATGTTTTTATTGTCGGGCCAATAAATCGGGTTTTTTTAAGGAGAAAGTTTAAACAGAAAACAAGCAAGTGTTTTCTGAGCAGAATTGACATAAAGCAGGAACTCAGACGAGTTTTCCGTCTCTAGTGTGAATACGGCTATTGTCTTGGAGTTTGGTATGGCACGTGGGAAGAGACATATCAAAACAACAAAGTGAACGCACTTGGGAGCTATTATCGGTATGTAAAACGGAAATTATGCCTTTTCTTCGCTAATTATGTAGTAAACAAGTATTCAGGTACATTATAACGTTTTATTATATGGCAACGATAGTACGCGCGCTCTGATTGGCTAATCAGCGGGCAGAATTTTATGGCGTCAGAATGGGGACAAAATTCGAAATCTGTTTTATGTCGGCACCAACTTGTTGTCGTACCAAATCGTTCTTCGTGTGGTCGCATTTTAGTCTTCGTGTCGTCGTAACTGGTCGTAACCTGTTCTTCATGTCGTCGAAACTAGTTCTTCGTGTGGTCGTGTTGTCGTACCAAATCGTTCTTCGTGTGGTCGCATTTTAGTCTTCGTGTCGTCGTAACTGGTCGTAACCTGTTCTTCATGTCGTCGTAACTAGTTCTTCGTGTGGTCGTGTTGTCGTACCAAATCGTTCTTCGTGTGGTCGCATTTTAGTCTTCGTGTCGTCGTAACTAGTTCTTCGTGTGGTCGTGTTGTCGTACCCCTGTCGTAACTTAGTCTTTATTTATGGTCGTAGACTGCAGTGGGGTGCCAGCAAATCTACAAATCTACGGGTCACTCGCAATCTTGAAAATTACCCAGAAGACCCTGGGAACGTTGACAAACCTAGGCATTCTGGGTAATTTCCAACATGGCGGTTGCGAGTTGAAATTTCTTGTTTTCGAGCGGCTCTATCTTACAAAAGGACATGGCGGATACAACAAATTTTGATATTTATGTGTCACCAGCTGAAAACATGAGGAACCATATAAGCTCAGCATTATCGGAAGCAATTCGCCTTTTGGAAAGTGTGCGTCTAAATGGAGACGACCGTCTTCAGCTCGACTACAGTTTGTACAAGCTCGACCAGATAGTCCATCTATGTGTTCGTAGCCAGTTCGTATGGGAAAATTTCGTAACAGATGAGGCCTTTCAGTTGTTATTGATGGCTCATGAAAAACTCTCTGAAGAAAACAGCTCCGATAGTGGACAGTCACCATCCCAAGGGCCCTCTGCCTCTGGTCAACCTGTATACACTGGATCTGTAGGTAGACCAGCACTTAATATACCAAGAGAGAGCTTACAACTGTATTTGAGGTATGGCTTTTCTGTTGCAAAATTGCTCATATTTTCGGGACAACAAGCAAAACAATCAGTAGAAGAATCAAGTTTTACAACTTACGGGTAGATATGCCTCGATATGATGATGTTGCAGATGAAGCTTTGGACTCTAAAGTTTCTGACATACTTCCCAACTTTCCCAACTGTGGAATCCGTAGAATGAAAGGATTTTTGTTAGGTCAGGGTATCAGAATACAGTGGAGTCGCGTAAGAGCATCGTTGTGGAGAACTGACCCTGCTGGTATACTTTTAAGAACAACTCAACTGAATATTATCAATCGACGACACTATAGTGTTGAAGGTCCACGTTCTCTCTGGCATTTGGATGGAAATCACAAACTTATTAGGTGGGGCTTTGTGATACATGGCTGTGTAGATGGCTTTTCTAGAAGGATCATGTTTTTGAAATGTAACTTAGACAACAAGGCAAATACAGTACTGGAGCTTTTTCAATCAGCGGTGCAAACCTTTGGACTGCCTTCAAGAGTGCGAGGTGATCAAGGTACCGAGAATATTGATGTTGCAAGATATATGCTATCCCATCCAAGCAGAGGACCTGGCCGTGGGAGTTTCATAGCTGGCAAAAGCTGTCATAATCAAAGGATTGAGCGGTTTTGGAGGGACTTGTTCCATGGTTGCACATTTTTATTTTATTACATATTTTGGTTTCTCGAAGAAAGAGGATTACTTGATATTGGCAGTCCAGTTCATTTATTTTGCCTGCATTATGTTTTTGCGCCAAGAATTAATAATCAGTTTGAGATGTTTGTAGCTGGTTATGATAATCACCCATTGTCCTCAGAGTCCAACATGACACCAATACAGCTGTGGTTGACTGGCCTTGCTAGGTGCCAAGGTGCTGCTGAGCTCACATTTAGTGAAGAGAGCATTCCTTCCTATGGTATTGATTATGATGGCCCATTACCTGCTTTTGAGTATGATGGTGATACCTGGAATGACCTGTCAGTGCAAGTTCCAGAAATTCCATGTCCTCTCACCGATGAGAATGCCTATGATGCTGTGACATCCAGGGTCAACCCCCTACAGTATTCATCATGCTATGGGATTGATATCTACATTAGAGCAGTGGAATTAGTGCATGAACTTCAAGCAAACTGCTTTGATTCATGAAAGGATGGCATATTAGCATCACATATTTTTCAGATTTTAAACCCAAACCAGGTTTTGTATTGCACGTCTTGTATTACACATTTAACAACTATCAAACACAATTTGTTATAAATTTGTTTATTGATCAAATTGATTGTCTTAAATTGATCGCGTGATCACTTTTTGTACCACGTGATGAGTTGCTTATGTACCACGTGATCAATGTTTGTGGCCGTAAACTTTGAGAGTTCATTGTTTTTCTGCATTCCAACGAAGTCTACGCCAATAACGGATGATCACGTGGTACACAAGCAACCCATCACGTGGTACAAAAAAGTTGACCACGTGATCAATTTAAGACAGCCGCGGGCAGGCAGAAAAATCAAGAGGTGTAACGGTCTACTGGGAACAGTAGTACATTGGGTCACATAAAAGAAAAGAACCACTCTGAAGTGACAAAGGTCTTTAGCAAACTGATTCCCCCAAAAATGGTTCGTTGGGAAAGGGGGGGGGGTCATTTGCACCCGATGAACCCCCCTGGATCTGCACCTGGAGCGGATGGAATATTGTTGGGATGAATGGTTTACAAAGTTTTACATCAATGGAGTGGCGGTAAAACTTACCTGCATTGCTTAAGGCTAAATCAAGTGATGTGAGTGATTGGGGATGATAACAGACAAATTTAGAGCTGTATTTACGAATTCATTCAGAACACTGACATCCCCCTAATAAGAAACGCCTCTTTCTAACAAGCAGCTTTTATCTCTTAATTGCCCTTCAAATTTATTTAGTCAAAACATGAAGCATGCCCCAAAGAGTTGAATGATCAATTCATTATACTCTACTATTGATTCATTATTCAATCCAAAAATGCATTTTTCAATTAACTATTGAAAATAATATAAGCTCCATTGCATGGTTCCGGGAAATATCCCAGGTGTCTCTACTTAGCGGAAGAGGCAGCATTGATGAGAATGGCACCATCGATTAGCGACTATGCATCATTGGAATAATTATTGTGGTAGCGCAAGGGATCACAGGAAAGATTTGCTCGGCCTGAAATACACAGGAACATGCCTGGGTACGTGGCAGCTTCTTGACACATTTTGTTTGCATGTCTGATGGAAAAGAGCATTTTGAGTTGCCAGATGTGTGAAGAAAGTAAAATATACTATCAAACAAGGAAATTGTAACAAATTTATTAATACAATTCTGTTCAGAATTGCTTTAATCAATGATTCAACAAGTTCAAACGTCAACAATATACAATAGCAAAAGGGTTTGTAAAATGTAAACCCAATGCTCATCTAAAAATATGGTTAAATAGAACAAATTCATTTTGCGGTGACATGAACCCATGAAACGTACCCTAACAATAAATCTTAAACGTTGAAAATGTTTCACAGCAACCTTTGCTTGTGTAATTATAAGTTAATACAACAAGTGCTCGATAACACTGTACCTGTACTATTGGGCTGCAACAAGTGTTCGATAACACTATACCTGTACCTATTGGGCTGCTTCTATGCCTGGGAAGCATGCACAGGTAAATTGTGTTATGATAAAATAATTGACTGTTTGTTTGATGTTTGATCTTTTCTCTTGTTCCAACAGTACAGTGGAACCATGTTATCATACAGTAGTGAACCGACACCCTTTGATGACTGATTTTAGCATGACATTAAACTCATCTGAGGTAGTTATGGATTCTGGTAGCTTTAACTCAAAAACACAACATGAGGCAAACACACCTTGCATGCTTTTCTCGATTGAAACTGTAATGCATTTGCCTTTGAGCTCCCCAGACCTAAACTGACTCCCTGTCATAAAGGAGAGCAAATCAAGAAGCTCTGCCTGTGGAGCACTATCTATGAAGTTTACGAGCATATCAACTATTCTCTTAACAGACTCATCAGTGCTTTTCTCAGGAAGGTCAAGCAGATGCTTCACAAATGCTGGTGATGCATTCTCTTCAGAGTGGACAAAAAATTGCTCAAACTGCTCAACATTTTCCTGTATCTTTTCCAAAAGACCCAGGATACCAAGACCTTTTCTGAACTGATCCAGTGCAGCCTTATGCTTAAGCACAGTAGAATGTAGAACAATCATCTGTATGACCTCAAACTTGTTTTTTTTTCCTGCCAAAAAAAAAAATAGGAGATAAGTCTTTGCAGTATACAGCATTTTGTGTAACTCTGCATTCCAAACATTATAATAATCCTATTTGAATCAACTCAACAAAAGGGGTGTGGCATTAATCAGTCTAGATATCAGTATCCAATATGATACCAATCAAAATGTGGCAGCACATTTGAATAACTTACTGTATTGTTCTTTGTCTTACTTAAGCCTCGTTCACACGGTCGAAACACCAGAGCATTTTTACATGAATGAGTCAGGCCCCTAAGTCAAGAGCAATTCTCGATCCCTACAAATTCACCAAGCTTGTACTAACGCGCTACACCAATTCAGTTAACCAAAGGAATAAGGAATAAAATGAAGATAAACATTCTAGAAGCCTGCCTAATCTCCCTTTTGGTGTTGATACATTATATAGGAGAGCCCAATTTGGATGGTTCCCTTTTTGTGGTACAACAATATTTATGATCAGAATTCCTGGCATTGGTTTCAGACTTTTTAAGGAGTAGGCTTTCAGACACTTTTTCGGCACTAGATCACCATTCCGAAATTGGTAGAGACAATGCTTTGCTTATCATTCTGGTAGCAAGAACTTTTCAGTACTGCAAATGACTGACATTTGTTGTTCTCCAGGAACATTGCAAATACAATAAGTTTGATACTTTTGGACCTGAGAAAGTCAGGCTTCAATAACACAAAATTGTTCCAGTGATTGATATATACACGTCTGGAGACTGCTAGTCAAAAACAAGGGTGTGCCTATAATGTTGCTATGACAACTCTGATCACAAAAAAGAACACATTGCAATGATGTTCAAACCCTCAATAGTAACCATGTGAGAGCTCACAAATTAAGATACGTTATTTTGAACAGCAGGCACTGGAACTGAACATGAGCTCTAAGTTTTAAGGTTGTGCAGGTTGGGGATCTGAAATTGCAAGAAAAACTGAATTACGAGGGAAAATATTTATTTACTTACAGTGAGCATACGGCTCTCACCACTTTCCTGGCAGAAGTTAATGAGTACTGGATCAAGCGACAATTCTCTAACACTTTCTGGCGTAGCTTCTTTTACCTGCATCAAAATACATGTAATATATACCTGTGTAAGTTTCAAGGTTGTGCTGCCAGACACAGACGTTTTTCCCAGTGGAGGGGAAAATCGCTATCCAATGCAGAAACCAGAAATCCATATAAATCTTTTATCATACTCCGTTTTATTCAAGAAATGAAGAGAACTGTCCTAAAACAGTAATTTGTTAGGGATTAGGGTAAGGATGGGTTTTGGTTTGTTTTAGATATGATTTTTAATGAGTTCCTCGTTCTATATGTGATAAATTACATAAAATGGCATAAATTAGGGACCCGACCACTAAACTCCCTCAAGCCTAGTGGTAAGAGTCTCGGGTCTATAATGATGTTGGTTCAGGATCGAATAGGAATAATTTTAATAAGCTTTTTTTTCTTTGAAGTTTCTAAACCATTGGGATATAGTGACTTCTAAGTGAGGGTGGGTGTTTGCAAAGGGCTAAAAGTTTACCAGCTTAAAAATTCACTTTTTTGAAATCCCTGCCAAAAATAATTATCGACCTTATTTGGCTATTGGCAGGCAACTGTTATGAATGACTGTTATGTAGAGCACAGGTAAGATTGAAATATGCTGTGACTGTGATGGATGATAGATTGCATCCATTGCTATGCATGATGGAACCTGCTGTACTACCCAACATAAATGGGAACAAAAATCTTTATAAGTTAATTAGTATCAGGCCTGTTTCTGCCCCCGGGGGGTACTCCCTTATATTTACTGTACGGATATATGCCGCTGTGCAGGGTTGGGTTTTCAGCCCTCCCGCTTCCAGAACAAGGTCGCTAAATAACCACTTTCTCCGGGTCAGGTTCCCTAAATCGCCATTTTTTACGGTATGTTCTTCGATTACCTCTCTAGATCAGCTAGCCTTGCTCTGAATTATTTCGAGATGTCTGGTAAAGATGAATTTGAAATAATATGATGGCAATCCCGCCAACATTGCCACTATATTTTGTGGATTTTCGCAAATTTTTCTAGAACCCCCCCCCCCCCCCCCCCCCCCCCCCCCCCCCCCCCCCCCCCCCCCCCCCCCCCCCCGGGTTTCCGCCCAACAACCCAAAACCTTGAATGTTAATAAAAATCAATAAAATTTCCAATTACCTTTTCAATGATGCCTCTCAATTCTGGGTCCACAACATCTATTGCTGTAACTCGATCTATTGCCTCATTCAAGTTGCCTGTTGCAACATAACGATAGATTGCGGGAGCCAAGTAGGGAAATCCTGGACTACCTTGTATGAGGCTATGCCCTATCATTTGTCCCAAGATCTTGAAGATTTCTGTTAGAAGATTTTCACCACTGTATAGAGGAGTTAATCTCCTTGCAACACCTGTGAACAGCCTCAGACCTGGGACTTCATTTCTGGCAAGTGATTGGAATACCATGGTATATGCCTGTCTCAGGACACCACCCGAGTCAATGCCTGGTTGATTCTTGAACTTCACAGTTATTGGCACGATGGGATCAAACCATTCTGACTTGCAGTACTGTAGAAAGCTGAGAACAACATCATCTTCATCAACTCTGAGTCGCTCAGCTGACAGGAAAGATTTCATTTTATCTTTAAGTGTACTCAAAATCTCAACCACATCTTTGATTGTATCTTCTTCCTTGTTCTCTTCAGTTGATTTACTTGAAGAGAAGAAGAGAGCATTTGCTGCAACCTCAATGCTGCCATATGTCATCAATGCCTCCCTGATGTTGTCATCTTGTTCATTGGGGAAAATTGATTTGAGGGCAGCAATGTCCTTGTCAATTACCCCAGGCCCAGATGAGCAACCTGGTTCATCATCTTCAATAGTTATGCTGTCCTCCTTATGGCTTGTGGGTGGCTCTGCATTCCTCTCCCTCTTAGAGCTACGTGCAGGGCATGCTTCAGGGAGGGGGTCATCTTCAAATACTGGTTTGTCAAGGTCCTTCTCATCATCTTCATCACCATCTTCACCAACATTGATGGCCAAAATGCAGGTGGTGGTGTGTGCCCGCAGCCTCATGATGGGGACCATCTCTTCACATGAAGGGCATTTTGTCAGGGGGGAATGACCTGTCACACCATAAGAAACTTTATCTAGTGGGAGGTTGCTCTTCATCGGTCTGATATAAATCAGACTTTGAATCACGGATACAAAACTAACAACAACCACTTCAGTGAAAATAATTTCGCCTGGCTCGTCGGTTATAGTTCCAGATTGAGAAGTTGTGAATTATCATTTGAAATCCTCAAAGGTTCTCTGGATGAAAATTCCTTAAACTCTTTGGTTTAGTCGTCGTTGGAAAGCACTAAATGATGGAAAAATACGGTAAGAAAACTCCATGTAATGTAAGATATTACGCTCGATAAATTACAAGCTGCCTTTCGCCATCAAATCATTCTACTTGCTCTTGTTCTTCAGTTTCATTTCACTTGTATCGTTTTCCGGATAAAATACTGTTCATTTTTCTTTTTATTTAATGGCTTTTTATGTGTTCTTGTGTTGGTCGTTCACAAATTTAAGTTGTAAAATTAAAAGTCGTGCGGCTGGTTTAGTTTGACTTTCGCTTCGTCTCCTCCTTTTGTATTTTGCTTTATTAACTTTGTTTGAAAATGCCATATAATAAACAACTTACTAACCTCGCCCAGAGGCTCGGTCCGTAAAGCAGAAATTTCATCCCTCAGTCTGGAATTTTTCCGTACTGCCCTCGCGCTCGGTTAGTAAGTAGTTATTATTGTGTGAGGATAAGGGGCAAGGATTCGAAAATAAACACGGAGATAGTAAATGTTTGTTAGTAAATTGTCAAGTGTCGATGAAATTTTTTGCTGCAGAGTGACTTCCATTCGCTTCTCTCAGTACTCGGCAATTGAGAGCCGTTGTCTGAGAAAACGGGCAAAGTCAAAAGATTGGGGTCAACCGATTTCCCTGATTTTTTTCAGCAGCTGAATCCTACCATAAACAATTACGAATGGCGGCATTTATTTTTTTTTCGGATGTTTTGTTTCGGAGTTGACCACCCCCCTAGTTTTGATGCCGCGAGGGCCTTGAATCTAGCTAAAATTATGCCTTTTCGCAGTGCGCAAAATACGAAGTTCGCGATGAGTTTCGGAATTATTTGTTTTCATGCGTAATAAGTATCCTTTGCTCTACTGATTTGTGCTTTCTAAACATAAATTCATGCGCTCTAGATTTGCACAAGGTTGTCAAAATAGTGTAGGTCACCGAGGTGTCTAGACACCCTAGATTTGGGTCATTTTCAAACCTCTGTAATTCAAAAGTGCGGCGGTTATTTTTTCTCGGACACGCGATTTGGACAGTTCATTACAATGTCAACACAAATAAAAAGTGAATTGATTGGGATAACGAATCGTTTATGCAGGAGAGGCGCTCGAGTTTTGACCAAATTCGGTAATGTTGATTCGAGACCGTTGAATTACTAGCTGGTGCATATTTCTAGGGTAGAATTACAATGCCTGCACGCTGTTGTAGCATACAAGATGCCTGGGGGGAAATTATGTTGCCTGAAATGTCTATATAACGTGGTTATCGTTTGTGTTACATCATGATATGCCCGCCAAATTTACGAACACAGTATAAAAATCTCCAAAATTCAATGACCTTAATTGCTGTTATATTTTAGCTATTCTAGAGTTCTTTTAAATTGTTTTGTTATTATTTATCCATTTTCAATTTCAATGCGCTTAGATCATAATTCCCCCCCTCCCGCCCATGGATCACTTAGTTGGTTTGGGCATAAGCGCTAAGCGTTCCACATGGAACTTAGACTAGACAGACTCTATTTTAGACAAATGCAATTTACAACTGCAACTTCACCGTCCAGTAAAAATTCTTCTCGAAAGTTACAATTGAATAAGCATACCAAAACATTTTTTTCATAAGTATCTATAGGTGTTTCATAGTGAAGTGTAATGCATATATTGAGAATAAAAGGACTTCTCAGCCAAGGACTAGGGAAGCCATTCAGTAGTTACTCCCTTGGGAATAGCGTGGGAATGGTCACAGTTGATTGGTTACAAAAGCTCATGATGTAAAAGCGTGAAACGAGCATTGTACTCGACCCACTCCATTTTCCCAAGTGTAGTTATTTTTAGATTTGCCTAATTTACATATTCCGCGAAATCCGGCAACTAAACTTAACTAAAGGGTGGCCAAAAAACCCCAAACCTCTTTCTAAACGCCGTCCTTGTTAGGTTTTTCTGTTTCCATTCTATTTAAAACCCATTCCTTATTTTTTCCAATTAAAAGGAACCAATAATAAGTGCCGAGACGAAAATTTTAAAGCAATGTGTTGAAGCCGTCCCTGATCGCTCGAACCGAACTTAGGATTTTTGAATCCTATACATAAATGGCTGTCTCTCGGTGTCAAATAAAGAACACAGTGGTTTTTGAAAGATATAATATTCATGGAGTAGCTTTGGGGATCTGTACTGTGAGGTTTTTATCATGAAGCGGAACAATTTATTAAAGATTCTGACAACAGTGAATATCGGTGCGAGCGAACTTCTACTAATCCGTAAAAACCTCTTCTTTTGATTCCGAGCTCTCTTCTTCTGATTCTAACTCCTTTCCTCTGATTCTGGTATGTCTTCTAGTTCGCTGCTTTCGAAATAATCGCTGCTAGTAGTACTCCCACTTCCCTCCGCCGTCTCGTCCGCCATTTTTAATTTCATTTGAAATATGCGAGCTGTTGCAGTGCGAGCGCTGTGATTGGTCAGTTTTTGGCGCGAAAGGTTCTAAAAATAACATTACTTGTGAAAATGGAGTGGATATACCCTAATAACAGCGTTTCACGCTTTTACATCATGAGCTTTTGTTGGTTACTGATGCCATAGTCAGACTGAAATGCTTTTTTGAAGTCCACCTATTAAATGCAATTTCTCGACTGTCTCTGGAATTAGTCCGAGACACTGTGGAATTGACCAAAAATAATTGAGTAAAATTAGCTATTTTTCCATATGTAACCGCAGGAAGAGGAACCCGTGACGCATTTTACATGCATTTGGGCATTTCAAACTTGTTCTATAATCGTGAGATTCATTATTAATCGCAAACGCAGATAAAACAAGGCAGCAGAGAAGGTATAGACCCATATCACATTAATATGGCTTAATGATATCTTATAGTTATCAGTAAACGTCCAGTATTCAATTCAGCACACCCGTATTAGAAAAACTGCAAAGTTTGGTGAAGTTTGGTAGAATACTGACCGATATAATATTTTTGAAGCTATTTGCTCAGCAAATCGCTTCTTAGTCATCGCCCTCGAACTATGTGACTATGTATGTCACTTCGCGGGAATCGTCCAGCTTGCACTCCATGTTGCTCCTGTTTCTACATTGATTATACTTCAGTCATAATAATAATTATAATAAGTCGCACAAGAATCACGGGTCATGAAGTTTCTGCCTTACAAATATTTGAATTGAGCCAATCATAGCACTGCATCACCTTTACCCTCCCCTCCCTTGCTACATCAATCGGTACGTCTCCCCACCATCCCCTCCCTTGTATCATCATGGCATTCACTTGTTCGGCGCTGGGTATCCTGTGTCTCGTTCCCTTCTCCCATCTAAGTACTTCACCTTTGCCAACACATATATAGGCCACATAGGCCAATCAGTCGTCCATGTGGGACGAGCATTTTCTTCTTGGAGGTGATGTCAATTGAGCATGCTCTCGGTATCACGTCATACATGCCCACTATCGTGTATTATTTAGGATATTTCCATTACGACAAGTAAATAAGTATGGCTAAGGTACTAAAACGTTAACAATATTGAAGTTGCCACTGAGCATGCGCAATATTATTTAATTTTATTGCTACAAGCGATCAAATGATGCCAGAGCGCTTGAAAATAAGACCTTTCCTCAGTTTTGTGCTGCATGTTTTCAACGTCGTGCTGCTTTGTTCCAATCACCTAATTTACGAGGTGAATGTTTTGCGAGTTTATAGTCATGCGATCGATCAGTTATTTAAATCAAGCGTGGAATGCAGCAAACAACGGTCGAAATTGACAAAGAACTATCCATAAAAGTACAAGACATACACAAATATGGATGAAACTGAAAGGGGAAAAACATTACAGGTGAGAAATGAGAAAGAACAAGTCTAAGAAATGAGTTCCGAGATGAAAGTCTTATTGAATCCAAGGTCGACTTCAATATTTATGTATAAATAATAAAAGTTCCTCTTCAGGTAATTGATCTACTGTGTGGCCGAATGGTATGATTCTCGCTCTGTAAAGTCATAGTTCGGGGTTCGAATCCCGGAATGGCAAGTCTTTTTTTTGGCATTTTTCTCAAGGCAAGTATTTTTGTGTTTTCTTACCGGACGCGTCGTGATTAAAAAAGTCATGTTTTATTCCAAATCGATAGGGTAAGGGTACAACTACTTCAGACAATGAAGTCTTTAATAAAAGTTGCCAGTGAGCATATGCACAATATTTTCTGGAATTTATCGCCTGCTTTAATTAAAACCAAACCCAAAATGAAAATTAACACCGCATTGCTTTAACCGGTGACGCAAACAAGTCTAATCTGTTTTCTCATGATTAGCCCATTCATGCGAATGCTGGGAACAAGGTTATGACGGCCGGTCCTACATACATACATACATAAACCTTTATTTAGCCACGCTGGCCACAACAACTGAATTTACAAACAGAAAAACGGCTGATTTCCATGTAGGGCGTCCTGTCCTATAAGTGCCGAAGAACATCACACGCCGGGCCTATAAGGATCAAAAATCGCCGGGGTTTGTTGTAACTTTGTGAGTTTTAATCCAATCACTACCAAATTTCACATGTAAATAGTACTCATGAAATTAACAAACATAGTAATTTTGGAATTTTCAAATTAACGAATTTTGGCGGGAAAATGACGTCATCAATCTTACACCAAAATTTCAAATCGATCATATGAAATTTTTATGACTTGGATATGAAAGAGCTCATTGAGATAGCCACAAAACCGAAAAGATTTTTTGAAATATCTCATTCCCTTGAGAAGTTATGAATATTTTAAGTTTGTAATGTCCGCCATTTTGTTTTTAGACAAAATGGCAGCCATTGGCAGCCGGTACAAAATTGCAGGGCTTGTTCTAACTTGGTGAGTTTTAATCCAATCACTTCTAAATTTCACGTGTAAATAGTACTCATGAAATTAGCAAACACTGTCATTTTAGAATTTTCAAATTAACGAATTTTGGCGGGAAAGTGATCAATCTTAAACCAAAATTTCAAATTGATCATATGAAATTTTTGAAAATCGGGTATGAAAGAGCTCATTGAGATAGCCACAAAACCGAAAAGATGTTTGAAATATCTCATCCCGTGAAGAAGTTATGGATATTTTAAGTTTGTATTTCCAACGGCCGCTGACCAAAACAAAATGGCGGACATTGCAAACTTAAAATATTCATAACTTCTCAAGGGAATGAGATATTTCAAAAATCTCTTCGGCTTTGTGGCTATCTCAATGAGCTCTTTCATATCCAAGTCATAAAAATTTCATATGATCGATTTGAAATTTTGGTGTAAGATTGATGACGTCATTTTCCCGCCAAAATTCGCTAATTTCAAAATTCCAAAACGACGACGTTTGTTAATTTCATGAGTACTATTTACATGTGAAATTTGGTAGTGATTGGATTAAAACTCACAAAGTTAGAACAAACCCGGCGATTTTTGATCCTTATAGGCCCGGCGTGTCAGCAAATAGCTTCCTGTACGCTCTGCGTACCTATGTTTTGATTAATTTTCGTATCGATGCGCTACTAGCCTCGTTTTGATGTTTTTGCCCATACATTTGTTTGCACACAAAAAAGCAATTCATATCTCAGCCAGTTTTCGAGTAATTCTTTCTAAACTTTGCAGCCTTTCTAACTATATAAAAGGCATATTAACGTGATTTGGGGTCGTTTGGTTCAAATCACACAATCAGAAGATATTCATTTCTATGACATGAAAATACTCATTCTTTATGATGAGAAAATATTTGTTTGTTGCACACACACACAGAAGTTAAATGGTCGGCCCTAAGCATAGGTCAGTATAAAAGGTTTCAATAAATATGTATGTCTGTCAACGACTACATATTCGGCCTGTTGTTAAAGGTATACGGTAAATGAAGTAATAGTAATCCGTTCAATTATCTCCAGTCTGGGTGGGTGAAAGGGTGTGCTTCATTAAAGAACGCTATTCAGTATGTCTCATTTTGTGGATTAAAAGGTTTCCAGAGACTAAAATATAGAATGGGGTTCTGATAATCGGAAGATATGGCTATTTTTTAGTATTAATTCTGCTCACAGTCAATTTGATTCGTCTAAAAGTCTCCGGCTTGTGTCAATTGCATGATTGCGCTGACGCTCTTTTATTTCTGAAGAAGCAGGACCTGTATGACGTGACCCGGCCGCAATAGACAGTAACATAGATATATGTTTCTTACCTGCTCGGAGGTCTGTATGGTAAAAAACTCTGATGGAGGGCCAGATGTGTGATTTTGTGCTACTTTGATGAAAAACAAGCGTGCGCAAACGGTTAGCGCAACCTAGGTCAGAGTAAGGGATAAAATTGCCCGAGCGCACATGCGTAAATAAATCCAACTTCACCTACCTCAATCTCAACCTCGTCCCCAGGGTCTTCTTGGTCGTTTTTCAAAATGGTGGTTGACTCGGGAAGAAGACCCTCACTAGCTGCGTCACATGACCGTTTCGAAACAAAGGACAACCTCGTTCCCATCATTCTTAGTCCAGTACATCTATCGAAAAAATGGGGTGAACCTAGAACTAATTGCAACAGAAGGTCTCTCAACGGTTTTCGACACAGAATTCTATGCTGAATAACATATCAAAAGTCCTATTTAGTCCTAGTGGTGGAAAGTTGTGAAATTTAGATTTTAGAGACAGTGCTCGAAATCTTGAATGGCCGCCATCTTGTGTCACAGGGTAAAGCCCGCGTGGTAACAAAAGTAGAAAATAAACATTAGAACACTTCCATACTGATCTTTTTCAGGTCTAAATATCTTAGTATGAATATTTAAAACCTGTTTAACAACCTAACATTGTATTTCTTGGTATTTTGAGCAAAAAATGGAGTTCGACAGAAAGCGTATGCAATCTAAGCCGATGAACTCACATCGCTTAATCAAGAAGTCAACAGAATTTTTCATTTATTTATGGGAACAGGTCAAATTCGGGATTTCTTTACTTTATTTGCGTTATTTAGAGTAGTTTTCCTATAATTCGACTCTTTATCAAGCTACTGTGACTTCACCTGGGTCGTAAATTTACACTTGAATGAAACAGCAATCAGATTTAGGCATTCTCATGTAAATAAGATCTGATTACGAGCCGCCGCCAGCTCATATTTCTGATAGCAGTGAACTACATATTTTTCCAGCTATAGGTGTTTGAGTATATTTTTATCTCATATTTGGTATATCTCATATTTTGCACATTTCGATTCTTTCGAAAACTAATTCTAATTAGATTACACGCATCAGTTTAAAATGCTCCGCGCGCGATCTATAAAATATATTTTCTCGAAATATGCTATTTGTTTATCACAGAAGAAGATTCATATTTTAGTAAAGTGAAATAAAATATTTTTCGAAGAGAAACCACCTAATAACAACAAAATATTTTGCTTAGGTACGTATTTCAGTTCATTTGAACTGCATTCCAAACTAATTGAAGATAACTTTCTTTGGTTGCCCGTAGAATAGTGAATGCGCCTGGTATTCACTATTCTACGTAGAAAATGAAACTCTCTTACTTTCTCTTACCTTATTGATCATTTCAATGGGGACGAACATTGTGTCTTCAGCCAGGGAAATACGAGGCACAAAATCCCTCAACTTGTCGCGCTACGTTTGTCATCACAAGTTGTGTGTTTGATGAAAAAACGAGCAACAATGCCAGGATTTGTGGCTCAAAGTAGACCGGCACTCTATTTCGCGCAATAAGCTTTTACAATTTGCAGCAAATATTTTGGTTGCGGGACAACTTGTGATGCGAGATGAGAGACGCGCAACATCGATCATCAACTTGCAACGCACTAATTTGGCGCGACAAGTCGAGGGATTTCGTGCCTCGTATTTATCCCGGCTTTAAATAAGAAAAACATCACGCGAATAAAATTTAGTGGTTTCAAAAAATCGCTAGTGTGCACTGTGCATTACGTAAATAAATATACTGCTACTACTACCATAATGCAAAATCTATCCATTTGCTTCACCAACTGATCAGAATATAACATCACTTCCTTACAGATAGGGATGTTGATAAAGTTTATGGTTCTGGGAATGCCTCACCACGTAGTACAGCGCATATACACCCGAGCAGTGCCATAAAATTGGTACCCGTACCACTTTTATCCAAACCGTGCTAAAAAATCCCTTCCGTGTAAATGAGCCTTAAGTGCAACTTTACCAGACAGGGCGGGAATCAATAGATGCAGCAAGGAATCAAATAGAACCGGCACAATATGTTCACAAGGAACATTCAGAGCTGGTTCTAACTGGAACCCAAGTGCAAGGACTTCAAACTCATACATTTCCCTCTTGTGGTTTACACTAGAACGCAAGTGCAGACGCAAGCATATGAACGTCAAGTCTTCACGTTCCCTTGAACATGGGCTTGCGTCTAGTGTGAATCAGGTGAACACAAGCGCAAGCAACTAATCAATGCTGATTTTAGGCCTGCGCTTACGTCGCTATGATTCACGCTTGCCTTGCTCTTGCGTCGAGCACTTGCGTCCGGTGCTTGCTTCCTGCACGTGCGTCCTGCGCTTGCGTCCTGTGCTTGCGTCATGTGCTTGCGTTCCAGTGAGTACCGTTTTTTACTGCCGACCGCAAAATATCACGCAATCCGAAAAGGAGATCCCTAGTCCCAAAGTCAGGCGTCAGTCGCTGGTCCGCAAATTGAAAGCACTTTCAGTTTTGATACAGAGTTAATTTTGATATTGCTTAAAAGAAGCGCAAAAATGCTATCAAGGTTCTGATACTGTTATGTGGATAGGTGTTGTGAGGGGGAATTCATGGGTAGCGGTAGTGATGGCGAGGTGGCTGCACGTGCACGACTTGCCAGCCGCGGTGTAGAGAGCAGATTTCGTATGACTGTGAAAAGCGCCATGGCACGGCGCGGCACTGTCGCGGTGGCGGTACGGAACCTGGCCTGCTGTAGATACACCGAACGAAACCGCGTAGTCGCGGTACGGACACGGTCGCGGCGCGGTACAACTCTTTCGCGGTACTTTTCACGGTCGTACGAAATCTGCTCTATCATCAGCCGTGTAGTGTAAACTACACACGCACCCCGGGGATGGTACTACACTGACTTTTCGATAGGGGTGTGCCGCCAAAGTCTCAAAAACTTGCCCCTTTCAGATACCAAAAATTCTCGTTTTTTATACCCTACTGTGGACCTACGGTCAAAATTGTATACCCCTACCGCAGACCTGAAGTTAGTCACCAATGTGGTCAAATTGGTCGCAATCAAAACTGCATTTTGATAATCATGAAAAGGTTTCAAAATAAACCACTTTTCCACTAATTGCGGCACAACTTTGATCGAAATTTGTTTGCACCTGGGTAGCCAAAAGATGAGCAGCAGATGGTAAAGACGATCTTACGAATTCAGAAAATGCCAGTTTATTATTCTTATGATTATCAAAAGGCGAGAATTGCATCTGTCAGTTTCAAATTCTTGTTTAGGACGAGCAATTTCAACGAAAATAAAAACTCCTATTTCGTATGCGTATTTCCCTTACGATTTTTAATGCGCGTGTCTCGCCCCTTAAATCTTCCTAAGCAAACGACTAGTCTCAAGAAGAAAATACTCAAAAAGAGTCACATATATTAGGAGAATGTTAAAGAAGACACAAAATATATATTTCTTTGAGATCAGATAAAATAATTGCTCGGTTTCCAGCGAAATAGCTCAACTTCCGATTACAGCCTCGTTTCCATGCTAAAGGAAAAAAAGTCATATTCTAAACTGTTAAATTTGGAGGCGTTCCACCGCACGGATGCAGTAGGACTTTTAGTATGTTGTTTATGATGGTAATTACTATTGAATTGTGAAGAGAGACCTTCTGTTGCAATTAGTTCTAGGTCTATCCGTAAATGTACTGGACTATCTCGTCCCAGCAATTCCCCGGCTCGCTCGTCACTTCGCAGGAGAGGCTCTAGGGACATATCCATTTGAGGGCCTTGGCTGATTGGCTCATTTTGAACGTTGGAGCATGCGCTGAAGGTCTTTCTCTCAGCAACTCGGTATTAAATCTCGCGCATGCGTCAGTGGCTGTCACCAGAGCCTCCCCCGCGAGGTTGAGGGAATTCGTTCTCATGTCTCAAACAGTGGTTATGCCACTCAGCCTCCCCCAGGATCTTGTGCTCGACCAACCGCCATCTTGAAAACTACCCACAAGTTTCAATCTCGTACTCAGAGCCTGTAATCTTTTGGCTAGCGAAAAGGTTCAGGGCTTCTGGGGAATCCATTTTTTTGAAAACTTTGATAAATGTCGCAAGTCACAGGGAATTTCTGCAGAAACCCATCCATGGGAAAAGCTGAATTTCCCAAGGCACACGCAGCGTGGGAAGTGTTCGGAAATCACAAGGATAGCCATGGGAAATCCAAACACTTCCCATTCCTCTACCATGGGATATTCAGCTTTTCCCATAGATGAGTTTCTGCAGAAATTCCCTGTGATGTTCATTATAGGAGAGACCTCACCCTACCTGTTTTCGTTTACATCTCGTTCGAACACGCACTTGTCAAGAGTGTGGGAAAAAAACCCAGTACTAAAATGTGCAGAGTATATAATGCAACACGTAAACATTACTTTATATCTACAGTATTGCGTCACTATTTCAGTTTCGAGTGGGAGAATCTATATACACCCTACCTTGTAAACCTCTTACGCATGAAAACGAGTATAAGTGTTCAAATTGGCTGGAAACTGTGTAATAAGTTCATTGAAAGTCTTGAGCAATTATACATAATTTATATTCATATTATTTTGATTTAAAACTTTTTTATCTCTGCAGGGGTGCTGTAATAATGAAACCGCCTAAATGTTATATTGCATTTTTTGCGAAAATTAGGGCGCCGCTCCTGCATAAACGACTCGTTATCCCAATCAAGTCACTTTTTATTTGTGTTAACATTGTAATGAACTGTCCGAATCGCGTGTCCGAGAAAAAATAACCGCAGCACTTTTGAATTACAGAGGTTTGAAAATGACGCAAATTTAGGGTGTCTAGACACCTCGGTGACCTACACTATTTTGACAACCTTGTGCAAAATCTAGAGCGCATGAATTTACGTTTAGAAAGCACAAATCAGTAGAGCAAAGGATACTTATTACGCATGAAAAAAATTATTTCCGAAACTCATCGCGAACTTCGTATGTTGCGCACTGCAAAAAGGCATAATTTTAGCTAGATTCAAGGCCCTCGCGGCCCCAAAACTAGGGGGGTGGTCAACTCCGAAACAAAACATCCGAAAAACAATTAAATGCCGCCATTCGTAATTGTTTATGGTAGGATTCAACTGCTGAAAAAATCAGGGAAATCGGTTGACCCCCATCTTTTGACTTTGCCCGGTTTTCTCAGACAATGGCTCTTAAATTGCCCCAAAATGTTTTTGCAGAAATGAACAGAGGAAGGATTGGTCTTTTCAGAAAATGTATCATTATTGTCAAGAGCACGTACCAATGTCGATTTAGGCACATCAAAATCGGGAAATTTTGAGCCGCAACACAGCTTCGCAAAATGATAAATTTCAAAAAGCTCTCAAAATTCGCAGAATCGATTTTCTTAAATGTTGCTAAAGATGTAGTTTGGGCAATGAAAATTAGCGCGATGTAATGAATGACTAATGCCCGTGCGTTCAAAAATGAACTCCATGGGTTAAGTTGTTCTCTTATGCTTTAGCTCCGCTTAAATCGAAAATCGTTTCGATTAGGACTAACGAAAGATGTTTACTGTTTCAAATTGTCGTTTATAAGAAAAGCCTCCCCAAACTGTGCGCAACGTACCAGTAAGGGTGTAACCCCTTTATTTAAAAAACCCTGTAATTTATTTTCGATTAGAACTAACGAAAGGATGTTTGAGGTTTGAGGTTATAAGAAAACTTAAGTAGGCCCCTTAAAAATATGTGTGAAACATACAAACGTAACTGTGCGTGACTCACAGCGCTCGTGTCACGTAATTTACGCGCGCGCATTCGAGGGTGGAATTTCGTTACCGCGTCATCAAAGAGTTCCGAATAACTAATTAACGCACTTGCGATTGATGAACCAAGTACAGAAGAAAATGTCGGAGATAAAAACTACAGGTACGTAACTTTAGCATCCTTTCTAGTTGTCGCAGCCTCCAACAAAGTCAAGAAACCATAGAAACAAAAGTGCTTTAGAAGGAAAAACTTGATGAGGTTGGGTGGAGGTAAGAAAAAGAGCATCTCCGTTTAGAATTCTCAAACATTAGTTTAACAGTGCAATTGAAAGGTTTTCATTTCGGTTGGGGCGATATGCAACAAAATAAAGCGAGAAAATAAGAGCGGGCGTGAAAGAAAGAAGCGGGCAAATGCGCGACGGGTAAAACAACGATGTATAGTGCGACAGGGAAAAAGCGAGACTGAAAATGAAAACGCAAAAGCGCGACGCGGAAAGACGCGCTGGAAAAAGGCGCGACGGGTAAATCTGCAACAAGAAAAAGCGCGACAGGGAAACAGCCAGCGAAAAGCGCGACGGGGAAAATCGCGAAAGGGAAAGCGCGACAAGGAAAAAGCATGACTTGGAAAAGTGCGACGAGGAAAGATACGGCGGAGAAGCGCGACAGGGAAAAAGGCGGGACGGGAAAATTTCGCGAAGGGGAAAAGCGCAACGGGGAAAAAGGCCACGGGGAAAAAGTGTGACGGGGAAAAGCGCGACGGGGAAAAGCGCGACAGGAGAAAGCGCGACGGGGAATTAAGGCGACGGGTAAAAAGCGCGACGGGGAAAATTAAAGCGCGACGGGGAAAATTAAAGCGCGACGGGGAAAATTAAAGCGCGACTGGGAAGAGCGCGACAGGGAAAAAGGAAACGGAGAAAAGCACTAGAGAGAAAGCGAGACGGGAAAAGCGCGACAAGGAAAGAAGCGACGGGGAAAAAGCGCGACGGGGAAAAGCGCTAGAGAGAAAGCGCGACTGAAAAGCGAGATGGCAAAAAGCGCGATGGTGAATAACAGCGGGACAGGGAAAAAGCGTGACGAGGGAAAAGCGCAAGGGTGAAAGGCACGGCGGAGAAAAGCGCAACGGGAGAAAATGCCACGGAGAACGCGACGGAGAACGCGATGCAAAACAGAAGCACAGCGAGAAGACAGCGTCTGGGAAGCGTTGAATTTTACGTGAGTTTTACTAACTTTTGTCGGGAAGATGATATCGACGTTCAATGTACATGTGGAGTGTAGGTTGGTTCACATTATCCACATAACCGGATTACGTTACAACGGCACTCTCTCCGACAAAGTGCGGGAAAACAAGTTGCTCAGAATTTTAAAAGAAGCATTTGAACATTGCTTTATTGCGTCCTTTATAAGAAACTTTCGTTTTTGAGTGGGAAAAGGTTTTGTTACGTGATGCCGGTTCAAGGTGATACGAAATGTCGAGTGTGATACGGTCCTAACCATGTCGATTACGTGTAACGCAATTTAGGCGCACGTGTCACGCAATTTACGCGCCCAATTCGAGTGAATTTTCATCACCGCGTATTACAGGGCTTTCCATCATGTCGAAGACACAAAGCATGCGTTAGATCAAGGTTAGATCATGGCACTCAGGCGTGGTATTCGATCGTGAAGGGCGGGTTGCCCAGAAAAAAGAACAGGACGTCCCAATCAATACGCCCTTGTCTACACGTACACAGACATGGAAGGAATTTCGAAAAACAGCTCAATCAACCACTCTACAAACACCTACTGCACAAAATGAGAGCAGGGAGGTCTTGGGAAAAGGGAGGGTGGGGTGGGTAAGTGACGATCTCCAAAGCTCTTGATAATGGTCGAAGAGCAATTATCACACCACAATGTCAAAGAGGTATGAGAGCAGGGGGTGCTGAGGGAAAGGGAGGGTGGGGTGGGTAATTGACGATCTATAAAGCTCTTGATAAGGGACGGACCATTATTTTTTTGACGGGGGGCTTGGGAATTTTTTTCATGCAAACAATTTTTATTCGGGTCGTCCCATTTGCAAACATTTTTTTTTTGTACGTCCTGCGTTTGCAAACCAATTTTTTTTTTCGATTTTTGTTTTTGGCTTTTGAATTTTGTCGCGGCGATTTTTATCGCCAATGTAGACGGGCAGCAAATTCGTTTCGATCTTGGCGATTTTTCTTGCGCGGTATCACAGAGGTTTCGCGAGCATTCATTATTGTTTAGAAATAACAGTCAATTCAATCAATTCAAAATAGCATAGTAGTCATTGTTTGTAATTTATGTATTAGTTATAGAGATGTCCCCATTGTGAGGTTCTGTAATATTGTAGGTATTATTACAGTAAGCTGAGGTGGATAATGATTTTCGCCTGACCTGTAGCCAGAACATTATTTTCAGTTTTGCTATAACTAAGTGTATGATAGTCCCAATCTTTAGCAAACAATTTATTTTTCCCTTTTTTGCTCACAAGCAATTTATTTTAGGGTTTTAGCTCTTGCAAACAATTTTTTCCAAATTTCAAAAAAACAATGGTCCGTCCCTAATGGTCGAATACCAATTATCACACCACAATGTCAAAGAGGTATATAAGCAGGGGATGCTGAGGGAAATTGAAGGTGGAGTGGGTAAGTGGCGATCTCGAAAGCTCTTGATAGAGCGGATTTCACATGACCGTCGTGACTTGTTATGTAATTGCGATTGCTTTGCGTTTCTCATTGGCTACACGTTTTTCTTAGCCAATCAAATTCTGTAGTAAATACAATTGTGTAATTACTTAGTAATTGGTTCGTCTTGCAATTGGCTAAGAAAAAAGCCATTTAGGAGCAAGTCGTGATTTCTCTCCATTCTGATTGGCTAGTGATTGCTCAATTGCAATTGTTTTCACGACCGTCATGTGAAAACCGCTCTAATGGTCGAATAGCTTTTATCACACCATAATGTGAAAGAGGTGTTGAAGCAGGGGGGTGCTGAGGGAAAGTGAGGGTGGTGTGGATAAGTGATGATCTCAAAAGCTCTTGATAATGGTGGAAAAGCGATTATCACACCACAATGTCAAAAAGGTGTGAGGCAGCAGGGGGTGCTGAGGGAAATTGAGGGTGGGGTGGGTAAGCGACGATCTCAAAAGCTCTTTATAATGGTCAAAAAGTAATTATAACATCAAAATGATAAAATAAGAAAGCGTTGGGAGGCAGCACAGGGTGATCGGAACAATTAAGAGTCTGCTTCGCTGCATTGTGACAATACAGTATAATACAATACCTTTTTTGCATTTCAATTTCACAGTGAGTTTGAAATATAAAACTAAATTTTGGGGCTCTTTCTTGGTGTTGCAAGGCACCAGAGGCATAAATACAATAGAAGACAAAAGACCGTAGAACCAAGAGTACATAAATAAGAGTGTACAACATGATAATATGGCGTGAGAGAACCTTTAGATAGATCTAGTTATTTTTAGATTGGTACTTAGTCTTCTTTATATTTCCCTAAGGTCACGCACAGAGAACAACAAAGGCAGAACACCATAGGCCTAATTAAAGAATACAGTTTTGCAAGAACGTGCGTATCGGTTGAGCGGTTGCAAATACCGAAGTTTTAATGAGCTACTGATGAATGAATTTGATTGGCTACAAAAACAATACCATTACAATTCAACGAGAAAAACAGTTCTAAAAATAACTAGGTCTGTACAAAGGATCTCTCACGAATACTGTATCGGAGCATTCTCGTACCCAGAGCTCCCCGGCTCCCGGCTCCCCGGCGGGGGAGGCTCTGGTGACAGCCACTGACGCATGCGCGAGATTTGATACAGAGCCGTTGAGAGAAAGATCTTTCTGCGCATGCACCAACGTTCAAAACCAGCCAATCAGTAAAGGTCCTCAAATGGATGTCACCAGAGCCTCCCCCGCGAGGAGACGAGCCGGGGAGCTCTGGTTAAGAGAATGGTATCGGAGTTGTTCACTCTTAATTATGAACTCTTGGTAGAACGAAACAATAAGATGGAATACAATAGAGCTCCAATCCAAAATACTATACATCTTGCAATACCAAGAAAGACCCAATTTCGGAGAAAGTTAGGGACGGACCATTATATATATATTTTTAAGGGGGGGAGGGGCGGAAAATGTGGAAAACAATTGTTTGCAGACACTATAACACTAAAATAGATTGTTTTCAAGCAAAATAAAATCAATTGTTTACAGAAAGCCTAAACTATCGCGTGAATGGCCAGCACAACCAGGAGAACTGTAAATGACAGCAGCAGACTGCCGCGGTAACTGTCTTTGTAACTTAAATATTATATCAATATTATTACATTTTTTGGAGTTTTTGTACCTGTTTCTCCACTTCAAGCCAAACCAAGCTATTTTGTATTTTCCATTTACAAACAATGACATTTGAAAACATTCAACGCAACAACAAAACTGTAAACACATCTGGCTTATTTCTTTTTAAATAATATCTTGATGATACTCTTGTTCAAACAATAGTCCGTCCCTAAGCAAAAGAATCAAAGGTTCAGATAATAAGAATAGATACAAAAGGAATGCCTAGAGGGCCAAATACCACCTCGAGTTATACTCTAGACAAAGAAGTTTGCAAATTTTGCGTAGCATTTCATTCATGACAGACAAGTAATACTACAAAAACCAGAATAATATGCAGATGACGTCATTGGTGACGTCTCATCACGCGACCTCTTTGTTTCGCTCCTCTGGTGCCCTAGGCAGCACTACCCAATTTTGGTTGTTTTAGAGTCGTCTTCACGAGAAGCTGAATTTCTCAATCATTGATTACGTCATCTACAATACATCTAGCTAGCTATACATCTATCTACATCTAGCTACAATACGAGATCCTCAGCGATGGGGAAATTATATATTAAGCATTCTAGAACCAATCATCTAAAAAAATCATTTTCACGCATTGGCGCTAGAATGTGGAACAGTATTCCCAATTGTATTCAGATTTCATCAAAATATAAATTCTCATCTATCCTTCAAGAATATTTATTGAATATCTTTCGTTCTTAGGATACTTATCTTGATGTATCAAGTTTAATTGATAAATTATCAAGAAAGTAAACAAACAAAAATATATTAGCTTTACAAAAATAATACTAAAGTAGCCATACTTCCTTTTTCTTTTCTTTGCGTTGTAATTTTTGTAATTCATTGTCCTATATTGTAACTTTATGTTAACCCTCTGCCCGCCTCGTTAGCTAAGCTATTTGCGGGCACTGGCAGGAGCCCATAAGTAGGAGCTTTCATCCAACCTATATAGTTGAGGCAGCGCATTTCCTGACCTAGTTATTTTTAGATGCAAATTTTGCATTTTAAATTTGTTGCTGGTTCCCCAATAGACTAGACGAAATATCAGAAAATTGCAAATTTAAGGCGCATGAGGCATTTTTTAGTAAAAGCTGGCAACAAGAGTTTTCTTATGTAATTTTTAACGCTGAATCCGAATTTTCTTGTTGCCATCCCTGATTTTGCATTTTAATGGGTGAAAATGACGTCATCATGATTGACAGCTGTTCGCGAACCCCTTAAAATAGTTTTGTCGCTATATTTCAAATTCGAACGAATATTTAACTTGAACAGGATAGTTTAGAATGTTCTATACGAAAAATTGTCGTATTATTCGGATATGGCGCTGCTGTGATATTGCGGATCCAAGATGGCCGCCATATCGTCAAATTCGATTTTTAGAAACTATCAGTCTGGTAGTCAAAAAAGACATGGAAATAAATACCTGACAATGAATTCAAGGTATCACAGTATGAAATGCAGTGCTGCTGGTCGAATGAAGCCATATTAAATATATAAAAGGCAAATCAATATGAAAAGATGAATGAGATTCACCGCCGCTTGATTTTACGATCTAAACGATATCACCATTTTTCGATGATCATCCTTACTCCCGGCAACAAAACTGTGCCTTTGAAGTCCTTATATCAAAAGTTCGTTAACAACGATCATGCAATCTGCTGCCCCCGTGGCATAATCGAAAAATAGCGGAAACCTCAGGACCAGCAGAAAACCTCAAAAGGAAACCTCAGACAAGGAAGGGGTTGGAATAGAAAAGGGCTTTCAAGCATAGAGAGGAAAGCTACTCCAAGGACAAATTAAAGTCTTACATTCGCTACTTTTGCTTATAAGTTCAAAGTTGCTACCACCAGGCTATAAAAAAAAATCGGAAAAGGCTGGAACCACGCCTAAATTGCCATAGAATGATTTCCCCCTTTATCCCTGCTTAGTTTTTCTTATCATTATTATTCCTGTGTGTGTAAGAGAAATATTCTGCATGCATTTAAAACAAAAGTCGTAGATGTATTTGACTCAGTGATAGGCTTTGAAATCAATAGTCATAGTGAGAACTTTTACAGTAGGGACGACTAACTTGCTATAATTTTGTGGATTGCGCTTCCTACCTAAATTCACTAACAACAATCATATAGTTGCCTATATATTATTCTCTTTCCACCATAATCGTCAGTTGCTACTTTTTATGCGTTGCAAAATCGTTTAAGTTTTGTCTTTTATCAACAGATATCCAAAATGGGCGGCCATCTTGGATCCGCCATTTTGGATGACGTTCTACGCCCATCAGTCACCCTATCCCATAATATAGATGCATTTTTTTGAATATCACATTGCCACTTACACATTTGAATTTCACTGGCGAAAAATTCATTGTAGAGGTTTGTGTGATAGCTGTCAATCATGACGTCATTTCACCTCCTAAAATGCAAAATCTGCATTGGCAACAAAACAATTCGGATTCAGCGTAAAATTTCGCATAAGATGGCACTTGTTGCCAGCTTTTACTAAAAAATGCCTCATGAAGTACGATATTCCGAAAGTTCGTCTAGTCTACAAGAGGTTCGCACAGTGCCGAAACACAATATTGCGGCGGAGGCCAAAACGCGATTTTTTGGTTTTTGAGGTTAGAACTTCTGCTATATTTGTTATCACAGTTACCGAACTACTATAGACATTTACATGAGGAATTTGACTCGTAGTCAGTCTTCGCTTCTTTCCGCCATGTTTATGGATGGAGATAACTTATACAATATTGAGACTTGGAAGCTGACTGGACGCTGATTGGACAATTTCTGCATCGTTTCGCGCCAAATTTGTTCTAAAAATAGATAGGTCAGGAAAAACGCTGCCTCACGGATCCAGTACCAAAGACGAAAGCTCCTACTTATGGGCTCCTGGCACTGGCTATTTTTTTTTTGTTATATGTACAAAATAGAATAATAAAACTTGTAGAACCTGTAAAAACCTGTTATATAAATTGTAATAATAAAGTCTGTAATAAATTGTAATAATAAAGTCGTGACCGTCTCACAGCACCCCCCTTGTAGCAAAAACAAAATATCCCAACTATGGTTGTCTTAGCATTCCCTTGAGGAGAAACATTTTCTTTGAATACCACATGGCTCCCATGTGTATACGGACGGCGGAGGAAAAATAATGAAAAACTCCCGAAAGGAGGCTCCTATAAGAGCCAAACTTGGACAACCGTTCAAAGGCCATAAAAGGAACTCTATGTTGCAATCACGTGCCCTCACGTGATCAATGACGTTATCAAAATGAACCATAATGCCGCGGTTGCGTTCAAAAATGAACTCCATGGGTTACGTTATCCTCTTATGTTTTAGCTCCGCTAAAATTGAACATTGTTTCGAATAAGTCTAAAACAACGAAGATGCTTGATGTTCAAATTGTCTTTTATTAGAAAAGCCTCCCCAAACTGTGCGCAACGTACCAATTAGGGTATAACCCCTTTATTTAAAAAAATCTGTAATTTATTTTCGATTAGAACTAACGGCGAAGATGTTTGATGTTTGAGGTTAGAGGAAAACTTAAGTAGACCCCTTAAAAACATGTGCGCAACATACCAAACCAAACTGTGACTCACAGCGCTCGTGTCACGCAATTTACGCGCGCGCATTCGAATTTCATTAGCGCGTCATCAAAGAGTTCCGATAGCTAATTAACGCACTTGCGATTGATGAAAACCAAGTACACAAGAAAATGTCGGAGATAGAAACCAAAGGTACGTAACTTTAGCATCCTTTCTAGTTCTCGCACCCTTAAACAAAGTCAAGAAACCATAGAAACAAAAGTGTTTTAGAAGGAAAGACTTGATGAGGTTGGGTGGAGGGAAGAAAAAGAGCATCTCCGTTTAGAATTCTCGAGCAAAAGTTTAATAGCGCAATTGAAAGGTTTCAAGGTCGGTTTGGATGATATGCAGCAAAATAAAGCGAGAAAATAAGAGCGGGCGTGAAAGAAAGAAGCGGGCAAATGCGCGACAGGTAAAACGCAACGATGTATAGTGCGACAGAGAAAAAGCGAGACTGAAAATGAAACGCAAAAGCGCGACGCGGAAAGACGTGGCGGAAAAAGGCGCGACGGGTAAATGTGCCCCAAGAAAAAAAGCGCGACGGGGAAAGACGCGGTGGAAAAAGACGCGACGGGTAAATGTGCCACAAGAAAAAAGCCCGACGGGGAAAGACGCGGTGGAAAAAGGCGCGACGGGTAAATGTGCCACAAGAAAAAAGCGCGAGAGGGAAAGAGCCAGCGAACAGCGCGACGCGGAAAGACGTGGCCGAAAAAGGCGCGACGGGTAAATGTGCAAAAGAAAAAAGCGCGACGGGGAAAGAGCCAGCGAAAAGCGCGACGGGGATAATCGCGAAAGGGAAAGTGCGGCAAGGAAAAAGCGTGACTTGGAAAAGCGCGACGAAGAAATACGCGACTGGGAAAAGCGCTACAGGGAAAAAGTCAACGGGGAAAAGAACTAGAGAGAAAGCGCGACGGAAAAATAGCGCGACGGGAAAACGTGACGGGGAGAAAGCGCGACTGGGAAAAGGTGACGGGGGAAAAGCGCGGCTGGGAAAAGCGCGACAGGGAAAAAGGCAATGTTGACAAGGAAAGAGGCGACGTGGAAAAGCGCGATGGGGAATAGCGCGACGTGGAAAGGCACGGCGGGGAAAAGCGCTAGAGAGAAAAATGCGACAGGGAAAAAGCGCGATGCAAAATAGAACACGGTAAAAAGCATAGCGGGAGAAGACACGACGGGGGAAAGCGCGATGGGGAAAAGAGCGACAGGGAAAAGCGTGACGGGAGAAAAATGCGACAAGGAAAAAGCGTGATGCAAAATAGAACGGGGATAAAAGCAAAGCTGAAGAAGGCGCGACGGGGAAAAGCGCGTTGGGGAAAAAGAGCTACAGGGAAAAGCGCGACGGGAAACAAATGCGACGGGGAAAAAGCGCGATGCAAAAAAGAACGGGGGTAAAAAGCATGGAGGGAGAAGGCGCGTCAGGGAAAAGCGCGATGGGGGAAAAGAGCGACGGGAGAAAAATGCGACAGGGAAAAAGCGCGATGCAAAATAGAAAATAAAAGGCAAAGCGGGAGTAGGCGCGACGCGGAAAAGCGCGATGGGGGAAAAGAGCGTCAGGGAAAAGCGCGACGGGAAAAAAAAGGCGACAGGGAAAAAGCGCGATGCAAAAGAGAACTAGGGTAAAAAGCATAGCGGGAGAAAGCGCGACGGGGAAAAGCGCGACGGGAGAAAAATGTGACAGGGAAAAAGCGCGATGCAAAATAGAACGGGGGTAAAAAGCAAAGCGGAAGAAGGCGCGACGGGGAAAAGTGCGGGTGGGGAAATCGCGACGGGAAAACATGAAGAGGACATCGCACTTTTTTTTTAAACCACCCGCACTTTGTTGAACTTTTACTTTGCTACACCCACACTGCACTACACTAAAGCCCATAAGAATGTTCAAGATAGAAGGAGATGAGCCCATATGGAAGAAAAAGCGTGTTGCAGGAAAAGAGGGCGCCATGGAAAAGCCCGACCGGAAAAAACATCGCCACGGGGAAAACACTCAAGTAAAAGGCGCGACGGGGAAAGTGGAATGGGGGGAAGGCGCACCGAGAAAAAAGCGCGATGCAGAAAAAAGGGCGAGAGACGGGAAAAAGCGCGATGCACAGCGGTAAAATTTGCGTCTGGGAAATGTCTTTATTTCACGTTTTAATGACGAACGGCGTAAATGCAAGGAAAATAAGTGCTCAAGACTTTATGGAAGCATGTTAACATTGTTTTATTGCATCCTTTATAAGAAACGTTTTTGAGTGGGAGAAGGTTTCTAGCGTGACGCCGGTGCAAGCTGATACGAAATGTCGAGTGTGATACGGCGCTATAACCATGTCTAGTACGTGTAACGCAATTAACGCGCACGAGTAACGCAATTTACAGGCACGGGTAACGAAATTTACGCGCAAAACTGGAGAGTGCGTTCTCCTTGACGCGATTTTGTTTTTGCCCCCCGCCGAGGGGTCTGAGACGCGATTTGAACACCACAGGCAGCCCGCGCGGATTTGCCATAAAAACGACAGCACTTTCTTGATATATCCAATCTTGCACCAAGTGGTGGTGCCTCCCTGTTCCAGTTGCACTGCAATGACGTTTGAATCAATTTGAAGGCTCAGGCTATATTCTTGCCCGAGGGGAGGGGGTCTTTTTAAGGGAGGTCCTCAACCCCCCCGGTGCGGTTTAAAAATGCAATCCACCGCCAATTCCACCGCCTCTCAAGAGGAAAGTAACTGACTAATGTGTCACGCAATTGTCATCACGCGCCGCCATTTTGAGCATAGTGAACGATGCCACGCTTTTAAACTTTTGTGCTAAAATTATATGTTATCCGCCATATTAACATTTTTTGGTAGTCCAGTCAACTTATGACACAAAATGTAACAAATTGCAACACTCTCTAGAATCACAGGAAAAAAAGCAACAAAAATCAGACCATGCGAAAGGTCAAAATTACCGAGTTGTTTTGGCAGCTTGTGGCGCTATTGTGACCGCCATTGTTATTCATGAGTTTGTCCGCAGTGTGTATAGTGTCTATAGTGTGTACAGCAAAAATACTTCCATTTTCTCTGCCCCAGGAGCCATGGTTTGATTCACAGACTTGATTTATAATTCACTAGCCGCGTCACAAATAAGTATCTAGCACTTTGGCATTTAGTTTCGAATTTTTTTCACAATTTCACGCTTTCGATATAGACTTTGTATGTGATTTGAAAATTTGAGTTCCGTTAACACCAGAAAATGTATTCTGAAACAAAGAGTTACTAAATATAGTGAAATGATCATTCTTGGAAGTCAGAAACATTCAGAGTTTTGCCGGGCCGGCGCTACACTATATAAAATTCATTCTCACAAACAGTGGGAACAATAGTTAAGTGCTGCGAACAACAAAGGTTCCCACAAGCTGCCAAAAGAACTCGGTAATTTTTACTTTTCGCATGGTCTGATTTTTGCTGATTTTTTTCCTGTGATACTAGAGAGTGTCAGGAACCATTTGTTTCATTTTGAGCTCTTTTTCGGCCTAAAATGACTGGACTATGGGCAGAATCCACGTTTATCTTCCGGTCACGTCACGTTTCCTGTTTGGCCTCGATTCCATCCAAGTAAAAAATACTACAAGATTTTGCACGTGACTAATGGCACGCAATTCACGCGTCCCATTCGAAAGTTGATTCAATATAACGTCATGAATAAGGAGTTCTAATTAGTAATTCCCACACTTGCAATTTAGCAAGTAGAAATACGATGGCTTCGCAATACAAAGGTACGTAACTTTAGCATCCTTTTTAGTTCTTACCGACAAAAGTACAAATGGAAAAACGTACAATATAAGAGCTTCAGGGAAAAGCGCGACGGGGGAAAATGCGAGCGGGAAAAGTGCTCATGAAACAATCTCCAACCGAAAATTGTCGTGTTTCAACACCTCACGGCCAAAACCATATTTGGAATCATTTACCTTTTAAGGAAGTGACAGGAGATCCTCTTTTGATAAGAATTTCGGAAAATGTAGCAAGAAAACTGTGAAATTTTGAATGAAAACTTGCAGGAATCACAGAGACTCGAGTTCTCGATCTGTTTACCATTGATTTTGGCTTGGTAACCACGCTAAAATACCCACACTAGCCAGCGCGCGACTCGACCCAGTCCTCTCAAGTGCATTCGGCAAAAACGACAATGATTCAATGATATCTGACTCGCAAAAGTACGACAGGGAAAAGTCGCAATAGGGAAAAGCGCAAAAAAAGAAAAGTGAGAGGGAAACAACGCGACAGGGATGCGCGCGATGGGGAAAAACGCGACTGGGAAAAGTGCGACTGGGAAAACGTGCGACCGGCAAAAGTGCGACTGGGAGAAGCAAGACAGGGAAAACGTGCGATCGGGAAAAGTGCGACTCGCAAAAAATCGACAGGGAAAATTCGCAACGGGAAAAAGCGTAAACAGGGAAAAGTGTGAGTGAAAAAACGCGACAGGGATGCGCCCGACGGGGAAAAACGCGACGACAAAAAGCGCGACTGGGAAATCTGCGACTGGGAAAAGCGTGACCGGCAAAAGTGCGACTGGGAAAAGTGCGACAGCGAAAATGTGCGTCTCGCAAAAGCGCAACGGGGAAAAGCGCCAACAGGGAAAAGTGTGAGGGAAAAAACGCGACAGGGATGCGCGCGAAGGGAAAAAACGCGACGACATTAAGCGCGACTGAGAAATGTGCGACTGGGAAACGTGCAACTGGGAAAAGTGCGACAAGGAAAAAGCGCGACCGGAAAAGCGTGACGGAAAAGCAGCGGTACAAATTGAGACGGCGCCATAGGGAAAACGTCCCTTTTTCTATTTGGAAAAGGAATCTTGTAATCTTTAGTTGTTGTAATCTTCATCAAATTAAAGAAGCCATAACAATTCAATGGGTTGGGACAAAAAGAGCTGAAGATCTGTGTGTGTTGGTGGAGGGAGGCGAAAAAGAGCATAAGTGCGACAGGGAAAAGTTGCCACCGGCAAAAGTGCGACTGGGAAAAGTGCGACAGCGAAAAGTGCGACTCGCAAAAGTGGGACAAGGAAATTTCGCAACGGGGAAAAGCGACAGGGGGAAAAAACGCGACAGGGATGCGCGCAACGGGGAAAAACGCGACGACAATAAGCGCAATTGGGAACATTGCGACAAGGAAAAAGAGCTTCTGGAAAAAACGTGACGAAAAAAGCATAGCGGGACAAAGTGAGACGGCGCCACAAGGAAACGTCCCTTTTTCTATTTGGAAAAGGAATCTTGTAATCTTTAGTTCTTGTAATCTGTTCATCTTGTAACTCATCAAATTGAAGAGGCCATAAAAATTAAATGGGTTTGCTCGAAAAGAGCTGAACATCTATGTGTGAAGGAGGAGGGAGGCGAAAAAGAGTATATGGATTAAGAGTTCTCGCTCAAACATTCCACAGAAATTAACACGTTTTCACGCCAGGAAAACTATATAACGCGGTTATCGCTCGAAAAATGCACAATATTTAAATAGACTCGTTTTGTGCAAACTTTCAACAATACAAATGATTCTTATTGTTGCGAATCATAATTTTGAACACAAATGGCACACGTTTTAGTTGTTTTATGGTATTTTAACGATCAAAAGTGTTCCTTGCCTGCGCCTCCTATTCCAAACTCTTGCGCCAAATAGAATTGAGTGAAATAATCACTCAACATGGATTACCCAGACAAAAAAATCGAAATAATTGGGATCGAGATCGTTCACACCGTTTGACTGGTTTCCTAACCCTCAAAGTACTTCAAAGTCAAGGCAATTTAGATTTTTATTTCCTGCGTATGTTGATATATTTTAAATTCATTCTTAGATGTGAATGTCCCTGAGTTCCTCTTCAGTTAATAGCCACAATGAACAATAGTTTGAAAAAGGTGGCCAGTTTTAGTGCGAGCTTAATTTGCCTTCCCGCATGGTCTAGGTCCGTGTTCTCGGCCAGACTTTCGCGCCCCTACGGGATATAGAAAAGGGCACGCGCGGCCTTCAAGAAGCATGCCAGCTCTCCATACTTGCTTCGCAAGTACAATCTTCGACTTCCTAAAGCACAAGAAACAAAAAGAACATTTGGGGACTAAATGTAGCCATACTAATCTCAGATTAACAAATATTATTTGATGACAACATGGATTACCCAGACAAAAAAATCAAAATAATTGGGATCGAGATCGTTCACACCGTTTGACTGGTTTCCTAACCCTCAAAGTACTTCAAAGTCAAGGCAATTTAGATTTTTATTTCCTGCGTATGTTGATATATTTTAAATTCATTCTTAGATGTGAATGTCCCTGAGTTCCTCTTCAGTTAATAGCCACAATGAACAATAGTTTGAAAGAGGTGGCCAGTTTTAGTGCGAGCTTAATTTGCCTTCCCGCATGGTCTAGGTCCGTGTTCTCGGCCAGACTTTCGCGCCTCTACGGGATATAGAAAAGGGCACGCGCGGCCTTCAAGAAGCATGCCAGCTATCCATACTTGCTTCGCAAGTACAATCTTCGACTCCCTAAAGCACAAGAAACAAAAAGAAAATATATCAATCTCGAAAGGGGAAATGTTCTTGTCTGTATCTATGATAGCAAACCTGGCAAGAAGCTGGACATGATTTAAGGTACCAGTGCGGTCTTAAAACGGACAGGCGAGACCTCGTCCCCCGAACCGCAGAATCGCCTTCCAACATCCACTGTTGCTGAAAAGTGTATTTATAAGTCAGACAGAGAAAGACCAGCATCCTTAAGGATCTGGGAGCGTCGCTGTTTTTTTTTTCTCATCTTTTATATATAAGTCAGACAGTGAAACAGTCAGTGAAGATCAAGGTGTGAAGATTGGGGATCGAAATTGCGCGGTGACATCCTCGTCAGGCCCGTAGCTCGCATTCTTGGAGAGGGGTTCGTTGTCCTCAGTTTTACAGAAAAAGAAATCCTGTACAAACCAAGTGTATAGCATTTTGTCGTGTTTCCTTCGTGTTTTGTGACCAAAAGCCTGATTTTTCTGGACTGAAGGGGATTCTTTCGAACCTCTGAAACATCCCTTCTACAGGCCTGATCGTATCGCACCTCCTCACTCTGACCGACCAGCGGCTCCACAGTAACGTCTCCATATTGGACGCTGCAACTGCATTCAGGATTGCAGTATTCTCCGGTGCTCGTGTGAAAGCACGACCTTGAGTTTTAATTTATTTGCGGACAATGTAAGGGACCCGCGTGCACCAACTCTCCTATGGCGTCTTTGATGAGAGTCCTGAGGACACGGACTGAGACCATGCCAGTTCAACTGGCAAAATTGGCCTCCTCTTTGGTGGCTATTAATAACACTGAATATGAATTCAAGGTCATCTAATAATATATAATCTATATCAACATACGCTAGAAATAAGAAGCCAACTTGCCTTGACGTTAAGGGTTTCAGTTTCAGGAACGAGTTAACGTGTCAGCTAAACGACTCGTGCGGATATCTCGATCCCAATTATTTTATTTTTCTCTTGTTATTGTCTTAAATGTCGGCGTAATCCATGTTAACATCAAATATTTGTTAATCTGAGATAGTATGGTTATCAACGAAGATAATTTATCGAACAAAAGCGTCACTAGCTGGCGCCTCTATTAGTTCCAGATATCAAACTCTGAGGAAATAGAATTGAGTGATTATTTAATAAAAAGTACGAAAATACAACTAAAACCTGTATTATTTATGTTCAAAATTGTGTTTCGGAATAATTAGAATCATTTGCATTGTCGAAAGTTTCATCAAATGACTCTATTTTAATGTTCTGCATTTTTCGAGATTTGGGCTCCCTGTGGTTTTTCATACAAGCTTTGTCATGGGATTTTTGGCAATTGCAGTTTTCGGCGTGTTCCTGAACTCTGATTTATTGGGACTTTTAGTATGTTCATTTGGGGACTAAATGTAGCACAAAACCGTCGAAAAAGCTTTTGTTGCAATTAGTTCCCGGTCAAACCGTAGATTGACTGGACTATATGGGCAGAATCCACGTTTATCTTGCGGTCACGTCACGCTTCCTGTTTGGCCTCGATTCCATCCAAGTAAAAAATACTACAAGATTTTGCACGTGACTAATGTCACGCAATTCACGCGTCCCATTCGAAAGTTGATTCAACATAACGTCATGAATAAGGAGTTCTAATTAGTAATTCCCACACTTGCAATTTAGCAAGTAGAAATACGATGGCTTCGCAATACAGAGGTACGTAACTTTAGCATCCTTTTTAGTTCTTACCGACAAAAGAGAAAAATGCTGCGTGTTGGGGGTGTGAAAAAGAGCATATGCGTTTAGAATTCTCGCGCAAAAGTTTTGCAGGAATTAGCAGGCTTTCGCGTCGGGAAACCCATGCAGCGCGCGCATATGAGACGATATACAACTTGTGTAGGACACGTTTCAAAGTAAACAACTCAATTGTGAGAATAAACGGGAGAAGAATGCAGCAACAAACAAACGTCCTGCGGGATAAAAGTGGAAACTGAACAAAGCGCAAAGAAAAAGTTGCAACGAAAAACATTAAGCCAGAAAAAAAGTAACGGGAGGGAATATAGTCAGGAGGCAAACGCCAAAAAAGTGATTTTTTAAAAAGTTTTGAGTAGAAGCAGGAAACATAGCTTAAAATCTTCCAATTGTCATCCTGATTAAGAAAAATGCTGTTTCCACCTCAATTTTTTTGGTCTTAGTCAGTTAAGGGGAGGTTTTCTCTAGGCCCTCGCTCCTGCAACATGGAAACGAGGCTAAAATGTAAACATACTTGTATCTCCGGTATTATTAAACGAAATTTATTGAAACTCATCAGTTATACTATGCGGATCGACCTAAATCCAGAAAGGTGATTTGTGTAGGTTAAAGGGTCACGTGACTTGTCTAGCATGGAAACGAGGCTGAAATGTAAACATGCTTGTATCGCCGGTATTTTGAAAGAAGTTTATTGAAACTCGCCACTTTTACTATGTAGATCGACTTGAATACAGCAAGGTGATTTGTGTAGGTTAAGAGGGTCACGTGACTTGTCTAGTAAGGAAACGAGGCTGAAAACTCGGATCCTTGTATCTTCGTTAAAAACACAACTGTCGTTAAATAAACAGAACTTACAAGGTATGCTTTATATATGCTCCCAAAGCAGAAAAATAACTTCTGAAGCTGAAATGTAAACATGCTTGTACTCCTGTATAATTGAACAAAATTTATTGAAACTCAAATGTTCGACCTGAATCAAGCAGATCGACCTGAATCAGATCGACCTGAATCAAGCAAGGTGATAGCCTGAATTTCAGCCGTCTTTTCTTCCTACACTCCGAACGTTGCGCAAAGACGGCTGAAATTCAGGCTAGCAAGGTGATTGATTATGATTTATGGGGTCGCTTGATTTGTCTAGCATGGAAACGAGGCTGAAACCTGGGTCCTTGCTCAATGAATTAACAGAACTGAGTCACGTTTATCATCAAGCTTGGAAATAAGGGGGTGCTCTTTCTCTCTTATTGAGATGAGGCTGTACCTGAAGCTACATTTGGAATATAGAAAAGAGGATCTAACAAAATAGTTATCACAATTACAAGACACGCGCATCATTAGTATTACCAGCCGACTGATGGCTTTTAATTTATACAATGGACCATCATCAAATTCACTCTTTTTATACGATACCAACATGCTGTAATACTGCTCTAGACGTTACTCTCTAGAAGTTACTCACTAGACAGGGCTTCTGTCAGGTCGTGGAAAAAAAGGGACAAATTTCGCGGGATTTTTAGGTTAAAATTTGCGGAAAAATAGCTAATTTTGCGGAAAAATTCGCGGAAGATGGCCAATTTCGCGGGAAAAACAACCGAGTTCGCGGGATTGTGTAGGTTCAAATTTGGTGTCTTTCTTGGTGTTGCAAAATGTATTGTATTTTTCATTAGAGCTATTGTATTCCATTCCATTTAAGGTGTATTGTATTTTGATATTGTATTCCATCTTATTGTTTCATTCTAAAGTCTTTTGTCTTCTATTGTCTCGATGCCTCTGGTGCCTTGCAACACCAAGAAAGAGCCCAAAATCGTACGAAAAAAAACCGGCATGCTTCCGCGGGTCGAATTCGCGTGAAAAAAAGGCTGATCGCGTGTGAATTTTACAATCAAATCTCGGAGAAAATGTTCGCGTGATGGATTTTGAATTTAATTAACGTTTTATTGAATAAAAAGAAAATGTACAATTTAGTCACTTTGTCGCAAAATACTGTAATCATGGGTTGAGGCAATTACTTAGGAATGGTTTTATATAACAAAGGTCATAATTTGCTATTTCCAGCAACAATGCGCTGAGAAATGCACCAATAGCAACGCTCCTTACATCTGGGTAGTATCTAAATTTAGAACGCCTGCAGTTGTTTGAGTGGTGTTGTACTTGAATCAGGGCGAATTAAATAAGGGTGCGAGCTAAATTTGCAGGTTTACCTAGTTTTTAATGCAAGCAGATAACTCGAAAAGCCGCGAAACGCGTTTGAAATATGCTTGTCATTAGCATTCATAGCAAATTCTTAAGTTTTGCGTGCTTTGGTATATCTCAGGAGATTTCGCGGATTTATCCAAATTTTGCAGGTCCGCGACCGCGCGAAATACCAGAAGACCTACCTACCAGAAATACCAGAGGACGTTACTCTCAAGACGTTGCTTTCCAGACGTTACTTTCTAGACGTTACTTTCTAGACGTTACCTTGACTCCCCTATTTTTGGGGCGGGGGTGCTCGTCGGGAACTTGCGATTACCCCTAAAAGGTAGCTAAAATGGCGTCACTTAGTTGATTTTGACTCCTAAAGGTACCAACAAGACATTTTCCCTCGTATTTTTCTCTCGTATTTTTTACGAGGGAAAATACGTCTGAAAATCAGGCTACCAATGAAGTGTGGGTTTTGCTTGATTTGCTAGAACGGATGTCTAAAAGGTACCTATCTGGGAAAAGTTGCAAGTTTTCGAATTTTACCCACTAAAAGGTACCAGAGACCTGATTTTAAACCCTACGACGAGCAGCTCCGCCCAAAGAGTAGGGGAGTCCCCCCAGGATATATAATAATTATTTTTCTGCTTTGGGAGCATATATAAAGCATACCTTAAGTTCTGTTTATTTAACGACAGTTGTGTACAAGGATCCGAGTTTTCAGCCTCGTTTCCATGCTAGACAAGTCACGTGACCCTCTTAACCTACACAAATCACCTTGCTGTATTCAAGTCGATCTACATAGTAAAAGTGGCGAGTTTCAATAAACTTCTTTCAATAATACCGGCGATACAAGCATGTTTACATTTCAGCCTCGTTTCCATGCTAGACAAGTCACGTGACCCTTTTAACCTGACACAAATCACCTTGCTGGATTCAGGTCGATCCACATATAACTGATGAGTTTCAGCAAATTTTGTTCATTAATACCTGAGATACAAGTATGTTTAAGTTTCAGCCTCGTTTCCATGTTGCAGGAGCGAGCGCCTAGAGAAAACCTCCCCTTAACTGACTAAGACCAAAAATTTTGAGGTGGAAACAGCATTTTTCTTAATCAGGATGATAATTGGAAGATTTTAAGCTATGTTTCCTGCTTCTACTCAAAACTTAAAAAAAATGAAAACTAAGGACGTTTTCTGAGTTTGCCTCCTGACTAATATAGCAACGGGAAAAAGATCACCTTCGGCTTGAAAACTGCAACAAGGAATAGTACAATGGAAAAACGTACAATATAAGAGCTTCAGGGAAAAGCGCGACGGGGAAAAATGCGATCGGGAAAAGTGCGACTCGCAAAAGTACGACAGTGAAAAGCGCCAACAGGGAAAAGTGTGAGGGAAAAAACGCGATAGGGATGCGCGCGAAGGGGAAAAACGCGACGACATAAAGCGCGACTCAGAAAAGTGCGACTGGGAAACGTGCAACTGGGAAAAGTGCGACAAGGAAAAAGCGCGACCGGGAAAAGCGTGACGGAAAAAGTAGCGGGACAAATTGAAACGGCGCCATAGGGAAAAACGCGACTGGGTAAAAGCACGTCGGGCAAATGCTGATTTGGAAAAGCGCAATGGCGAAGATAACGGAAAAGCGACAAGGGAAAAGAGTAACAGGAAGGGAAAAGTTCGACATGAAACAAGGCGACGGCAGAAACGCAAATGGGAAAAAAGGAGATGAACAGGGAAAAATGGAGAAAGTTGTGTATACGTATAGATACAGTCACCGTGGCGTCCTATAAGTCGTGTTTTATTGCGGGAATCTTATCATTCTCGAACCCAGAGCTCCCCAGCTCTTCTGCTCGCAGGGAAGGCTCTGGAGACATCCATTTGAGGGCGTTCGCTGATTGGCTGATTTTGAATGTTGGCGCATGTGCAGAAAGGTGTTCCTCTGAGCGGCTCTGTATCAAATCTTGCGCGTGCGTCTGGCTCTGACTTCGAGAAGGAATCTGATTGTAAAGAACTCTCATTGTCTCCAACCAGAAATATAAGTGAGTTGAAACTTGTAACAAACATACATTGCTTTAGTGCCAAGCTGCGGAATATTCGCAGAATACACAATTGAACATATTTTGAAAATAATGTTGTTGCAAGACTTAAAGATGTTAAATGTTAGTATATTATCACTTACCACTGTTGCTCTTTTTTATTTGAGCGAAAAATGAAATATTATGAAGAGAAAACCTGCTTGGGTTAGCAGTCGAGAGTTCATTATTGACCAAATATGGTCATAAACTCACCACGAATATTCCACAGCTTGGTTCACCGTTACATGTTTCAACTAAGTTATATGTTTCTGCTCCAACTTGTTTGCAAAGTTCTAAAAATCCAACGATCAATTAAATCTGTCTTTTTTTACGTTTTCAGCAACAGAAAAACCTTTACAAAAGGACGGGGAGAGTGGCGCGGTAAGAGATTCACTTTTTCTTTTTATATTTATTTTTATTTTTCTACTAGCAATATCACAGAATACCAAAAGATCTAGTAATGTCCAATTCAAATATGTTGTGATTCACTTTCTAGGTCACTGCTGGCACTGCAGGCACTGATGACACGAGGTAGGAATAAAAACAGAAGATTAGCGTAGTTGGCAAGGCGCCGGCCGGAGTGGGTGGGAGAAGGAGTCTCTACCAGACTAGTTTGATGGCATTGGTTCAAACTTTCTTTGCCAATATTTTGAGTGTATCAGATATCTATTTTGGATTCCTATGTGAGGTTTTATAATTTAAATCTAATTGGCTCCAGTCATTAAGACTTAACTGCAGGCTTTCCTCCGCGGAAAGGATGGGTGCTTGTGCTCTCGCTGACTCTCATCAACACTCATCACCGTTTGATCCCTGCTTTAGGGTTTGTTTTCACTAGCAACATAAGCATAAACGTAAGCATAAGGATCAAACTAACTATTTTCTTTAGACGTGCGGTTTTCACTACGACATAAGCGTAAGCATAAAGATGAAAAGTTTCCGTTCTTCTTATGCTTACGTCGCTTCTGTTATGTCGTAGTGATAACCAACCCTAATTGTTTTCCAGCGCCAACGCGATCAAACAGAAGGGAGTTACAACCATTGTTCAGTACGATGAGATCCCGTAAGTGACCTTTTTTTAATAGAAATGAATTGACTCACGTCACGGTATGATGGCATTCGCTTAAAGTGTTACTCAAGGCAAAAATCAACAGCATTTCATCAAAAAGATCCATTGACCAAGGGAAAAGTATCGAAAGAAAAATGTGTTTTACATAGTACGCCATTTCCGATCGGAGAGTTTTTTCGTTCAACGTTTTTTTCATGTATCACCTATCCATCTTGGCTAAGAGTAACAAATGGAAGAAACGATTAATATACCCTCTGCCACGTCGTTGACGCAGTTTTCCAGGGTTAAAGGACGTGCACAATGGGAAGAGGGTATCGAGTACGATGCTGTTTTTTTCTTCTCAGAGGCCCAAGTTGGCGAGATGAGCCGTGCATTTATCTGGAAAAGGTATCTGAAGCATAAAACATCAATAAATAAACAGTTTGTTCACGAAACGCACTTCAAATGGTCATGCAAGGGAACACAATGGACCTGTTCCTCAGTAAATCTGTTCCTCACGCCCTTGTACAGTAAGATATTCAAGGGAACACAACGGACCTGTTCCTCAGAAAACCTGTTCCTCTCCCTCTTGTACACCCCACCCCCCTTTCGCTCCTGGCTGTCAAATTGGCAAAAAGCTAGCGTTATGCATGGTATGCATGGTTTTTATAACTTTTGTCGTAAAAGGTTTTGTCTTATTTTATTCATGACTACAAACTTCGAAATGCACATTTCCAAACCTTCATTTTACCATTTTTATATTCTAGATCACGGATAAACAATTCGAGGAACGACGAAAGATTATGTGAGTATGGCGTTTGTTGATTTATATGATACGGAGATCTGAACTACAATATAGCTTTTGAGAGTGAACTTTCCACGCCTGCCCCAACTTTCAAAATCAGCAAAGACCCTCAGACTTTAGAAACGTGGAGTTATTGTAAGAAATGGAACCAAAATATAAGAAACATCCAAGAACGTTGCGCGGGATAGTGGCAAAGTGGCATGTTCATACATACACATTGCTTCGTTCTATTAGAGTTAATTGATACACATTGCTTCGTTCTATTCATAGTCTTTTATAAAGCGAAGAATTGTGATGTTATACAGTTACCCATAATGGGTAACGTTCCTGTGACGTCACTTTTCTGCCATAGGAAGCAACAGGAAAAATTGTCTAAAAAATCACCAGAAACCTCGACAAAACGTTTAGCGCCGCCATTGTTTTCAAAATCGGCGCTTTTGCTACTAGAGGTCTATTGTTAATAGTCCCCTAGTAGCGTAGCCAATCAGAAATGCAGCATTGGCAATAGTCCACTAGTAGGGTGATACTAATTATATATAGCCTGTAATTTATCTAATTTATTCTAATTCATCAG